>CM065168.1:29919225-30519225 GCA_033026295.1 Channa striata | reverse complement strand
CCGTTTTAACCGTTTGTTTTTTTTTCCCACCAAACATTTCCTTTCACTTGTTAATTTTTGTAAATGTTGCTCCGCTTCATCTTCCCCCACTCCATTTTCTTTAAACTTCCCTCATCTTCGATCTTTTCTGGTCCATCTGTTCATCATAATTTGCCACCTCCTCTGTTTATCCCCCCCTCTCATTCCTCTCATGTTTTCTTAGTCCATCTCTTCTCTCTTATGCTCTTCTCTCTCTTCTCCTCCTCCAATTTTCTTTTCCTTCTTTCATTTTTTCCCACTTCTTTTCTCATTGTCCTTTTATCTTTGCTCTTCTTCTTTAGTGACCTTCCTTGCTTCCACTTCTTTGTCCTTATCTTCCTCCTTTTTCCCCATTCTCTGTGGTCTTGATTCCTTCTTCTTCTTCCTCCATCTTCTCCCATTTTCACTTATTTCTTCTTTCCCGTCTTGTCTCTTCTCCCTTTCATCTGACCTCTCTCTTTTTGCTCCTCATCATCCTTTTCCATTTTCTTTCCTCTTTTTCTTCTCACCTTCTTTCTTGACGTACCTTGTCCTTTCCCTTTACTCTTTTCCTCCTTCTTTTCATCTATTTATCTTGTTTTTTTGTTATTTTCAATCCAGCTCTACCTTTTTCTTTGCTTTTCCCTCTTGTAGTCCTTCTCCCATTGCTCCTTTCTTCCCTTCTCCTTTATCTTTTGGTCAATCTGTCAAATCTCTACCGTTCATTTACTCTCTTATTTCTACAAACTTCTCCATCATTTTCTTTCTTTCTTTCTTTCTTTCTTTCTTTCTTTCTTTCTTTCTTTCTTTCTTTCTTTCTTTCTTTCTTTCTTCATCTGTTTCTTCTCACTCATTCCTTTCCTATTCAGTTGTCCTGCCATTTCCCCCCTCTCTTCTCCTCTCCTTCTTCTCCCTCTCTTCTTCCTCCAACTGTTCTTATCTCTATATTTATTGTGACAGCTTGTCACAGGTGCGCGTGTATGTGTGTGTGTGTGTTTTAGGAAAAAAGAGAATCGAGCGACAGATTTACAGTTTAGAGCGAGTGGTATCCGCAAACTGCAATATCAAAGACACAGAGAGAGAGAGAAGAGAAGGAGGAGGTCAGAGGCGAAAGGAGATGAAAGGAGGACAGTGAGGAGGAGCGGAGAGGGGGTAAAGAGAGGGCAGTGGGGAGATGAAGTGTGTGTGTGAATGTGTTTTTGTGTGTGCTTTGCTACAGACAACATGTTATTAATAAAAACAGGAAAAAAACGTAATTATTATCCATTTTTAAAACGCTACGACATACAGATGAGAGAAAGGGACAGTGTGTTATTACAAAAATAATTATAGCTGAAATCAATTAAAAACATGACAAGAGCATAGATGCATATACTCTGTGTGTGTGTGTGTGTGTGTGTATGTGTGTGTGTGTGTGTGTCTCGCCCACCAGTGTCCTCGTCATACAGAAACTTACCAGACAGCGTGTTATTAACAAAAACTTTAACTTTGTGTAATTTGTAATTAGCGGTGTGAAAACATGTCATCAGCATGCATGTGTGTGTATGTGTTGTGTTAAAATCTTAAAACTCTTTCTTGTTATTATTGCACATATTCCCTTTTCTAATTTTTATGCATATGTGGCTTTGTGTGTGTGTGTGTGGTGTGTGTGTATGTGTGTGTGTGTGTGTGTGTGTGTGCGCTCCCATCACCGCCACCCTGCGCGTCAACAATCCTTTCCAGACAGCGTGTTATTAATGAAAACGTATAATAATCCATTTAAAAACATGTCATCATGATTAGAATAATAACAGTGGTTAAACTGACTGAGACGTTCATGGACGACGAAGTTCTCATCATTCCACCGGCGTGGGAGTGTGTGTGTGTATGTGAGCAAACAAACACGTTAGCTCTCCAGTCAAGCACCAACTTCCCAAACTCCTGTTATTTCTTCTATTGTTGACATAAAAAAAAGGTTTTGGACATTATAAAAATTGAGTTATAATAAATGATGGATGTTACCAAAATACATTTTTATTGCTCTTCAGGTAACAACAGTTTTTAATTTCTGCTATATTCATAGTCATCCATACTGAAAGGTTTAAGACTGTGTGTAAACTGCAGAAACACAAGGTTATATATGTTTGGAATATCAATCCATCCATTATGCAAACTGCGTATCCTGTAAAGGGTTGCAGTGGTGCTGGAGCTGATCCCAGCTGTCAACTGGGGAGAAGCAGGGTACGCCCTGGACAGGTTCCCAGTCTAAAACAGAGACACACAACTATTCACGCTCACTTTCACAGCTACAGTTTTCCAAGTCACCGTAAGTCTGATAACTGCATGTCTTTGGACTGTGGGAGGAAACCAAAGGACCCGGAGGAAACCCACACAGGCACATGCAGACTCCACCCACAGCTGGCCAACAGGTTAAAACTCACAACCTTCCTGCTGTGAGGCAGGGGCATGAGCACTGACCAGTCCACCACCATGTCACCCTTCGTTTGAACATAAAAGGACAGTGGTGGAGGAAGTGCTCGGGTTGATTGTTCATTTAAAGGTAGCAAAATTACTCTCTTACAAGTAAGTTCTGCATTTAAAATGTTTAAATGTCTGAAAAGAAACTAGCAAGTTTTAAAAATTAACATAAATGCAATTACTTTCGTAGAAATACCCCAAACTGTACGTTAATTAGTTACTTTCCTCTACTGTATAAATGTTAATGAAAGTGTGAAATAGTACAGTAACTGCAAAGTACAATAATTTTATGATAGATGATGACTGTTCACTCATCACCCGGGGTTAGTCCTTGCGTATGACTCAACTTAAGACGGCATTCCCACAAACCAGAGGGGTCCTGCTCCCCTTTTTTTATTTCAGTAGCATTTTACTCTGCATTATTGTTCTGCTGAAAATCTGCAAAACAGTTTTAGCTTTGCACAATACTACTAACACAGCTAAATGTCTTTAAAACGTCACTCCCAGAGCTCAATGCGAACACCAAGAAGTTTTTAGACATGCATCCTTAAAAAAAGTGGACTTTGGATCCTTGCAAGCACATACATATTAGCAAAAATAGGATTTGTATTTGTTAAATTAAAAAAAATTTACCACTAAACATGTCAGTTGATGCGTTTACTTTGCAGCAGGGAGAGTTCCTAATGTGAATATCTGACAATGCTGTTGCAGCTATGAGATTGTCATTTAGTAGCAGCATGGTACATTTGTGTGTAAATGTGTTTGCATGTTAACTTGTGTATAGGCGATAGTCTACTACATGCTGTGTGTGTGTGCAGACAGACATGCTGTCGTTTTGATAGCTTGTCATTGAAGCGATCCGGTCCACTGTAATTTTCTTCTCAAATGAAACAATGCAACAATACATGCTTCACTGTCAAAAAAAAAAAAAAACCCTGTGTGTGTGTGTGTGTGTGTGTGTGTGTGTGTGTGTGGTGGGTGTCCATGCTTGCGTCGGTGCAAACTGTTGAAGTTGGTGTCTTCATTTGCACATGTTCTTCTCATTTTGCTCACCTTTTCTGTTTCGTTTTGCTCTTTGTTCTTTGCATGCAGCCCTCCTTTTTTTCTTGTTTCTATTTTTCTCTCTTTACACATACTTGTTTTTTTTTTTCTTCTACGTTTGACATATTGGTGTCACCAATAAATCATTGCACACCACCTTTTAAAGGGGCGAGAGACAGGTAGAGGCAAGACAGAGGTGTGAATGGATGGAAAGAGCATTGTTAAGCATCTCATCAAAGCCACAAGACTTGTATGACAAAGACAGAAAGATGAATTTCCCTGTCTAGGTATTTTTTGTATTTCACACTGAAATTTTTTTTAGCTGTTTCTTTTTGTTTCTCACTGATGTGTTTATAATTTGAAAGAAGCTACAAAAAGTTCTGTGTTAACATACAGGTAAAAAAAAAAAAAAAAAAAGATCAATGGAATCCCTAAAATATGGCTGGAAAATTTAAAACACCTGTTTTTGTACATTTCGACACCATGTATATGACCTTTGCCCTCAGTATTGTCCATAATTTATCATCCTATGATGCAAAATTAAGACTATAATATACAAAACATGCACAAACATATCACTTGTAAGGTCACAGCATGCCCTTTGACTTAGTCTACATACACATCGAAAACATGTGAATAGCCTGCAGGATTATAATAAAGTAAAATTAAACTGCAGCTAGCAGTAAAATTACATCCTGCAGACTGAGATAAAAGCACAGTCAGACCAATAAAACCACATACTGTAACATAAAAGCACAGTGCAGTGTGGAGCAGTCGCACACAAAGAGCGACACACTGTTCATTCATTAACTGAGGTTTAGTGATGATGGTTAATGTCTGCTTTACTAAATATGTGCTCGTAAGCCTAATTTTCAGTCCAGTTTCAAAGCTGGAATTCCTTCACAGACGCACTTGTTCGTGTTTTCTCAGGTGACAGTTTAGCCAGCCGCCTCTGACTTATTCCAAAGAAATGGACTGAATCAGGTAGCTTTTGTTGGTACATCAAGTTTTAAATGTAATGGGTTCACTTACATTTATTTATTTACATTCTATTTTTTTTAATTCACTTTGCTTTTTTCAAAGTTTAATTAAAAGTTAAGACTGACCTTTTATTACAACTATTATTTAAAAAACGGTAATAAATTACGTTAATGTAACTGCTATCAGTCATAGCAGTTACGCAAATGCATTGTATTGTTTTTAAAAATGAGTTTGGCCTATTTTCATTTCATTAAAATGATCACTTATTTGTATTACTTAGTCTGAAATGATTAAAATAAAGTTGACATACTGAAAACCAGCTAAAACACGTTCTGTATTTTTCCAGTAGAAAGCAGACAAGCTAGCAGCGTTAATCCTCCGCACCAATCCATGGAGCAATGAACAAAATTGACAGAGTTTTATCAGATGAGAAAAGAAAAACAAGTTATATAATAACAATAACGCCTTGTTAGACATCACTCAGAAAAAAACTCATTAAAGGGCTAAAATTAATATCAAATATATTAAGGCTAAGCGAGTGTGGTGTATCAGTTTTCCAGCAGATAGCTGCAAGCTAGCATGTTCAGCTAGAGCTAATCCAAAGCTAAACGGATTGAAGACATTTCACATGAGAAATACAATTCCAGCTCTAAAGTGTAAAACATGCTCAGCTGAAGTAGGTTGAACGTTTTATTACACCACAGAAACAAAGTGAAGCCAAGTTCTCGTAAAAACCCGAAGACCTCTAACCCGACCTAATCTAAATCTCAATCAAATGTATAAACTCAAACACATTCGACACACCAGCTTCCTGGCAGATAGCAGCTAAGCTCGGAGCAGCAGTGCTAACACAAACTGACACAAGCCATTGATTCAAGCACTGAAAGTAATCAAAATCCATTTAGTTAAAGTTAAAAAAAAAAACCTTCAACTTTTAATCAAATGTATAAAATCTTTAACTCATTGGACACGGCAGTTAAAAACCAGCAAAAAGTGGTTACGCTAGCAGGCTCGGGGCTAATCTGAGCCTGCATTAATCATTGATTCGGTGTCTGCCTGTAATTGATATGTAAATAGCATGTTTAACCTCCATTTAT
This sequence comes from Channa striata, assembly GCA_033026295.1. NCBI lineage: Eukaryota > Metazoa > Chordata > Actinopteri > Anabantiformes > Channidae > Channa > Channa striata. Next base: position 30,513,652 of record CM065168.1, on the reverse strand, counting down.
ATGTGTGTTTGTGCGCGCCAACGGAGGCCGAGGCGCACACACATGCGAGAGTGTGTGTGTGCGTTTGTGAGAAAGACGGAGCGAGTGTGGGAGTGCAAGAGGCATGTTGAAGGAGAGAGAGGGGGGGGGTCGCTTCCAAGTTACAAAAGAAGTTAATTAAAAATGAAAAAAGGGAATGAAAGGAGGGAGGAGAGGGGAGACAGGAGTGGACGGAAACAGTCAGGGGTGGATGGAGGTGGGGGGCTGGGGGGAGAGAAAGAGGGAGGAAAAAGGCAAAAGAAAGGAGGGGAAGGAATGGAGAGAGGGAGGGAAGCGGTGTTTTATTGAAAACGGGTGGACAAACAGTGTGTAATTGGCTGGGGCCGCAGGGGCTAAAGGAGAGGTTCAAAGAGAGGAGGGCGAGATGGAGAACAAATTAACAGATAGTGGAGGGGAGGAAGGGAAAGAGATGACATGGGAGAACGAGAGGAAAGAGAAAGTGTTGACTCAGAGAAAGACAACATCAGGGGAGAAAAACATGTAGAGCGAACCGCACTACATCGCTCAGGGTTTGCGGACACCTGAACTTTACGAGAACATTGGTTCCCGAACTACCGGCGTTTATCTGGAGGCTCTGACCTGCTTCGACGAGGCGGCACAGATTAGTTCCCATTTTTGAACGACACAGGTGTTTCAGGTAACTGTGCAACAATAAAATGCTGGTTACGTTGTAAGTCATGTAGAAGAACTGCTCCTGCAGGTACGTTACAAGGGTGTCCACATACTTTTGGTGTAGTGTAGTGTAAGTAAGAGTGGTCGCTGCACCTCAGATAAAGAACTCATTTTATTAGCATTTTGTGTGTGTGTGTGTGTGTGTGTGTATGCATGCATGAGTGTGTGTGCTGACTAAGGTTTATCAGATTCTCAGGGGGCAAGAAAAAAGCCAGAGAGAGAGAGAGAGGTTAGAAAAAAGAGGGTGGAGGTATTCTCTCTCTCTCTCTCTCTCTCTGTCTGATTGAATGGAAGCTGAAAGGTCGCAACCTCTTTCTAAACACTCCACGGTTCTCAGCAATAATCAAATAACACTCACACACTCACTGACACACACACACACACTCTTGCGATGACCTTGACACACTTGCATGCATGGTTTGAACGTGCATACATTTAAAAACACCAAAAAAAAAAGAAAGATACCAGCTTATGCAGCCTGATGCAAATGGTGAGTTAACATGCACGTGTGTGAGCCACACATAGGGAGACACACACACACACACACACACACACACACACACACACACACACACACACACACACACAACCAGTAGGTTGGATTAACCATACATGTCACACTGTACAAACAATGTCTAACACGGCGTGTGTGTCTTTCTTTTTCTCTCTTCTTTATGTGTGTATGTGTGTGTGGTCGTAACAGTGACATCTGCACCGTTGGCTAAACAGCTTGCGAATATGCTGATAAAAACAACGCGGGCAACCAAATTTACAACACCTATAAAACACACACAGACATACACTCACACACAGGCTCACGAAAACACATGCACATACATTCAGAGGGCGTATTATGGTGAGATTTACGGTGTTTCTGTGTGTGTTTGGGTTTATTGCAGTTTACAGGACAGAGAGAGCGTCTATGTAAGCAACAACTACTGTGTGTGTTTCAGGCACAGGGATGTGTGTTTGTTAGAAAAGTACAACCAGTCTGATTTTAAATATAGCATTTTATATCGTGTGGTTCCAATTAAATTACATGATTGTGTCTCTTTATCATTTTGTTCTCTGAGATGATCTCTTCATCTGGAGCAGTATTTGTGCGTTCAGATTTAAATTCTTCCATGTAATATTTTTACTTTTGCCTTTTTTCTTTTTTTCAAACAAATTGTTATTATTAAGTTTTATTTCTTTAGTTTTCCCCTCAGTCATAATATGACCTGCAGCTGAAAGAGCAGTGTTATTTTCGAAGGAGTCTGCAGTAAAACTATAGACTGTATAAACCCAGTGACGACCTCTGTAACACTGTTCCAGTGTGTGTAGCATGTGTATTTTGGGTTAGTCAGCTGCCTTTCTGACTATTGATTCAGAAAATATACTTGAGCTTTGGACTATAATAAATACTTGCATGTCTTCACAACCTTCAGTTTTGAGCCTACCTCTGAAAACCTTTTGCATTGGCCACTTTGCTCCGCTTCCCTCTGTTTCTCTACTGAAGCGAATTGGGACACCCCTACCACTTCACATGAATGCACAAAACAGAGGGTTAAGGTCAAGAGGTAATTGTGATTGGGCCATAGTTTTTAGATGGGGTTTTTGGTCTAAAAGTAAGATAACATACGAGACAGTTTGTTGCTTAAGCTTTATTTACAGAGGAAATCTTTGAGATAAAAATCTCTTCTGCTGGAGACGTGAGAACACATTATGCCCAGAAGAAAACCACAAGATACCTCTTTCACCGTAAACCAACTTCCGTGGAATGTGCGTCTCCAACTCTCTTCAGGTATAAGGTGCAAACCTTGGAGAACCTTGGACTGCAGAGTGAGTACTTAGGTTCGAGTATTTGCTGATACCAAGTATCAACACGAGTATTAAACTGTTGTGCTTCTAATATGAGTTGCCTCATAAAACCACTGCACAGGTAAACCAGTGACAGAGCTGGTGTTAAACAGTGGGCAGGACACACCTGAAGACTGGATGTGGACAAAGCGAGAACAGAAGTTCACAAATGTCTGCACAAATACGGCCACACCAGGGGTTTTATAAACGGAGCAAATGCTGCCAAAATGAATAAAAGAAAAGATTTAGGGATGATCCTGGATTCAGAGACATGGACAATATAGATAACATAAAATAACTTTGTTGTAGTTACTTTACATCTCCATCCCTTGTCCCTGAAGTCTGCTGTAAATATTAAATATTTACAATATATTGTTAACAAATAGAGGTACGGCTGTGATTAGGTCTTAAGGTGCAGTGTGTTGTGTGCAGTTGGTTTTACTTTTGCCATCCTCTGTTATCTTAAAACAGGTTTAAACAACTGACATTTTTCCATCTGCCTACACAGTTACAGCTCTTCCAATGACCGTGAAAATCAGGCAGCATTCTGTAGTTTCACCCCACTCCCACTCTAAACCTTTTTCCGGAATGTCATAGGATTCAAAATCATATTATTGAGTGGTCCATAGAAAAGTATAGTTTTAATTTTTTTCTCAAGCATGTTCATTCTTCAAATTCTTCATTCTCATTTGCTTTTGGGTGGCAATAAGATTTACATATTTTCATCAACAAGTCTTCCAGGCTCCACAAGGCACATTTGGGGCCAGGCTCATAATTAACACACATTTTATTTTCAGATTCATTGGATTTTAATCAAAATGTCTCAAATCTTCTTAGAGGTGTTTCCAAACCTAGAGGTTTTTATTATGTTAAGCTTCAAATTCTACTTGAAACGTGTTGGAGGTAACGCAAATGAGCTGCCAGCAAAAAGAGACAGGACAAAATGCAAAGTTTCGACGTGGATCCACCCTGCTGAATGTCTATGTATCTATCTGTCTGTCCATCTCTGTATGTGTAGCTGTATTGTTGATGTTAACACAACCTCAGACAGACTGATAATAGAGCAGCTGGAGCATGAAATCACACAGAAAGACAGAGAGAGAGTGAGAGACAGAAAAAGGATGGAAGAGGGGGAGACTATGGGACATAGAGGGAGACAGATAAAGACAGGGTAAAGTAGACGGACATGATGATATTGGAGTACATAAAGGGGAAAAAAAGAGAACACAAAGCAAAAAATAGCACTAAAATAAGAGAAATGTGGGCTGCTGGCATGGGCGAGAGAGTGACACGGGGTCACTATGAGAGAGTGAGAGGGCGAGCAAGATGAAGAGAAAGAAGTGGGGGAGGGTGAGACGCAGAGAAAAAGAAACAGACACCAAATTCATTGTTTTCATTGTCTAATTCGAACCACAGAGAGGGAGAGGATGGAGAGAAGGGAGGAGGCGGAGAGGAAGAGAAAAAGAGGGGAGGAACATGAGACGAGCTGAGAGAGATTCACACACATTCCTGCTTCAGACCAAAACGTTTGCAACCAAAAAATAACGAGATAGAAAAGCCACTGTTTTTTTAAAGAAAGGTCAGTTCCTTTTATCGTGGATTCGAAGTGTTACACGAGCCAGAATTACTTGATTGGACCTGCTCGTCACGTGCACACATTTCTCTCAACGCATCAAAACTGTTCACTGAAGACTTTTCATAGGCACTGAACAATAAAGTTGTTCTTGTATGGAACATACAGTGTCTTGTGAATAAATATTTGATTGACAGGTAAATGTTTCTTGTGAAACACAGCTGACCAAACAGCCTATTTCCTGATGGCCAAAGTGTGCTCTTTCTCTGCCGGAGTCCTGAGTCCCAGGCCGAAGCTAAATTTACTCAGCGTGGGTTACATGCTGGAAAAAAGGTTAAGAGCTCCTGATATGGACTACATAAACACACATGGCCTTTATTCCTGCTCCGAGTGCACTGACTCTTTTTAAGAATGATGCTGTATTTATTCAGGAAAAAAGTTTCATGAGCATGTTTACGCTCGTTTTTAATGACTTCCTGTTGCACATTCTCACACTCCCACATATTCTGTTGTGCTGTTTTGCTGCAGTCTGAACTGTAAGTATGAATGTTAGTGCCTTGCCCCATGGCACATAGTGGTGCTCATTAAGGAAAACCAGAAACTCAGTCATATTTGTCCAACACGCTATTCTGGGCTTCATAGCTATATACATTAAGAGCATTAATTAATAATAATCATCAAGTCAGTCATTACTAAATATCGCAAAATCACAATTATACTTAAAATGCAACATAAAATAATTGTTATTGTCTATCTAAACTCATCGGTTTCATTGGTTCAATCAGATTCTATCTGAAAAGAACCAATCAGTGTTCCGAAAGTTTACAAGACAACCAATCAGACTTCACCTCTGTACTGCTCCTTAGTTCCTCTATATGTCAATTTCGGACAGTTACAATCAATAAATTGCTTTTGTGTATTAATACAAAGTAAGAAACTGTCTAATTATTTACTGAAAAAAAAAAGATTTTTATCCTCCTTAGCACATTGACAACAAATTAAAGTGTGATAGGATTTTAATGTTACATATTTACAGTGATGTTATCAGAGACCACAACAGGATATCTATATCAATCTATATGATACAAATGATGTTCCCAGCTGGGAATTACAAAGAACGTAGACATGTTTCCAGGTAACACATCTAGATATTATTTGTTAAAACAAAGTTATGACCTGGTTATATGTTTGGTAATAACCATGAAATCGGACTGTCATAATATCACCTCCACATAACCGGTTATTATCAGGCTCTAAGTTCAGGTTGTCACCACATCACCATCAATGATATCATATGATGACCAAACTTATGTGTGAAATACAAAAAAATTAATTTAATAAACACAAGTGTAAACTTAATGGTACATTGTTGATTTAAAGTGTTATTCAAAACAGATCCATTCAACATCCTCAGCTACAACAGTGTAAAAATGTGATACAATTAATCAACCCACCCCCAGATGTTTAAACTTTTCAGAGGAAACTTACAGTATTTCTGAAATTATAAGAGTCTTAAGGAGGAGCCCTGAGGAATCCCGAATTAAACGAGCCACATTAAACTGTTCTTCTACAGTCTTTGGTTGTTGTACCTTTTTATGTTAATTTTAAGCTTGATTTAAGACAGGGCCTTTGATTTTAGGCAGCTTGTCCTTGGTGAAATGGTGAATTTAGCCAGATATTCTAAGAAAACTAACTTCATCTCAGTTAAGAAGTATTTTAATCAGAGTCCGTGAGGAACGTCTGTTTATATGAGCCACAGGTGTTACACAAAATAACTTCTTTCTCCCAAAAGCCACTTGTTTGCCTGTTGTAATGCTTTGATATTGAATGGTGAGTTTAAACTCCTCTTGAAAAAGAAGCTTGATCATTTTTTAACCAGAGATTTTGAGGAAGAACTAAATGAGTCTCTTTCCGGGAATCAGGAAACAGTGTGTGTGAAAGATAAAGGTCTGTTGATATTGTGAATTTCAAAATATGGTACTTGTTAATTTACTGGGAAGCTCTACTGTAGCCTGGCTTTGTATTTTTTTGTTTTGTGGCCTCAGATTTCCTGGAAAGAGCTTTGCAACAACAATTTCAAGTCATGAAAACAGGCTGTTATGTATTTGCACGTGCCTCAATATTTGTATATAACCTTTAAACATTTGAGGCTGTATATACTGATGTGTCGTTAGCAATGATACCTAATCTTTTGATTAAGTTGTCCTTTTGCATCTAATCACATCTTTGTGGATGGGGCTGGTTTCCCCATTGTACACATTTGTACTTCTCAAGCTGTGGCTCATGACTCCTAAATAGACTCTTATTTATCCTGGGTTCCCCGGTTTAGCCCATCCAGATTCTGTTTGCTGAGAGATTTTTAATCCTCACTATGTTTTGGTCTTTGTCTTTATTTCTACTTGTTGCTAAATTTAGCCCAAAACAAACAAGACTAACATTAGCTGCCTCCTTCAAGACAAATATCCAGAAATCCAATAAGAAACTCCCATTGGAAAGTCATTGTTTTTACACGTCAAAATTGGCAAAATAACAAACTAAGTTCAGCAGGGTGTGGTGTTATTCTAATTTAGTTAAGGAAGTCACCGAATTGTGTACTCTAAGTGTAACAATATTCACAGATAAAAGTGGCGTTTCTGCAGAAGGGTTATTGGTGTGACACAGGTGACCTTTGACCCTTTGGTAGTAGGCAAGAGAATGTGGTAAAGATTTATGATGGAATCTGAATGCATGGAATTTTTTTCTGCCTTTTGCAGCATGCCGTTATTTTTCTTTCCTGCTTTCTGTCTTTTTTCTCTTGCTCTGTCCGCAGTAGATGGACAGATGAGATGTCTTTTTCCTTTTCTCCTCCTCCCTCGTTCATTAATCACTCCCTCCCACTGCTTCTTTTTGTCTCCTCCTTCTGCCCATTTTTCCTGCCTGTCAAACATCTTCTTGATCTTTTCATTTTCTCTGCAAGAAAGATGCCCACTTGTTTTTCCTACTTTTTGCCTCTTACTTTTTGCTCTTCTATCACTATCTGGTCCTTTTGTTTTTAGTTGTTTTTTATTTCTCCTGCCCTTCCATCTTTTGTTCGTCTCTGTCTTCTCTCTTTTCCTAGCTGATCTTTCACTTGTTTGCTTTCGTTTCTTCTTCCTTTTTCTTTGTTATGTTCTTTTTTGCCAACCTAATCATTTCTTTCTTCCATTTCTTCCCTCTCTTGTGTGTGAGAGACAAGTCTGTCGACTGTTGTTGTTTGGATTCTTTCAGGATTTGTCAAATCTCGCCATGTTTGTAGTTCTTTGAGCACTGAGACTTTTTTGGTGCTAACATGACGTTGTGTTGAGAAAGCAGGAATGTGCGTTGAAGTGTATGTGTTTTAGGTTCAGAACAGATGAGTAAGACAACCTGATGCTTGTATGTGTTTATGTAGTGGAAGAGACATTTCTTCGTGTATATGTGTGTGTTTTTGTGCACGTGTTTGCATACAAACATCTGTAACACTTCCAAAAATGTGTCTATGTGAGTGGTATTTTTGTGTATGTGTAATAGATGACAAAGTGTGTGAACCAGTCTTTCAACTCAAACACACAGAGCTTAAAAGCAGCATTTCCTGCCTTGGAGGATGAAAGCTGCATGATTATTTGTCCTGTGTGTGTGTGTGTGTGTGTGTGTGTGTGTGTGTGTGTGTGTGTGTGTAGAGGGTGGGGGGATATGAGTGTGTGTATGTGTGTGTGACCCACTTGAGGCCAACAAATACCACAGGCCTTGCTGTTCGTGTGAACTCCTTCTTGATCTCATCTTCTGTGTGTGTGTGTGTGTGTGTGTGTGTGTGTGGGCATGTGCGTGTGTGAAAGAAAAAGAGAAAGGGGCCATGTGGGCCTGAATATATGCACCTGGGTGTGGGTGTGGGTGTGTGTTTTCCTAATGGGATGGTTGTAGATTAGTCGTCAAGAGTTCAGAGAGCTCTGCTAGTCTGATGTAAGTGTGTGTGTGAGTGTGTGTAAGGTTTGTTCCCTTACGCTTTGTTGGGGGTGACCTACAAAAGTCAGTGCCACATTCTTCTACACCCCTCCTTCTCCTTTGCTTCATGCTATGGGCTACATAAAGTATAGTTTTTGTAGATACATAAATAATATTTCTAAATAAGTTTTGCCATAGGAAACATTTGAGAAAAGCAAGAGGAAATGGAATGTGACAAAAAAGCATGTGCTTGGATCATGCGCATTGTACAAACATAAATGTGTTTAAGCATCAAATGTCCCGTTGCTTTGATAATGAGATTTTTGTAGACATTTCCTCAGAGAGCTGTAACATTATGTTTCAGAGAGAGTTCAATCATTCTAAAAATTACTTGTGCCCAAGAGTTTTATAACACACACTTTGTCATTGCTTGCTCACACTGTTGCGGTTGTGCACCTGCAAAAATCCTCATTCTCAAATCGTCTTCCATGACTTTGACACTGGCCCATTTGGTGAAGCAGTGTTGCGTATAGAAGAGCGAAACGTCTGAAGTCGGCGTTAGTCAGCACGCAGGCAGAGTGGCTAGTGCCATCACTAAACAGGGGGAAGGTTTGACTCACGGCTTTCCTTCTGGTTTTCACCCACACCACACACAGGTGTATTGTTTTTTTTACCATCAAGTGATCCAATCCATATATCTGACATTGCAGCTATTATCAGAGTCACAATGGTAATGCCCATGGTATTTGATGACGTATTCAGATATGCACAAATTTTCTTTCGTCATAAGTTAGTATCAGCATGGTCAAAAATAACCCAAGATAAGTGACTGATGAGAGGTGGATGAGAGGACATCAGATTTGTAGGATGCTAATGGAGAAATATCTGTTAGGCCAAGCTGAAAGGAAAAGTGTGGAAGTAGGAAAATGTGTGGAGGAAGTATGTGGCTCACGTTTTCATTAGATTTGCACCTGTGTCAGTTAAAGATCACTAAAACCAGAGTTGGATACATGAAAGTTACAGGTCTGAATGCAAACCATCACTAAAAAAATTTAACTGAGTATTAAAGTCTATAATGAGGATGTAGTCTCATTATAGGTAGAGATAGATATGCATATTGGCAAATTTATACAGTGTAATTGATAAATGGATGTTTTGAGCAGTTGGATTTCTGTCCATCTTGAAAACTTGATGAATTAAGACTTTTTGGGGGGTACAGAGAGCTCTCTAGTCCACCAAAGACACATGCAATGACAGTGTAAATGGGTCATTGTGACTCAGTATGAATTGTCTGTGATATAATCATTGCAGCAGCTATGGTCCAAGTATGACATCATCGCAAAAGTCCAGTCCACAGTCCAGTAACAAAACAAAAATGAACTAATTAGTTCAAAGATTAGAATGAATAATGCACTTTTTAACACCAGACCTCTACAGTTTTGTCAACGTCATTGCAGATGAAATACATCAACATGCAGTTTACTCGGTATGTATTTTTCGTACGCATAACTGAAATATAAAGTGCTTCACAACAATTAAAAAGGTCAATATTGTATGGAACAAGTAAAAGAAGAAGTATTTCACTGGTGATGTCACCATAGGGAAATTGTGATGACTCTGACGCAGCCAAAATATCAGCAGTACAACAATAACTATAAGAAATACAGCTCTGACAGCTTCATTTGCATAGCCATTTACTGCACATTGTTAAATAAAAAGAACAAAACAGGAAAATTATCAGTCAGCTTTAATTAACAGAAGACCAATGCTGACTCCATTAAAGTACAGAGGCTGACTCAGCACAATCCACAGAGCACACTGGACTCCCTGAAAACAGATTAACTAGACTACGGCAGCATAACACAAGCAATAACAGGGCGGTTTATTAAAAAAAACAAAGTTTGGTTTGTGCGGCCGGTGTCTGTGAAATCAAACCGGGCAGAAAGAGTCACTTGTTTTACAGGCCGCCTGCTTCCAGGAAAGGGAATGACTGTCACAGACACCGAGAGGCGATGTGTCACACAGGACCTGATATTTACTGGAAACACCGGTGAACTCACTGCTGAGTCGTAGAGGCAGATACTAACGCAGATGGCCAGAAGGAGACTTTATTCCACCGTACAAAATGTTAACTGCTAGAGAAAAGGGGGACAAAGGGGAGAGAAAAAGACACATTTATTGATTATATATAATTATTTAAAATTGATCTTTTAGATTTTTATGTTGCTTGTGAATGGCTGTTTTTTGTCCAACTAATAATTCCGTAATATAATAACTTATTCTACATTTACTTTTGATGGTTAAAGCATGTTTAGCTAATATTATTTATGCTCATTTACTTTCTTAAGTTAAATTAGACATAATTACAATATATTATTAGTGATTGTTATTGTGTATAATCCGTATGTTTTCAGCAACAATTGTATACTTTTTATATATAGTAGATATGGTTGGTTTCCCTGAAACTTTTTAAACCCAAAAGCTTTTGACATTAACAGAGATCTCGTTTATTTCAGACTGTCTGATTTTACTGCGGCATATCCTGCAATAGGTACATTTTACACTAAATTTTGAAGACTGCCACACTCTCATTTTTGTACCAACCGAGCTGCTTTCACGTCAGCGTTCAGGCATTAGCTGGTTGAGTTCAGTGTTTACCGCTCTGCTTGATTTGTCTTCTGATCAGCAGTAATGGAAGGCGGGAGTGACAGTGCATGTTATTAGGGATGCAATGGTCAGATACTCAGTATCAGCACCAATTCTGACCTAATTAAGTGGATCAGGTATCTGCCGTGACATGACTGTGGCTGACAAGTCCACTTTAAGTGCCGCAGCAGCAGCTCATGCTACTTTCCATAATGTATACAGTTATTAAATCTGCAGAAAAAACTCCAGCATTTGAGAGAGATTATTATTGAGAGAGGAAAAGGTTGAATTGGCGCAATATCCTCATCTTGTCTCATTATTGTCCATTTAAGATTATAAAACAGTTAAACTCCTGACAGTATAGCCCAAATCCCTTCCTCACATTTTCATTTCCTCACACCACCATGCTCCAGCTCACCTTGTGTCCTTTAATTCAAAATGACAACGCTCTTAGTTTGGAGACCTGCTGAAATCCCCTGATGGCAGAAACTGTGTCATTTTGTATTAAATAGATTGTGTTTTGGAGCATAATGTTCTTGGGTGGCCTCTGAAATGAAGCATTGCATCACTCTGAGTTAATGCACCAAGCCTGTAACCAGAGCCTGAAAACGAGCAGGGCTTCATTAGACTCACGTTTGAGTCCAGCTTTAATACTAACAAGTGTTCTGTGTCTCTTTCTCTGGTTACTGTAACAGTCAACCTGGAGCCATTAAAGCAGGAATGTCTGTCACACACATCTGATACAATTTACATTTCTGGTTTAATAACCTTTAACAGTTTTTTTTTTTTTTTTTTTTTTTTTTTTTTTTGGGACAATTGGTCAAGACCGGGCATAGTATAAATCACATTCAGTTGGTGTTTTACAAATTTTATTAGATGTATATATGTATATATATATAAAAAAACAACAACTCCACACTTTATGGTGGATTAAGGCAATAGAGCGATAATAACTGTTTAAGTTGGCATAGTTTTTCAAGTGCGATAATGTGTAACTTCAATTTGCAAAAATGTCAATATAAACAAATAATGCTTAATGATATGGCCCAAAATACTATTATTACTTACAATATTAATCAATATTGATAACAATTTGATGTCACACACTCTAGTTTTAGGAGCTACGTCCAAAAACTGAAGGTCCTGTTGTCCGGAGAACCTCGGAGAAGCCCTGTTTTTGAGTTAGATTTAATACCAAATAAAAACGAAGAGACATTAACAGATGTAGCTTGTACTTTGAAATGGCAACATGACCCAACAGCAGTTATAAGAACACAGCTCTGTCTACTTCTTCCCATTGACTGACTGATAAGAGTTAACAGCCTTATAAAGTGATCCGGTTTATGTGTAATCAAATACTATTGACAGCTTTATAAAGTAGGACGGCATTAAAGCTGCAGTTTGTCCTGCTCAACTTCCTCTGACAGATCTTGTTTTGTGTGTCTGATGATATCCAAATCACTCAGGCTGTGTGAAATGGCAGCAGCAGCTTAATGGACAGTGGTGTGCGTGTTAATGGAAATTCATGCGTTTTTCCTTAAATTAACCAATTGAACAGTATGACCACAATATAACCGCTGGAGAATGTTGATCAATGAGAGCGAGTCAATAATTTCTTCGCCAGCCGCTGTTGTGTGGCTTTAATTTTGGTTTAGACGCAGATCTTCCCTCCCGGCCACTAACCAACAACAACAAACACAGCTGAATGTTTAACCTACAGTACGAGGGATGAAAAGCCCCTGTTCTCAAGCCAAAAAAAGCAAATGACAAAGCGGTTTTATTGTTCCAGTAGTTAGCACGTTGATATATTGCCTCCTCACTGGATGTTTCTCCTGGATCTCGGCTCTAATTAGCCAGATTACTTCTCCCTCTCTGTGTTGGGGAAAGTGATTGTATTGTTTGTGTCATCTACAGGCCACCATAGCTTGAGGGGCTATTACAGTACTTGTCCGTGCCAGGGACGTCTGGTCCCTGTTAGAGGTCGACAAAGGTCAAAAGGAAACTGATGACACTTGATATATTATATTAACTGATAAAATTTGTGGATTTCAAATGATGAAAATAGACTTTGTTTTACCAAATGTTTTGTGCACTGGCCATGTTGTGGTAGGTTTGAGTACCATGCACAAGCTGAGGATGACTTTGAGTGTAATGCGGCTGCACAAATGCAAGACCACCAGAGACAAGGGTTCAAATGTCCCACGTGTTCATGGAAGGATTAGCGAAAGGACCTGTGGGGCAAAGCCTCTGGGAGCCAAGAGGTTCGAGGAGGTTAGCCTGATCTTCACTTGCAAAACATTTGAAACACTCAAAAAGTGAGCAAAGGGATGCAAAACTTCACAAAATAATCACAGAGATACCCAGAACAACCACAAAGAGCTCCAGAATAAGTACAGGTAGATTAAAAATAAATTACTACAAAGATAGGACGCACAACCAGGAAGAGACAGTACATTTAAGATTTGAGAAATTACACTTTGTATCATGTTGAACAGACATACAGAAATAAAACCAAGATAATGATAATACGTTTACAAGATTACAATCTAAGAACAGAAGTTATATTTGTATATCACCATTTAACAAAAAGGCAATATATAATGGCATTATAAATTATATTATAATATGGCATTAAGACAAATACAGTGTGAGGTCAAGGTGCAGTGTGAGATTAAAAAAATAGTCCAAAGTAAATTTTAATGAAAGGCAGAGACAAACAGTTCAAGCCTATTAGCGTTTGAAACATGATATGTGATAATATTGGCCAGACTGAATTAAAACAAACAACAAAAATAATAAGTATCCAGCTGGAGTTAAAACTCATTTCCTACTAAACTGGATTTTCTAAATCCAAATATTTCAGTTGTGCAGATAAGCCATGTTCTCTTGTAATTATGAATGGAAACTATGACTTTTTTCCTGGCCTAGAAAGTCCCTGCTGCTGAATGACGTCCAACTCTGAAACTCTGTACTTAAAGTCACTTTGTCACCATAAAGCAGTTTAATGTTTCTGACTCCATATCAGCTGTTATTAAGGGGGGGAAGGGGGATTAAAATGGTTGAAATGGGTGTGTGAAAACCCAGCCACAGCCTGAGAACGAGGACAGTGAGCCGTTAATAAAGTTGATATGTTAGTTCATCACTGTAAAACTTTACAACTCTTTGAATGTTTATCATTTTTTATAATAACCAGCTTGCTCTGTGTGTGTGTGTGTGTGTGTGTGTGCGTTTTATTACATTACTGTTATCACTTTTTGTGTGTGTTTCCAAGCCGACCTACCACGAGGATGTAATAGAATAAAAGCTGTGTGTGTGTGTGTTACGTATGTGTGTGTGTGTGTGCGTGCGTAAATCTGCAATAATAATATATTCTGGGATATTCTGTGTGTCTGTGTGTGTTTATGAAAGGAAAGAGCTGTGTGTTTGTGTGTGTGTGTGTTAAAGCAGGACTTGTATGTGAGTGTGTGTGTCCACTGTGACCCAGTGTAAACTAATATTGATTCAGCTGTTGGTGTTATACACTAGTCATAAAACTGGACTTATTGTACGATCCAGGCTTACCTTGTGACTCTGTGTGTGTTTTTCTGCCTTTTTGGTACTGTGTGTATGTGTGTGTTTCAGTTTGGATTGAGACCATATGCGATTGAATTAAAAAACATCATTCTGGGTGTCAAACTAGGTTTGGTTCTAAACATCTCACGCAGCGAATCATAAACAATCAAATATCAACATCTGACTGGTAATTAGTTGTCTCTTTTGGTGATGAGTGTGTTGGATTGACAGTTTTAGACGTTGAACTTGGTTGATCACTGTAAGTTTTATGGGATATGGGCTTTTTTTGGTTTTTCCCTCGCATTCTTATAGACGTGATATCCAGGAACATCATGAGGGGATTTTTTTACATTTGGCACATTTTGGCAACTTCCACTTGGATTCGTAGATGAACTGATTTTGGTCGTGAAAGGTCAAGGTCACTATGTGACCTCACATTTGGGATGTTGCAAGGACTGATAATTTGGTAACCAATAAAAAACTTGAAAATGTGACAGTCCTTGTTTTTGTGGTACTGATTGCCACTTTTGTTCAGACTGAAGAAGCTGCCCGGAAACTTTTCTAAGCAAGTAGAAAGAAGTCCCGTTGACATTACTTAATCTTAGGATAAACAACGTTGAATTATTATTATTATTTTTTTGCCATGATATTAAAATTGGTATCAATAATTTAAAAAGTTATATTTTGAATAAAACGTAGCAGCACACAGGCATGTCAAAAACAAATTGTGAAGCTCATTAGTTTGATTGTTCAGTATAATAACTGAAATAACTGAGACTCAAATGAGTAAATTAACATTTTTATACGTTCTAAACTAGGAAGTTTCTCACAGAAAAGTGAGGGAGAGAAAAATCTGACAGTGGACATTTACCTCGAGCTTGACTGGAAAACCGTTTTTGTGTGGTGATGGTGTGAGAGGGAAAAAAGAGAGAGTGCGAGGGTTTGTCTTTTGGTGTCCTTGTGTATGTGTTTTGCAGAAGACAAAGAATTTTTTGTGTGTGTGGTATGTATGGGGACGGTGAGTAATACTGCATGTGTCATTCTAAGTCCCCAGAGTTTTCTTCTTCTCTTCTTCCTCCCTCCCTCCCTCCCCCCATCACGTCCTTCCTCACCCCCTCTCTTGCATCTGTCTTTTCTCCCCACCATCTCTTTTTCTTTATTTCTTCATCTCTCTTTTTTTTCTGTGACATTCCTGTCCAGCGCTGAGGGTGTCATCCTGGTTTTCTGCTGACTCTGTGCTTCACTACACACACACACACACACACACACACACACACACACACACACACACACACACACTCCAGCTGTTGAGATTGGGGGCGTTATTGGATTGTCTGTGTCCTCTATTTGGATAAGGAGAAAGGAAAGAGGGAGTGTGGAGGGAGAGGAAGAAGGAAGGAACAAAGGAGGACAAGGAGCGACAAGAGAGATGGAGAGAAAGAAAACAAGACAGAGAGGCATCAAAGGACATTGCAAAGGAAAAGATGAAGAGGAGTGAACGCGTGTAATGAAAGAAAAGAGAAAATACGTGAGGAAAAAAGCAGAAGTGATTAGACTTTACTAGGTCATAATAGTCATAAAGTTCGAAACATTTCTGTCAATTATTATTGTTTTTATTATCTGATACTTGTGACAACAATAAAAATACTGTACATTTATATGGATGGTCAACTTACTATTTAGTCAACAGAAAAAACATCAGCATCTAGTAGGTGTAGTGAACGTGGGACCATCACGCAGTATTCGGAAATTTCTAGGGACTCAGAATCACAAGTCGTTCACACGTGGGACCCGAGTTTGAGCCGAGTGTGAAACAACTGTTGCAACCAACCAAGTAATCCACCTCGCGGATGACGTAAAAAAAAACTACAAATATTTAAATGTGGTACGAACATGTACAATTTGCATTACATCTATGTTGCGCAACAAGTAAGCAGTATATATGAAAATAAAGGTCTAAATGTAATTGTAGTAGTGGTGGTAGTAGTAATGGTAAATGTAATTAAAGTATTGATAGTTAAATTATTTATTATTAGTCCAGAAAATGGAATAATAAAACACGTTTCTTAAACTAACATCGCCTACAGCCTCCAAATGTTCTATTCATGTAACTACAACTGCCTAGTGCAGCACTGGAGGACATGCACTTAAGTACTTTGCACCACTGGCCCATGATGAGAGCGAATCCAAGTTTGATGTTTAATTTAAAAACAAAAGGTGATGTGAACCACAAGTGGTGGTCTGTGTCCCTTTAAGCGAGGCTGGCAGAGTTAAGATGGACTGCAGAGACCTGAGACAGCGAAAGAGAGAGAGAGAAAGAGAGAGAGAGAGACACGGGAAGATGGGAGAAATGAAGAGAGACGGAGATAAAAGATGGTATAGGTCGGAAGAGAGAGATAGAGAGTGAGCAGATGCTCTGAAAGAACAATGAAGGAAGAGAAGGACGTGAATGATGGTTGGTGAAAGAGAATAAAATGAAGGGAGAGAGAAAGATGAAAGATGACAGGCGTGGGAGGCAGTGGGCAAGTGAGGGAGAGAGGCACAGAATGACAGAGAGAGACGGGGGAGAAAGAGAGATAAAAGGTATTAGGTGGAGGAAAAACAGCTGAGGAGGAAGAGAGAGAGAGAGGGAGGGAGGGAAAGAGGGTGGTGGTGTGAAAAAGAGAGGGGGAGAGAGAGACTGTGTGAAGAGAAAGATGACAGGGCGATGAAGAAGAAGAAGAAGAAGAGGAGAAGGAGGAGGAGAAGAGGTGAGCGTCCTTGCACTGTCAGGGGCGATCGATGGCACATCATTTACATTACACTGACTTAACTGCAGAGAGAGAGAGAGAGAGAGAGAGAGACGGGGGAGATGGAGAGAGGGGTTGGGAGAGACTGACAGAGAGCGAGCGAGGGAGGAAGGAACAGGTAAAAGAAGGAGAGAGGAGGAAAAGGGAGGGAAGAGTCCGAAAATTAACTATAGTGGAGAAAAAATGAAGGGCAGGGAAATTGATCTGATGAAGGTTGTTGTTAAGCCTTTTCTTTCTTTGTTTCTTTCTTTACTGCCCTTATTAAGTGTCTCGCTTCCCTCCCTGCTTTATGTCTCCCTCCCCCTCCCTCCCTCCCTCATTCATGTGTCACACGTCTCTCCACATTACTTTCATCCCTTCTTTCCTGCCGTCGCCCGCTCTCCTTCTCCTTCCTGTGTGTCTTCTCGGAGCAAAGATCAACAGAGAGACTATACGCCACCGGGCTTCAGCCGCCGCTTTAGCGATGCTGCTAGGCCCGTTTAAAGAGACCAACCCTAAATGATGCGGGCTAAATGCTAGTGCTAGTTTGCTTTGTGATCACCACCATCACAAAAGAGCAGTATTTATTATAACAACCTTTTAAGTTCTGGACTAATAGGACCATTAACATTTTTTTTTCCTTTCGGCTTATCCTGTAAAATCAGGGTCATCACAGTGGATCGTTCATCTGCGTGTTGATTTGGCACATTTTTGTGCCGGATGCACTTCCTTAAGGTCGAGGTTAGAGAATCATCCAAATTCTTTCTAAAGAAGACATGAATGTTAGATTGAAGCATAACCCATGTTAGCTTTCCACTTTGATTTTGCCAATTTGTGTGAAAATGTGGGCCACAGGGTCAGTCACATACCCACAACAATGAAGTGGCTGTGTCACAAATCCCTTTATAAAGTGCACTAAGTAGTTCACTCAAGGAAAGATTTCAGACACTTACCGTTGTCACATTGCATCACCACGGATGGACATTTTGTTGTGTCTGAAATGAGAAGGAAGTAGTGTGCATGATTTGCCATCGTGGAAGATTGTGTGCACAAAATGGTGGATAGATTTACGCACAAAGTTTTCGGACACTTCTGTAAAATTGTGAGAACATTATTTAGTGAGTAGAGAGTTATTCATATACAACCAGTGACAAAGAAGGTTCAGCACCTCTGTTGGCAAATAAAAAGGGGTAGGGCTACTGGCAAAGACATTTGGGACTAATGTTGAAAGCCTTATTGACTTGAACATTATATTTTGACTAATTTTTTGCAGGCGGCACACACGCCAATGGAAAACACTGTGTCCAAAATTAAAATTCCTTGTCAGCTTCATGACAAACTGCTGTGTACATGTAAAAAATGTAGCTCAGCGGTTGAACTGCAGGCTGCTGTCAGACTGTGCAGCAGAGCTTTGATTTGAACTAGACGCTTGTTTATGCTGATTTGAGAAAACCGAGTTCCTACCTGGATTGCAGCTCGTTTAACACCCGTGTTATCGTCAGCCCGCGCGTCGTTTTACTGCCACTGCGGAGGAATATTTCTCTTCATGTCATCCACTGATGGTTTGTGAACACGTCCTAATAATACTGGCAGACATGTATGAGAAACGCTACAATCAGGAAGTGCTACCACTGATTGAAGGGTGAACAATTGGAAATACACTTCAGATTGTTTCGATATGGTCGAAGAGGGGCACTGGATCTTCTAGGTTAGCGAGATGTGTCCACGAATATCCAGACAATTTCACGGTAACTATCGGAAATGTATTCCACTGGACCACGGTGTCAAACAGAAAAATCTGTCTGTCGTCTTTAATCCTCCCTCCCTACCTCATTTTGTTCCTCCGTCCTCCTTTTCTCCTTCGCTCATACCATATGTGACATTCCTTCTCAATGTGGCGCATTGAAAACTTCCTGTTGTTATAGTTTGTTATGGAGCACTTCAAAGGGCCGGAGGAAGGGGAGAGGGACAGGGAGAGGGGAGAGAGGGAGAGAAAATGCAGTCTGTTATAGTTTTACCTCCTAAATGCTAACATGTGAGAGCACCGCGTATGCCTGTATGAATTATCCCTGTCTGTGTGTGTGTGTGTGTGTGTGTGTGTGTGTTTACCCACATGCCTAGGAAGTAAGGTAATGACACTTAAAGCCATCACACACTCACACACAGTCACACAGACATGCAGACACACGTTAGCCCATCGACCTGTATAACTTGTCTTGTCAGCGATTGTGTGTCGTCCCGTGTGTGTGTGTGTGTGTGTGTGTGTGTGTGTGTGTGTACGTGTGTGTGTGTGTGCCATGTTTAATATTTAATAGGTGCTGGTTAAAAATGCAGGAGTGTTTTTGTCTCTTATCCCGTTGCACACCTGTTCCTCTGGTGAGAGAGAGAGAGAGAGTAGCGGGTAGATGGACGATAGATGATAACTGGTGAAAGGATGGACAGATGATTGGTGCTTAATAAATAGTAGTATAACTGGTGAATGAAAGAATGAAAGGATGAATTGGA
Organism: Channa striata; assembly: GCA_033026295.1. Classification (NCBI taxonomy): domain Eukaryota; kingdom Metazoa; phylum Chordata; class Actinopteri; order Anabantiformes; family Channidae; genus Channa; species Channa striata. The sequence continues at coordinate 30,494,119 of CM065168.1, read as the reverse complement.
TAGATGAATGGTAGATGAATGGGGAATATCCACAGATGGATTAGTGAATTAATGCATTGGATAGATTACTGAAGAAAATATAAGTGAACAAAAACCTAGATAAACCTTAGAGATGGATGAATAAAAGGACTGATGGACAGTTGAAAGATGTAGAGAGCTATCTAGTAGGCTAGATAAAAGAATGGAATATAGACAGATGAATGGATGAATAGTTGGTTAAGTGCACTGATAATTGGATGGATGGATGGCGGGAGATGAAGGGATGAATGAGATTTACATGGAATTTACGTATGGAGAGAAAATTGTCTGAAAATATGAAACATGGAAAAAAAAACAGAATGTAAGACAGGAAGTAAAAAAAAAATGTAATAGGACCTAACGTGAGAAGGAAAATTGTGGGTGATTTTCTGTCTCCAAAGGATCTGTGTTTTAATAGTGATTTTCTGCCTCACTCTCTTGCTCTCTCTTTATTTGTCTCTTCTTGTCCTTTTCCTATCACTTTATTAATTTCTTCAAATATTTCTTTCTGTATGTTCTCGGTCGTCCTGGTCCACTCCCTGCATTTTTTTCTCCTCTTTATTTGTCTCTTCTTGTCACTCACTTTACTATCATTTTATTAATTTTTTTCAAATATGCGGCTTTTCAGAGATTTTGTATGAATTTTTCTGCAGATGGTCAGTGCAAACAAAAAGCGCCTGGTCCACAGCAAACATCAGCACTTTTTTTTACAGGCACCATTCCAGGTGTATGAATAAACACTGTCAAAAAAGCAACTCCAAAGAAGAAGAATAAAGACGTCTTCTCCTTTGGCTATGGAACAACGTTTATTTATAACAGACACTTGTCGACATGTGTTATACCAGCCACACTCACTTTGAATAAAACAGCGCACAGAACATTATGCCTAGTCATCAGATATTATTTTCAGCCTGGATATTGGCGGCTTATAGTAACCGGTTTATATGTGACAAAATAATATTTCTTTTAAATTTTCACTAAATTTAACCCTATAGTCCAGAATTTGTAGTTCCCCTTAACCATCGATGGCACTAAAATGTGTCAACACAACCACAGAAACGTATGAAGATGCACACACACACACACACGCACACACACACAATGAAGTCATTCATCTGTCCAATCAAAGAGGCGGAAGCCCAGAGGAAAGTAAACATCTCTCTCTCCTGCTTCGTGAGTCCGTGAGCGTCCATGATTATGATGCCCCTGTGTGTGTGTGTGTGTGTGTGTGTGTAGACATATATCCCATTTCTCTGGTGTCTCTTTAAAAGAATAGATTGTTCGTCTGCAACAAAGTAAAGACACACAAACACACACACACCTCACACAGTAAGCGAGAGAGAGGTTGTAAGTCTGTGACACGATTTATGATGGGCAAGAGATGTGGGGAGACAGGAAACAGACAGAAAGGGAGGTGGAGGACACTAGAACGATACAAAGACTCTTACCTCTTTTACACATGTTCAACAACTGCCACTTAAAACACAGGCGCAAAGGAAGAAAGACAGAACAAAAAACAGAAGAAAGGAAACGGTGAGTAATAAAGAAATTTGTTATGGAACAAGGATTATGGGAGATGGACAGATTAGTGGACTAACACATCAAATTGAATATGGTAGGACAAACGTGTCAGTGGTAGCTCGTTTACACAATCATAGTTACAGAGTAAGATTGGCCTTTATTTCACCTTTTAGCTCCGTGTTTGGTCTCCACCCACCGCAGTAGGTAATCCCCGGCTCTTGTGCAAAAGCTAGTCTCAATTTTGTATTCTGTCTGCAGCTGTTGTGGGCTACAGTGGGCTTTAAGAGTGTGTGTGTGTGTGTGTGTGTGCAAGAAACAGCTGCTATGAATGAGAGGGACCCAACACAGTTAAAGCAATATGCAGCTTAAGCTAGTGGTAGTACAAGGTTTGAATCCAGTCCACTCTGCTACCACCTCCCCACCCCACTGCTGTGTTAGGCTCTTCTACGCTCTACTACTGGCTGCACTTTGCCTTGTGCTTCACGGAGTTTTCATCATGAAATAAATAAATGCTCTAAATCTAAAATCACTGAAATCATTTGTTAGATGGAAGAAAAAAAAAACATTTAGACGCGAATATGTCTGCACTTTTTTTCAGTCCTGACCTGTTAGCAGCGTCTTTATGGATCTTGAGATTAAAAAAAGCATTGTTGAGCTTGTTGGACAATAAACTAATTACGTCTTTTCTATTATGTTTTTATTTAATAGAATATTTAAAATAATATACTATAGCTGTAATTAGCATTACGGACTGTTATACACCTTTTCACTTTCAGTTTATTTAAAAAAAAAAGTTCATTTATTCTACCAACATTTTCATCCAAACCTCTACAAAAAATTTTATTACTTAAAATCTGTGCAGCTTCTTCCAGCCTATTAGTCAGAAGCTGGAGAAAAAGGTAGAGTGACCTAGAGAAAGAAACCAAATACTAAAAACCTAATCCAACAACAAATAAAAATATTAGTCATGAGATGATGGAGGATTGAAAGGGAGAAGCAGTAAAAGAGAAAAAAAGGAGGAGAAATGGATCAGTGGACTGATGGAGAGATAAAAGAAAAGAGGGAGAGGAAGATGAAAGATTATAGTTAAAGAGGGTTGACCCCTCGCTCTACCCCACGTATTGACCACAGCAGGCTTTGATAAACTACACTCTTTGTGTGTGTGTGTGTGTGTGTGTGTGTGTGTGTGTGACCTCTGCACATTCAGAGCTAAATCAATCTGTCAAACGTGTTAGCGAGGGCGTGCTTATTCACCGCCATGCCTGTTTGTGTGTGTGTTTGTGTGCGCGCGTGTATGAGTGAGACGGACCCTGACCGGCCATCAGAGCCAATGACGGAGTATTGATCAAGGCTCCGTCGCCATAGAAACGGCCATTTGGGAGGACAAGCGAGGGTGCGCAAGTGTCAAAGTGGGAAGACTTACTTCAAGGTGGCTCATGAGATCATCGTGTGTGTGTGTGTGTGTGAAATGTCAGCTTCATGTTTTTTATTCATAGCATGTTTTCCCAGCCAATTAAAAGGTCATCAAAAAACAAAAATACATCAGCAGCAAACATGTTCAAGCTCCTGTGTTTCTCATTTTAATTAACACTAATAAATAATTACCTCTTATGATACAATATAATAATAGCTGTGACAAAAGCAGACTGTCTGCCTCAAGCACTCCACATTTTCATTTTTTGAACCACTGTGTCAGATGCTGAAGGGAAATCTGCTAGATTGATTCCTATCCTGCCCCAATGTACAGATGAGGGAAATCATCTTCATTCCTCGGAGGATATCTATGATTCATCGCAGATTGGATTGTGTTGCTGTCCGCCAAGGTATTTAACACTGTAGTCACTAAATGTCAGCTATGAAAAATTTAAAGCAGATTGTGTCTTTAAATTGGTGGATGTTCACAACAATTAGTGCTTAATTCTCTGTGATACTGTTGCATATTCCCCATGTAGCTGAGTGTCAGTACGTTTAAATATGTTGCGATACCAACAACCACATTTTCCTAGGGCCTTGGCAGTGCAGACTTGGCCGAATTAAGACAAGAAATAAGCTCCCGTTAGCAGAAGTTGGGCCAGCTTTGGGGTAGTGTTGGCACCCAGAATTTGAATTTACAGTGTGTGATATGATGTGTATTCATGTCAGATATGACTCCAGTAGGGCTATATTGCATTTTTCAGGTACTTTTAAAGCTAATTCATTTAAAGTAAGGTGACTTTATTTAAATTCTAAATGTTCTAAGCACATTACAGTTTTTGCCAAATTGTTTAGAAACAATAACCAACCGTATGAGTCCAGAAATTGGGAGAGCCAGATTTAACCAGTATGCGTGTTGGAGGGTCAAGAGGCCTTGGTTCCAACCGTCGTAACAATTTTCTAACACCAGAATTGACAGCGACTGTCTATTTACATACTTGTAACTGATAATCTGAGCATTCCAGGGGAGACTCAAGGAGAAATAGTGCACGCTTATCATAATGTTAAACAATAACTTTGGCTCCGGCCTCTATGAAGACTGGCTTTCTGCTTTGCGTTTGCGATGTGAGTGAGGCCATGCAGAACATACCTGTACTGTACAACACTTCTGGAATCTGCCAATACACAATTTCTATTTCTAGGGTTTCTCTTTGATATATTGCGATATAGATACTATAAAGATTTGATGTGATTTTGCGTGAAATCAGAGGAAAAAAGTGTATTTTTGATGAAATGATGGTAGCAGAATTTAACATCTATCTTCTCATCTGGGGTTTAAACACAAAACATGAGCCACTTTGCGGGCAAATTTAGCTTGTAAACTGTTACACATCAGGACAGTTACATAAAATTTAACACTCTGATATTGAATGTGTTGATGTTTTTTCACAGCGTTTTGCCTGCAGGACCTTTAGGGAATACTGCAAAATATCCTGCAAACTACTTCTTTACCACGATAACCTGGTCCATCTGTTTTAGCTGTCAGGCTTTCATTGTGAGTAAAATACTGGAGAGCCTAATTAAAGCATAATTAATGATGAAATGTAAATGTTTCATAATGAATATGCAGATATGGGGCAAGCGGCCATGCGGTCCAACAAACTTGTATTTAGAGCTTCCTTTGGAAACAAAATCCCATCAAGGAGGAACTGAACTCTATTTTCGACACGAAGCGCATGCTGTTCTCTCCGCTACCTGCGTCCTGTAGGAAATTAAACAACTTTCAGTGAATGGCTGTTCAGCTGCCTCACAGTGTGAATGTGGCAAAGTAAGGAGGTCCTGGGGTCAAAAGGCACCAGCTTACCGGTCCCGCCACGAGTTCACATGCTTAGGTGAGGAAACGAGCCAGACAAATGAATGTGTTTCTATTTAAGGCTTTGCATACAGACAAGGTTAAGGGTTAACAAATGTAGGTCAGTGGAGTGGCTCCTTCTATGCGAGTGTGTAACTGTGTGTATGTAAGTATGTCGAGCACTTTTTCTGTGTCAGAGCTCCTATGTGCATCGAGCGTGTGTTTGGTGTGTGACCTGCTCTTTGTTCCTGCGCTCGTTGCAGTAAGGAGAGTGGCCTGTTGACGAGGATTAATGCCCAACATATGGCAACCCTACGGGACACGCGCGCACACACACACTGCAGTCATTACTCTGAACAAAGAACTGTAAGGTGAAGGCGATATCATGTGTCCTTTGTCCACACACACACACACACACACACACCTTAATTTTGCTTATACACGGTTGGATGCAGATGAACACCCCCCCCCCCCACACCACCACATACACACACACACCTACACCCAAACACACACCTGGTACTGTAACATGTATCCTTTGTGAGTGTGTGTGAGATGAAAGGTGGCAGGGGGGTTGTTGATGGAAAGGCTTTGAATGCAAACACCTGTGTGTGTGTTCGTGTAAGTTAGTTTGTTAGTGTGTAAAAGACAGGAATGGCAGTGTGTGTATTGTATGTGTGTGTGTGTGTGTGTGTGTGCGTGTTGGTGATAGAATGAGGGTGAGGTGAAGAAGAGTTCAGTGGAAAAGTGACGGTTCATGTTTTCATTTCTTCATGCTCCTCTGCCCCTCTCTCTCTCTCTCTCTCTCTCTCTCTCTCTGTCTCTCTCTCTCTCTGTCTCTGCCCCTCTCTCTCTCTCTCTGTCTCTCTCTCTCTGCCCCTCTCTCTCTGTCTCTCTCTCTCTCTGTGTTTGTGTGTGTATGTGTGTGTTTTTCTCACGTACAGGATCACACCCTAAAACATTTTCAGATGTTTTCTCTCCACATCTTTTTACACACTTGGTCTTTTCTCTCTTTCTCCACCTCCACTGTACCACTCCCAGTGGGATTTGACCAATATAATAAAATATTCCTCAAAGTCCCAACATTCACTCTGTTCTATTCTATTTGATCCAATTTTGTTTTTAACTTCCCACCATATAAACAATTCAAGTTGTGGACAGGAGAAATGCACGAGAAGACCTCCGCATGTGTATAGGTGTAAAAAAAAACCTCAGGTCTGCAAGCAATTGAGCTTCAGGCCCCGTACGTGAGGTATAAAAACAAGTACACTGTTACTGTGATTGTTAATTTTCTTACATTTTAAAAGCTTAGAAGTGTAATTTCTGGGCTAAATTCAAGTATAAAATCAAATCAAAGAAAGACCTGAAATGTTGAGGATCACTTGGCAGAAATCACACTTTATGTTTATTAAAACACATTTCTGTAAGGATGAGTGTCACTATTACATAGTCAAAGGAGGCGAACGTGTGTTTAAATGCTTGCTGTAAGACCATAAAAGGACGTCTGTCCTGGGTTCCCATTTCCACCGAGTACAGCAACAGGAAGTCTTGCACAAGCTGGCCAATCAGAACACAGTGGGCTGTGGCTTAATACCACAGGTGCTTCATTGAACCGTTTCACTCACCTCACTTCAGGTGAGCTGTTATTAAATAAATATGCACTTTTGGAAAATGAAACTAATAATCCTCATTTTATTAGAGCATCTGAGCCTATACATGTGTAACATAACCTTCTTATTTCTTTTAAGTGTTTGTAATTAGTATGTAAATGTTGCTAAGTGGGACTCTGAGTGTGTGCTGCTACTAAAAGTTAGTAATGTCCTGTCTGCATTTAGTCTTTACTAGCCATATTTTCTATTTTATCTTTTTAAAACCAACTAAAAGATGTGACACACCTGACAAACACTATGGCCCCCTGCAGCTTTGGGTTCTTGAAGTTTTTGTACTGTGTATTGTTACTATTGGAACTATATTGCAAGTGTCCACCAATAACGTGGTTTAATATATTCTCTCTATTTTTATATAGTACAAATATCTAATCAAAACAGGCTAGTGCAAAGGCAGTTTGTCTTCACAACCTGATTTTAACAGTTAATTAAATTTGGCATACGACATTAGAGCTGACACACATTGTTTTATCGATTTATCACAGTTTGCTCTTGCGTTTTGGTTTTTGATGTTCCGAGTTTAGTTCTTCTCCCATTCCTACTTATTTATTATTTGCGCTTTTCTTCTATTATATTGTGTTCTGCTCTATCCTCACACGGTGACACTGCAGTGATGGCTTGTACAGGTTTTAGTTTTTGGGTCCTTTCGCTCTCTCTCGCTCTCTCTCTAGGTGTAAATGACTTTGGATGGCCATCTGTTACTTAGCCACCCTGCAGAGAGTTGGCCTGCATGCGCACCTCCTGTGTGTGTGTGTGTGTGTGTGTGTGTGTGTGTGTGTGTGTGTGTGTGTGTGTGTGTGTGTGTACCTCTCTTTATGTTTAGTTGCACATGTGCAGTTACTGTATTCTTGTGTTTGCATGTGTTTATTTATGCCTACGTGCACATGCATAATACAGCAGGTTTCGGCATGTGTGTGTGACAGAAATAGAGTGAGAGAGATGCTTGTTTGTGTATGGAAGGTGTTCTGTATAGTCAGACTCACTTGCACATGTAGAACATCTATTGTTGCTGTTGTTTATGTAAAAACAAAGCTATTTTACATCCGCATATTTAGCCCCAGTCAAAGCTAATGCGCCTTTGTCTGTCTCTTATAGTTTCCTCATCGTTCCCTAAGTTGGCTGCATAAAACACAATATTTCTTTGGAAATGTTGGTACTTTTCCATCTTTAACATTTAAGTAACGTATCAAACCCTGCCACAAAAAAAATTTCTGGTGTGTGGACCAAAAAAATTCTTTAATTGAAACATAGTAAAGGTAAAATTGCTTTTAGTTTGAAGTAGCTAGATTGCTGAGTATTACACATACAGATTTCTATTGAAAGTACGGGAATACAGATTATTATTGTTAAAAGTATCTGTGAAAAAATAATTAATTCATTAAATTTCAAACCATCAAATTAATCACAAATACATGTTTTCATGTGTTACGTAACTATTCTTACTCTTAGCAGTTTATAGTGGAGATTCAACCCTAACTGAGCAGGTCGACGAGGATCAAGCTTTTTCTGCCTTTAAGCGTAAGATAAATTAGGACGTGACCACGCCTGCTGCTGCTGCCAGTTCACATAGTTTAAAGTGTGAAAATTTCATAGAGGAAAGTTTCTGTCACGTCAAGTCCCTGGAGATTCTGATGTTAAAATTACCTACTGTACAATCACACTTCACTCTTATGTTAGCTGCACTGTCCTCAGCCCAACCAGGTGTAACTGACTCCTCCGCCGCGGCTACCAATAAAAGTCCTCCGAAACTACTGTGCTCTGTGTGGAGTCAGTCTGTGATTTGATTACATCGGAGCGACCTGCTGTCCCTGCTGGAACATCCAGCTGTCAGCTTGGACTGTTCAAGTCACACTCAAACAACAATGCACCAAACATTTTTAAATGCCTGAGCCGGAGAGCATCCCACACCGAAGAACAAACTTAAAGAAAGGTTGGCTGCACTGCCTTTGGACATAACCTCACTGGCCAATTTATTAAGTACATCTGTACAATTTAATGCAATGTAATACAGCAGCTCTGCCATGAATAATTTCTCAGTTTTCAAGTTGAAACTGTCAGAAAGGTGATAATTCTACTGTTTATTATTGAGGTCGAAGTGGTGGAGTGCATTATAAGGAGATGTTTTGGCCACCTTATTTATTGAATCTAAATCTTACCAAATAAATATTACTTACATTATCTTTTAAGCAATGAGCTAAACAAAAGTTATTAATCTATGTTGTCTTTTAAAGCTGTATTGTTTTGCATGATTGTGGGTCATATTTAGATAGAAGGCTGAAGGGCAAAGAAACCAACAACTCCCATCATTTTTCTCTACTTAACAATGTGAGTCTAAGTGTGTGTCGTAGTAATTAATCTCTCTCTCTCCCCCTCCAGCTCTCGTCCGGGCCGTCCTCCGAAGCGTTGTTCTGGTGCAGGGATCCAGGAAAGCCCCAGGCTGCTGCACCCGGGCCTCCCCGGCCTGCTGTCACCCAACCTGCTGTCACACAGCGGTAAGATATAAGATAGAGAGAAAGAGGAAGATTAACAATCTTCCTCTTTCTATGTATTTAGTTTTTTTTTTTTTTTTTTGTATAATTTTTTATTTCACCAGCATCCAAATGAAACAAGATGGTGTGTGATGTACAGCAGTGATGCGATGACATACCCTGACGGAAGTGGAGAAACAGTGGGTCACAGCACAGCACAATAGCTTGAAGTTCTCACACACAGGATCGAACACACCTGGCAGCAGCTGTTTCGGCCACATTTCATGCTTTCATGTATGAGATTGGCGGTTGAGACATCTGACTGGATGACGCTGGGCTTTTTTTTTTTTTTTTGGCCACAGGGTTAAACACATATCCTGCATCGATAAGAACGATAAAGGCTGCATTTCCTCACACACAGTGAAACCATTTGAACACACTCTGGTTTTTTTGAAGGGGGTGGGATGTTCCACTGGAAGCAAAGCCTGCAGACAGGACTCAGGGGTTATAGTGGAGCTGGACTTCAACTGTCCGTCTGTGGAGCACAGCGGTCTCGGCAGTGAACGGCTAATCTTTTCTTTCTACCTTTTTGTCCTCAGCTCAAGTTTTCCTCACGTTTCTTTTCACTTTTCATGTCATGTGCTCATTCTGACTCGTAATCTCGCTTGTTCCTTCCTGCCTTCCTCAGTTTTCCTCCCTCACCTGCATAATTTTGCATTTATCTTCTTCTCTCCATCCCCCTATTTCCTCTCATCCTTTTTTCTCTCCTTACCCGGGTTCAATTCTCGTCACCCCTCCTTGCTTTCCTCCCACCTTCATCTTCTGTCACTCAATCCGTCTTTCTCATACCTGTCTTCCCTCATGCCTTCTTTCTTCTACTATCCATCCCTCATTTCACACGCTTTTCCTTTATCCATGGGCAAAAGTGGGTATTGAGGAGAAAAAAAGAGCGATTTTTCCCTTTTTTAGGTACAGAAAGTGAAAATGGAGAGAATGTAAAACAGTGAGAGCAAAAGACGGAGGCGAAAATGGAGAGAAGGAAGGAGGGATGTTGCCAGAGGAGATGATGAAGCCTAAAAATGAGTGCCAAAGAGGGAGCGAGCGAAAGATGGTGAAGAGGAAGGAAAGACACAGAGATGGACCAGGGAAGAGACAAATAATCTCGAAGTCTGATAGCGGCGGAGCTACAAAGACCGAACGAATAAATGAACGGGAGGAAAAAAAATGTCACATCTAGAAGAAGTGCAGGAGAAAAAGACCTGCAGAGAAAGAGAGAGGGTGAACGAGTGCAGGCTGCATGGTGGTGTGATGAATGACATGTCTCTGGGGTCCCACTCCTCCATCTGTCCATCCCACCCTCCTTTTCCCTCCCTCTCTTCCTCCCTCCCTCTGTTCCCTCTTTTCTTCCCTCCTCCTTCCTCAACTCGTTTCCCTCCCTGCCCTGTCCGCTCTGTCATTCCTTCTCGTCCCTCCTCTTTTTGCTTCCTCCCTCTTTTTTCCCCATATCTCCTCCTGTTTCTTCCTTCTCCCAATTTCCTTTCCCACTTTCTCATCTTCCTCCCTCCCTGCTGCGCTCTGTCACGCCTATCTCAATACATCCTCACCTCCTTGTTTATGTCTTTCCTTCTTTCCTCTTCTCTCCTCTTTTCTGTCCCTGGTTCTCTCCTTTGTTTCTGTTCTTTCTTCTTTTCACAACCCGTTATTTACTGTCTTCATTTTGACTGTTACCCCTCCTTCAATCCTCCTCTCTTTCCTTCTTTCTCACTCTCATTTCTTCCTTTTTTCTTTTCTATTTTGTCTTTTACTCCCTTTGGTTTTACCTCTCTATTCTTTACTTTCTCTTTCAGTCATCTACTTCACTAGTTCCTCCTTCTCTCCTTTTCGACCCTTTTGTCTTTCGTCTATCTTCTACCTTTCTTTTCTTCTCCCGGTTTCTCTCTGATTCCTATTACTTCTTTTTTTCCATCTTTCCTTTTATACTTCCTTTCTCCCTGTAGTGTTTACCTTCCTATCTTCCTATTTCTTCCTTCCTTCCTATCATGTCACGTGCCACACTTCCTACCTCCCCCACTTTATTCTTTTATCTGTTCTTCAATCCCTACATCCCTTTCATGTTCTTTCTCACTCTTTCCCACTGTCTTCATTCCTTATCTGTCATTGATTCCCTGCTCTTTTCTTTGCCTCCTTCATCCCCCCTCTGTCCTCCATCATTTCCCTTCTCATTTCTTTTTCCCTCTTTCTTTCCTTCCTCTGTTCCTCCCAAATTTCCTGCCCTCATCCCCCCCCTTAACTCTTTACTTGTCGTCTGTCTTCTTCTTTCTGTCCCCTCTTTCTTTTCCCTTTCTTGTGTTCTGTCTCCATTTTACTCTGTTCCCAAACTTATGTCATTTCCTCTCCTCCTACTTATCTCCTCTCCACCCACCCAGTTTTTCCTTTCACGGTTCTGTCTCTCCTATTCCTTTCCTCCCCAGTCCTTTTCATCGCTTTTTGCCAATTTTCTTTTTCCTCTCCATCTTTTCCATCCATCCTTCTCTCCATCCTCTTGACAGTGACTGCTGGCCTCCTTCTCTCTGCCTCTCTCCCTCTCCAGGATAAATAAAACATGGTTGTGTTTAGTGACATATGGACACAGCTCACTGTGGCATACTAATGACACACACACACACACACACACATCAGGTATGTGTGTGCGCACAGAAATGTGTGTGTTTGTCGAACATTAGTGGAACCCAGAGAAAACATTTGCTCACTTATGATCGCTCATTAGTTCACACACAGACACACACAGACACACTACATATATAGTACACACACACTTGGCAGTCGTCAGATGTCGCACACACGCAGAGTTGGTCGTCTTAGTGGCCCTGCGTCCATGGAGACGCCACGTTGCTGTGGGAGACGGGCTGTTGTTTACGACCTCGCGGGCGCCACGGCGATGGGGGGCATCGGCCAATCACAGATGGACATTTATCACACTGTTAGAAAACAGAACGAGTGAAGGAGAGAGAGTTTGGAGAATATGGTGAGAAGAAGGGGAAAAATGCAGAGGAAAAGATGAACAGGAGATTAGAGAGCAAAGAGAGAGGGAGATAAAAAGATGACAACTGGAGGGGGAAGAGAGTAATAGATGGTTAAAGAAAGACAATTAGGGCTTTCATTCTTTCTGAACTCATCTTTTCCTTCTTCTATATTTCAGGTTTTTCTTTTCTTCCTGTAGTTTTCATTTTCACCTTCTTCCATCTCTCTCTCTCTCTCTCTCCTGCCCCCCAACGCTCCTATACTCCACTTTTTCACTTCACCTGTCTTTTCTTTCTCTCTCATAGTATTTTGTGGCTGTTCACCTCTCGTGACAACCTTCTTAGGTTGTCTTTCCACTTCCTTTGTCTGAGGCTTCCGTCACGTTTCTTTTCTCTGCTCTGCTAATTGTCTTTGCTTCCTTCCTTTCAACCATTACTTTATTCTTCCTCCCTCCACTTCCTGTCTTCCCTCACTCTGTTTCGAAAGAGGACAAAGTGACTTTAAGATAGAAGAAGAAGAAAAAGACCACAGGGAAGAAGTAGGATGGAAAGAGAAGGTTGTTGTATGTGAAGAGAATGAGAGAAGGTACATGGAAGAAAAACACAGATGTGGCAAGGAAAGAAGGAAGAAATTGTGGAAAGATGAAAAAAGGAAACGGAAAGAGAAGATGTTGGTATGGGAGAGCTAAAACAAAAATGTAAGAGGAGGATAAAAGGTTGAAGAAGTAGAGGGAGGCACAAGTTGAGAAAACGATGGAGGGAGGTTTGAAGAGTGAGAGAGGAGGAATAAACGACAACAGGAGAGTGATATCAGTTTAATTGGCCTCATCTTCCTTAACAAAGATGCTGTGATGATAAGCGTGGGTGTGTGTGTGTGTGTGTGTGTGTGTGTGTGTGTGTGGTAACCTATGCAGGGTGCTGCGGCACTCATTTGACTTGTTAATTCACTTCAAAAACAGCTCAATGGTTCGCCTTGTCTTCTAAAACACACACACACACACACATAAACATTTCACACACTCCCACACTTCACATAAATGGACACACACACTCTGCTACAAACATTTGGCTTCAGAGACACACACACACACACACACACACACAGCACAAACACTTCACACGCGGACATTTTACTTTAGATGCACACACACATTTCTTAGAAAACACACTTTGCATGCACACACGGTCGCTACATTTGACACAAATACACACGTTTTGCAGCGATAAACATAAACACATCTGGCACATGAGCACACATTTACCTCGCTTGCTCACACGTGCACACACACACACACACACACACACACACACACTTTACCACACACAAGTGCTCTGTGTAGGTTACAGATGAAGTGCTTTCCATCTTGTCCTGAAAAGAATACACTCATCTGAGGACTCTTATGTGCACCTGCAGAGGGGTGGAGGGGGGTGGAGGGGTGGATAATAGACTGTGAGAGAGATGAAGCAGAAAGCAAGAGGAGAGAGAGGTGGAGGGAGGGATGGAGACAGGACTTTTCCATCTCCTCTTCCTTTTCTTGCATCTCCGATATCATGTTTGCCTGCCTTTTCCTAACAGAAACTTAATGTGCACTATCCCCTTCCCCACTTGGCTGTTTGCTTCTCTGGAAACCATCGGTAAATTGAAATTACTGGTCTGGTTTTTAAGTCTTTCTGTATTTTTGAAAATGTCACAATGGAAAGTGATGTGTGACTCATTTAAGGAGGAATAAACAGAATATGAACATCAGCTGTGATCATCTCCATGTTGAAACACACACAGAAACTACAGCAACAGAAAAAGATGCAACAGTCGCTGCTCACACTGTCTGGCTGCAGCTGATCTCTGTCAAATGCAGTACAGAAATGAAGTCAAGAGCGACAAACAAGTGCTGCTGCCACTATATGCTTTTTTTAATAGTCAAATAAGCAGGAGCATGACACTTGAAGGTTTCTGCAGGCCCAGACAGCTGCATTAGCATATGTTGAAGAATGAAATGTCCTACAAAATACTGGAGTTGGACTAAGAGCTTTAAGCCCAGTCCAACAACTACAAGAACATATTTGCCACTTCACCAGTACAGCCATTGATACTGCTAAAATTAGGGTTTTGAGACAAATACCAGGACTGACTGTGGTGACACTGTTCTACAGGCCAAAGAGGCCTCATGGATACTGGATATGGACATCTGAGAACAAGTCTATGAAAACCAATTATTAATAATGCGTTCAACACAGTCTTAATGTAATCTTAGTACAGCTGAATATAACATCCTGAACATGTGGTTCATATGATATCGCATAATATCATCATCAATAACATTACAATATAACAACATAATTTTGTACTGTATATCAAGACAATAACGATATAATGTGGCTCTCTATCTCCTCCTACCTTAAACACCGCTGGTTTGAAAATCCAACAGCGCATTACACATTTCTTGAAAAGTGCACAGTTCTAATTGCAGTAAATTATACTGATTTAACAAGATAACCCTTAGAAGTCTCCAAAAATTTACTTTAAAGCTGGTGTCTGTGTATATTAGATATTACACAAAATGGCCGCCGCAGAAGGGCCACAAATGGGGTCTCAGACATCCACAGAAAGCTAGAGATGGGCGACCTAAGTGCCGGAGCGCCGAGCTGAAATGTATTTGACTCAGCACTACAGTAATCGACTGCATTTGTAAATTGGCACTCGGAGTGCTCACAGGAAAGGGGAAAAAAAACTGAAAAACAAAAAAAGGTCAGAACAGTGTGTTTCTAAATTCAGAACACAAAGAGCAATTTCTCTGTTTCCCTGTTTGTTTTATTCCGTGTCTGAGAGCGTGCTCAGAGTACCTCGTCAGAGATGTAGGTGCAGTGGATTAAATATTTACAGCTATAGCCAAATGGGGTAGGTTTCACGCGAACTCAGGGGTTTAAGACTCCCGAAGATCAGCCAGCAGTTTCCACCAGCAAACTCAAAGCTATTACGGAGCAACTGTGTGCCCCATTCCATGGAAGGACACTGTCACAGCTCAAGAGGAACATCGTCGGTCGGTGATGACGATGATCTACAGAGGCTGATCAACCAGCATTGTCATTCCTAGATAACATGTACAAAATGGGCATAATGTAAAAAGTTCCAAAAAGATTTTCTTACAGAAAACTGAAGAATGCAAAGGAAGTTTTTTTTTGTTGAATATACGTTTTGGTATGAATCACTATCTCAAATGATTTGATATTTATCTCAGCACAAGGGCCATATACCATACAAAAACCTTTAAGCTACAATTATAACGATATATCACACTATAAAACTCCATTTCACTCAGCTGCCATTAGTTAACTTTCAAAAGAAAAATCAGCTTATGTATTGTAAGTTATGAATTTATAGATCCATTATGATTAATGATTAATTATATTAATGATAATTACTGATAAATCGGCTCCACCTTTAAAGCTGCAGCAGTGAAATACTTGCTTAGCATGGAGTCACTAACATTAGCTTCTGACACACACACACAGACACGCACACACACATACTGCACACAGAGCAGCGCATAAAGAAAAGTAACACAAAACTTTCAATGCACCAATATTTGACAGCCACATTGGTCTTGGAGCAAATTTCTCCAGATTTTGTTTTGAAGCTCTGGTTTTTAACAGTGCAGCCCTATATTGATTTTCCTTTCCACATCGATTAATCTTTTTACCCCTTATAAGACAAACCTAAATTATGTTCCCTACAAAATGTATTTACCTTTGCACTTTAGTTGCTTAAGTACCTTTTGATAGACAGTGTGAAAAAACAAGTATAAAAAGTAGTGTAACGTAATTTTGACCCATTCCATTAGAGACAGAGACAATCTACAGGAAATCTTATGTCTATCAAAGCTTTCCAAAGTGATTAATATCAGATCTTTTATTTAAATTAAATTCAAAGTCTTTCTATTTTCTCAAACGTCTGGTGTGTTTAAACATTTTTATGGCCTCCTTTAATGCTGATAATGAACTCTTGTTGACTTCTCAGTCTTTAATATGTCATGTTACGCTGACGATTCACTTTTTTTTTATTTTTCACAATCCTGTTTCTATGGTATATTTCCTTCCCCTCGTTCGCCCTTCGCAAAGCATTTGGATGCATGGAAAGGAAAGGAGATGAGTAAACACAGTATGGACAATCCACAGGGGACCGCTGAAATGCACAACATGGGAATATATATTCACACAGACACACACACACACACACACACACACACACACAGGTCCTATATGATGCGTGTGTCTTTGAAGGTCTCTGTCAATCAATCACACACTAATTCCCAAGGTTCCGTGGTCGCCATTAGCGACGGAGGTCGATGCTCTGTAACCGTGGACACAGCGGACAGGCATCGATCTGAGAAAGGAGAGAGAGCAAGAGTGTGTGTGTGTGTGTGTGTGTTTGATGGTCATGATGAAGAACAGTATTGTGGCTCTGCCCTCACTATTGATTGTCTTCTGGTTGCATTGAGGCGAAGCGGGCGTTCTGACTCTGTGTGTGTGTGTGTGTGTGTGTGTGTACAGATAATGCATGTTTTGTGTGTTGTCATGCCTGGGTCCATGTATATACATATGTGTACATACATGCACATGCTTGAGCGTGCATGGCCATCTGATATATGTGCAGCGCTGTTTAATATGTTGGTGTGTGTGTGTGTGTGCATGGCTCAAGGTGTTCCTCAGTGGAGTAATCAATGTGTGAATGCAGTCTTGACCCCACAGAGGGACTCCATTTTCCAATTTTATTGCCTCCTCTTTTCTCTCCATCTCTTCTGTAACCAAATTTGAAAACCTTGATCTGAACGTTTGCTTTTTAAAACCGCTTCTAATGACAGTTAATGGTTTTGTTGGGCAGTTTTTTCATAGCCACACTAATACTGTGACTGTCAGTCAATCCACTATTTTGGTCCAGACAGAAATAGCTGAACAATTTGAGATTTTACTGACTGGCCCATGTAAAATCAGAGGACCACCAAGATTCCACCAAGATTTTACTCTAATAAAACCATGACACAAATATACTGGCTAAACATTGGCATGTTTGCCCTTCCAT
Organism: Channa striata; assembly: GCA_033026295.1. Lineage (NCBI taxonomy): Eukaryota > Metazoa > Chordata > Actinopteri > Anabantiformes > Channidae > Channa > Channa striata. Next base: position 30,477,083 of record CM065168.1, on the reverse strand, counting down.
TGTGAAAAAGAGCACAGAGGCATGGTCATGGTCATATACAGTATATATATATATATATTTTTTTTTTATTTTAATTTTAAAATAAACTTTACCTTCCTATACTTTTTTTAGCAGTGTAAATATCAGCTGAGTTGCCATTTGTTGTTGCTGAAAACATTAATCATTTCATGCTGAAGATCATTTCATCGTAGCAAGTCTTAGTATTAGACAACGGATCATCAGCAGTTTGCTGGTCTGGAGCATCAGGTGTTTATTTCCACAACACCAAAAGGAACAGGCATACAAAATGTTCTTAGAGAAGCAATTATATCTTCACATTAGTCTGGAAAGGGGTAAACCATTTCCAAACAATTTAGACTTGTGTATCTTACAGTGAGAATGATTATTCATTGTGCAAAACATTCAAGTTGATCCTCCCAGGATTGGACGTCCCAACCCAAGATCAGACGGTGCAATGCTCAGTGAAATGGGCGGCTGTAGCTCAGTGGTTCGATCCCAAGTTCCCAAGTTGCTCCCGGTGGGTCAGATAAGCGCCTTGCATGGCAGCCATTGCCACTGTGTGTGTGTGTGTGTGTGTGTGTGTGTGTGTGTGTGTGTGTGTGTGTGTTAAATTACTCTGTAAGTTGCTTTGGATAAAAGCGTCTGGCAAATGACTAAATGTAAATGAAATACAACCACAGAGATACATGTCAGAGCCTATCACAATCAGAAGAAGATGTTGCTAAGGGTTGTCAGGAAAAAGCCTCTTCTGTCTAAAAAAATTGGACGTCCCATGACTGAGTTTCGCAAAACTGCACCTGACCAAACCGCAAGACTTCTGGAACTTCTTAATGCCCAGTGCCGTGTTTGGTGAAAACCAAACACAGCATTAAACCCTCAAAATCAAAAACATAATAATTCTCACTTTTTTTCACATTCTTTTGTCTTTCATTTGTAATTTCATATGTATTTCTATCTTTCCTCATACAAGAACTAACTTGGTGACCTTTCAATCTCTTTCCCTTCATCCATTTAACTACTTCCTGTCATTCTCCTGTTTCAGTCCCAGACCTCCCTGTGCGTCCTCTCCCACCTTTCCATCTTTATATTCTTGTGTCTCTCCCTTGTCTCCCACTTTATTCTTATTTATCTTTGTCTCACATCAGTCTCTCTTTTCTGTTGTCTCTCTCTAAAATTGATGCATTTTACTTTGTTGTTGAGAAACTCCAGCATTTTGGCTTTTTAAATCTTTTTTTAAACCAACTTAAAAAAAATTATGTCTCTTACTTTTTCAGTCAAATCTCTTTATAGTTCTTTGTTCTTTCTCTCATCATGTTTGGCCTCTTTTTCTCATTCATTTTTCTCCATTTCATTCTCGTCCCCTCTCTCTGCAGGACAGCAGACAATACGTCTGGTCACTCTGCCTGAGGCTCTTTGACTGGACCTCTATCTTTCTCTCTCTTTCTTTCTTGATTTTCCTTCCTTAGTCAGTAGACTTTGTGATTAAGTACATTTGTAAAACAGACACATAAATCACATCTGGTTGCATTTCAATTTGCAGAAGTGAGCTCTTTTTAAATCACAATTGAATAACTTAATAGCAGTAACACATATTTCAGTCGCATAAGGTAAACACGACTCTGTATAGTAGATATGTTACTGAAATAAATCAATTGTATTTTCTTGAACAAATTGCATTTTTTGTTTGTTTTTTTGACACTAAAAACAGAATCGGGAGGAAGATAAAAAAAATTAGTGAACAAAATATGATATTCTACATAACACATACAGTACATGCTCTTATTTTAGTGTAAAACAACATACAAACATAATATTTAATGCACATTCCACTAGTACAATGTTTTTCATGAATTTGTATGGCAGGCTGGCGTAAACCAGTCCGAGCAAGATGGTAGAATTATGGTGATAGTGGATGTTTTTTTTTATTATTTGTTGATCATTTAAGATGAGGTAAAGACTTTGGACACTTCATAGTGTAGTACATGTTGGAGTTTAAGTTTTTTATTAACTGTAGTTAATTGTGTAACTATTTAGTCCTTTTTTGCCCTGTCACACAGACGCTGGTCTTTTTCGTCCATCCATCCTCTTTTAGATTAAAGTTCAAGCAATGCAACAACTCCTCCCTCTGTTTGTCCCCCTCCATCTATCTTGTTTTCTTTATACCTTGCCGACAACTGTACCGTGAGCGTAATGGACATTCCTCCAAGGCCGTCAACCATGACTGGTGCAAAACCAACTGACCTACACGATGCACACACACACACACACACACATACAGTAAATGGACACGAGCGTGCACAGATATGCATGCGTGCATTCACTCTCACACACTTTTAATCATAAAAGCCAACTGTGCCTCCACACTCAGCACAATGTAAAATAAGCTCATATGCACATTTGCACATGTACTAGTATTGGGTTTACACACACTAGAGCGCGTGCACATACACACACCAGGTCATCTCTCTCACTCTGTTGGTTGTTGTGTATAGAAGTCAGTTCCAGGTCAGTGCACAGAGCCAGAGATCTTAGTTCATACAAAAGAGTGTGTGTGTTGGTGTGCAAAAAGTGGTGGGGGTGTTCTCAGTGTGAATTGTTTTTCTGCATGTGTGTGTCAGTGAATTTACACCAGCCTCGAGGCATCTGAAACTGCACTTACACCCTGAAACACTTCAGCAAAATGCTCAGACTGAAAAGAGTTTGACAGCAGCAGCTGTGTGTGAGTGACAGTATGTGTGTCGCAGCTTGCTGCAAAGCATCATGGATAAAGGCAAAACGCGCCCGTGAGGTCGGGTGAAGAGTTAATAAGAGCTGGGATCGGTTACAGTAACTCCAAGAAATATTGCAGTTGATGGATTGAAGCACAGCTGATGTTATTGATTTGAAAACTGGTTGACAATTAAGGGTGAGAGTGTGTGTGCAGCCAAAGATGTTTGTCATTATGATGAAGATGATGGATGTGTGTATGTGTGTGTGTGCCACAGGCCTCACTGCCGCAGCCATGGCAGAGCTCCAGAAGCTTCAGAAGATGAAGATGATGATGAGTCTCCAGAATGGCAACGAGTCAGACAATGATGACTTACACTCCAATACAGGTAACACACACACACATAAAAAAATAAAATAGAAATTCTCAATTTAATACTCAGTATAGTTGAACTCAACATTGTTGTCCTGGTATGGGAAGTCCTGCTTTTTTTGTTGACCTAGTGATCGTTGTCCCATACTTAAAATGATGAAAGCTTATTAACTGGAAATATAAATATTCTTTATTGTATTTGTCAGAATTTATCTGATTAGGTTTTCTCCATCATCCAAGAAATGTGCTACAATGCACATTTCTACTTAAAAATGTTGCCGGTTTCCCAAAATGAAAACACAATATGTCTAAAATACACAGGGCTTAATCATTAGGTCATAGTTTAACTCAAAATACTTGTTTGCATCTCATGTTTGCATCACCAAATTGTTGGTACCAATAGTTTTAAACTGCAGTGCATTTAATCTGAAAAGCAATTGAATACAAAAAGAATAAATCAATTTAAGATGTTCCCTGAACAATCATCTTATATTCACAAAAGGATCCTCTTTTCCCTTTACATCAAATTTTAACAACTTAAAAAACTTTTTAGCCAAACACAATGAGTGTAACCACTTTAGCAAGCTGAGCACATACCTCAGAAAACAGTGTCCCCCTCCCCCACCAGTTGAAAGACTGTGAAATAACCTTTCATACATAAATCACATATAGTGTAGTAATTATGTCAATTTGAAGTGGCAGACCAGAGCAGAGCACAATACACACAGCATATTCGCTCACATAATAGGAGTGTTGATAGCCGCGCTATTCACAAGTCTGCAAAATTAAAAATGTATTTTAGAATGATTTTAAAAGACGTGTATGTCCTTGTTGTTGTAGTTGCCTTAAAATGTGTAAAAATGCATAGGAGTTCTTCAAAAAACCTCAGCGCATAAAGAATTGTTTAATTGTTTTCCAAGTCACCGTTCATTAACTCATGGGTGATTTCATAAAAGCCTGTTGAGCCCATGAAATGTGGAGAATTTGTGACAGTGTTTCCTTGCTGGTGATGGCAGATAACACTGTTTTTCATGCACTTGCAGCAATTGTCCAGTGGTGACAGAGTATGTTTCTGGCAAAACTTTAAAATGACAGCACCAAGTGAACAAGAATATAACTACTGCAAGGCAAAATAAAACGACCTTCATCGTTTAAATTGTGCGGTCCAAAACAATATTTCTTTTACAGCAGCAAATCTAAAACCATATTGATTTGTTGAGAACATGAGTTTTAAGCACATGTAAATTTTGAGCCCTAGTATGAAATCCCTCATCCATATTTTAGCCAGATGAACATACCAGCACTTTGTGAATCAGCAAACGCTGCTGATTTCCACAACTTGATCAAAGCACCTGCTGTTGAACTAATGTTTCATTTAAAAGTTTTTTTTTATTTATAAATTATAAATTATTCTGTTGTTTTACAAAGGTAATAATGAATTACAGTTTTTTCTTGTGTTTTTGGCTAATTTTTACAAAAAAAAACATAACCATGACTTCAAAACTATGTTACGTACTGAGCCAAAACTGAATCACAATTCCGCCCTGAACATCATCGCCTCAACTTAATCACCATCAACACCTTTATTTGCCCTCAGTCAAAGACAGTTTGCTTCCTCTGCCACCTTTGCATTAATTTATCACATTTTTCTGTCCACCTTTGTCTTCTTTCCTGAGTTTCCCCCCCGAGGATAAATTATCTCTATTTACATTCTCCTTTTCCTGTTTTCCTTTTTGCGTGATGAACTGCAAAGCACGACGATGGCTGCAGGGAGGAATAAAGGAGTCACAACTGGAAACCAAAGTGGAAAAAGTTTTATGAGATCAGTCTCGACATTTCTCAGAGTATAAACATATAGATTACATGAACATGTGTGTATCCAAAGTGCTGGTCGGGTTTCAGTAATATTCAATATCATCTTCTCTCTTACTCTGCTCGTTCACTCCCATTCCCATGAAATCCTAGTCCCATAGTTCTTAATTAAAGGAAATGCATTTGTGTGGTAAAAGTTGCTTTTTATATTCTTTACAATAGCTTGGTTTTAGTTTCTCAGTAAAGTCAAAGGCAGGTTTGTGTATTTGTTTCTTATAATCTCCTATGAAGTATTGGTTTACCACAAGTTGGTGCCCTCTATACTGTTAACTCTTTAAGAAAAGCAAATAAAATGTTTAAAAAAAATCTTCCATGTGTAAATTACACATGTGGTTAGTTAATTAATAAATACCTGAGAGAAACTCACGCATGGTTGTGTTTACAATGTTCCATGCTGGGGACTTGAGATGAGTCCCAGTCTGAAAACTGTGGTGTCTTAGTCGAGGACACTTCAACATGTGGAGTGGGGATCAAACATCTGACCCTGTGATTAGTGGACAACCCACTCAAACTGATCACGGTTCCCTCTAAGCTGCGCGCGTGCACAATTGCATCCTGCTGACACGGTCTCCACGCACACAAAATCCACGCTGCACAAAAAAATCCAACCTGAATTGAAAATAAAATGAACACATAAGAATTCATTCTGTGCCATTTTGCAACGAGAGTCAGCGAGTGACCGGTGACTGGCTGCTTCAGCCAATGATGCGATTCACATCCGTATTTCCGCAGGTAATCAACGTCACTGACAGGCTATGACAGCGTCCTTCAGTGTTTCAGCTTAGCTAAAGATTAGATTTCAGTAATTTTAGTAATTTTCATTGTAATTGGGCTAAAGCACTTAATTAAAAGTATTTGAACAGAAAAGTAAATGCTGTAATATGATTCTTTTAATAAACCATGTAACCTGGATGGATGCGACGCTGGCGTGACCACAGTGCACACGTCTGATGTTCCTCATAGTGGTCCCAATGAGCGCTCAGGGAGTTTGTGTGTTTGCTCAGACACATGAAAAATTAGAGGGAACATTGTTTCTGATCCACAGTATCTCGAAACATGGGGTTGACCCAGGTGTGAAGCTGTTAATGATTTTTAGAACTTTCAGAATGTTCAAAGTTTGCGTCAACTCTACTGTTGCTTAATTGGGAAGGGGTCACTGTGGAGCTCAATAAAAGGTTAGTTTTGTCCTATTAACTCATAATTACTAGAAAGACTAGATAAATATTTAAATTGATTTAAAAAAAAATGAGCACTGGACTTGTTTGGATTTGCAAAACATATTGTTGTCATTAGTTGAAAATGAATTTAATGTGTAAATGTAAACAAGCAAAAGAGCTTTAGAGTAAGGGTTCAACTTCAGAGCGTCCAACATGGTTTTCATCCATTACTAGTTGCACTAGCAAGCTGAGTTAAGCAACTAGTTAACTAGTCGGGCTGTTTTAGCTCTATATTGTTTGTTTAAAAGCAAGATGTTTTCATGTGCTGGTTATGATTCATTCATTAATTCTTACTAAACCTTGTGGTTTAACTGTCTTACCCATTAATTGAGGTTGCCTGTCTGGAAAAGGCAATATCTAAACCATCTGTGTTTCTCGTAGGTGACACACATAAAAACAAAGACTTCACACGCACACACACACACACACACACACACACACTTTTCGTCCCACTTCATCTCTGCTGTGTTTGCTTCTCTGAATTATTAAAAAGACAGAAAACAAAAAGCAAAGAGAAAAGAAAAGAGAGTGCAATCCTTCCTCCTGTTTCCACCCAGACTCTCCTGTTTCTATTTTCCTTTCTCCTCTTCCATCTCCTCCTTTTCTTCAGCTGACCTGGCAAATGGGCTGATAGAGTTACTCTTCTTCCATTCTCATTTAATTTTCTTTTGACTTGTCGTTTTTTATTTATTCCCTCCTGCTCCTCTTCTCGTTCTCCTTCCTTGTGTCTTCTTTTATTTCATTCAGAATTCAGTGATTTTTGTTTTGCGTGTTTGTAAAAAAGCGTCTTTTCATTGTCCGACCTTATTTTCCTTGTAACAGACACTCACACACCGGCCTGGGAAACTGCAGCAGACAATAGAGCAGAGGAACAAGTGTACAAATGAAAAAGAAAATAAAGGAAGGACAGAGGGCAAAAAGACTCATTGTAAGAAAAGGGGATATTTAGGGTGAGAGAAAAGGGGACGAAAAAGAAAAGATGTTTGGGTTTTTGATGAGTGAAAGTTGATCACTCAGGTTTTTTCCGCTCCAAGATTGTCATATGTGTGTTTTTTTCTTTATAAAAATGACAAAAACAGAGATTGGAGGGAGGGATGAATGAGAGTGATGGAAAAGGAGAGGGACAGATTGATGTGTCTATGGAAACTATATCTTTCCTTTTGTCACTAGACAGCAGAGCAAAACAAAAGGTCGACTTGCAAGTGGAAAAGCGAGATTTATAACGAGATTTCTTTTCTATTTACATTCATTCACAGGCTATTTTATAGTATATTTATTGTTGTTGACAACAATTGATTAATAGACATATATGGGCCTGGGAAAATTACCAGATGTCACTTCCTCCCCAAAAAATGAAGCAGCTCTGTCTTCTGACAATGTAAACAGGCGGGTGTGTCTCAGTAGCTGCCCCAGTGTAAAGGGGAAGTGGGGCTAATATTTGGATGAAGCTCCATATCAGCTTTACAGTTTTAAAACTGACCTGAACATGACTGGCATAAAATAATTTAAAAAGATAACGTTTAGCAAAATGGTGCTAGAGGCAGTTCTTCCAATTACTAGCGCGCAAAATTTGTGAAATTTCCTCATAATTTCAGGGAAACTTTCCTTAGAGTTTTCTAGAAGTGGACTTGGCTGTTTAACAACTAAAACACACGTCACCACATCAAACCAAAAACTGAACCAGGAAAATAATGGGAATACAGAGTTTATGTCATTCTTTACATTCTTTACATGTTAGTTTTTCCCACAAATGTAATACAGAGAGCTGAAAATGTAAAACTGTAGTAAATTATTATTTCAATCACATATGGCTTTAATCGATGATTAACTCAAATTTAAGTACCAGCTTATCTGTGGGACATTATGAGGAATGTTTCCTGTAAATATCAGAAAAATACAGGACCCGTAAAATAAGGCCTCACCTCAACATTCTTCAGTCTTTCTGCACAGGAACAGTGAAACAATTACTCTTTTAAAAATCATTATTCTAACAGTTTTGGTACTAGTGTATTTGTGTAGTTGTCTCTAGGTAGAGCTATGTGATACTGAGCTGTCTAACAAAATGCTTCAAGTGATGGTAAGTCAGTGTTGGTCCGAAAATGAAAGAATCAACAGTCGGCAGCCAAGTGACACTATGGGTAATGTAGGCAAGACGAGGAAGCAAGAATCATCTGAGGATTAAAAAAGAAACATCTCTCATTTCTTTTTCTTAATACAAATATAATCAACTCATAACTTTGTCTGATGTAATGAGTTGTTTTGGATTAACCACATGACCTGTAGTTCTACTTTTGGTACTTTTCAGTATAATTTGAAGTAAATACTTTATTACTTGTTTAACCTGATTTTTATGGTAAGCATAATAGTATATTTAACAGCAAACTCACTGGGCAGTCTTGTCTTTTTAGTTCAGAATTAGTCAGTCATTAAAAAATTGCAGTCTACGGATTAGGATAATCTTAAAAAAAATACAAGCACTTCCTTTAAAAATGCACTGTACTAAAATTAAAAAGAACATCAGCAAATGAAGTTCATCAAAATGAAATAAAGTAAAAAGGATATTGAATTATTAGCTACTTAGGCTGAAAAAGATGATTAAAGCTGTAGAGATCTGTGTGGATAATGGAATAACTGTTTTAATAGCTTATTTTTTCAAGCAAAAATATCACATATTTGCACCTAAATGTGTGTGTTGGCTTTTTAGTTCTTAGTGTTGCAACATCTCCTTGCTTTCACTTTCGTGACCTGTTCTAGACTAAATCAACAACTGTTTTTCGTTGTCAATATTTGAAGTGATAACTGAGTGAGTGGCGTAAAGATGCCAGAAAGTCAAAAGAGACTTAGGAGGACAAAGGTAAATGTAGAGGTGCAAGAAAATATTAAGAAGCCCGAAAGTAAAAGATAGGAAGGAAAATGACAGAGAGAAAGGAAAGAGAGGAAAAGGCCAGGGAAAAAATGAGATGTGTGTGTGTGTGTGTGTGTGTGTGTGAAAGAGAGAGAGAACATCTGCCCATCTGTTTATACTTCTTTTCTTCCCCAGTGTAAATGGCAGAGGGGATGAGGCCCAGCTGTCATCTACACACACACACACACACACACACCCACCCACACACACACACACACAGCACAGGGAATTCAGTAGGCAATAATAGAGAGAGACGGTTGCTAATTCAAACTAATGGAGGGAGATGAAGATGGATGAAGGAGGGAACAGGGGAGCAGAGAGATGAGGAGGGAGGGAGAGAGCACAGGAATGAAGGTGTGAAGGAAGTGAGTGTGTCGCACTTTGGACTAAAATTAAATGCATCAAGTTAAAAAATATGTAAAAAAACAAGTAAAGGACAACGTTGATCAACTCTGTAATAGGCTTACACGAAATTACACTGTCATGCATTTATTAGGGAATGTCTGATGTTTCTGTGTCATTACATAGTTTGTTTAAAATAAGCAGTTTGGCCAACGTAAGCCGTTTTCACACATGAATAATGTCAGGACTCGATTCTGCGTGAGTTGTCATTTCACACAGCGGGAGATTGTGCGAGTCAAACACATTCTCACATGTGGAGAAATGTGTGGGCGGCGCTTGGTCAGAGTGTGACATGAGAGAAAAAGTATGCTGCTGGAAACACTGATTTGTTTGCAGCCAGTCAAAACAACCAAAAAATATATTATAAAATAATTCATGCAGGTCACCTCAAAGAAATATTATTAATATTCCCACCAGCTCGCTTTTAATCGTTCACTGCTCTGTCCACACATGGCTCGCTCGAATGTCACCTGGACTTTGAACTTGTAGTAGGACAAAGTCCAGGTAATGTACGAATCATCTGAATCTGATGTTTGCATTTTCACATGCACCTTCAGATTATATCCAGAGAAGTTCAGGGATGCAGCACGTTTGCAAAAGCAGTTATGGACTGTGTGCATTTATTAGGCACACCTGTCCAGTCCAGTCCAACTGTCTTGCTATAAATACACTTTTATGATGCCTATAACATTAAGGTTCATTGACACTGTCATAGAGATGTTTAATTAAATTATTACATTGAAGTTATGGTTAGTAACAAATACACTCTAATATTGTCCGGTACAACACAACTGGCTGTCTCCGTGAGTCTTCCCTAAAATAGTCTGGCGCCCTGTCCAGGATGTACCCGGCCTTGTGCACAGTTATTTTTTTAGATTTCCACATTTTGTATTTAGATTGCTTCATTTCAGTTTTTCTTAAATGCCTGCAAGTACATGTAATTTAACTGAGATTTTCTAACAAATTAAATCATGAGCCCAAAACTATGACATATTGTGTCGGCACCGTCATTGCAACGTGTGCAAGCGCAATATTCACAACAAAGGTGAATTAATTCAGATGCACCATGCTACAGTAGATCTTTGTTTGGCTTCATACAAAATGACAATTCACAAGATTCTTATTTTTTTATGACTAGTCAACAGGAGAATTTTGGTACAGTTTGAACGTTGTTTGATACACACGTTGGCTCTGCAAGCACAGCAAACCACCAATCACATCATTCTTTATCATCTTAATAAATGTCAGTCAACGCTATATGTGCTTGTTTTAGCAATAGACTTGTCCACAGTACCTTCATAAGGAGTTAATGAGTGTATTCAACTTCCTCATTTCTCCATCACTTATCACAATTGCAAGTAAACGGGAGAGTAAAGAACAGATTAAAACTAAGTCTTCACATGTGTAGTGTAAGCTGCATTCATCATTCCACTGACTGACTAACTGCCTACAGTATTAATGCTGATTTAACATTATGCCAAGTAAGAACTCATAACTAACTATTTTACTTTTGGGGTTTGAGGCGATTTTAGTCAAAGTTCCACTGTAACTGCTCAATATTGACATACTGTGGAGGCAACCTGAATGTTACTGTACAACAGACATGTATAACAGACAGTGAGCCGAAATTCAGTCTAAATGAGTAACAACTTCAATAGGTAAAGTCAATCTACAAGGGCTATCATCTTAAATGGCTTGTGCGGTTCCTGTGTATTATGACATTTGTTGCTCTGGTTTGATGGTTTGATATATGGATGTCAGAGCCTCTGTGTGTCTGTATCCTCACCCAGGAGGGAGCGAGTGTTCTTGGGACAAGGAGCGTCTGACAAGCCCTCCTGCTGGAGTGCACAGCGGAGGAGGGGGAGGCGGAGGGGGCGGAGGTATGGGGGCAACAGCCGTGGGAGGAGGAGCCGGAGGAGGCGGAGGCGGAGGAGGAGGAGGAGGAGGAGGAGGTGCAGCAGGAGGAGTTGGTGGAAGGGGTCCGGCCATAGGACCTGTCAGTCAACAACAACTCCAGCAGCAGCAGCAGCAGCTCCTGGCCAACAGTGAGTACACTCATACCAGAACAGATACAGCATTTACAGAACGTCCGCACAGATAACGTGTGCACTCAACGGGATAGAAACACAAACACACACACACACACTACGGATGAGTGTGTGAGTTTAGAGGGTGGCAATATTTGTTAATGTACGCCATTTAATCTATTCCCATCTCCTGTATTAACACTCTGTCTGGATTAATCAGCACACACTCTACTAAATGACTCAATTCGTCAACACCACACACACACACACACACACACACAGATGCACACAAACAAACAGAAACACACTCATTCTCGCCCTTTTTCTTATTGCAGAAGTAACATTTTTGCACGCACACACCCAGGGCAGCGGGAGGCGACAAACACTCTCATTGATTATTCTTTCACTTCACTCGTCACGACAACAGCAATCAGTGTTATTGTTTCATTGGAATGAAAGCAGCCGCTGCAGTTTTTATATTGGAGTGTGTGTGTGTGTGACTGCTGAGGCAACTTCTCGTCTGTGCGTACATCTTAGGGAAGCTCACTTTTGAAAATGGGGGGCTATTTCAGGGTCAGAGGAGGGTGAGATCACAGGTTAAAGGTCAAGGTAGTGCTTTTAGGGAGGGTCTGGGCTTAAAGGATGAATTAAAGTTAATGGGACAGCCTCACATACGCTGTCAGATCAGTTGTTAGTGTGTCTGCATGTGAAACAGTGAGGAGTGGAAAAAGAAGAGGAGACAAAATGGAAAAATTGGATAAAAGAAGTCAAAGTACAAGGCAAAGAGGCGATCGAAAGTGGACATAATGCAAGAAAACAGAAACAGAAAAAGAAAACAAACATAAAGGAGATTGATGGATGACACATCGTTAAAACAGAGGCGACGGTGAGGAAAAGCAAAAGGGGAAAAGCTTAAAGAAAGACAAAAGGAGGCTCTGACCTCGCTTTTCATTTACCTCATCACGCTTTAACCCTTTGACCTCCATATTTTCTCCCCTTCCTTTCTTTCTCTCCCTCCTCCTCTGCTTTGTCAACTTTTATTAGCGAGACATTTGACACTGAGATGACACCTCTCCCTCTCCCTCTCTCCTCACGGATAGGTTCAACACAAGTTCACAGACACAATATCATTCAGTCTTCCTCTCTCAGTGTTGTTCTCTCATCTGCAGTTTGACTTTCTCAAATAAGCACAAAATAAATGGACAACTGAGCAAATATTTAAGATTTTGTCCAACAAGTCTAATGATTTCATCAGGGCACGTGACAAGCCGACAGTCTTGTCTCACAAAGAGTATGCTGATTTAGACATGAGACAGTTAGGTGAAGCTTACAACATTCAATAAATTATAAACAAAAGAGCAAAAATTTGAACCATACAACTTGCTAAAAGCTTAAAATGTGGTTTTAACATATCAGTTAAACATACTTGTGCATATTTATTACAGCTTGTCAACTAAACTGTACCAAATATTTGACCATGACCACAGCGGTCTATAATTTCTCCGTCTTCAACTTCTTTATTTTCTCTTTTCAGACTGACCGCTCAGCTGATCAGTGTTGTTCTTTCTCTCTCACTCTCAGGATTGGACCTGCCTTTTATGATGATGCCCCACCCTCTGCTGCCCATGGGTTTGCCCCCTGCGTCTGTAGCCATGGCGATGTCACAGATGAATCACCTCAGTACCATCGCCAACATGGCAGCTGCAGCCCAGCAGATACATACTCACGTACACCGCGCACCTGTCATAAAGGTAACACACACGTTTAATACACTCTAAAAAGTCCTGAACAGAAAAAAAAGGCAATAGTTACATTTTAAAGGGAAAAAATAGAAGATCCCAATAGGCTCCTTGAGGAACTCCACTATATCAAGGCACTTAAAGTTTCTATAAATTAATTATTTAGGGTATTTAGGATAACAAGTGTTTATTGAATGTGTGGATATCAGTAAGTCCCTGTCACTTCAAGAATATTACCTTTATCTTTCTTAGAGATATTGGTAATAAATTTGGATACTTCATGTTGTTTTTGTTGTTTTCATTACACTATGTTATTGTTTGTGTTCACTCGCACGCATTTTTGTTAACTCACCAGTCCTTCCCTGACAAAATAAGTATTATGTTCAGAGTTGGTGAACTGAGTCTTCCAGTAAAATGAAGCCCCGAACAAAAATGAGTGACAATTTTAACAGAACTAGCAAAAAGAGATTTTTATAAACACATAATTAAATCCTTTCTGTGTAAAGGTGTTGCTACACTTCAAAAATTGTGGTTTCCTTTCTGTCTTTTTTAGTGATGCCCACTAGTAACTGAACAAGCTTTTAACTATTTACTTAAGATCTTACAAAATCACAGTTGAACTGCTGCACTTACCAGTCCCTCCAGGATTTATCAGACCTTTTTGTGATGATTGCAGCCTAAAATGCCTGAGTTGACTGAGTCTTTCTTAAAAGACAGTTTGTTTTCTTTTAAATTGCAAGGTCTCACAGTATTCACAGGGAATCAGTTGAATTAATTGGGGCAAACGCAAAATTGTGAATTGCTATAGGCAGTGACTTACGTACAGTACACCTCATTCTGTGTGTGTGTGTCTGTCTCTAGGAAAGAGTGTGTGACAGTCCCTCTCTCTCTCCATCTGTTGATGAGACCAACACTCCTCTGCAGTCACAGCCCAGCAGCTCGGCCTCCAGCTCGCCAGAAAGACTAGGTAAGAAACAACAATCTAAATACACGGATCCATATGAAAAAACAAACTTATATAAAGCAACATTAAATTAATTAGTAAATTAAAAGAAATGTACCTGCAGATATTTGATGTAATGGCTTTGGGGAATAAACAAAACAGACGAAACGGGACATTTAAACACTGTAAAAATGTGACAGGAGATTTCTGACACTTTATACACCAAACATCTAATGAACTTATTGAGAGAAAAAAACAACAAATTAATTAGGATTTCTTTTTCCATCTGTGTGATTCAGAAGGAAATAGTTTACTTTTTACTACACTTTATTTGACACCTTTATTTTTAGAAAAAAAATATTTTATATACAAAATACTTGATGAGCTGATGAAATATAATATAATGCTTTCTCCTAGATTACACAGGCCAAACCTAAATGTATCTGCCAGTATAATAATGTTATCTTATGTTACATCCGCTGCATTGTGACTTTTTGATCCAGCTCCCTCCACCTTGCAGCAATAATTTTGTGTGATCATGATGGGAAAAGCCAGGAGAGAAGTAGTAGTAGTAGATTCTCAGACCTTTATTGTTGACAAAGCACTAATGTGTTTACTTCACTGTTGTACAGTATTTGTGTGAAACATTAAGCTTAGTGGGATAATGAACACGGAAAGGGACATAAATTCCCTGAGTTTGTCTAACAGCCAGTTTTACTCCCCTGTCTCGTTGAAGTTTTACCACATTGCTTGTGTCTTTCTAGGCAAGGCACTGATCCTAAGGCTGCAGTCAGGAAATAAACCGCTTCTGTATGCAGTTAGCATGACATATCACTAACATGAGTGACATCAGTCCTATTCTGCTAGTTGTGCAGCGTATGTACAACTAGCAGAACGTTAAAAGATGTATTTTAGGTCATTAAATCCCCCTGCCCATTGGTGGGTATATGGTCCTAAAGGTCACCTGCTTATATGCACCACTACATGTCTGCTGGTGCTGCTGTGTGTAGATGTGAGAACGCTCACTGGAATGTGAACACATACAGTAAACACATTCAACTAGCAGATATTTTTCACACCAACATATATATCGGAACATAAAAACACGTTTGCAAGCGCACACACACCAACATAAACTTGTGTGTTTTGTTTCCACAGGATTGGTGTCAGCTGATGCAGATGTCGCACTCACCAATGCTGCTGCACCCATAAAGAAAATGACAAAGGACAAAGGTTGGACCACACATAAAACAGATGAAGATAGTCCATTATCCAAGTAAATCTAAACCTATGCCCACTTTCTCGTGACAACTGACAAATTATCCTCACTTAGGAGGGCTTTCCTCATCTACTGTAGTTACACACACACAGTGACTGAAACCAAACCACACACGCAGAGAAAAGTATATGGTTACACGCACGTCCACACAAACAGAAACAGAAAAGTCAGGATGTTCTGTCGCTCCTATCGATCGGCTGTCTCTGTGCCATCAATCAAAAGCGCGGAGGAGGGAGAGGGAGAGAGCGAGGGGTGAGCGAGCAGTGCTAAGTGAAGGAGACGTGGCTAAAAGGGGTCAGCGGGTCACACACTAAAAGCATGTGGGGCCTTTTGTCCCTCCATCACACTCTTTATCCTCTCTGTATTTTCCATTCTTACAACACATTGTGTTTTCATCTCTCGGTCCATTCATGCTCCTGAAGCTCCTCTGCAGACATCAGCAGGACAAGCAGAAGGAAGGATTCTGTCAAAATCAATAGGGGGGGGGGCCACACAAACAATCTCAGGGGAGCATAGCATGCATTTTTAGAAATGACTGACCATACATGTATATGCAAACCAAAGTGTTTGCTGACTTTTACTTAATTTTTAAGAAACTGCAGTGTTTTGTTTTTCCTTCATGTTTGGATGCGGTTGCATCAGCCAATCTTTAATGCTAAAACACAACACAGACAGAACAATTTACAAATTAATGTTTCTCTATTTCTGCGTGTATATAATTTAAAAATATCGTGACATTTTCCTGCAACTCCTAAAGACTGTGGGACTATTATTTTATTATCCAAAATATTTGTTTGGCAAAAGTGTGCAAACATATACCTTTAGTTTGAAGCAATAATTAAAATATTTACTAGAAACTTTGTCGATCAGACCCGCGCACTGGTTCGAAGGTTCCATTCCTCTCAAGGGAACTTAGGCCCATGAATGTTCCTTTAATGAAGTGTCTGCTCGTGTCCTTGTGAGGCATTTCTGTAGGATTAAGGTCAGGAAGTTGACTGGGCCATTCCAAAGCATAACACTTATTCTGCTTCAACCATTCTTAATTTAAAACGCAACTTTGCTTTTCCTGTAGAATGTTCTTGTACAACTCAGACTTCATTGCTCTGCAGTCGGTGTCTGTCCTCGTCCAGAGGCAACAAAGCGGGCTCAAGTCACAATAATGGTTATGAGTCGGGTGAGATTCTTATGCTGAAATGCATTGTGGCCAAAAAATTCTCATTCAAGCCAAAAAGCTGTTAAACGTTCCCCTGATGGTGGACTTTCCTACAGGACACTGCGAGAGAGGCCCTCAGTTTCCTTTGCTTCGTTTTTGTCGTGCACAATAATTGAATATAGTATCAAATAAGTTAAAAAATGAAAAGATACTTACAGGAAATGATTGTGGTTTTGTGTGCGTGCACTGTTATTCTAAAATCATGTTAATTGCCATAAAACTTTAAAAGCCCCACAGATAAAGAACATGGTTACTGCCCTTCTCTGGGGAAAATAATAAACTAAATGTTCTCTGCTTCCCTCCATCTGGATAGGTATATAGCAGCAATTACTGTAGCAGTATTAAATGATAAACTAAACTTGCTGTTGCTGTGATCAAAATTGACCTTACAGTGTGTCATTTCCCAAGCTGTTTCAGCATTTTTAAAGCAGCAGACTGTGTTCAGGCCGTGTTGGATGCTGGTGATATTGCCACCATTAGTGTGCAGAAGTCTGGAAGCGTGCAAAGTAAATCAGCTATGGAAGTTCGGTTTTTGGTACCTCAGACTCCGTTAAGACCTTCTGTTGTTTTTATTGTCATAACTAACTCATAAAAATTGATTTATCGAGCATTATTTGTCAGGTTAAACATCCAGCTTTTTTTTTTTCCATAATCATTTCTCCTTTGTGTTTTACTGTTCTCTATCTGGCCTTGCTTCTGCTTTTTGTATCCTTCTCCTTTTCTAATTTTTCTATTATCTTGGTTTATCCTCCAATTCTCCCCTTCCACAATGTCGCCTTCTACCATTTATCCTTCACTGTAAGATCTGAAGGAAGAGAGAAGGCCATGAACTGACAAAACATTAAGGACAAAAATCTGATGAGGGCAAAACAAGTGGAAGTGGAGAAAAAGTGATGATGAAAGATACAGGAGAAAGGGAGGAGGTAAAGTGGAGGAATGCATGGATGCAGTGGCAGATAGAGATGGTGTGTGTGAGTTACAGTGCATCTTAATCAGCGTTAATTTCACAGCAGAGTTAACCCAGTTGTCAGTGTGTTAGGCATTAAGAGCTGAGCAGAGACTGTGACGCACTCGCGATGAACACACACACAAATCAAGGATGTCTTTAATCCTTGCCAATTAGTACCCCACATGATTGCCTGAATACTAACGACCCGTGTGTGTGTGTGTGTGTGTGTTTGGTGTAATTGATTTCTCTGATGCCGCTTCATTGCCTTTTATACCTTCGTAAACATCAACATTTCATAAACTTCTGTAGAAGCTTGTGGCAGAAAACCTTCCGTCGCCATTACACTGATTTCTTGGTACAATTTTTGAAGCAGCATTTTTGTGGACAGACATACAGGAGACAGAAATTTTTAGCTGCTGGATTCATCAAGTAATGGGAAACGCATATTTTATTAGTTGTTGATGTAAACAGTAACACAACTTATATTGTCTAAAACGACAGTCTTCTCACAAGCACTAATGACCAAATGTCCTAACATTAACTGAACAAAATGATTTCATGGTGACAGCATTAGGATAAAAAGAATATTGGACAAATCATTTTTTATTCAAGCAATCGAAAATAACAGCCCGCTCTAAGAAATAAAGTTCAATCTTTTCTTTACAGAAGAGACCTCGCTGGGACAAACCTTACCTCCCGGGTTTCCTGCTCCATTCCTATTCGCTGATGGTCTGTCGTCAGTGGAGACCCTGCTCACCAACATTCAGGTATCACCACATTTTGACCATTTATATTTAAGCTTTCAGAGGCTGAGAGTTCAAAGAGGAAGAAAATGTTTGTAAGAGGGTTCTAGTTTTCTCAAAGTTCATTTATTAATGCATTAGAACAAAAAAGATCTAATTTGCAGTGTTTTATTAATGTAAATAATAAAAACAATCTTTACTATATTCTTGTTTGAAGATATTCAAAGACATCAAACAGATTTTGCTTGCTGTTAACAATCCTACATTCAGAAGATGGCTCATATGAGTGAAGGGGACAAAAGTCCTAGTCCTCCATCTGTACTAAAATGTATTCAAACTTTATCTGTAAACAACACAAGGCCTCAGCCTGCCAAATTTAATCTTCAAGTAACAATTTGTTTTTAATATTTCAAGAATAAATTCTTTAGTAATTCTCCAAATAATCAGATGCTCCACAATCACCAAACCGTTGCTAAAATCAACATTTCATCTTCTTTGCTCACATTTGGTGGCTTGTCAGCCCGCAGCCAAAATTAGCATGTTCATCTGTCCATAGAACTCTGTTGTTGTCTAAAAAATATTGGAAACATATCAGCAAGACACGCTGCTCCACTGGTGGACATTTCTTTATTCCAAACATGACAGTGTCCAAACTGATGTGAATCTTCCTAACTTTGGAAATCGCGGGCACGCACAGTTGACTGGCCATCGTATAACGAAAAATGCAGATTCAACCATGCAAGATTTGTTGCAAAAATGTTGACCGTGCATTTTAGAATGAAGAAATATGAATCCCAGTGGACTCACTGATGTGTTTTCAACAAGTTTCAGACAACGATTGACGTCTATGGCACAGACGTAATAAGCAAATACCGGCTACCAGCTAATCAAAGCTGAGTAGAAAGGATTTGGTTTTTGTTTTAGCTTCTGTTTGGTGAATTTGAACAGTCTAATCAGGTTAGAATATGTCCAAAATTTGTCTTCAAAAGTCATTTTTCATGCAGCAATTAGTGAGCTGTCTGTGCATGTTCCTCAGGGGCTGTTGAAAGTGGCAGTGGAGAACGCCCGGGTGCAGGACAAACAGATCCAGGCGGAGAAGAGAGAGCTGAAGATGGAGCTCTACAGAGAAAGAGAGATGAGGGAGAGCCTGGAACGACAGCTCACGACCGAACTACAGAGCAGAGGTCTGATCGAATCCCGCCAAACATTTTATTTGAGAACAAACTTACTTTCGTGAGCGGAAACAGGTTCTTTAGCTTATACACTCTCCATCTGCTAATACGATTCAAGGAGTGGATATGAGCTGGAAAATGTGGGAACGTAAACCAAACCACAACAGCTCGAGGAAGTTTGACAAACTGGGTTCACCAAAATCTTTTTCAAAATGCCATAGAGTAGCTGAAAGAGACATTCCTGAACATGTTTGCTTCTGCTCTTCAGCCTCTATCCAGAAGCGTCTGAAGAAGGAGAAAAAGGCCAAGAGGAAGCTGCAGGAGGCTCTGGAGTTTGAGTCAAAGCGGAGGGAGAGAGTGGAGGACGCGCTGAAACACTCCTCCTCCCCGTCTCCTGAGCCACTGCACACCACCAACAACACCAGTAAGAACGGTATGATAGGATGGACCTGGGTTTGTTTCTGTCTCTGCCCAGTTTTTTCATCCTTTCTTAGGTTTTTTTCTTTTAGTATCAACCTTTGCTACTTATTCTGTCATTCTTACTTCTTTATCACAAACATAAGGTTCAGTCTTTTTCTTTCTCCATTCTTTAGTTCTTTCATTTTCTTTCTTCCTTACTGCATTTAAATACCGTATTTTCCGGACTATAAGCCGCTACTTTTTTCCGACGTTTTGAACCATGCGGCTTTTACAGAGATGCAGCTTTTCTATGAATTTTTCTGAAGCCCTCAGATGGGCGCTGTAGATGGAAGTCAGTGCAAACAAAAAAGCGCCAGTTTTTATTCTTAGCGCATGCAACCCAAGACGCACAACAGCAAACATCAGCACTTTTACTGCCGTGTTACAGGCACCATTCAGGTTCAGGTGTATGAATAAACACTTATGGTACAAAATCTTTCTATGTAAATATCTTATTTCTCAGCCTGGATATTGGCGGCTTATAGTCCGATGCGGTTTATATGTGACAAAATATATATTTCTTCCAAATTTTAGCGGGTGCGGCTTAAATTTAGTTGCGCTCTATAGTCCAGAATTTACGGTAGTATATTTCAAACAGCTTCTTGCTACAGCCATGACCAAGCACGGGATGTTTTCAGAGGAACGGATTCAAATTTGGTCTTCAAAGGAGAAAAGTCATTGTAACCTCGTGTATAACGTCACTCTGACTTCCGTCCATCCCAGTCATGAATATGATATCTCAGGTATATCATTATGGAACTTCTTCAGGTTTAGCCCATATGGCCACCAGGATGCAAAGGTGAACTGATGAACTGATATTAAGATGAACTGATTTTAGACATCAAAGTTTGAAGGGCCAAAGTAACTTTGAGCTCAAAGCTGTTTGCATTCTCCATGTCTTAGACTTTTCTTGCATTTGGGTTTTTGCTGCAGTGAAAATCTAGTTAACACTTAATATTAATTTTTGTCAAAAGAAACAAAAATACTTTCAGTAAGTTCAAGCCTAAATGAATGTATGTTTCTCAAATGGTTTCGGGTGGAACTTCACTTTAAAAAATGCATACATCTCTGTAGGACACTAATAGGGATTTCAACACACTAGCTTTTACAAAACCAGTCTTTGGCACTGTGTGTTTTGACCTCAAGCTGTTTTTTTTTTTCCCCATTTTGATATCCAAACCATTTTTACACAGCTTTAAAAAGCGCTTTGACAATTAACATCAAGAGCAAAACAAAATCTCATCCAAAAATGTAATTCTCTGGGTAAATGTTTCTGTTTGTGGCTTGGTTCTCTCTGTAAATCCAGTGTGTTTCTGACCTGCACGCAGTTACAAGGTGTCGTTTGTTCTTTATTGGCCAACCCACTGAGACTGTCTTGTCTTTGTGTTTCATACCAGACGCTGCTATAGCCGAGGATAAACCTGAACTTAATGGAAACCAGCAAGACAACGGCGCTGTACAAGGTACTTGAACACAGACACACAACCGAACAATAAAAAAATAATGAAATGAAACACACACACTCACAGTCAGAGACGCACTCATGCATACAGAACCAGGCTGACACACACACACGCACACACACAGACGCACACACACACACTTTAACAAATATGACACTGTACACAAGCATGTTCAAAGCAAAAGTGTTAAGGTACACACACATGGTTGGCATGTGTGTGTTGGGGCCCAGGCTAGATTAGTGGAGACATTAGGCAGACACTGTGGCCCCCCTTTGATGTGTACCTTATCAGACACACATGCTTGTGTGTGTCTGTATTGTTGTGTGTGCATGCCTATTGTTGTGTGTAGATACGTTTGAGTTCAATACCACAATTATGGGGCGCATTGTGTGTTTTTTCGGATAAATACGAAGGTCATTTTCTACCCTTCACCTCTTTCTCCTTGTTATTCTTTGGCCTCTTGACTGGTAACTATCACATAAAGGCTAAAATGACCTGGAAGTATCGTAAAATATATTAAATATACTAGATATGATTTTGGGTCGGGCACAGATTAAAGCTCGTGACATGGTATAATTAAAGGATGTGTGGTGGCTTAGGGACCTATTGCGTTTTTGACTTTTCAACTCTTTAGATGGGGACTTTGGACAGTGACCACATGAGGACATTCTTGAATGTAGCTTAGGAAATATTTTTTGAATTATAGTGACAATCATATAGTTTGGGCATTTTGAAAGTCTGTATTTAATATAAACCTTTTATGCAATTATTGAATTTTTTTTAAATATCACTCCAAAGTTCACTGGGGGCTGGACTGAGACATATTCAGTAAGAGGTCTCTGTGGAATAATAATAATTTGTATGACTGCAATGATGTGGCCTGTGCAAAAAACTGCACCAAGACTATAAAAGGGAGATTTAGAAAAACAGTGAGAATGTTGTTGAATGTGGTGCCAGGTGACTTAGAGATATTCCAAAACCTGGGACATTTTGGACTGAAGAAAGTGATTTTGTTTAAAAAAAACACAATGAGAAATTAGACATGAGCATTTTATTACAAAATCTTTTTGCATTCTTTATTCTAACATTTTGAAAAAGAAACTCTATTTTTGGAGTACATAGTTAAATATTGAGAACAGTTTGGAGAGTCATATTTTATAAAGGTGAAATAATATAAGGATAATTGCTAATAGTTCGAGGACAATTTTGGAAATAGCTGATAAAAACAAGTCAGTAAAAACGTCAGGATGCTTTAAAAAACTTCAGTAAAGACATTTTGTGCGCTCGCCTTCTTTAAAGGGCTGAAGGTTAAGACTTGGTTTTAGGAAGTTTGAATTAGGTTTAGGTTGGAGGTATGGGCTCAGGGAATGCATTATGCGAATGAGGGTCCTCACAAATACAGCATGCGTGTGTGCGTGTTAGTATGCATGTGTCATCCTCTTTCCACCAGCTGTGCTCAGTCCTCCCTGACATTGAAAACCTTCACTTGAAACTCTGCGTGTGTATAAATGAATATCTATAGTCACACATACACACCCTGTGTGCGTGTGTGTGCGTACACTGTACCTGTAGTTGTGCATTTACTGAGTGTGTGTTTGATCCACACTAGTGAGTCAGGGAACTCTAATTAGCTCTCTCTCCTCTTTAGACCCCTTTTAGATCCCCTCTCTTCTGCAAGCCAAGCACTCCCACAAACACACACACACACACACACACAGAGACCCACCTGATTTCATTAATGTTGATTGGCCCAGTAGGACCCCTTTGCTGCCTTACTCTTGTGAGCGCGCACACACACTCACACACACACACACACACACCTCTCCCCTGCCTCTCACCTTCCACACTCTTAATTAACGAGTGAGGAGAAAACTGCTGAATACAAAGAAAGACATCACATAACAATCAGAAAGAGAGGGAGGAAAAAAAGGAGGGGAGAAGCAAGAGAGTGGGGAAAAAGGTCCTCTCAGTTGTTCAAAGCTGACCGGACAAATTGGCTATAACAAAATAGAATAAAAAAAATAGGAAGATGAAAAAAGGAGGAAGAGCAGGGCAGGAATGAAGGAGAGACAGGAGCAGAGGGTAGGATAAAATGTGAGGATGAGGAAGAGACTGCAAAAAGAAAGGACTGGAAATGAGGGATAAGTACGGGAAAACAAAAAGTGTGGCAGAATCAGAAAGAGGTGGGAAGACGAGATTAAAAGCAGAGGACGTGACAGACAGTATGGAGAACAGAAGAAGGGCAATAGGGAGAATGGGGAAGAATTATAAAACAAAGGTGAAAGGAGGAAGGCAAGAAGAGGATGAAGGGGAAGAGGTGAAGAAGAACATTGAAATGTGGCAGAGGAAGAGTCGGAGAGGAGGGGAAGGAACAATTAGATGGTGAACAAAATGTAGGAAGCAGAAAAGTGAGGTAGAGGAGAAGAAAAGAGTGAAGATCATAATTGATTTTATGTTACTTTACGGTACACCTGTTCAACTGCTTATTAAATATCCAATCAGCCAATCGCAGGGTAGCAGCAAGGTAAAGACCAAGCATCAAAACGGGGGAAAAAGGTGGTTGACTTCGGGCTGGTATATAAGTATTTCAGAAACTGCGGATCTACTTTCATGCGCAACCATCTCTGGGGTTCAAAGAGCATGATCTGAAAAGAGAAAACAGTAAGTAAGCGGGTAGAAATGGTGTGTCGGTGAGGAGGAGGAGAACAGGCAGTCGAGTTTGAGCTGGTAGAAAGGCAGTGACAGTAACTCAGATAACACATGTCAGCTGAGAGCAGGATCAGACTTGGAAAAACGTTGCCCGGTGTGACACTCATGGTCGGGTCAGAAGCATAGATCCATCCTGCATTGTATCTGTGGGGGGAGGCCGATGATGTGATGGTATCAGTGGTTTTTTCGAGGTTTTCTTGTCATACTTTGGGCCTTATAATCGCCATAATCCCTTTAACTACAGTGCATCCATCTTTTAATGGCTACTTACAGCAGGATAATATCATCAGAAATGATTCTTGAACATGACAGTAAGCTCACTGTACTCCATTGGCCTCCACAGTCACCAGTAGAGACCTCTGGGGTGTGGTGGAATATGACATTCATATCATGAATCAATTCAATATTTCAATTCAATTCAACTTTATTATTTAGTGCCAATTCACAACTAAGACGAAATCATGTCAATATGAACCAGAACCTGAGCACCTGGTGAAATCTGTGCTACGAAGAAAAGAGGCAGTTCTAAAGGCAAAAGTGGGTCCAACCTGATAATAGCAAGGTGTCCCCGTTAAAGTGGCTGGTAAATGTAAGTAAGGGAGGATAGAAGAGGGATAGTAGTCAGAAAAGAAGAAGAGATAGAGGGAGAGAAGAAAAAGGGGGCTGGAGAGAGAAAAGAACGGGATGAGGAGGAGAAGGCCGAGGAAGGGATGAAAGAAAGGGGAATGTACAAGAGGAGAAATCATTTAGGATGAAAGAAAACAATAACGGAGGGGAGGAGGGATGAAACAGGATGAATCAGAAGAAAGACGTGGTTAAAAGAAAAGATCGAGTGCTTAAAAATTTAAAGAGAAGGTAAAAAGACTTTAAGTTGCACTAAAAAGAAAACATTAGGCAAAAAAATTTAAGGGAAAGGATAAAGAGGACAGTGAAAAAGATGATGATGATGATGATGATGATGATGATGATGATGGGAAAAGACACAAAAAGGAATGAAAACAGAAAACAAGCAAGAGAAGAAAAGGGGGATGCACTGGACTTAAAGAAAAGTAGGGAAAGGAGGACAGGAGGAAAAGAGCGGGAGGAGGAGGAGGAGTGTGCTGATTTCTTGAGACAGAGTTGAAAAATGTGACCTTGTTCCAAGACCTGGTGACATTTCCTCCACCCAGCTGATCGACTTAACAAGGCAGGTCAACGTCATTTTTAACCAGAAAACTCACACACACACACACACACACACACACACACACACACACAAACAAGAGGCAGGAGGTTTGTTTTTTTATGGTGACAAATAAAGGTGAGGCAGGAAAGGAAACCAGGTTGCCGGGTTGAAATGGTGACAAAAAAAGGTGAAGGGGGAGAAAAAAATAAGAATAAAACATTTCAATAAAAATATAGTTAATTGATCATCTTTCACATGGCAAATGTTGATGAAGAAGGTGCGTATAAATAACTCCAGCTGTGTGCCGGTTACATATGATGACAACTCTTGTTGGAGACTGCACTACTTCTGCCGTTTGACGGTGTTTCTACACATATTTATGGAGGCAGAAGGAATTTAATTTGGCTTTAAAAAGCCACTCAATGAATGTGACAATGTGACCTGGACCTGGCTGTCAGTTTCAGTCCCAAAGCAAAGGTGTCACACGTATTGTTCCACAATGCACAACGTGCATTTGAAAGGTTACTTACATCTGTCAAAAACACTTTAAACAGATGGCGGACAGAAACTCAAATCATAAATACTGGCACATAAGATGATGTTTTAGTGTGTGGCCCAAATTAATTGTTCCTAGTCAGTTCCTAGCTGCAGATGTCACTAATCAGCCTGGTCTAATTGGTTAAAAGGGTGAATTCCACAATCTTTTAGAGGTGAAGATCTGTAATCTGCTGCCAGTCCTGTTCTGTGAGTCCGAATCCAGGGGAGGCCCCAACAAAACCAGAATTATAATGAAAAAACATTATTCAACATCTAGTATTTTTAGAGTTGCAACGTTTGATTGAATATTTGTTACTTTAAGTTTTAATTTCCACAAATGTATTTTCTTTTTTAAGGGACTCGATGCACGTGTTCTTTAACTTGATGTTAATTACATGACAGATTTGTTTCTGTATGTATCCACCGACACCTTGTAGGAAAGTTGCCTCGGTCCACTGTTAAGGCTAAAGAACCAGAATTTGGTCTGATGGAAGGAGGTGCTCTCTAAACACTGTTATGTTTCTAGTGTGGATCGACTTTTTTGGACAGTTTGGACCTTCAGCCCAATTCTAAAAATCAGTCACCTTTTAAATATAAAAAGGAACAAAGGGAGCATCATTCTAGAAAAATGGACCACAAGATACAATATTAAACTTCAATTTGGGTCAGGGAAGACTTCAGAATGTGGATGTGCTAAACGACAGTGATGTCATTTAATAAATCGCTGCAGCTTCTGTGACATTTTGCTGCTTTTGTAAGTTTGTTTGAAGAATCGCTCTCAGGAAACTTTAAGCTCGTGGCATTTTTGTCACAACGTTTTTTGTGCTATAAATTAGTATTAATTGCAATTATTTGGGAGATAAATCAGTTATTAAAATATTCACAAGTTGTACCCTTTATTTAGTAGATTTTCATGCTTAAATTAACAAAATGTCTCCAGTTTTTATTTCGTGTAGAATATTTGCAACAAGTGTGATCAATTTTTTACTATTTGTAAGAAATGAAATACAGAAAATTCTTTGGTTCAAGATTCTGTTTCAGATCTTAAATAAACTTAAATTCTGTAGGTGTTGGGCTTTTGACTAAACATTTATTCAAAAAGAGTTTACAGGCCGAAAAATTAATTAATAATAATTACTTAAACGGTAAAGTGCATCAGTCTCTCACACACAGAAACACAGAAAAAATTTAACTTAAAAATTAAGAATTAAGAAGTTAGGGATTTGAGTTTGTAATGACAGGTGCGAATCAAAGCTGTACATTGTGGGCCAGATTTTTAACACCAGGCCAAAGCTGCTGCCTAAAGGAGAAAAAGAAAGGACAGGAGAGGACACAGAGAAGAATGGGTCGGGATAAAAATAATATGAGCGTAACAGATAGAGGACAGGAGGGAGCAGAGGGGAGAGCAGGAGGAGGAGGAGGAGGAGGGGATGCATGTAGAATAGAGGGATGAAAGGAGGAGAGCAGGGGGTTTGAGTGAATCGTGGAGTGATAAAAATAGGGAAGGGCAGGAGATGAGAAGGATGAAAAGGAGGGAAGGCAGGGAATATGAAGGAGGAAACAAGGGGCGAGCTCAAGATGAAAGAGAAAATTTAAGAAAGTTTTTTTTTATTCCAACACCTCAAGACCTGCTTCATATTTAAAAAAAAAAAACAAAGCATGATGAAGAGCGGACAAAATGAGAGGTTAAGATGATGACAAAAAACAGAGGAGGGCGCGTAAAAAAAAAAGAAAAAGTCGAAGGTAAGAGAAAGAGAAGTGCAGGGTGGAAAGAAGGGAGAGGTGGGAGGGCAGGTTTATGGTTGCTGTTATGCAGAAATGTAAACACTTTGCAACGTTCGCAGAAAACAATGACACCGCAGGGAGAGGAAGGTGTGCAAGTGTGTGTTCGCTGTGTGTGCGCGTGTGTGTGTGTGTGTGTGTGTGTGTGTGTACGCACGTGCTCCTGTGTGGGTGGGTGCAGCAACAGCACAACGGGGAGCGGAAGGAGAAGGACGGAGGTGAAATAAGAGAGAAAGAAAGAGAGCGAGAGTTGGCCCAGGCAAAATTGGAGATGTGAGATTTCTATCATGAACGGCTGCTGCGTAAAGGGAGAACAAACACAACACTGACTCAAACTATGTTCTGCTCTAATAATCATAGTGAAATTCCTGTACAAACATGAACTCTGATTTTTTTAACAAAAAAGCCCAACATTTTAATACACGTAAAGCTGCACAGGTGGAGTCTGTAGCTTGGCAGCAACAAGAGGTAATTGTTGTGAACCAGAGATGGGGACGGGGTGACAGCACGTTAGACCATCAGTTTTGATGAGGTGAATATGGATTAATACACATCACATGTAAAATTACAAACAGAATTAATCATTTGTTAGATGCAGGCAAATATCGTACACACACACCTCCAGTGATGCTCACAGGCGCAGCAACAACCGCCAACTATATACATAAATGAAGATGCACAGGAGATTCCATTAGCCATGTGCACCTGGACAACAGGCCACTACTTTCTCCGGCTACACAAGGAATTACAGGGGGCACAATACCCAGCTCAAATTCAGCCGTTTGTAACTGTGGATGTAAAAGTTTTCAATTTCGTTCAATTCAACTTTATTTATATAGCGCCAATTTACAACAAGGTCAAAGTCTGATCACCTCGTTAAATTTACAACAGTAGCTTTCTGCTGTAAGGTGACATCTCCCTTCTTGATCTGTCTCTGTCTGGGCTGCGAGTGCCTGGCTACCCCCACCCCCACACACACACACACACACACCCCCACCTCTTCTGGAACTGCAACTACAGCAAGCACACAACATCAGCTCTGCTCCCCATATGGCATTTTTATAGATTTTAAATACTAATATAATAGTCAGGTAGAAGCCCAGGGTGTTATGCCCCCCCCCTCTCTTTTTTAAACATCTAACCAATAGCCATCTGTTAAGCTACACACATACACTTAATGCATTTTGCACTAGGATTAAGTTTGTGATACAAACATTTAGCCACAGCTACAAAAGTGCAAACTATATAACACCTGTCTACAAAACACACTTGGTCTTTGAACGCACCGTTCGATAAGCCAGAGATACCAGTGCCTTAATATTTCTTCCCGATCTCATCGAGTTGCTGGTAATTTTGTGTCGTGCTCTTTGTGCGTAAAATGATTGGTCCAAATGTTGCTTGATGTGTGTGTGTGAAATAAGTAAAACTTTATTAAAATAACAACAACCTGGGTTTTTCCACTGTTTTGACACTTCACAGACAAGCCAACTGAAAGGAAATAATGTATATTAATATGATAAATGTAAAAAAACTTACTTCAGCAAGTGGCCAACTAGTTATTTACTGATTTTGGAAAAAGAAAATTGTTGTAATAAGCAACTAATTGTTTTTGATGTGATAATTCCAGGTTTATAAATGCTAGAAGTTGCTAGTACATTAAATATTTATGTAATGGTAAAAGCATTTAATGAGGTCACCTTAGGCTCAGATTTTCACTGGCTAAATTAAGAGTGGAGAAAATAAAACTGGTAAATAAATGGATTATGAAATGATATATGAGCTATAATAACCGTAATAAGGAGGTCAGCTCTACTGTCGTTTGTTCACCGATTCCGTTGTGTGTTTTTACCCAGAATCCCGGCCATTTCTGAAGACCCCCATGATGTTTTAGAGAGATGGATTCCTCCTCGCCCGCCCTCCTCCTCCTCCACCAGCCTGTTTCCACAGCATCCTCGGTCACCATGGCAACGGCCTCCCCGGGCGGGATTCGATCTTTGCTATTATGAGACCTTTTTGACGTTGCTATATGAAGCGATAAGACTACTAAGACACGCCCCCCTTTATTTGGACGCACTCCGGGGTTGTCTCTACTTCTTTTTAGACAAACTTCACTCCATTCATTGCTCTTTTTTCTGTCACTGCACCAGGACTTCTTTCATTGCTCATTTGTTTCTAAAACTCTAACATAAAAAATCATCACCGAGCAAAGACATGGAGAAAAGTCCATTTAAGCGAACGGAGTGTGGCTGATCAACACGCTGGTGTCACTGAATCACCTTGATCACCACCAAACTATGTGACTGGAGAGTTGAGGCTTTTTAAATGGCCCAGTGATAGGACCACACAAACTGGTGAGACAAAAATGGTTTTATGAGAACACTAAATGTCCTTATTTATGTTTGAAAAAAAATGGAGGAAAAAAAGCTTGTCCCCCCTCTGGATTTGACCCAACTTCTGTCAACCTCATTGGCTGGCTGTCAACACCCCCTGATTGGACGGTGATCTGCTAATCGGAGGAGCTCAGGATTGGAGGAGGAAGAAGGGTTTTGAAAAAAGTGTAAAAAATATTGGGAAGGAAAATAACAGAAGAAATTTGGACGGGAACAACTTGGGAGGCTATTTCTGTCTCTCATGTTTCATTCATTTTTGTTTTCCGTACAGGGACTAAAAAAATGCATGGGAAAACTTTCCTTATGTTGTCATTTGGCTTATTTTATCATCCGTACTCTCCCCCACATACGGTCTTCTTTCCTATCTTATACTCTTCGTCTTTTTCACGTCTTTCCTCACCCTCTTCTTTCCCGTCTTTAAACTCGCTCCTTTTTCCTCTTACATCTCTCACTTTTTTTGTTCACATCTTTACTTTCTCTTGCCTATCTCTATAAGGAAGGCGTTACTCTGAAAATGTTGGATGCAGCTTTTCAATGTATGAAGGATTTTCTATCACCCTTAACTTGTGAAATCAGTTTCTCAAACAATGCAAAAGTTAAAAAAAAAAAACCTTTTTATTACAATGGAGTGATTTTTAGACAATTATATCCTTACATTACGTTGAATTCTCTTCCTCAACTTTGACCTTTCCAACTTTTGACCCCGCTCCCAGGACCAGGAAGTAGTTGTCAAGTTTCTAGTGTTTGACAAATTGAAGACAAGGAGCGCTTGGTTTTTCTGAACGGATTTTTTAACAACTCCGGTGAAAAATTTGTCATGTTTCTTAACACGTTCAATTGCATTTTAATCAATTTTGCCTGGGTCATCTCCTTGAAAGTTACAAAAAGCATCGCAGCTGAAGGAAACAAGTGCTCCTTGTCCACGCGAAACAATTTTATTTCCCTGTTTTCTGACGTACTACGAGTGCAGACTGTTGTGTTGCAGTTTTGTTTATTCCACTGCGTGTTTTGTTTGTTTCTTTGTTAAATACTATTTGAAATGTGTATGTGAGGAATGAGGGAGGGTGGGGCCAGGGTTGGTCGGGTTGGGGGTTAAAGGGATGTTCTGTGTAGATAGAAACAACATTCAGCATTTCCTTCTTTTTGTTTCAGTTTTTTCTCCTGATGATCTCAAGTCTGTCACTGTTGTCTGGGTTTGAGCTGACTGCAAATATACAGTATTATAATGACTGCTCTCTTGTGGTGTTTTACATACACACACACACTTTATGCCTTTCTAATTTTCTGACTGCATATGTTTTTGTTAGAAAAAATATACAGTTTAAGAAGTTTAGTCTGGCATTAAAAAGTGTGCAGTATTTTGGCAAAACAGTGTGCAGTTGATGTTTACATCATGTTTATGGTGTTAAAAATACAATGTGATAATGAGCTGCACGTGGGCTAACACATGTGGCCTCGTTGACCAAACAGTTCAAGGAACCAAGCACAGGAATTATTATTTTCTTACTATGCCCCCAAATTGCCATGAAGCTAGACAAATATACAGTGGCCCTGAGAGCTCACGGCACTGCAGATTAAGAAAGAAACGTGCAAATATTCAAAATACAAGCAAATTAAAAAACAACTTCATCCATTTGACAACAGTGGCAATATTTACATATTCACTTGATCTTTTAATTAGACATCAATTCACAATAAAAAAAATAGCTTGAGGCAAGTGACATAGGAAGGTCAAGAGCAGGTAAAATGTTTAAGATGTTTCCTGTCTTTGTTAGCATGTTAGCATGCTAAGATGCACGCTGACTTGGTTCCTATTTAAAAAAATGTTTTGCTTGTACTATTCTAAATGTGAACCAGTCTGCAAAATAATTTAATCACTGTCATCACTACAATAATTTGTAGTGATGATACAGAAAAGATCAGGGGATCCGTAGGGAACCATGAATGCATCTTTAGGACACGATGCTGTGTCTGTGGAAAAATGTCCTTTAAATTGTAATTGTGAGATGATGATAACTAAGGACAATTAGAAATTCAGTAGAGTTAATGTTTGTATTTATGTAATCAAATAAGAACCTGTTTATCTTCAGAATTGCCAAATACAGTTTTCTTTTCCTCTTACTAGATTTTTACAAGTTGTCCCTGCCATCACATTCACCCTAAATATACCTGGATTCATCCGGATTTTATTTTAACTTTTTAGAAATAATAACATTTTCTGTATGACACTTTCATAAACGAGATTGAGTCTGAGCACTACAAAGAGAGTAGGAGAAAAGAAAGCATTGATTGTTCTGTTTCTTTAGAAAGAATGAAAATAAAAGGACAGACATTCATTCTCTTTGTTCATATCAGCTACATAAATATAGAATTGCTTTATGGTCTCTTTATTAGGTACACCTGTTCAACTGCTTGTTCCTCAAACATCTAACAGCCAATCACACAGAAGGATTTAGACATGTAGACATGGTCAAGATGATCTGAAAGTATGAAGCCCATCATCAGGATGGGAAAGAAAGGTGATTTAGGTGAGGTAAACATGGCATGGTGGTTGGTGCCACACAGACTGGTCTGAGTCTTTCAGAAACTGCTGATCTACTGGGATTTTCACACACAACCACGTCTAGGGTTTACAGAGAATGGTGTGGAAGAGAGAAAATATGCAGCGAGTGGCAGTTCTGTGGGCGAAAATGCCATGTTGATGCCAGAGATCAGAGAACGGTCAGACTGGTTTGAGCTGACAAAAAAAAATAAAAAATTAAAACTGTTACTCAAGTAACCACTTGTTACAAGCGAGATATGCAAACCCATCACTGAACATACAGCACGTCAAAGCTTAAAGCAGATGGCCTAAGCTGCAATAATTAGGCTGGTAACGGGGTTATAACGTGTGGTTCTCACCAGATCTCATTCCAACAGAGGGGGCAAAAGGGGAGGGTCCGGCCTGGTACTAGCAAGGTGCACCTTAAAAAGTGAGTGGTGAGTGTGTGCAAGACACTTAAAACACAAGCACCCACTATGATGGGTTATTTAAAGAGAAATTCACATACTAACACACATAACCACATAAAACAAATACAGATAGTCACCTTGGTATTCTGGAAATGCATTTTACAAAACACACACACACACACACACACACAGGCCTGAGAGTAAACACACACACGTAGTCCATGTTCCATTTAGACTGTATATTTACTCTGCATTACGAGGTTAATGAGGTGAAGCCTTTCCCTCTCTCTCTAATGGATCTCTACCTCTCTCTCACTCGCTCATCCACATACTTCCACCTCTCTAATTCTCTGTCACTCTTTTATCCCCTCCTATGTTTTCCTTTTCTCATTCACAATCATTGCTAATGTCACTCTTTTGATCTTCGCTTGCCATTTTTCTACCTTCTGTTTCATCCTCTCTCTCTTTCTCTCCCATCTCCATCTCTCTCCGTTTACCAAATAGCTGATGTCACTTTTTCCATTTCCCCCTAATGGAGGCAGAAACACAAAAGCGATGGATGGAGAGGAAAAATAGCCAGAGATGAAGAAGGATGGATAGAAAACGAAGGAGGCAACAAGGAGGGATGAAAAGGTGACAGCGCGGTGAAAAGAGATTGAAGGATCCAAGAGGCGATGTGGAAGAAAATGAAGGAAATGGGAAGATTGAGAGAAAAGACGAGAGGAAACTTTGAAAAAAGCTGGGGGACATGATGGAGAGAGAGAGGTGAAAAGAGGTGCAACATGATGAAATGATGTGCGTTTAAATAAGGAAGATAGAGACGAGGTGGAGGATGATGGGTAATGAAAAGATGGAAAGTGAGAAACATGTCTGGGACAAACAGTGACCCATCATGAAAAGGTTCATTATTGATTTTTAAAGGAGAAATCTGCCAGAAAACAACATTATTGCTCAATCTCTCAACGATTCATCGCTTCTTCTGTTCACTCCAAACACACTCACAGCACAAAATACATAACACCCTCAGCTTTGGCTTTAATTATACAGATGTGGATACATGAAGCCAAAGATGACAGAGCTTGTCTTCTCTTTTTACAAAGTAAGCATCTGATAGAAACCTTCTAAAAATTAAAATAAAATATGTCAAAATCAATTCAACAGCAACTCATTAAGTTCAACTCACCACCCACATTTCTAGATACTACATGCATTTTTTGTATTTTTTGGTGAAAGGACGGCCATGGTTGTGCTTCGCTCGTGCTTTTAATGTGAAATTGCATCTAAATGGTGTGTAGTTATGGTTTAAGTTAAACTTCCTCTTCTAATGCCAGTAACATTACTGTACTTGGGACAGTGATGGCAAACTCCAGGAACTGATGTGGTCCAAGTAATGGTGCAGACACATCTGTCGTGGAGCTGAACAGCAGTTCTCAAACTACCACACGCGATGCAAAGTATTAGTCCTAGTCTCTAAGTCGATGCAGTCGTCAGTGCGGTTCTTTAAAGAGCAGTCAATATGTCCGATGCAATTATTATCAGTCTTATTTGATCAGGAAAGAAGAATGAAATTAGCTCATTAGAATAGTGGAAAAGGTGGAAGAACACAGATAGAGCTGTTCAAGAACAAATCAAGGGAAAGGAAAGTAACGAGGGATAAAAGGATGGCAAGAAGCAAATAAGGAGAATACAATTAGAAAACAATAAGAACAATATGGTACAAAGACATGAAAAGAAACAAAAATGTTCTTTAAGAACAAAGACAATAAACATGAAAGGAAGGAGCGAAAATACAAAACAGAAACAGTAGAATGATGGAAAAAAAGTAAAGGGGGCTGAATGTAATGATGGTGGGATGGAAGGAAGGAGAAAAGAACAGAGACATTCCCAGACAGAGCAGCCAGGCTGTTAAAAAGACACACACACACACACACACACCCTAACTCCGTCATTAGTCTTCATTAGAGTCTTTATGAGGAAAATTAGAAAGGGAGTTTCCTCCAAAACTGAGCCCTGGGGTCCAACCTGCCTGTGTGTGTGTCTGTCTATGGTTGAGTAGACAAATTGTAGTTCAGCACCACTGTGAGGACATTTTGTCTGCTCCTTAAAACTTCAAAGAGCCGTTTGAGGGTCGAGACTTGGTTTTATGGTTAGAGGTTAGAGAGGTTTAGGTCGGGGTCACATGTTCAGTAGTGACTGTTGTGGTTACGGTAGATGGATGTAGGATATCGTAGGTCGACAAGTGTCTCCACAACTACAACTCTGCCAACAATAACCTAAAGCATGCACAACATTTTGGACCTTCTTTAGAGTTTCAGGTCTGCCATGATCTCAGGACGTCAGCTGTCTCGAGGTTATATTAGGTTGAGCTCTGGGCTCTGCCTGGGTAAGTCTGGAAGGTGGATTTAGTGTCTCTGAAGACATTCTGTATTTAATCTAGTGTCACTGATGCAAAATATTACAACGATGTATATTTAATTTTCTCAACACTCTTATTGCAGCCATGTCCGTATCGTTAAAGTGCACATGACCTTGACTTTTAACAACACGCACCAGGCAACACGGCGCTCTCTCTGTGAGGGGGAATATTGGTTATAATCTAAAATGGGGGACTTAAATAGGGATTTTAAAACACTTCCAAACTATAGTATCATACAATAGGATCAGCACATAAGATGATATTGACAAAAATTGTGTGCATCTTTCCTACATGCTAAAATAACACATTCTCCCCAACGCACAACTTACATGAGTTCAAGTTCCACAACTTACAGCTAAATTCCACAAATTACAGCTACAACTGCTAATCAGTTAAGTGGTTCTCAACATGTTTGTCTTTGTGGAGAGGACATCCAAACTGCACACAGAGGCCACAGTGGGTGAACCTGCAGCCTTCTAGCTCTGAGGTGGCAGCACTCACGTTCCTTATGGTTGAAATAAAAATAATTTTCTACTTCTGGCAAAACTTTAGGGTTTTAGAAGTATGAAGCAGCAGAATGAAACCAACCACATTTAGCTCTTTTTCTTAACAGGACACACAGTCATTCAGACAACTGCTCTTCTTCTTTCAGGAATCCACAGACATTCACAATCCTGCCGGACAGCATGTGGTCCGTTTAGCTGAGGACTCATCCTGATGATCTGGCCGTGTAAATCAGATGGAGCATTACTGACACAGGCTGCTTCTGACAATCTGGGCCACAGACTAAAGAACCAGAACTCAACAGAGCGAGAGCAGACGGGATTTATGCGAACGCAACCTTTTCCTCCTCAAAAGCAACAAAATGAAATGTGAAACGAGACGACGAGAGCGAGCGAGACTGTATCTGTCTGCGGTTGAGTCAACGAGTGTCCCTGCATTTGTCTTGCTGTGTGTCTTTGGTGTGCAAATATCACGTGCTTTTGTTTGTGTAACCGTGAATGTGTGAGTGTCCTGTCCTCTTGGTGCTGACAGCTTCTCATTATCCACAGACAGCTGGAGGAGGTCATCACTACCCTGTCACACACACACACACACACACACCCATGAGCTCTGTAGTTGTGAGGACCCTCACTGACATTACGCATCCTCTACCCCCAACCCTAACCGAATTAATTAATGACTGTCCAAAACTTTTCTCGCGTTCACTTTCCATGAGACCTTCCTGGAACCATGTCCAGCAACAAAAACACTGCTTCAGTTTTAGCAGATTGCTCATTTGTGAAAACTTCTCACTTCAACCTGTTCACATTGTCTTACTTTAAAAAGCTTTATTGTCTCATTTTACCAAAGTGTCAGTCAGTGCAAATGACAAAGTAAGTCTTTTAAAACAACGTCCTGTTTTGAAAGACATCATGCACTTCAGTTTATTTTAGGAATAAAAGGTCATTCGGCCGACAGTTGCACAATAGAACTGGAACTGTTAATTTTACATAGACACATTTGCTTTGAAACAGCAAAAAACTGATCACTCACTTTGACAAGTTTATTTATGTTTAAACCAAAACCACCAACTTTCTTTTAGCCTAATTATAATGATGTCATCCTCTAAATGTAACCACAGGTCTGTCAATCTGTTGATGTTATCATTTTATTCCTTAATTTGTTTACCATATATATTAAATTGGAACATCTTGAAAGTGATTTCATTTCCTTTAAAATGCAATTGCACAGTTTGGCTGCACAGGAACAATATTTATACAGCAAACGCTGCATCTACTAGTTTTAGATTCAATATTTTAGGAAACGAGAGCATTTCTCGCTTGTTAAATAAAGAAAAAAAAAGCACCCTCTGGATTCTGGGAAGCACTTTATGAAACACTGATATTTATGTGATTCAAATGAATCACCGCAAATCAAATCACATCTGAGTGCTGACTGTGTGGGTCCACAAAAATAATAACATGCATTTAAATGACATAGAACATTAAACATAGAAATGGAGGAAGCATTTGTATTAGGATGTGAAGTAAAGTCAACAGTTGAGTGAAGAAAAACCTGTTCACACAACTGCTTTCTGTGCCATTATAAAGAGGAGTAACCTCTTCCACTTATGTCATCTTAATATTTACTTTGTGCAAAGAGATGAGATGATTTGGCCCTGATCTGCCCCCTAGTGGATGGACTCTTTAATCCTCCAGGTGCAGACCGAGTACACACACACACACACACACACACACACACACACACAAAGAAGGATGTAACTCTCGTGTGGTAACAAAGTAAGTATTTCAGGATCCTAACTACGACTGAGTGCTTGAGTCGGTCATCTTGGAAATATTTACTTAGCATGCTCACTGAGGAGAATAATAAGTGTGTGTGTGTGTGTGCGCGTCCGCCTACTGAATTGGTAAAACAATAAACACCAACTCGTTCTTTTTTCCTCCATCTCTCACACTCATTTGCTTTGTCCTTCCCTCTTTCAATTTCACCCACACGCATTCACAAACATATACATAGAGACAAAAACACATACAAACAAACACACATATCCATTCAGCTCTCTCTCTCTCTCTCTCACACACACACACACACACACACACACACACACACACACACACAATAAACACTTGTCATTGGTCGGCATCAGTCGTTTATTCTTGCCGGAGCGAGGGATTTGTTTTTGTTCTCCCTGTCATTCGCCCATTTGACTTGATGGATGGTGGGTGGTGACGCAAAACACCTGCCACACACACACACAAACACACACACACACACAAAAGGTTTCAATTAGCAACATTCATTCATTATTCAAGATTCACACAAAGCCAATCCTAAACATAGTGCGAAAATTAAAAGTAAGCAAATCTGCTCATTTCTGAGATTTCCTTTTTGGCCCACACCCCGGAGGACAAAATTAAGAACCCCACACATACACCACGAGTGTGTGCAGACAGGGTTGACTTCCTATGTGGCCCGGAGAGTAAACAACAGTTTGTCTCCATAGCAGACAAATGGACGACAGCAACACTGAGAACACGGGGAGCAGGAAGATGTGACCCAGTGGGTGCTGGTTCAAATCCTACAATGAAATGAAAAGTACGACGCCTGCTCCCCACATTAAACACAAACCAAGTAACCCTTGAGCAGCGAAGGTGAATATTGGATTTATCACCTCCAGGTAGACAAAAGCGCAACTTAAGCATGGTGTTATAACAGCAGTTTTAATTTTTTGTCAAACTAAGTTGCCAAACTGAATTAATTGGAAGTTGTAAGAGAGACAAACAAAATATCCCTATTCAGTTTTTCTTAGTTAACAGTTTTATTGTGCGGTACAACATTTAAGATGATTAAGGCTTTGAGAACCTCAGACATACCACTGACCTACAGTCTGCTTGGTCCCTGAATGCTTCCCACACACGCCGACAGCCTGCTCAGGACAAACGAAGACAAGTGAGATGTCCACATAAGACATGAAGAGGAGAAATCAACCATTGTGAGGATGCTGTACAGACAACTGAACAGACAACTTTCATGGCATTTTCTCTTGAAGAAGCCATTTTATTGGCTTTATGAGGCAGTGCTTAAAAAACTGCACGAAGTGACTCTGACAAGTGCGCAGACATGAACCTAAGAACAAGCAGGACTTCGAGGGTTAATACAGCAAGGTCATTTTCTGTCCATTTAAACTGTTTAACTGCAACTAAACAACCGACAACAGATGGAGGAACCATAATAAACAGTCATTTTATGCCAAAAAAATAACAAAGGTGATCACATTTATAGGAGTTTATCACAGACAGATAAACAGTGACACTGGTGTAAACATGGACAACAGGATGTGAATGTCACTGGCCAAAATGCTGGAACAACTATTTGTGTCAGTTGTGATGCTCAGGGTGGGAATATGTGTGTGTGTGTGTGTGTGTGTGTGTGTGTGTGTGTGTGTGTGTGTGTGTGTGTGTGTGTGTGTGGCCCATATGGTATTATGGGAATAAAATGAAAAAGCCACACACACTCAGTCCTGTTCCCTCGCTCACTATCTCTCTCACACACACACTCACAGGGCAAAGACAAAACTGGACTCTTCAGATTGAAACCAAATTAGTAACAGTTTTCTGTTTCTTCCTCCCAAACAAACAAGAGGAGCTTGGCAGACAGGGCGAACACTTGACGAGAGAGAAAGAGAGAGGGCCAGCAAGAGGTGGAGAGGCAGAACGTGAGAAAGAAAAAGGGAAAGGATGGATGGAAGAATTAAAATAACTGTAAAAGTGGAATGGGGGTGGGAGAGGTGGAAATGGATCTGTGGGGACTCAGTGTGTGTGTGTTGTTTTAGCTGGGCGGCCTCGGATTCCTCGTTGACCTTTACAAAGATAGCAGCTGGTCGCCTCTTACAGTTTTAAGTTTGGTTTATGTTCTGGTTTGACGATCTGAAAAGCAGATGGTGTTAAAGGCAGAAAAGACATTCTTCTGTCGTTCATTGACCTCTCTGAGAGAGAGAGAAAGTAACAGGGAAAAACAGAGACAGAACTAGTTCAACTTGAGCTGAGAGAAATTAATTTGGCAAATATTTATTTTTGTTCAGTTAGCCTTTCATCCAAATAAAGCTTTTACTTCAATTGAGAAAGAAAGGCTGAAGTAAACCGAGTTTGGCTGAGCTGCGTTCTTTTAACATTCATGCCAAGAAAAGAAAACACTTTGAATTTAGTTGAAAGGAAGAGTTTTCACTGAAAGTTAAAGCTGGTCGACTTTGGACCAAAAAAAAAAACCTCTCTGCACACGTGACTGATTATTTAGGGAAGATTTCATCAAGTGGCCACCAGCAATGGACATAAGCCGAAGCCTTGAAGAGAAATTTAACAGCCTATTAGAGTGTGAACACAATAAGGTTCATTTAAAATCCAACTCATTCTTTCTGCAAACCATCCTGAGAAGTAGTTCAGCAACTTCGGGGGGGGGGACAGAAGTGTCCAATATTCTCTATCAAATGTTTATAGACACATCTCAAACTGCCCTGCTGTTCAGGCACTTTCCAGGGTGGTTGTGTCTCAGTTGGTAAGTCAGTCACCCACAGACCGCAGGGTCAGCGGTTCAATCCCTGGTCCCTCTGTGTGGTTAGAATAGGTTAATGTGAAGCTACATAAGCAGGCATTGACCATCACTAAGCATTTCTTGGCATGAGATTTGATCAGAGGATGAGCATATTAAATTCACACCTTTAATGAGCAAATTTGACAGCAAAAACGATTCAATTGCATGGATAAATTCATATTTTTTTTTCTATTGTCAATGAATTTGTTCTTAGCCAATAAAATAATGAGTGATGGCACCTTTAAATTCATCTAACATTTCAAAAGCCAAAATTATTTAGCTGATAATGATGTGAAACAGAATAAAACCGCAAATCCTCACATTTGAGAGGAAACATGGTTGTGTGTTGATCATCTTTCTTAATAAACCACAACTGTGTTCACACTAATGAAGTGCTTTGGCTCCTTTGCTCACACACTGCGAGCATGAAAGGCACTTGTTTTCTTATAATTGAAGCGTTCAGCAGAAATAGTAAAAATAGTAAACACCTGTCAGTGTCTGGAGGTTTTAAAAGGAAACAGGGAAGAACTGACTGAGCGATGATTTTAACGGGAAAGGGGATAAAGAGATGGACGGATTAAAGATGAATGGAGGTGTGATCAGTCGTCCTCATGTCTGCTTTACTATCATTTCACAGCCCAAATGTGCAAAGGTCAGCTGTTATTAATGGCAGGCCCTGAGGAGTGTGTATGAGTGTGTGTATGCAAATGTGTGTGTGAGACAGAGCGTGAGTGTGGGGGCTTGTATGTCACACCTTTCTGCTCTAAATGCCATGTAGCCTGCCATTAATGTCGCTGCTGTATCGCTCCCACAGGGCTCGAAGTTCAGCGTGGGTTTGGAAAATGGACCTGACGCTGCATTTACTGCTCGGTTCTAGAACATGACCACTTTTATTTTTATGCTACCAGCTACAACTGCACAGGTACAGGTGCATGTTGTCTGCTTCCCACTTGAAGCTCCTGTGTTTTTCTTCTCTGCTTTTCTGCACCGGTGTAAAATAAGACATTAAAATCCACCGTTCACCCGAGAGTTTTATCATCACGGTAATGTGAAAGCCACATCCTCTGTGATCCCAGTTGGAATCAAGTGTTCTAATCTACGTTTGTGATTAAAACGTTTGCTCTATTCTTTTGAAGCCATTTTTCACGACCACCTTAAGGGGACTTTTTTCACATTTAGCACAAACATCCAGTTGGACT
This sequence comes from Channa striata, assembly GCA_033026295.1. NCBI lineage: Eukaryota > Metazoa > Chordata > Actinopteri > Anabantiformes > Channidae > Channa > Channa striata. The sequence goes on along the minus strand of CM065168.1, from coordinate 30,435,380 downwards.
CATAGATGAACTGACTAGAATATGTAAAGTGCAACTTGACTGCTTGGTAAAGGTGTCTAAATGCCACATTTTCGTCTGTTGGTTTCCACCGAAGGCCAAGCAGGAGGCTTTTATTATGAATAGGTTCTATCGAGTGCGATCAGTGCTCTTTGCGTTTAGTTGAGCCTTTCACCACTTTTCCCTGTAGCAACTGCGGGTTTCTGCAGGGACACATCTCTTTCACTCTCTCTTTAGAAGTTACAGCTGACTATTACAGGCTTTTCATGCACATATTCAAAAAGTTGGGATTATATTTTTTCAAAATGGAACAAAAGTGCAACATCACTGCTGACATGATACAAACCTTTTAACTGGGAAACATGAAATAATCCCATGATTTTACTATGGAAGTTGATTCATTGAGAGTATTGGAAACTACAGACACACTTGGTCCACTCTGATTGCTCAAAGGTGTTCTGGAGTGATACTCAAATTCCATCACATTCTCCTATTTCTTTAAAGTTAATATGTTCCTTGTAAACACACAGGGTCCAGACTCAACATCATCTTGAAGCTCTACACCACAGGTCTGCATGTCACTTTGCTGAGGTGTTGGATACAGCAATAGGTCTTTTTGTCTCCAATGTCACGGAAGAGGCGGGACCTGCTGGAGCAGACCACATCTCTGGGCGTAGAACTTAAGTGCCAGTAAGACTTTCAAGGGTCTTGAGCCCCTTGCAGACATGCACTGGAATCCAGACATAATCTGGACTTTATCTGGAGGAGGGGCATGTGTGAACACAAACGCCCCAGTGTTTCGCCCCAGACATCAGCTGGAGCTTCTCCATTCAGCTCCCTAGTGCAAAGTCTGGATTATGTTTGTTTTTGCTTCATCTCCCGCGTCTTGCTCAAAGTGCCCAAGCTCCACCCCTTTCACGATTATTTGTTGTTTTTCTTCACAGGTGAGAACGCATGTCGCCTGGGCTATCTCCCGATGTTGGCTGCATGTCTAAAAGGAAAACTCTAGAAAATGTCTGGACCTGGTCCTCCTGACATTCTCTAGAGTTCAGGTCTGACGGGGTCAAGAAGAGAGGATGTAGCCTAACTCTGGGGTAAAGTGCAAAAGGAGGAGGTTTGGAGGAGTTTGGGGAGTTGGATAGAAATCTGTTGGTGTAGAATTGTATATTGCAAGGCCAAAGCTCAGAATCATGTAGAAAGTTTCCATAACATGCCTTTATTGCACTGTTGTATCAACTAAACATAAAACCAGAGGGAGTCTGAAGGAGATAGATGCATTAACAGCTCTGCGACGCACACAGACAGCAACTCAGCATCATTCTCCAAAGTCTAAGTCACAAATGTCACCTCGTCCCGGTCCTTTGCGTCTTCCAAAAGGACAACAAATGCGGCGTAAATGCAGAACCAATGCAGGGAAAATGCATGCAGTACCGCTGCTCCGCTCCACCTGATGTATTTTTGGCTGCGGCTGTGCCCCAGTTGTGTGCGGCTCCTTGGTGTTGGGAGGCAGGTGAAGGGTGTCTGGTGACAAAATGCCTGGTGTGTAGCCTATTTTCCGGGTTTTGACCTTCCCTGAATACACCGCTGTGAAGAGAACGAAGATGAATTGAAGCGCTGAGGCTGTCCACATGGAGAAAAAAAAAACTCACTGTTTCATTTTCTCTATTTGCCTTTTCTCTGCCTTCCTTGAGCTGTTTTCGGCTTCTCCCCATCTTGTTGTCCTTCCACGTGTCTCTTGTCTGAAGAGTAATGGAGTGTTTGAAGTTGACCCGAGGTTTACAGCGAGGTTTCAGGCAAACAGCAGAGCAGGTGGTCTGTCGTTTAACCTGTGCAATATGAAAATGGAAACACAACTAACTGCCTAAACTTTAAAGTGTTTTTGTGGCCAAATCACGAAGAGTTCGAGCCCCACTGTGGGTTAAAGGCTTTCTCAAACGTGGGGAGAACATGCAAAATCCACAAAGAAAGGGGATGTGAACCAACAATCTGTCAGGCACTAACAAGTCCACCACCTCAAATAACTTTATAGGAAAAAAATTATATACTTTGTCATTTTCACAAGAAGAGCAGATTGAATATAATCACCATCAGCCTCTTTCAGACATGCAGTGGAATTCTGACATTATCCTGACTTTATCATGTGTGAACGCAAATGTCCGGGTGAGACGCTTCCGACATTATCTAGGCTTCATCTTTCGAGCCGCCTAGTGCAATGTTGGTTTGACTGTGTGCATGTATCACGCTGATCTGTCCGGAATGGTCGGGAGAGTGGGCGTGTTAATGATGTTTCTATCACTCAACTGCTGTTGTAGTCGAGTGATTAAACCTTTTTTTAATTAGATGTGAGGACCTGTCGTGCCATAAATAAAACACTGTTTCCCACAGATTATATTTTCTACCATGTCGTGCCTCCTGTGTGCACTGGTTGTTCACACGAGGACAGTTCTTACTTTGGCGATCTCCTGCTGTGTTTTAGATGTCTGAAAGGCCGCTCCGGATAGTCAGAGGGTGAATTTTCCTAACATTGTCCTGAGTTCACAAGTTAATCAGGTTATAGGCAAATTTAAATGCAATTTTGACACAGATATAAAAACTAAATTACAACATCCCAAATGCCTACAAACAGATTTTAATAGAACATGGTGGAAATTTAAGGCATGGAGTCACAACCTATAGCACATTCTAACCTTCACCAAACTTTAATGGCATAGAGTTTCAATGAGAGGTAATATATCTGACTGACTTGAAATTTTTTCATAATTCTTCGTTACACTAAACCATGATGTTCTCAGTATTGAGGAGTTCTCTACAATACAGTCATTTCTTGCTCTCTCCTATGGAATGATTTCCCCATCTTAATTTAAGAGCGAGTGAATACATCAGGATGGCCCCAAGTCATGATGTGCTTAGCGAATACCTTAGGCAGCAGAAACCAGAGTAACATGGGAGGAAGACCAGGAACCCTCATGGAAGGACAAACCCCTGCATGCTATGTATCACCGGCAGATAGAAGAAGTGGATGAAATCGAAAAATCCTACCAGTGGCTGGACAAAGCTGGACTGAAAGAAATGAACAGATGAACTAATCCTAGCAGCACACAAGCAGGCTCTGAGTACAAGATCAATAGAGGCTGGAGTCCACCATACTTACGGTTCCCAGAATTTCCAAAAGTAGAATGGGAGGCAGAGCCTTTAGCTATCAAGCTCCTCTCCTGTGGAACCAGCTCCCAGTCCAGATTTAGGAAGCAGACACCCTCTCTACTTTTAAGACTAGGCTCAAAACCTTCCTTTTTGATAAAGCTTATAGTTGGTTATAGTCATGCTGCTATAGGCTTAGACTGCTGGGGGACTGTGCCACTTTCCTCTTCTCTTCATTCTCTCCTCTCACCCCACATCTATAATGTCACCACTGTATGACATTAACTCTGTATCTTCTTTGTCCCATAGTCGTCTTTCTCCCTCTCTGTCTCCCTCTCTCTCTGCCTGTCTTCAGGTGTCCCCGGATTTGGCGCTGTGTGTCCTCCAGTGTGCAGCTACTGGTCCTACTAACCTGCTCAATGTTTTGTTGTTGCTTTTGTTGCTCTGTTCTTTTTTCTCTCCACTTTTCACTCAGCCCAACCGGTCAAGGCAGATGTCCGCCCACGCTGAGCCTGGTTCTGCTGGAGGTTTCTTCCGTTAAAGGGAGTTTTTTCTCTCCACTGTTGCCTATAGCTGCTCAAGGGGGATTTGTTGGGTTTTCTCTAAATGTTTGTATAGTCTTGACTTTATTATGTAAAGTGCCTTGAGATGACCTTGTTGTAAATTAACGCTATATAAATAAAGTTGAATTGAATTGAATTGAATTGAATACAATACCAGGCAGGACCCCAGGTGCAGGCTGTGCAAACATGCCCCTGAGACGATCCAGCACATTAACAGCGGGGTGCAAGATGCTAGCAGACAGGGCATAGATGGAACGCCATAAAGAAGTGCCAGGCACAGTCTACGGGAACATCTCCCCCGAGTACTGGCTGGAAGTCCTAAAGTCAAAATGGGACACACCTCCAAAGGTGGTTGATAATGTCAGAGCTAAAATCCTGTGGGACTTCCAGATACAGACTGACAAACAGGTAATGGCCAAACAACCCGATATAGTAGTTGTGGACAAACAGGAGAACAAGGCTGGGGTGTGGTGTAATAATCCCATGTGATAGCAACATCATGAAGAAGGAACATGAGAAGCTCAAGAAATACCAAGGGCTGAAAGAAGAGATAGAAAGAATGTGGAAGGTGGCACAAGTGGTACCTGTGGTGACAGGAACACTGGGGGCTGTAAAACCCAAACTAGGAAAACGGCTCCAACAGATTCCAGGCTCAACATCTGAGATCTCTGTCCAGAGGAGTGCAGTGCTAGGAACAGCTAAGATACCGAGCAGGACGCTCAAGGTCCCAGGCCTTGACCCGAGCTTGAAGGAAGGAACATGACCCCCCAAAGAAGGAAGGGGCGAGTGGGGATTTTTTTTACATGTATGTACATACATATGTATCTATACATATGTATGTACACACACACACACACACACACACACACACACACAGTGTCTGAGCAGGCTCAGGGTGCATCCTGGTGCCCATTTTCTTGTCTGACCCATGTAAGATTCTCTTTTCAGTGGCATTTTTTTCCAATACATGCAAAATGCAAATATACGTGGTACAGTATGTTTGTATGTACCATTAATACCGGTGATGGTTTACTGTTGCAACCCACATCACTAAATTTGTAATGGTTTGTAACAGTTTTCCTGCGCCATGTATTTGTTTAGTGTCAGTCATGGTGATTTTTACAGGTTTTACAGGTATGCAGCCATCTTTTACTAGGCAATGAGCTACACATGGTTTAACAGTGGATCAGTCTTGCTGGATGTTAGGTTGCTTACAGGCAAATAAATTCATATCCAGCGTTGGCGCTGAATTCTTGTGGAAATTTTCAGATGACACTGATATCTATTTTCTGCATCTACGTTTCTACAGAGCGCTGTGTCTGCTCAAATCCGCAACACTGATAAGAATGTTGCAAAAAAACTTGCCACCAATATTTAAAACATGACTGTGCCATTATGCCTCCCTACACAAGAGATATGGGTAATGAGCACTTTTACAGCAGACTCAGTATATCAGCATCAAAGTACCAAAAACTTGATGGTAAGGCATTGCTAAAATACATAAAAATGCACTTGTTTCAGGGACAGGAAATAATTTCAAAGGGTGCAAAAGAAAGAAAAAGAATGACAAGCGTGTTCATTACAGACACACACACACACAAACTGCGGTGGGACAGATAATACCAGATGAAGATTGAAATGGGAGGAAGAATCAATATTTCCATTCAAACGTCTGTTTCATTTTCTCCAGATTAGGCAAAGACCATTTCTCTCTGTTCCATCACAGGAAAACCACCACCCACAACACTGTCGCTGTTTGTGAGCGTGTCTGTGCATTTCCTTCTGTCTGCATGAGAATCCATGTCATCATTACAGGGAACAACAATAAAATTATACTGGATTCATTCATAACAATCCTTAGCTGATGGTGACATTTATCATTATTCTACAATTTAAGGGCAGAAGCTGAGAAAAAATTCTTTAATTGGTGTTTAAAATTGCATTTGGCTCAGAGGCCACTATGTGGAGACAGCGCCATGCTCCTAATGTCCATGTGAGGGAAAACAACACACATGCCCAAAGCCTTTGGTGATGAAAGCAGATGGCACGAGTTGGAGCTGGAATAGACCGTTTGTTGCCCCACAAAAATGTGATTAATTATTCGCAGAGTACTGTTGTCATTTCTTCATAGTTGGCAGAATGTACGTCGTATTTCTTTAAAAAAAAAAAAAAAAAAAAAAAAAAGAGAGAGAGCGATTGCAGGCACCTTAAACAAAATGGAATGTGTCCTACAGGACACATTTGAAGGATTTGAAAGAAAAACTGTTTGGAGTTATTATTTTAAACCAAACAGCTACAGAAGTAAATATGGCTAATTTACCATGAAGTGATCGTCCACGACAACATGGCTGACTCTTAACTCATCCAAAGAGACACGTTTTTCCACTCCCGTGTGTCTTATTTAAGGAGGATGATACCTGGCTGTCAGGATCTTTAGCATATCCGTGGGACAAACGTATGAAAAACAGCCACACAGAGTGATAAAATTAGGCCTGCTCAGCAAACACAGCTATTCAAAGTGACTGTACAGACAAACGGGGAAGTCACCATCATAACAGCAGGAAGATGAGGAGAACAGGTGGGAATCGAAGGAGAAATCATGCACACCGTGGAACGGGTCGGGTCACTGCAGCGTCCCCACAGGTAACGATATGTCTGTGTCCACATGTGCCTGTCCACATTTGGTCTCTGCACATTCCATTTCCACCGTCTACAGTGTCCAAATAAACTGTCAACCCTGGAATGGCTGATAAAGAGTGTGTGTGTGTCACAATATTTGTCCTTTGTTATTGGAGCGCCGAGGCCACCGAGTCTTCTATAAACACCCAGCTGTGAATTATTCAACAAATAAACACATCTAACACCTCACACACACACACACACACACACACACACACACACACAGCAAATAGGAATGCATACGCACATATTCAGACAATACACATTTTAAAAATGGATGTATGTTATTCAATTCACTGCGTAAACACATTTATACTCACAAACCTGTCAAGGGATAACTGGAATTTCAGACCAAAAAGAAGTACACACACAGGCACTCACAAACACGCTTAAAAGTGTGTGGATTTGATTGTCGAAAGGATGTTGAAAGGAGAAAAAGCCTGATGGATTGAATTCACTTTGGGAAAACCTGCAAACACACACACACGCACACACACACACACACACACACACACACACACAGAGGCCATTTCATTTTGTCTCAGCTTAAGTGGATTTGCCTGGTGGTCAGTTCAGTGCAAGGTGAACTAAAACTGTGATGCTGGGGGGACATCTGCAGTTGGAACTCAGACATTACAGTGAATCTACTACTGCTCTGTTCAAGCGTGAATGTCGAGGCCCCGTCAGCATCAGCATCAATGCTCAAAGACTGATTTTCCTTTCTGTTAATTCCTGCGCTAAAATTGTTTTGACTTGGGAATAAACAAAGGCATCTGAAGTGCTGATCAACAGCCAGCTGGTTATTTTTTTTATATGAAATTTTATCAAACCAAACAATATTATAATAAAGTATGGACTAATCCAGCAGCAAACTAGTGCCTTCATAGAAATTAATTCTCAAGGTTTCGTCAAATCCTCCAGCTATCAGAGACCTAGATGACTGATGTCACAGCCTTGTTATTAGTCAGCAAGTTGTCTCTTTAAACATTGTTTACATCTGCAATGTTTCTGTTTCATTAAACACGCTTAGCTTTTTTAATAATTAGATAAAAATTGTTTAGACAACATGTCAGAAAAAGTGAACTTCCTAAAGCCCAATGTGATATCTTTAAATGTTCAGTGCCTTTGCAGAAACTATAAAAAAATTTTAACAATAAAAGAAAAAAAAGCAAAATAATAAGGCTATAATGACTGTAATATAAAACTATAGTATATGCTTGACAATTTATATTAAAGTGATTATTGTAAAAACTTCTTCTCAAGTAATCACACACACAATTCCTGTAAGTTGTTCTAGAGAAGGAAACAAATTATATGACGGCCCACAAAGAAGACAAATATGAAACACTAATCAACAAGATGGTTATGGAGAAAGTTTTGAGCAGACAACTGCGTCCCGCATGCCTTTTTTTTGTTTGTTTGTTTTGTGTGAATATGCTCATATGCTCAATATGCTCAACCCCAGTGTGATTCATCACATTATAAGGCCAAAACTCAACATTAAATGTTCAATCAGATTAAAGCACCGGCACCGTGCTGGTACCACCGGTGGGGACTTGCCGTACAGGAGCCTAAGAAGGACATAAGGAAAGAAAAAGGAACAATCAAAACAGTCATTAATAACTTATTGTAAACGCTCATTCATGGAGCTTTTACGTTACATTTACATTTCAACATTTATTTCCACGTTTTACTTACTGAATTTACTTTCTGAATTTCTTCTTCCAACAAAGAGACTGTAATGCACCTACCTGATGTAGGTATTGGATTCCATCTGTCACATCTGGGCAAACACTGATTGGTTGCACCAGTTATAATATTTGCAGATTAGCTGAAAAGTCGAATATCCCAGTTAAAGTTATAATCATTCAGCCTTTGGATCATGTGTCTCATTGTGTGCTGCATGAAAACTGTCTACACTGATTTGCAGAGTTGTGGTCGCTAGTCGAGAACTGTAAGCCCAGCTTCAAAATTAAGTTTGTTAAATCAAATCAGATTTCTGCTGATTATAAATTAATAGGATTCATGTTTCAGTTGGATTTGAAGTTTGACTGAAACTTTATTATTCTACAGAACAAACTGCAGATACCAAGCAACGCAGCCAATATTATTTCAGCACACGGTCATTATTGAATTTATAAAATTCAGACTGTGACAAAAGCATCTGTTTACCATGTGCTTTACTCAGATTCTGCAGAAATGTAGCAGCAAAGGTCAGGGTGAAGTGTTAAACTGAGCGTTTTCAGCAGTCTAATGGGCGTAAGTATCCTCCAGTACTTTATTGTATCAACTGTTTTAAAGATGTTTTATGCATAACAGCCCTGTATGTTCACTGTCGCGTTTTCTTATCAGATTTATTCATAAGGACATAAAATGTTGCTCTTCTAAAATCCCCGTGGGCAGGCAGGTTAAGAGAACAGGCTGCAATCTACTAGTGTTAGTCTGCTGTGAGTTCAAGCGATGGCATCAGCATGTGTATGTTGGATGTGAATGTTGCTATTCAGGTGTTTTTTCATGCCAGTAACTCCTCTGCAAACAAAACAGCTCAATTTGTTCTGATGGCACATCATCTATGGAGTCCGGGAGAGCTGTCCCATAGGGGAAATGGAAAACAAGGGGTATGGAGAAAATAATATGAAATGGAATTGGGCCAAAAAACAGATAAGAATGAAGTGAGAGTCGAGTGTAACAGTTTTATGTTTCCCATGATCTGAATTAATACCAGAAATTTTCTGGATATCAAAACATTTAAGTACCAGAAGATCTTTAAAATATTGGCTTTTTTTAAATATCTGCTTTCTCCGGCCCTCGAGGCCTGGAGTTTGACACCACTGATCTAAGGAAACCACTTACCCCAAAAAAATGTCCTCACTGTGTCAACCAGCAGCAAAAAAGCCCAAAGAGTGACACTAAGCCTCAGATTGGTTGGCGAAGATATGGATCGTTGGGTCCATATTCAGAACCTTGAGGTAGACAATATTGCGATCCTTAGGAAGAACTTGGGACTTGGTTTGGACAAGAGGGCAGAGGTGGAGTGGTTTCCTTTCCTGGCTGTACCAGGAGCTGTGCAGACAGAGTCCAGTTGTCTCCATATCTACAAGATGGAGAGAACCTCACCAAGAAAGGCAACACAGTGTTTCTCTCCAGCATCCATGGAGCCCCACAGCTCATGCTCGATGTTAAATCATTGTGTTTCCCAGTTTGCAATGTGGTCAATAAAATAAGCACATAAAGTCATTGTGTTTTGTGACTTAATGTCTGTAGGGACATAATGTAACACATCATAAATATTACTGCCCTTCAATGGTAAAAAATCTGGAAAGTTGAGCGAAATATGTTTAAAGTGAATTTCTAATTTAACTGCAAATCGTAAAAGATGTAAAACAACATTGTGATGCCATATTTGTAGTTCTGGGTTAACAGTGTTTGGGTTAGGACAGTTCATTTCAAGCATCCGACCTGTTTAACTCATGAGCCATGGTCGGAGCACTCAGCCCGAGCACTCGGCCCATTAGAAATGTGTTGAAACGGACACATAAACAATATAATCTCTACATTTAGTGTGAATTGTGACACTGATGGGAAGAAAGTGGGAGATAAAATGGCGCCTGTCTGCAACTCGGTAGCTCAGCAATGTTTGTGGGGTTTGTTTGGTGTCTGTTCACAAGAATCCTACACGGTAAACTGCACCTGGTCCCTGTGTTAATAAGTTAGTTATGACGGCTTCTGCAAGAAAACTCAGTGATTACAGTAGATTTTCAAACAATGTCTGTCTCCTTGTTACATACCACATCTCCCAACATGTAACTAAACCCTCATAACTAGTATAAGTTAGTAGTTCTTAAACCTCTAATGCATACAAGTCATAATATAAATGTAGCTAAGCACAGGAGGCAAAATAATGAATATTTGAGATAGAAATGTGCACACAACAACACATGCATCCACTCTCGTGTAGACGTTCATCGTTGTTCTTGGTCGATGGAGAGGCACTGTACAGATACAATGGATGAATCATTTTTGTACTAAAAGAACAGTAAATATGCGGTTGTCTTTGTATTTACAGTTTTCAACCTGTTTATTGATGCACTGATGCGTCTGCTTATGGTTTCAAAAAGCATCTCAACTACAACACAGCCAGCATCTTACTTCACATAAACACACACACTTGAAAAAGTCAAGAAACATACACACAAACCTTCACTTTTCAACTTAAAAACATCTTAAAACAGCAGGTTTTGTAAAGGACACAACCAAAGTTGAATGGGAAATTACAATTATTATCATTGACCTAAAAAAGTACCTAATTTTGTGTAATTAGGACCTAATAATTCAACTTAAATGAACCATGAAATAGAAAGTTTGCTGAAACTGCATTTATGGTAAAAAAACAAAAAACTAATACACACACACATACACACACACACACTACCAGTCAAAAGACACACCTCTCTCTAATGGTTTTCCTTAATTTTCCCAACTCCATTAAAGACAAGAAATTGCAAAAAAGCAAGCGTGCAAAGCTGTAATCAAAGCAAAGGGTGGCTAATATATAAAACATGTTTTGAGGAAATTCCCACTTTTTTTCTTCACTACATCATTTCATGTGTTCATTCATAGTTTTGTTGCCTTCAGTGAGAATCTACAATGTAAATAACCATGAAAATAAAGGAAAACAAGTAAGGAAAAGGTGCGTCCAAACGTACAAATTGAGGATAGTCAGTTCCCTCTACACTATAAAACACTGAGGGGAGAAGAAAGACATTCTCTATTAGATTCAATAAAGTAACACTTTTTTGCTTTTGTACAGATACAAGAGCATTAACCATCCATAAACTCATAGCCTTTGTAGGGAACACAATCAGTTTTTTTCAAGGTCACAAAAAAAAAGTTAAAAAGTCACAGTTTCCTTATGGAATCATAGTTTCTCTAAATTTCAGTTTGTAAAACAGCAGATACACGCGAACAACACCCACAGCACTGGCATGCAGCACTGCAAAAGGGCAGGTAGCATAGTCGAACTGATGATGGACCTTCAATGTTCCACTTCAACACCTACTGGCAGTCATCTTACAAGGATTCAACACGACATTAATGCAGAAGCAAAGCCACAAAGTGGAGAGAACAAGTTTGGCATGTTTGCTTCACCCTGACTTTGATGATTCAACTGTCAAATCCTCATGTGCTGGGGTCCCAAAGGGGCGGACAGAATGATTTCAAGAATTGTAGACAGATGTCCGCACGCTGTCGGAATAGTCACAACTCCTTTAGTAAACAGTTTAGCCACAATCTGTGAAAATCCCAGAAATGAAAACAGAACGACCTCATAGTTTAGGGAATTTGTTACAATTCTAGTGGACGCAGCACATCGCTTACATACCAAGAAAATGCAACATGTCTGAGACGGTCCAAATTTAAATAAAGACGGTAAAACCATGTGGAACAGTACGTGCGACATTTCATCTCAACCTCAGCTGAAGATGTTTCCAGAAGCTGCTTTTACTAAGAGCTTAGTTCCGTTTGTCAGAGTTGATCACAACTCTGTTTTCTGAGCAGACAGAGGAACCTGCGCCTGGATCTCCTCGTCAGATGTCGCCCTGTCGTCCACCTTCTCCACTGGAGCTTTGCTCTTTTTCTTCTTTTTTACCTTTTTGTCTTTCTTCTTGCTTGTCTTCTCTGCGTCTGAGCTGACGTCTCCACCCTCTCCATCTTCCTCACCCTTGCCCTTTCCCTTCTTCCCTCCCTTCTTCTTTTTCTTCTTCTTCTTCTTGTCTTCTGCAATAGCTGCTTGATCTCCTCTCTTCTTCGGGGTCCACTCTTCTTTCAGGCAGGCTTTGGGAGACAAACAAAAAGGTGAAACAACAGAATGGAGGAAGGAAGAATAAAAGGAGAAACAAAGCGAGTAGAAAGAGTATTGGGAAAATGATAAGAAAAAACGGGAAAAGAAAATGAGAAAGCAGGATGAGAAATCAGATAAAAGATACCAAAAAAAGAAATAGATGAGAGAATGAGCAAATGATAGGGGATGACAGAGGTAAAGGAGTAAATTTGGGATAGCGAAAAGATCTGCGTAAATGTGTGTTACCTGTGTCCTGTCCTTTGAGGACATGTTTCTCACACAGATAAGTGGTCAGATCTTCCTCTTGGTTCCCTTTGTACCAGTCCTCAATTTGTTCCTCATACTTCTCTACCAGCACATCACACTAAAACACATCAACACATTTGGACAAATGAGAAGTATATTCTTGATGAAAAACAGCCAATTTAAAGAAAACAACCTCATAATCGTTTGCATTTGGAAGATGAGTTAGATTCCAAAAAGAAATGTGAAAGCACCTGTTTTTTGAGGTCAGCCACCTCTGCAGAAGTCTCGTTCCACAGCTCGTACGGTATGTCCATCACCACGTTCACCCCTTTACTCACCAAACCATGGAGGGTGTTGAAGGTCTCCGACATGCCCTGCAAGCAGACAGGGAGAGAGCAGGGCTGTCAGACAGCACTCAACTTAACCAGATTCAAATTCTTTACACATCTTAAGTTGGCAAGAAGAATATCTGAGGGGGGAGGGGGGATGCTGCAAGCCATAAAAAAAGATTGTTCTGCAGATATGACTTTGTACAGATTTTACTCTGCGTGATCATTGACTGATCTAAACTTGGAGTGTCCATGTTTAGATCAGAAGGTGATCCAAACATTACGCAGCTTTTTATTTTGGTATTATGCAGGAAATAGGTGTTGTCACATTATGATTGAAATAGTTTTACAAATGAATGAACAAAATTGTTTTGGAGATCAAATTAGAGATGGACAGTGTGCTATTAAACAAACTTTAGTCACACACTTTTACACTAACCTTGGCAAACCGGTTGCTACCAGATCTTTCCTTGTGCAAATTGTATTCCAACAGCCTCTTACACACATTTTCTACAACCTCAATAAATCTAAGGTCTCTGTGAAAAGACAAAGACAGAAGGAAAGAAATGCAGGATATTTGTAACTTTTTACATTAAAGAGGGACATTTTCAACATGGTTCCTGTGGTTCTAGTTTGGGAAGAACATGCAAATGAATAATGTTAATACTTCCCCCTGCTTATGACATATTAAATATGACCCTGCTTCTAGCTGAATAACTCCCATAGATGACATGATCAGAAAATGTTTTTCAACTGATCCCATCATGGGATCTGGAGGACCAGGCTGACAAAATCTAAATTTTCTAAAATTAAATAAAATTCCTATCATCATAATGTCATCTGGAGATATATTTATATAGAAGCAAAGAGATACTAAAGGTTTAGCGGCATTCATATTCATGTTCTCCTCAAACAAGAAGCATACAGTAAGAAGCACACTTCAGATCACTGAAGCAGAATTCTTATATCTGATCACATCCAATAACAACTAAGTTGTGTGTGTATGTTGAGATGATTGTGTTAATGGTACAGTATCCAGCAAACGTCACACGGCACTGTGATTTAATTGTGCATTAGTTTTGAGGAAAGTGTAATATACCAAAAAGCAGAATTTTCACAGTGTTTAATGTACTTAATTAACCTTGTGTAATTAGAAGAGACTTTGCACTGATGGGAAATCAAACAAATTTCCCTATAAAGAATATTTAACTGTCTTTTGTATACAAGTTTGTTATACAAGTTCTTTAGTGAACACACATGGATCAATTATGAATGTTTAATATTTCAAAACTTTACCAAAAAGGAGACTTTAGGATTCTTTAAGACTAAAAGACAACCTCACAGCAGGAGGAGTTGTGTTTTCACACCACAAGCAGCTTCCCTGTTCCATAATAAAAGCCTTCACAGGAACTGAACCTGACCAAGTTCCTGTCCCCTGCTGCCTTAAAGTGCATGTGTGTGTGTGTGTGGGTGGGTGATGTTTGTGTGGGTGTAAGAGAGGGAGTGAAATATCTAGAATCACCTTTGCAGCTGGGCTGATTTTCTGCATTATTACACTGACACAAGCGTAAAATTCAAACAAAATGAAAACACTCAACATACATCCACACTGGCTTTAACTTACGACTTGACATATTTGATTGGCGCCGCTCCCTTGTTGTCTATAAAGCGATAGTTCCTGTCGATGACTTCTTTGGTCTTTGCTGTTTCTTCAAATGCCATCTTCATCTCTATACTGACAAACTTACACACTAGATTGACAGGAAGACAATTGACTTTGATTTCTTGGATAACTTAAAAATATCCTCTAATTGAACTCTAATCATTAGTCATAAAAAAACACAGAACATTTATTTCTTATTTGTTATAATCATTTAATTAATTCCTTATATCTGATTAATCTAAAAAACATGCAAAGCTCAAAACTCTTGTGTGCTGATATGACAAATCGTATAAAGAAATTATAATTTATTTAATTTATAAATGCACTTTTAGAAAAATGAATCAAACAATAAATGGGAAGTGGACTGCGTCCTTTTCGAAGCCACACAAGGACCAGAGCCTGTGCTGGACATTTTAAACAGCTGTTTCTCCATCCCCGTGTTCGGCGGAGGCCCTGTCGGAAGTGGCTCCGTTACCTTCACATTTGTTGGGCAGATGAACCCAGTCATCGTCCCCTCCGGGCTTTGCTGCTCCGACCGACGAGGTTAATAACAAAAACGACAGATATGCCGCTAAAACCATATCGTTTGCTATGTCTGACCCTTCCTCTAATTACAACAGAACGTTAATCTTTCCGTTTTCACATTCGTCTGTGGCTCATCACAGCTGGAAGAGCTTCACTTCCGCTTTGGACTCGACGCACCCCGTACTGCGAGCCAATCAGAGCGGTAGAAGTGGCAGCGACTGGACCAATGGTAAGAGGAGGAGCGTCAAAGATAGTGATAATCACGAGGTATCACTCCGAGCGTTTTCGTGATTAAAAAAATCGTCAGATCTTAAAATGTCAGATTTAATTGTTGCTGTTATGCCTAGTAATTTCCCGAATAAATTCACAATTATGCCCGTGCTTAAAAATAAAAACAAAACTTTGATAGCATTACATAATTACATCTATATGATTTTGCTTTAGGCTCTTCTAACGGAAAGAGGGTGTTTTAACACTGTAATTGTAAGAAATGTCAGTGTTACTAAGATTATCTGTATAGGTTCAGTATTTGTGTTTTTTTTACATTAAATTAATTATCAAAGACATCGCCGTTAACACCGTAACTAAGAACAAACCACAACTTTAACAAGTTCTATATTATATTGAAAGTGAATCCTCATTTATTAGTCTTGTAGTTTTTAATTTCATCCGACAGAGGGAGTTACACACACACACACACACACACACACAGAGAGAGAGAGAGAACAGCGTAACATGCAAAATTCTGCTGAGCACATTTCTCACCTATAGGCCCAACATCAACCTGCTCCACTGTTAATTCATCTGTCACGTTGTTATCACAGACATGTGAAAAATCACTTTAATAACCCATCAGCCCACATCAAAGCACAGTGATTATGTGTATGTAAATAAATATCTGTCTGGATAATCAAATAAAATTAATCTTCTGACTGTTCACGTAAACATGTAGGAATCTGTGTAGAGGAGAGCGCATACTACCACCGGAAACACACAGACTGACACACACAAGGGGCCAGTGTCGTGTTTAACAAATCGCATTTAACTGAAAATTTAGAAACAATCCGGAAAGAGAAAGTAAATGATCCGTGTTCGGCAATTCACAGTCCTCAGCGTGTGTGAAGGCAAACGCAGAGTTTAAGGATAAAGTGGGCCGGATGAAGTTTTCCTGACCTCTGCAGGAAGCTGATGCTGTAATTTATAGACAGTGAACTCACTACAGTTTCCTTTGCTGTTGTTCAATAAATCTTTATTAAGTATTTATTAAGTATTATATTAGATAACAGGAGTTGTCATTTCAAAGACCAAATGGTGAATTGCGAAATTATTTTAATTATCATTAACCAGATGATTTGTGTCACAAAAAGTATGCTTTCAAACCCGAACTTTTCTTATTCCCATTCTTTTGAAATTTTCATTTTTTGGAAACAAAGAGTCATAAGTTTACTTACATGTCTCAAAACTCAGTGAAAACAAAATTAACACACAACAGACTGAATAAAGCACCAGTACAACACAATATATGAAATAATATACTGTATATAAATATTGTAAATAATCAGTTTGAACATCTGGAAAGGTATAAACTGTTAAGTTTCTTGTTCTACTTTTCAATTCTTCTCCTTTTCAGTTCTATCCTCAGTTGGGTCCGGATTCCCGTCATTATCCAGTCAGGTTGGGTGATGTTGCATGTCCGGGGCGGCCTACGGTTACCCATAATTCCCTAGTCTGTGTCAGCCTGCACCCTTCATGCGTATCATCAGAGAAGCATAAACCAGCCATCACTGTTACCCATCCACATCAGTTCTGCAGAATATTCCGTAAATGCCTCTTCGCTGGAGGACCTGACCACGGTCCCGGACGTCCTCCTTCACACACGCTTCATGAACTCCTCTGAACTACTCAACCTTCCTGCAGGACTTTTTGTTTTTATTGCTTTACAGGAGTAACTTACATGCGTGTGGTCATTCTGGACGCTTCGTCGTTTCTGTGTGTGTGCATGTGTGTGTGTGAGAGGAAAAAGCGATGGGTTTCACAGTGAGATGAGAGTGTTTCTCAGTAGTTCAATAATAGTCCAGTTTCTCTGAGAGGTGCTTCAGTGTGCTGCTGCCTGCCAAAAGGACAGCCAGCTTCTCATTCCAAAGTACACGCACACACTCACACAGATCGCTGCGTGTCTCATAGCAGAACTTGACACTGAGTTGGTGGAGGGGAGGTTGATGTAGAGAGAGAGAACGAGAGACAGAGAGAGAGATAAAAGCTGGTTTTTATACAGCAGTGCAGCCCACACAACGGGCAAGCGAGGGCTTTGTTAAAAAACTCTCATCTCGCTCCATCTCTCACTCCTTTGCTCTCCTTTTCAGCTGTTCCTTCAATAAAGAAATAACACATTCAGATTATAGAACAGGTTGCTGAAAAGCTCTCGCTGTGCACCCATAGTATAAAAAAGCGCATAAAGAAAGGCAGTTTTGAACAGTTTAAACCAATGCGCACTCAAACGCACTGAAACCAAACAGTGACACCACCCTGATCACTAAAAGCAACCAGACAACAGAAAGAATGAAAGCAGCTGTGATCCGAGGCTTGTACTTAAACAAAAAACGCTTTCATTAAAAACTTGTATTAAAAAATGCGTGTTCCTCTGCTCTGGGCTGGTTTTACTGAGGCCAAAAAAGTTTGCAACTGTTAAATAATTAACTACTTTTTGTTTGTCATTTCAGTATTTTAAATTATATAAAAGTCTCATTTATTGGTGGACCCTGAGAGCTCAGTGCAGTGCAGCTTAAGAAAACACATGCAAATAGACAAACTGGAAAAATAAAAGACACTGCAAACACAAAACAGTCGGGCACAGACAGAAACACCTCAGGTGGAACAGAGTGGAAATGTTTCCATGGTCAAATACAGAAACACAACTAAATACATAATGTATCTGAACAAAGCCGTTAGGAAGTTTTAACCAAAAGAAAACTTTACACTTTAGCTCATTAGTCAACCTCTGCAGGTTCATACCTTAATACTTGGGCACTAAAAATGACGGAAATAGCTGGGACATACTTGTTTCCATGGTGACCCTATAAACATTTCTCTTGTCTGTGCTGTATTTGTACGTCACCTCTGACAATTCTACACTGTGTCAGAGTTTACTGAGTTTACTGTGAGGTCATCGTGTGGGATTTGTTGTCTGAAAACTGACCAAAGATCAAGTTCATTAATGCTCATTTCCATCCACGGCTTGTTGTGTTAGGTTAACGGTTAATGTTTGGTGGAGCAAATTCTACAGCCAGATGCCAGTGAACCACTGCGGAAAAAGATGGTGCATAAACTTCAAACAGGAAATGGAAACGTGGCTTGTATATGTACCTGTATTTTATGTATAGACGTGAATATTAAATGTCTGATTGCTCAACTCAGCCCTGATGTTTCCATTACATCAGTGGCAGCTTAAAAGATGCCTCACATACGTCATGATTTCTTTGCAGTTCTACTTCAGTTGCATTTGGGTTTCAGTTCAACACCATTTTTTTTCCTCAGCCAAATGTTCAAATCTTTTTGGAACTCAAGACGTTTATGCACAAATTGATTATGCACAGAACAGGATTGGACCGAGGCATCTCATGGCCCTAACATAAAGGCACAGCCCACAGTGCTTTTATACATGCTCTTTCCAGTTTGTTCAGCTAATTTGCATCTTTCAAAACCAATGTTAAATGATTTGAAAAAAGAAACAAACACAGTTTTCTAAAAAAGAAAAATATGTTGCAGCATTTTTATTAGTTTGAACTAACGCGACGTATGCTGACTAATAAAAATGAGCCTTGCATCAAAAAGACCAGGTGTCTAATCACATATGTTTGGTCAGACAGTGTTACAGTAATAAATACAATATCAAATACTTAGATAAAATTTACTACATTTGACCGGATTTACATTGACTTTGCACCCATTTGGCATTAGACACCACGTCATTAGTTTCACGTTTAGTCAGTTTACTACAACTCACGGCAGCTCTGTCAGAGCAGACGGAATGTCAATAAATCAGCAAAGCTGTGAGGCTGGAGCAGAAGAAACACGAGTCCCTGTTCAAAATCATTTTTTGTGATGATGATTTAAATCCACCTTAACTTGAAGCAGGTGTTTTGATCAGACAGGTGGGAGTTTACCCGGAGGATTCACAAATCCTGGACACACTGAAGGATGCTGCTATAGGCAACAATTCACCTTGTGAAAGTGAGCAAAGGTTTTCTTTAAAAAGAGTAAAAACGAAACCATGCTTCTCAAAAACTGTTTGTTTGATATTTGAGTAGCTCAGTTTCACCTCTACTGTCAGATGTGTCTTGTTTTGATGAGAAAATCTATGTTAGGTCCGGTCAAAATCAAGAGGCATGGGATGAAATGTGTAGTTGTTCATGGCTTCAGCAGTCAACTACCTGCCGTGACCTTTACACGAAGCGAAAAGTGATGTTAACTTCTTGCTCCTTTCAGCAGCAGAGGTAGAAGGAGATCGTAAAGTAACTTCACCTTCTGCTGCACTAAAGACAGGAAATGAAATAACCAGACCAACAACAGGCCCTGTTTTCTAAGGATGCCTTTATTAAAGAGTCAACAACGTGCGCTAGCTGTCTGCTTCTAGAAAAATAACACAGTCATACATTCATCCAAGTGGAAATCCAAAAAAATAAAGAAAACAAGGTTATTTTTAAAGCTTAAATCCCTTTAGAAGGTGAGAGGGGAACCTGAAAGATGCCACTTGTACGTATTGTGTATATGTGTTTGTCAAGGTGTGTGATGAGCAGCTGGACCAAATCATTTTAGCCCTTGTCTTTAATTGGATTAGTACTATCTCTTAGCAACAGAAAGACCAAGACATCTGTGATATTTGAGTATTTGTTTATTGATTGATATCAACGACGGAATCATTATTGCACAAGCTACTGATGGCCGTGGCTTTTTCTGCAGGTCTATTCCCAAGATGCGCTTTGATTGATGGATTTTTTTCGTTTCTGTGCTGTTTTGCTTTTACGCAACCCTGCTGTAGAAAAGTGTGAAAAGTGCATTTAGACATTTAGACTTTTATTATTACATCTCTTCAAAACACATTTATGCACAATTTTTCAGTGTGTGCACACGTGTGCTTATCTCAGCGGGTGATGTGCTGGAGCCTGTTCTGGCGCATGCAGACACACACACATCTGCCTCTCTAAGATCTATCACTGTGGACGGGGCTGTTGTCCCCAGTTGCCTTTGAGGCAGAGTGAAGCCACGTGAGACTGTTGACGCTGTGTGTGCGTGTGATTCACATTACGGCTGCAGCTGCCTTAAACAATTTACAGTCAAACCTGCAGCTGGGCAGCGGCCGTGTGTCTGCGTGTGAATAATGCATGAACGTAACCTTGTGCCTTTGTCCTTCTTACTGCTGCCTGTGTGAATGCTGTCTCATCTGTTCCTTTAGGAGACTTTGACTTACAAGTTACTACACACACACACACACACACACACCTTTTTCCTTTCGACTAAAACACCACAATATCCTAAAACATATAGGACTGTTTCTATGGCAACACACACCTTGTATCATATATACATCTCATCTAAAGTATTATCTATCAATCAAGGGCTCAACAGATTAATTATGGATTCTGGCTGGATCAATAATCCCTGTAGCAGGTTAAAAGGCCCACGGATCGGAAAGACATTACTAATATTGATCTCTTAAATTGATTATCAGTCACTAGCGTGTTTTTGCTGTCTAACAGTATGTGTTGCCCTACAATTCCCACATTATGGTCGTATGCATGTGTGTGTTTGTGTGTGTGTGTTTGGTGTTAATAACAGGCACTGACCCTTGAGCTATGGTGACAGCAATCGTGACTGCAGAAATTGTATCAAAGAACCCTTTAAATTGTTCAATATTCCTCAACATATTTAACAAAAACTCTCTAATTTGTGAAATACTTTACTTTAAAGTATTCACCATCTTCAGTGCAACCGATTCCTAAAGCCTTTGGTGTGTGCATGTGTGGCACAGTGCAGCTTTATCATGAGGCAGTGACACGCAGGGCAGTTGCCATGGTTATCAAACTGCCCTCTGGTTTATCTGCGGTTGCAGTTTGAAAGGGGACATTTAAACACTGACATACAGCAGCAGTGTTTTAATATGCTTTTTGTCAACCAAGAGAGCATCAACATGAATGCTATGATAAATTAAATTCTCAGGTTTTAACATTATATTGAAAGACTTTGGTCAGTGGTTCATGAGGAAAGGCTAAAAATTCAATATACATATTTCAATTTTATACACTTGAACATTTTTGCTGAGAGATCAGAGACTTTTTAGCAAAGCGATTTTCAATTGATTGTGACCCGTGGATCATAATTTTGACTGAAGGCAAATTGCGAAGCTCTGTCAAAGATGTATGGAAAGGGGTAGAGAATATTTTTTTCATAGCTGAAAATTCATTCATTAAAGAAGTCACTCGTTTTAAATGCTTCCAATAAATTATTACAATAAAATAGATGGAATAGGCAAACTTTTAATACTAAAAGTCACCCTGGCTTTTTTAGAGTTATATGTATTTGCACAAATTTAATAATTCAGAAATTAAATTAAGACTTGGTAATGTGTTTTAAAAATAAAATAAAATAAACTTCCAAAGGACAAAGAGAAGTAGATAGATGAAAATTACGATAAGCCAAAACGTGGAATTTCTGGCATAACTAGGAAACATTTTGGTACAGAAAACTAGGTGAAATATAATCTGCTCAAAAGGAAAAGATTTCTGACCTTGCATTTTACCTTGTTATGCTGGTATTAAAAAAGCTTGTTCAGATCTGTCAGCTTTGTGAGCGAAAATCAAAAGATTATGAAATGAATTTTGTTTGTATTAGGAAAAACCAAAGGGGATTATTTTAGTGTGAAAGTGCTTTGTGAGAATAAATTGTTTTATCAGGATTCTGACAGTAAAAGTGTCTTGTATCGATAATTTGATTGTATTGTATATATTATCTAGTTTTCATACTTTCATCCACTGAAGGCTGTTTCTGTTTTGTCTGCTTTGACAGACATATGTGATGGACAATCTTGATGGTATGAAAATAAAATAAAAAATGTATTCCTTCATTCCTCCCAGAGGTAAATAAGGTAATAAATACATGGTCAGAGTCTACCTGCAATGTGTTGACAATCCACCAGGGGGCCACGGACCCCTGGTTGAAACCCTCCTGTGGCAGAACAGCTCACTTTTCTGTTTTGCAGTTATACAAGGTACATTAACTTTTAATAAATGCTGGATTTAAGTATTAAATTCTTTACAAGAAAAAAATACAATCTTATTATGGATGTTGGTACCTGAACAGATAATAACTGGTAATAAAGTTTTTACGCTTATACATAAACACATGTAGAGAATATGTATAGAATATAGAAACATACTGTATGTGTGTACAAATGTTTCCATGGTGATTAAACATTCTAAATAGTGGGATGTGAGGTGTTGCTGCGTGGCAGAAGAAAACACATCCACCTTTCCGCCTGCACTGGCTCTTTCTGTTCTTTAGTCACCTTCTCTGTCAGACTCAATCCGTCACATGAAGCAGCACTTTGTTCCTTCCTGGGCTCTGACCGCTGCTGTCTGTACGTACAAGTTTTCAAATTGTTCTGAAGCTCACATGCGGGGTTTAATTCCTTCACTTATAATTAATCTGTGATACATGTGTTTGAGAACCAGTTTCCAGTAACCGATAAACTCTGTTTCCTCAGACTGAGCTACGGATCAGATCGTTGATTCCATTAAAGCCTGGAGTCTTTCACAGGATAACAAGATCATTTAAATGTTTTTACAAACAACATTTACACATATGTAAATTTTTTTGATCCAGTTTGAGTGTATATGGCCTGGAACAGGCTGTTTGCCCACTGAGGAAAAGGCTTGAGAGTCGTGGATTTTGTAACTAACTGATTTTGTAAAAGCACAACACAACACAAACAAATTATGACATTAAAACATTCTTTTGGGGGATGTGTTTGCATATTGCTGCCTATTCACACACCCAGCAGACACAGAGCAACTTTTTCACTGATTTTGAATTAATGGTTCGTATGTCCTTCATTTGATGGATGCACTGTTCATATGTCCTCCGTATGTTTGGACTAATGCTGATGATTTTTAGTTTTTAAGCTAAGTTAAAGTTGTTGCAGCATCTAATTTTACCCCTTTTCTTTTATTGATAGTGGGATGCAAAAAAAAAGTGTCATAAAATACAAAGAGTGTGACAAGCCACTGCGTTCCTGCTGCTGTCCACAGCGCAGGACTCGGCTTTCTCAATGCGGACGTGACATTATGATTACATGATGTTGAGCGACTAATCAGATCTCCATGGTTACGCCGTGACATTTTGGGACATTGATTCATGATTCAAGGTTGAGGCTGTCTGCCACTGTTGCTGCCAAGTGAGGTCACAGTGTTGGCTGGAGGGGCGAGCGAGTGTTTCTGAGTGTTTGGGGGAGAGAGGTTAGGAAAAAGAATGACAACGGCCAATCAGCACAGAAAGAAAAGATGTAAAACAAGAAGATTAGACACCGGAGAACTCTGGAGAAATCTCAAGAGGCGAATATTTGGCCAGGAGCTACTCATCACACCAGCTGATATTTGAAGTGTGTGTTTGTGTATGTGTATATACTGTGTGTGTGTGTGTGTGCGTTGCAGGTTTTTGATCAAACATGCATAATTTCTCTACTTCAACGCTGACAGTCATACATTAATGAGAGTAAAATTCAACATCCTCTATTCATGCCAACCTTTTGAAGTGGCCACTGAGCAACTTCAAGAAAAAAAATCATGATGAAATTCTTGTGAAAATTCCCTTTAAAATAGATTTCCCAGATTAAAAGGCAAACTTGTCCCTGTATCTTTCTTCAGTTCTCCTCTCTCCTTTCACTCCTCTCTTCTTTCCTTCTTAAATTGCATTGTTTTCCATCAGTTCCTTCACCTTTATCTGTCCCTATCTCTCTAATCTGTTCATTTTTTCCAGCACATCCATTCACCATCCCTCCTGCTCACAATAAATATCACCATATATATTTATTCATCAGGTTAAAGTGTACTTATTAAGGAAGAGCTGAACGAGAAGCCAGAATATTGTTGGCAACTCAAAAAGAAGCAAAGACAGTCTTTAGAAACCAGAATAGTCTTCATTATTATTATTTGAAGTCTCTTATTATTATTGTTATAATTATTACTAGTATAACTGTTATAAGGATAAAATAAAGTCCTTGGCCCTTGTTGATGCAGAGAGAGAGGGTGCAGGCTATTGACAGCAGAGCACTGGTTCCATGCTGTTCCTTTTTATCCCAGTGATACGGTCAGAGTAAAATCCATTAACTTGCAGGGCTAAAGGGGAGAGTATTCCTTTTGTCCTGATATATTTCTTGCTCATTTCAAATAGTCACATTTCACGTTGAAATGGGACACGTTCCTTTCCGTCCACCTAAGGTTTGAAGTAGCTCCATTCACATTCCAGTGGTTTTGATTCCATTTTTATACCGTTAGTGATGTGAAGTTTAGTTAAAGGGAAAAAAACTGCATCGTGTGTCCAAAAACCAAACAATTTCCCTTGGAAAAAGTTGCTTTGGCTTCTTGTAATTCCACAATAATCTCCCAGAGGAAATATGAAAGATTTGTAATTTCGCTTTTAAATCTCCATCCTGTTTTTGGCATGTGGGAAATGGCAGATGTTTGTATACACAGTTTGCCGTAATATTGTAAATGCCATGAAAAGATGATTGCTGACGTAGAGATGAACATGAATGTGATTTATTGTAGCTTAAGTCTGTTGAGAACCAGTAAAGTGCTTATTATACAGGGTAAATGATCACGCTTTGTGTTACAAACGCTGAAACTGTAAGGGCTTAATGAAAATGTAAAAACATCTGAAACGCTCGGGGAAATAAGCTTGTGGAGGGAGCACAAGAGTGTGAAAGCCACTTTTTTATTAAATATGTACTTTGGGATTTATTGGTGAAAAGTAACCTAAGTCTTGCACTGAGCAGCTTGGACTGACTTTGCAGTTACCTCAATCTGACTCTGTAGGAGATGAGCTGCTACCGAACCAGCACACAGCCCGAAATCCTGTGGACAATGATGTGTCTGCACCTTATTCCCTGGTAAATACCCAGGTCGTGTCAAACCATTTATACGAACACCTGCCATTTCTGGATTTCCTCTGTCCTCTCAGGTGTTACCCCATCCGTGGCTGATCCGTAGAACCCGTTCCCTTCTCGGAAATGTGTGGTGGAACTCCGCTGCAGGTTTCTGAACCCGTCTCGCTGAGTTCGAGAGCAGATTCTTGTCCCCCCGCCTCTCTCTCTGTCTTCCTCTGAATGCGTTTATCCACTTTGCAAACGAACAAAGGAAAACAGTTTGGTAATGGTCTCTCCTATAGCTGCGTGGTGACTGAGTCCTCTATGACCTCACAGCTGTCCTCTATGATGTTGTCACATGGTCCCACCCACCCACCCATCACCATAACCCCTCCTCTTCCCCCTCCTCCGTCCACACTGCCCCCACTTGATCCCCCCACGCCTCCACCCTGGAAAACGTCCTCGCTGGAGTCCAGGAGGCGTGAGCTGGACTCGGACATGTTGGAAGCACAGTGCAGGGATTGGCAGGGGCACGGGGGTGGGAGGGGCAGAGTGAGGAGTGAGTCCCGACCATTCGTTCTCCGCGGCGAGAACGAGGGGTTATCGATGTCGACCGAGCGGCCTACTTCATTTAGGTGAGTCTCGCTCCTGGTTACGTCACTGAGTCCAAAGTCGGAGTGGCTGTGGCTCCCCAGAGGGCGGAGAAGCCCGTCAGAGATGGTGTAGGAAGGAGGGGACTGGAGCGGAAGAGGTATGGGTGGAGGTCTGCGCTTGGTGCGGGAGAACAGGTAGGAGAACCGTTTGAAAGAGTCCGTCTTTGCCCTTGGAGCTGAGAGGCGCTGCAGGCGATTCCTCGTGCGAGCGAGAGATGACGACAACGATGAAGAGAACGACGACGACGGCAAGGGGAGGACAGTGGTCGAGGATGGAGAGATGACGGCCGTCTTAAGCCCGTTGCTCTTTGGTTTCCCCTCCTCTTCTTCCTCCTCCTCTCCCCATCCAAGGCCCCCCTCCAGCTCCCCCTCCTCCCCCTCTCCCCCCTTCTCTATCCGGGTCATTCCAGAAATCGAGCGCACCAATGCAGAGACTCCAAGCGTTGGTGTGGGCCTGACGTCGTCCTCCAGTGGAGTCATGAAGGTCACACCTTTGGACCTCTGACCCCCGACTCCACCTCCTCCACCACCAACATCGCCTGGTTCGCTGTCATCCTCCGAGGCCATGGCACCATCATCTTTCGCGGTCTCGCTAGAGGAGGAGTAGTTTCGCCGGGGAGGCCGTCGGTTACCGAGAAGATCCAAGACCTCGTAACGGAAACTAGAGATGTCCTGTTTCAACTCCTGGAAAGAGACAGGGACACGAATACTGTGAATTACCAGGAATGTTTATAATATTTGTATTGCTCTGATAACTCTGACCTGTTCTGTTTTATTAAAAACCTAGTCAGGATGTGAACAAATTTTACAATGAAGATAAAACACACAAAAAAAAATCTATATCAAAAACACATGAACACAGATTAGCTTTTAAAAAGTCAATCTTCCCTTTTAAAAATGTTTAACCAGGAAATTGAACAAAACTACTCTTTAATTTACGCTTTAAGTGGAATAAGTGTGCGATATCTGAGTAGGAACATATATTGAGAAGGCAGTGAAGGGGTCAAGAGAGAGTTCTAAAGAGAGAACTTTTAAGGAAAAGATTCGACTTTTTCTTGCTTTCTAAAGAAATGTCTTTACTTTACGTCTTTACTGGTTGTAATTTCTTCTTGAGAGTTATAAACATTTCTCTGACCTTATATTTCTTCATCCGTTATAGGGAAACATGCATCTGTGGATGACGTTGAACTAAATGTGTAACCTGTTAGTTTGATGCTCAGTGCTGAAGTCGTCTTGGGACAAGAAAAGTGTTTTTATTTTGATCTAGTTCATGTGCAGCCTGCAGCCAGCCAGCAGCTTTAACAGATAATTAACATAAATGCCTACATGAATATTTACTGTTTACCTCACACAGACACACACACACACACACACACACACACACACACACACTAACTCAGATTCAGAAACTTATATAATCGCTGCCACTCCATCTTTTTCTTTTCACTTGCCATGGAATCAAAACACTGTGATTTACTTCAACATGACGCCAGTGATGATTCCACGTTTCACACACACACAGCCACACAAACAGTATCTGTCTTTTTGTAACTACTTCCCTTTAGTCTAAATACACACACACATTCAAACGCAACCTAACATGCTTTGGTTGTGAATATGATTCAGTCCGATATGCACCTGATGTTATTTTTGCATTGAAAAGCCCAAAGGAACTTTTCCACTTCAAAGTCCAGGCTGAGCTCCACAGGCATCATGGGAAACAGACTCGGGAGCTAAAACAGCTCAGAATAATTTGCGGCTCTGAAGATTTAGAAAAAGCAAATAAACTCTCTTAAAGAATTATTGAATTTGCACTGTTGGTATTGATCAGGGGTGTAGATTTCAGGTAGAAATGGGGAGTTGACGTGCTTCAAAGCACTTGGCAAGTGGTAGTTATTAAAAATCCTTGAATCTTTTATTAAATATTTCTAGCAATGAACGAGCTTCTGCCTTTGGTAGCAATAAAACCTATAGCATTTATTGCAGCATAGGCACAAGCACAGTGCACCAGGCCTATACAGTAATTATTAACTGGAAATTAAAGATTTTAAAGATTTTTGTAAACTAGAAAACCTCCACACAGAAAATGAAAAACTAAAAGAAAGGTATTATTGGTTGCTGTTAAAAAATAAAGTATAATAAAAGAAGACATTCGACATTTGTGTTCTTACAGACACGCCCTCCGACAAAAGTCACCAGAATGTCAGAATTCCAGTGCGTGTGTGAAAGGGATTTTAGTTGAGGTTGATTGTTCACAGCACACTGGTCCTGAACGGTAATGACTAACATTTAAATCTAAAACTAAGCTGTGCAGTGCACTGCATCACGGTACACAACAAAAGACTGAGAAACAAGTGAGGACAGGTGCTTGTCCTGGTCCCCTACCTTGAAATTTTCTTCGGTCAGCCCCTCGTCTGTCTTTGCACTGCGTATCATGGCCGCCACGTACCTCTTCACCAGGTTCCGGATGACTTCCTGTTCAATAGGAGACATCCCAGTGATTACTGAATGTGTTGCTGAAGTATCTGACAGTACCAGTGTTTCTAAATTAAGCTTCTGGCTTGTCTTTAAATGTAATTGAGGTGTTATTAAAGTTAAAACCAACTAACAAAAAGCAAGACCAAAGGCATATGCTCAGCAAAATGTTACTGCTTATTTGAACCAAAGAGCTTCACCTTCACAGATAAGATATTATCCCTCGGGTTGTGAAGGTTCACCGTTTAAAAATATTCAAACTGATTAATTTGCATGTTATTGTCTTATTAAGTAATCAGCCAATGAGGCAGATGACCCTTATTGATTTATAGACCAAAGAAAAATTCACCAGCATTTGGTGCTCAGTGGGTGGTAATTTAAACCCTGACACACTTCTACAGCACACACACACACACACACACACACACACACACACATTTTAACACACTGCATCCTCCCACAGTCAACACCTGTGGCTGCCAAGCAGGACGGTCTGGCATGCTGTCACTCTCCGCCTCTGCCAACACACACCACACACTGTTAAAGGACAGATTCCTACAACAATCCTTAAAAAACATGGACGGATATCAAAGCAAGAATCAGCACAGCCAAATGCAAACTACTGCCGCTCCACTGCCAGTGCTGAGGTGTCAAAATACAAGAGCTCAGTCACAGTCGATTTGCTGAACAAATTCCTGCAAAAAAATCCACTGAAAGCCGACGTAAAAATAACAGTCGCTGCTGCCAAAAACTTCCTCTTATTAGCATCCCAAGTACGGCAGAGTTTAAAAAGGTATGCTTTCGGAGTTTCAGTTAAATTATTCATCAGTTATCTAACTTACCCACAAGACCAGGTATCTGCTACCAGTGAAACCAGAATAAATAATTAATCGCTCCCATAATGCCCGAGGCCAAGGTCATAAAAAACACTGGACACTACAAGAACTGATCAGGGAATGTTCGAAACATCAGCAGCTTTAAAGAGTAAAGTTAAGTGTCCCGTGGAGTTTTTGACCTCTACTGCAGAACCCTTAACGTCAGCAGAGGATTTCATGAGGAACCCAGTTGTGCTACAGTGACACAAACATGTACCTGTATTTCATCACACGGTGGGAGCTGCCAGAGGATTCGGCTCCACCAAACTTCTACCTGAGAGAAGTGTCGGGGTGGTTTGTTTTTAATGGTTTTGTCAGTGGAAGAGCTGCAGACGGACAGATGTTACATGACACTAGTGTTGCTTTCAATGTCTGTATGAAGATGGAGTGAAAATACAGTTTGCTTAAAAAATGACCAAAAGTCGGCTTTACTGGGCAACTAGCTCCACAAATGTTTCAGCAGGTAGAGCACAATGTCCATCTAATGCAAAGTCAATGGTTCAATCCTGGCTCCTCACGTCCACACGATGAAGCTTCCATAGGCAATATATATTTCAAATTAACCCAAAAACACGCTCAACATGTTTGTTAGGCCCCAACGTACCGTCTGCAGTCACTGTCCGTCCACTGTGTGTTTGTGTGTGTCTGAGAGTGAGATACAGTGAAGGTAAGTTGGGGGTAAATGTGGTAAAATGTTTCTACCAGCATCTTGGCTGTTTCATAGTTGTGTTTTGACTCCGATTATCCTGTTACAGTCTCCGTTTAACTGGATTAGGTTATGTAAAATATCTCCAGGGTTTTGGATTTAAACTGCACACGCCGAAGCAATAACAACATTACTGAGATCACATGTTTTCCTGATAAAATTATTAGCTCACAAAGCCCCAAAAAGGAACCAACTGGTTCTAACAAGAGAAATAGTTGTTAATTAAAAAAAAACAAAATATATTTGCAGCATATAAGTTGTAATCTTGTCTCCCTTTACAAAAAGTTCCCTCTGTGTGCTGTTTCTTCACTTTGACTCGAACATGTGATCCCGAATATTCAAAATAGACCACCGCAGGAAAGATCTGGTAGTTAAACACCCAGATGTGAGATCTTGTATTTCATTTCGCTTATTTGAGCCTGTCTCAAACACTTAATAAAACAAACATGGACATATTCTTAAAAAAACCAAAAAAAAAACAATTTTATTTTCCTCTTTCCCCTTATCCTTTGTGGTGGAAATGTAATTCTAAAATTAGTATCCGGCAGCCCACCACCTTGCACTGTTCTTCTTAGAGAGACTTTGCTGCATAATCAGCAGTTATTTTGCCTTCCCGTTCTGTCTGCTGCCTCCGTAGCCAAACACCAGCAACTAAAGAAAATATCTTCACAACTGCAACAACAAATGCGTGGGATTCAGAAAAAATTGTACCATTCGACTTTGACTTTATGACTTACCACACAGTAGCAACAACAAGCGCATTTCGAAGTCTCTGTGTTTATCACTTTTGGTGTTGAAATCTGCTATTTGCAGCTTTGTTCTGTATTTAATTGCATTCCACTGTGCAGCATTTCTTCTAAACGCAGTTGTCAAAAGAAAAGCACACTTTTTAACATCGTCCAAACACAATATTAACTAGTTTTCCATTCATACTTAAAGTCACTGCCCTGTCCATCATTTGGAATACAGCCATAAAGAAACATCAGGGATGCGACAAGATCCGTCTAAAGGTCGCTCACCGGTTTGTCCCGCTGAGGGAGTTTTTTAATAAAACTACATCCACTGATTATACCAAACATTTAATTCTTCTGATAATGTCCTAAAGGAATAGTTCAAATTTTA
Organism: Channa striata; assembly: GCA_033026295.1. Classification (NCBI taxonomy): domain Eukaryota; kingdom Metazoa; phylum Chordata; class Actinopteri; order Anabantiformes; family Channidae; genus Channa; species Channa striata. The sequence goes on along the minus strand of CM065168.1, from coordinate 30,404,432 downwards.
GGAAATGTGCTCATCCAATTTCTTGGTGAAAGTTAGAAAATAATGTCCCTCCTCAGACTTCTCACAGACTCTATATTAATAACTGAATTCATAAAAACGTGTACAAACAGCAGGTTTAAATGGGAAGTTGAGTGGCTCACAACTTTTCTTGCTCTGGTTCTGCATCTCCTGGATGTTTTGCTAAGGGTCAGTCAGTGTCATTGCTGTCCCCTTTTTACATTTATTTCCCTAAACCTTTCTGTGCATTAGCTTTAGAGATGCTAGAAAGGGCATTTTGGCAAATATGAACAGAGTTCATCTAATTTCCCTGCAAACCTTACAGCGGGCAGCAGTCTCCACACACACACACACACACACACACACAAGGACGACATTGGTCTTCTGATCTCCGAACGTCTGTTTCTATACAATCCAATGCATTTTAAAATATTACCAACGTCTTTAATCTGCAGGAATGAAACATCTGGGTTCAAGAAAGTTCAGGTGGGATCAGACTAAGACAGAAACACAAACACGAATCCACGACTTGTGTACAGACCTGGTAATGCTGATTCTGTATCAGGCTGTCGGCATGACGCTCCTGCAAAAAGGACAAGAGATCACATTAAGCGCACAATGCCCTTCATCATTTCTCACTGTCATCTCCTTTGGCCTCTCAGTCTCTTCTTTTCCGCGTCCTGATTGTCTAAACTTGACTTTACCTCTTAACTGATGTTAAACAAAACCTTAGTTCAAAATTAAACACCCGTTCAGCTCATTGTTTTTAAGTAGCAGTGGACTGAAAAATGATTAGGAGCATAAAACTAAAATAAAATAAGGTAATGCATTCCCTTTGGCTGGCAAAATTACACGTTAACAGCAGAGATTCTCCATAGCGAGGTGCTGAGTAATTTATCCTTTATCATTTCCCCCACTTTACACGGATATACAGATTCCCATTTTGGAGATAAGAGGCTCCACACCTCATTTACATTTTAGGCCTATAGCTGAGTCGACAGCCAGTCGGAATCATCTAAGTGACAGAATATGAGCAGAAATGTGGGTTCCTTCGCTTTAAAATGCTCTTCTCACCTCATCAAGCGATGCCTCCAATTGAATCGAGTGTACTGGGAGCATTAAGGTTATTTTTAGAGAGCTACAGCGTCAAACCAGAACAGTGTAATTCACAGTGCTCTCGGTCTGGAATTCATGCTGATGCCGCAGACCGACACACTGTAAGAGAATGTTATTTACGTGGCGTTTGGTTGCGTAACGCTTCACTAAGGAAGACTTGAGTTTAAATGAGAGAAACGGACAACACAATAATCGTTCCAGGGACCAGAGTTCACATCCTGAGTCTGGCAGCTGGAGTGACAAGAAGCTGTACAGTGTTTCAATCATTAATTCACTTTTACCTATTAATTTTTAACTCCTCTGACTACTGGTTTAATAATTTACTTTCAATGCATATAGTAGCTGTTGAGGGGCTACAATCGATTCAGGTTGGTGGATGACTTATACCCTGGCGAAGTAAGTGATTTAAAGGAGTTTCTTCAGATTTGCTTTGACTCAGTTTCTTTCTGCTACCAGCCTCCATCTCCCTCTATTCTTTTCTGTTCACAGTGTGCACATTTTGATTTTATTTCCATTTCGGTGCAATATGCAAAGCTTCACCTCGGAGTCTGTTTTATCGTATTTCACACTCATCTAACTCATCCACTCATCAGATTTGTCTTTATCTGTGTCCCCGCTGTGTGGCCACACACACACACACAGATTTGTGTCTCTCTATACTTGTGAGGACACTCACCTGCCCCTTCACCTTCCCTAAACCTAAACCTAATTCTAACCCTGACTCTAAAACCCAGTACTGACCCTCAAAAAGCCCAGTGAAGTTGTGTGGACAAGCCAAAATGTCCTCACAACACCAAACTGTCCTCAATGGTATTGAAACAAAATGTGTCTACACGAGGCAATAAAAGCATGTACACACACACACACACACACACACAGACTCTGCCTTGATCACATCTCTGCAGTTGCTGTGAGGCTGTGTGAACCCATGTGGGCTGGTTGGCTTATATAACTCAACTGACTTCAGCTGAGGTGAACACGCCAGCTGCACGGTGTGTGTTTGTGTGTGAAAAATGCGTATCATTTTGCACTGCTTGCTCACTGTCGCTCTCCAGATGACTGGACTCTCATGTGTTTATCCGCTGATGTTCCCTCTGTGCCTATAGACACACAGCCGATGTGTGTGCATGTGCAATGTGAAAGCATTTTTGCAAAAGGACTTATTTTACGGTTCGTCACTACTCTTAACTCCTCCATCACGGTGAGCAGGTTGAAACCTCCTGCTCTAATTGATGGTGGATCTAGTGAACTGTGTTGTTTTTTTAACACTTTGCTCTTAATTATCCTTCAAACCATAAGCAATACTTAATACTTTAATGACGTAAAGTAACAGCACAGTATTACAGCTTGTGCTAATGACTAGGGACAGTTACGCGATCCCTTCAAATGTACTGGTATTTATTAGAGCCACACAACAAACTACATCTATTTAACAGGTGAGGGTGTTACATGTTTCCTTCCTAGTATATTACCGTAAATCAACATATTTGAATTGTTGGACTGTTGATGAGACGAAACCAGCCACTGTATTTGAAGGTGCCACCATGGTGGATTGATCGAAAGTCTAAAATCAAAGCCTGACCCTGAACAAAAATGATGCTACTCATAACTTACTATTTTGTTGCACAATGTTTTGAGACAATCACTACGATCAAGTGATTTCTATAACTCTCTCTTATAGACTTTCCACAGGTATTTAGGCCCACTCCTCTTGAGCAAACGGCTCCAGCTGTCTCAGGTTTGAAGGGTGCCTTCTCCAGAGTGCATGTTTCAGTTCTTTCCATAGATGTTTCACTTCGGTATATTCTAATGTTTTGTTCTTAGCCGTACTTGTGTGTTTACAGCTGTAAAGAGATGTATTTTTGCATCTGTAAACATACAGCTAATGTGACTTACCAAAAACTTACAGTTTTGTCTCATCTGTCCAAAGGGTATTCTCCCAGAAGATTTGTGATTTGTGAATATGGATCTTTTTTATGATTTGCTTTGAACAGTGAAGTCTTCAGTTGTTTTCAAGTTCAATTTGACTCAAACAGCGACAGACGGTTGCAGCCTGACACTGGTGCACCTTGAGTTCACTTCTAAGCTCTTCTAAGTTGTTCTGGGTTCTTTGGTTACCATTCAAATTATACGTCGTTTCAATTTGTCATTAATTTTCTTCTTATATCCACGTCCAAAGAGTCCTGTAGACCTTAAACTTTTCAATATGTGCAACTGTAGTCACAGGAACATCAAGACATGGTCTTATAGCCTTTGCCTTTAACATGTTTGTTTGAAATGTTCTTTCTAAAAAGACGACTCTCTCCTTAGCTTTCACCCTCTAGACTGACTGATTACAATTTTGAAAACACACTTGTGCATTAATCTGTGCCGCTCTTACATGTCTTGGCATAATTAATCAAATTCAATATCAACTATAAATTCATTGCTTTAAATTTGGCTTATTCTGAGGTATTTCTGACACATCCTTAACAACAATATGCTGATACGGTGTTTATTTTGCAGATGTTTAACGTTTCAGCTCCTTCACTCTTCACCCTTTTTCCAGACATTATCGATATATATGTATTGGGAGGATAAAAACAAAAACTTTCAACTGCTCATTTCAACAAAGCTAATGACTGACTGATGACTCTTAGCGCTCCTATCTGACTGAGGCAACACAATGACGATGTAGGGATTAAAGAAACACATAAACTGCATAGAAGTAAAACCAGAATAATATGAAACATGCTACAAATGTAAAATTGCATGTGCACTGCAGAAGGTGTGAACGAGCTGCAGGTCTTACTGTAAACTCTCGGAGGTTTTCACATTTATGTGTGTCCTCCCCAGGCGGCTGGCCTCTCCTACACAGCTTGTTGTGGAGCCACCTGAGCAGATACCAGAATGACTTGGGACTGGGGATGATGTTGAAAGGAGGCGGAAGTGTGCCGCCCTCATCGAAATAACTCATCCACAACTTGGTGCGAGCAAATTTCCACTCGATGTCGGCGTGATCCTGGAAGATTACATGGAGACATTTTAAACTGTAACATGATTGTAAAACAATGAAATTTGACTTGTTGTTTTAGCTCTATTTAAAAGACTCACAGCAATAAGTTGGTAGGAGTTGTTCATCATGGCAATGAGCATGTTGAGCAGAACCACCAGTGAGATGACGTTATATGTCCCAAACATGGTCGCCCCAACAAACTCTGTGAACTCGTGACGAGCCTTGACGTTGGTGACATACAGGTTTAGCAGCCCAAATATAGACCAGAACAGAGACTGGAGGGTCTCAAATAACCTGATGAGACAAAGAGATGAAGAATAACTGCATAATTGAAAGCTTCTTCAAAGGAAAAATAAAATGTTTAGGTATTTCCTGGTGTAAATCCATGCTGTATAGCTAAAGCATAACATGTAAAGAAATAACACATAATTCATCTTCAAACAAGTCATGACTGTGCCACAATTTAGTTGGAAAAAAAACTAGAGAAGGCATTAAAGACATTTTTAAATAATAATTGGAATAGATCTAAAACAACTTGATACTTATTGGCACATTTGTGTGTCCAGATGGTAACACAAATACATGCAGCATGGGACAAAAAAGACAGAGAGATTCATTGTAATTACATTCACACAGAGAAAAAAAAGAAAACCGTTTTCTACATCTCAATACTTCAGATAAGATAAAGAAGAAATAACAATGAATATTAAATTTAGTAAGGGACAGGAGTTTTGTGGCATGATTTTTATTCCTGAGTTAACAAACAGCAGAACAGGAAAAAGAAGAGAAACATCTCTCACTTTGTTACTGCCGGGTTTCTTCCTAACTCCCTGAAGAAAGTCGAGCGCACAGAGTGACGTTAGCCAACTCTGGCACAGTCCACACTTCTGCTCTCACAGTAACCGTAGCGCTGCCCAAAAATTAACAACCGAATATTTTCTACCTGCTGGTATGTTTTTGAATTGTATAGAAATCGAGTTTACACTGCTGTGTGCTGCCAACATTCCAGGCACTGTATGCACCAACTAGAGATTTTGCCTCCTCCCGCCTACATTCCTTTTACATGCTACCACACTAACTGCCAGCCACATCAATGAAAGCATTACTACCATAAATAGCGTCCAAACTTACAAAGTATTTTTTTTTATTACCACATGAAGTTATTGTAAAAAACACTTTAATAGGATATCAGCCTTAAGGTGCATAATGTCCTTTTGATATTGGCATACTTTATTATGGTAGTGTTTCTTGCAACTTCCTACTCTGGAAAACGTAAAATATTTAAAATTGTAGATACATTTATAAATCCACACCTGTTATACACAGAGGAAAACAAACATTACGTCCTGGCATTAATATAAAAATGCTGCTTTGTGCGTTTCTATTGCGACCTTAAACGGGAGACAGCTGTGCTGCTGGAGCTAACCTCCAGTGTCGTCCTCTCCAAATAAATGTATTTGTGTCTCTGGGCTTCAAGGAAAAGCTGTCAGTACCTCTGTAATATATATATCTCTGTGGTTAGACGTACACTATAGACTGATTTCTTTCAGCTGTATAAAAATCCAACAGCACAGAAATCTGCCCACTGGGTTATGGTCGCTTACAGTTTGAGTGAGACATCAAGTTGTCTGTGTAGATAATTGGATCAATTACAATTGCATTTACTGCATGAGACATATATCAAACACAGGTCCTAAAAAACGACTTCTGTGTAGATACGCTGTTGAAGAAGGGCTTCGGGTTACGCTGGTCTATGCAAAGCCCCACACGTCCAACGGGTCAACACACGTTTCGTCCTGACTGCCACGCCACCATGGAAAGATCCTGAATCAGAATACTTGGAGACACATATGGACACTGTCAGTGTCTCACTGAATATGACTGTAGTAGAAATGGACAAAGACAGTATTCCACAGTATTTCATGTGGACTGGCTGCCTCTGGTCGATGCATGTGTGCCCATTGAAGCATTCCCACTTTTACCTGTTCTGTAAACAGGAACTGGCAGTTTTTTATTACCAGCATTTTCTATTTTACTGTTTTTCAAATTTGTGGGACAGCTTCACTTTTCACCACTAAGCTGATGGATGCCTGCTCTGTCAGTCCTGGTCTGTTTCTATCTCAGTCTGTTTTTCACCCACCCTCCCTTTCTCCCCGCCTTCCATCGACTCTGTTCCGCCATCAGCGCGTTCGAACTGTGACGCGTGACCTCCTTTCCCTCTCTTTATCGTCTCCTATCTTCCAGTCCTCTCTCTGTCACTTCATCCCTCTGTTTACCTCCTCGTTCTATCTCCCCTCTCGGCTCTGTGTTTTTTTTTTTTTTTTTTTTTTGCGTCTGTTGGTGTGACAGTCACAGTTACAGCAAGGTTATTGAATTTTTGATGAAGCAACAATTGGCAGCGGCCGGCACTACATTACAAGAATGAAAGAGAGAGAGAGAGAGAAGGAGAGACAGCAGCACAGCGAGGTTTTGTCTGCAGGGTGCTGCTATAAAATATTCAACAATCAACCATTTATTGTCATTTCACTGTCTTGTAGGGCTGTGTGTTGCTGTGAGATATGTGGGTGTGAGCCATCACTATCAGTCAGCATCCCGATTATTCCAACGATGGTGTGACTTTTCTGTGAATGTCTACGTATGTGGAGGTGAAATACGCTCGCATGTGTGTGTGTGTTGCGGTGTGTATTTCACACAGGAGACCGAGTCAGAAGGCAAGAGACTGAGGTGAGTGTGTAAATGATGGGGGGGAATCAATAGAGAATGAAGCAACAGACCGTGATATTGCATCACGGCTATGAAATGAGAGGAGGGGGCGTGAACAAGATGAACATAAGGAGGGGAGAGATTAAGAGAGTGAGGAGAAATTTAAACCAAGCAAAGGGGAATGCTGGAACTCTCCACTCACAAACCCTTTGTCATGAATTATTCTACTCTTGTTTTCCTTTCACTCGACAGTCCTCTCTTACAATGATTTTGTTTCCTCTCATCCCGTCTTCTTGTGTCTTGCGGTCTTCACGCTATCTCCCCTCTCTTTTAGTGCCTTCACCTCTTCTCTTCTTCCCTACCTGCCCATCTGTTCACCTCTCCTCCACGCTCCTCCATTTTCTTCTGCTGTCACGTCGCCTCGGGTTCCTCTTTCTTTTTGGCTAAGCCGAGTCATAAACTGCCACGGCTGATCCTCGCAGCCGCTCAGTCATTTCACCGTTATAGTTGTGCAGTTGTGTGGGAGGCAGGCCAGAAAGAGGCCGAACGTGTGTTGATGTGTCACACGGCAACATTGCATGCTGTGTTTACCATGTGAGAAGACAATGTGTGCTCGTGTGTTTAGACTTGGCAGGCCGACAGCGTGCAATTAAATCATTCCAGGCTATAGTGCATATCTTGCTCATGAATATTTAAGAATTGATGTGCGTGTGTGTCTGTGGGTGGGGTCTTGGCACTATTGTCCATTTAAACCAATTCAGCCTGGTGTGGTTATGACTGTCTGTCAAATATGGAAGACAAATAGTGGGTCACTATGTGTCACTTTATAAATGTTTACTTTTATTCCATGTATAGTTTTTTTTAAATACTAAGTTTTCAGCTCTTTTCTGATGCTTTGTGGATGTTCATATCCAGCAGGTAAGATCATAATAGTATTTAGATTTCACACTCTGCTGTCTGACAACTAAATATGTAAATGAGAAAAAAATCAGGTTTATAAAAACACTGCATAGTTGAACATAGAGGGCAAAAATATGTTTTGGCCATTTCCTTTTACCTTCCTGTCGATCTCCTTTGTATCACCTGCAAACATTGAATATTTACAACCTTTTTTTGATAGTGGATAAAATCAATTGTCCAAAAAATTTCCAATATGTACAAGCAGCATAAAGAGAAACCCTTCAGCAAAACAGCAGCAATGTAGCAAAAGGCCAAACAGAGCAGACGGAGAGGCAGCGCAGCAATGAAACCGAGCTTAGGCCCGATGCCAGTGCTGAGTGCTGTCCCCGAACACTGAATGACACACGGGACAAGTTGGAGGTAGGCTCACCTCCTCTTTTATCCAGCCTGGCAGCTACCGCGGCCATGTTTCTAATGGAGAGGTTGCAAATATATACAGCATCACACATACTTAGTGAGTCTTTACCACCCACTGTAGCTGACATTAACCCGGCAAATGTATTGACAGGTAAGTACTTCATAGGATCATGCTTCCAGTTTATGCTCATGGGCTCTGAGTTCCTTAAGAACATAAACACTCATTCCAGACCTGCGATGGGATATCGACACTGGTTTTCCTGCATGGAAGCTGGAAGATGGGCAAACTTGATTTTGGTAGTTATTTCTAGCTATTGGGCCTGGATGTAAACCATAAGGCACACAATCACTGACTATACACCAATCAGGCATAACATTATGACCACCTGCACAATTTGATGCAATCCAACACAGTGGCTCAGTGCCATTACATTTACATTTATTTGTTTGGCAGATGCTTTTGTCCCAAAAGACTAACAAGTGAGGTACAAGGCAAGCTAAAATCTATATCAAGGAGAAAACATTCAGAGCAAAGTGACATCAGAAAAAGCGTTTCCATTTCGTGAGATGTAAGTGCAAGAAAGAGCAGAAAATACGTTTTTTTAAGTGTAAAGGAAGATGCGGAAGAGCTCTGTTTCCATATTTCTTTGCACATCTACCAGGTTATAATTTCTTAGTTTTTAGGTTGATCCTCTCAGAAAGTGAACAGATTGAATGGGGTGGCCTTCTTATAACGCACTCCAGTACAACTCCAACAGCCACTTCGACCTCGATAAAAAACACAAAGTAAAATTATCACCTTTCTGACAGTTTCAACCTAAAAACTAAGAAATATTAACTGTGTAAAAGTAGAATTCACAATAATAATCTGGTAACTATGAGGATAGATAACTAATACAACACAGCAGACCATAAAGCATAAACTTAAACCCTGCTATCACAATTTTACAACTGTCTTTATCTAACATCTTGGAGAAGCAGTAAACACCCAATCCAAACTTTTTATTCCTTAGACTATTTGGTTAAATGCGTGTATAATTTCGATTTGAGGCCTGAATTACGTCTTGTCTGATGAATTTGAAACCTGGTAGCACCTATGCTGAGGAAGAGATGGGTGTGTGCAAAAACTAGGTATGGGTTAGCAGCGTGTGAAAGAAAGTACTGTCTTTAAAGCACGTGTGTGGAGGCAAATGAAAGAAAGAGTGAGAGACCAAAACGCAGTGAGTGAGACATACACACACACCGATGCTGCACGGTGTAAGACGATCTCACACATTAATGGTGATAAGTGTGTGCAAAGTACAGATGAGCGAGACAAGGAGGGGGAGATATGCAGAGGAGACACCTGAGCAGAAACAGGAAACAATCTTGCGAAATGCCTCGCAAACGTTGCTAAGTGTGTGTGAATTGCAGAGCGAGCCAGCAGGATGCAAAGCTCAGGCACGCTCTCGTACACACACAGGAAATAATCCTTGCATTGTAAATTCATGAATGTTGATGCAGCTTGCTTTGCCTGCAGGGCTGCAATGGCTCTGTTTGCATAATGCGTCATCTCAGCTGTCGCGATCTGCTTGCTCATTTAGCTTCAGCATGAGGTTGATTTCTTTCCTGCAGACTCTGATCCACAAGCAACATGTCAGGACAGATACACAGATTAGAAATCGTGGCGATATCGTTTACTCCGTTGTTTATTCAAGTCACGGTATGTGTGTTTGTATCTAAGTCAGGAAGTCTTTAATACATTTTCTTAATGTAACCAGAAGTATCATCTTATGTTGACTGTGATTGAGAACTCTGGGTTTCTTAAACACATTTATACTGTTCTGCTATCCATGAGTGGTCAAAGCTAAAAGTAAAAATCCATTTAGCAGATCAGACTGTTCGTAAGTTAATATGCAAGTAGTAAATCTGACATGCCCTGTGTAAACATTATGCTAATCTTAACAAGAAGCTCCCAAAGCCTAAACCTAACAACACAAGAAACATATACTGTGCTTTGTCTGCCAACATGCCGACACAAACCTACTCTCCTACAACCCCTGTACAATGTAATGCCTTGTCTACAAGTAAGAGCAGCATGTCAGCCGCATAATAGCAGCGTTATTCCTCTGTCAATGCCTTTGGGAAAAAGTAATGTATGTAAATTATCAGTGAAGAAAATAGATGTATTTTCAGGCAATGAAGTGAAGGGAATACCAGCTGGAATTTCTACTTTTGCCAACTTTTCTGTCTCTCATTTTCATTCTATAACAAGCAAAACTAGCTGATAAGATGCATTTATTCATACTGACACCTGAAATAAGGTGGATACTTATAAATCATAACCTGTGGATGACATTATCTAGAATAATTATTATTTTATTTAAAATTGCTGCAGAAAACGATCAACCAAAATACTGGGGGAGCAGACCTTAACAAGCCCTCTGACGACCCCCCCGGAGCTCACACACAGCGTAAGTAAAGTAAAGTTAATTCAAGTAACAGCATCTTGAACACACTGACAGCTGTCAGTCACTGTTGACTGTTGCCATAGTGACCTTTCCAAACAAGTCATAAGCAAACATGTAAGAAGTGACAGTATTGTGTTTTTACCTTTAATGAAGACAGATAAAGTTTATGGTTAAAAGTGTGATGTGTTGCTCAGGCATCTGTTCACTTTTACACTTCTATTGTTGTCCTAAGTGCTTCACTATAATGAAACTGATTGTGAATCAATATAGCTATTATCTAAAATAAACCACAAGCCTTATCAATATTCAGCCCACTGACTCAGCTTGGCTCTCACTCTGCCTCCCTCAGCAAAGACACACTGGCTCGGCACTGTGCAATTATGTGTGTTGCACAGCTGCCATATACTGTAGGCCATAAATCAAACATGGCCTCTCAATAAGTTAGACCCCACCTCCCTTTCCTGCATTTGCAAATCTTGCCCGCTTCACACAAGAAACAACAACACATTAATATTCTCCTCGTCAACTGCGTAAGCCGGAGCTCCTAACTCAATACCGAAAATCGTTTCCACATCATTATATGGTGCAATGACGCGTAAGAGATGGTTTTCTGTGAAAGTCTAAATTACAGTTGATGCAGAACTTCTTGACAGACTGTACTCAGGCGGCATTTAAGTGAATATTTGCATCTAACTTGTTTTTATAAAACACAGCGCCGCCAACAACAAAGAAAAAACTTTCTTTTCTGAATATGTTGGGGTTTATTTTCATCCAAAGATGCCTCATACAAAGAAGCGGGACCGGAGTTTACAGCCATGGTAGCCAAAGTGGGCCTTGGCCACGTTGGTGCCCTAGGTGAGTTTCTGTATTTCTACACTAAATCTCTGTCACACCTTTCTGAAACACAAGGCAGCGTCTGCAATGTGTAAAGCACAAATACAACAGTGCAAACGCTATGATGCTGACTCAACAGAAGAACTCTCTGGCAGGATGCCACGTGGATGCCAGGACCCAACACATTACCAGAGATCTGCTCCTTCTCCATACTGCCTTTCCCATTAATACTCATTTTGAAGTTTGCCGCAATGTTCAGTCATGTCAGTCTTATTCTAGCATGTTGGGATGCCAACATTTGCTGACTGATAACGTAATTTGCATAGACGTTGTGGTTATACTTATCTTAACCATGACTTCTTAGATATCAAAACGAACAGTAACGGGTTGTACTCACGTTGAGAAGGCGTTGTTCTGTCTCTCACAGCGGATGCCTTTGCAGTTGTTGGGTTCTTCTGATGCCTTGGTCTCATAGTAGAAATACAATTGATTAAGACCATTAGCAAATGCCAGCAGGACCTAGAGAGAAACCCAGAAACAGCCCCACACAAGTTAGTCCATCACTGAGTCCTTGTACTAACACATCCATATGTCGACGCTCAAATACCATTTCAAAGCAGCTTTTATCATGTCAGAATGGAGCTGATCAGTCATTCTGGACCCAAAAGTTCGCCTTGTTACAGGGCCTGACCTTTTTTTATTCCTTTTAAAACAACAGTGGGACAGAAACACTACATTGATATGTAAAGCTGCTTCTGAGCGAGCATGAAGGAATGTGGCGTCTGGGCCTCAGGCTCGTTGGGATTGATTTTAGGACTTCAGGGAGCCAAACAATTCACATGGGAATTGTGTTGTAGGTTAGAAGCTCCCCTGAGAAGAAACTAATGAGTTCAGAAAGTAATAAAGTGGGACTCTAATGTCCTTCCACCAACAATAAAGGCAATAACCAGCGATAAACCCTGCTGGGGTTTTGTTCATTTATTTGATCATCAAAGATACAGTGTAGTGATTAATATCTAGCATGGAATCATTGGCAACGTCTTTGAGTCACATCTTTTGGTGTTTATGGCCCCAGTCTAAACATGTCATGCATGTGCAAATTTCTGTGATATCTAGGTCACGCGAGGTCGAAAAATTTGTCAAAAAATACTATGCAAACGGATAAGAATGGAAAAAGTGCCTTGCATGAGAGGAGAAATTATCTTACCAGACAATAAATGAAAAGAAACTTGAGGATGTCTAGCAGCATCCTCCCCAGTGAGATCTGCAGTGGTCCGAGGTGAGAGTTTGCAGTGAAGAGCGAGATGAGTCGAAGTGAACTGAAGATGTTGGCAATGGCAAACAGAGCCTCGGCTATCAGCGTTGGATGCCACATCTCCCACTCCTCTCTGGGACGAGAGGAGTTGTACTGGGGGAAAGGAGAGACGAGGGGGGAAGGAGGTGATTAAGTGGGACAGATGAACTCCGGGAGAAGAGCAAGAGCCACAAAACAAGAACGCCACGGAGAGTTGCATGAAGCAGACGCCTCAGGCAGTTAGAAGAGTGTTAATACGATGCAGCAACACAGAATTATCAAAGAGAAATGCACACACACAACTCACACGTCGTGACTGTTTGTATTTCAGCATACTTCTATTGTTGTTTTTTCTTTCCATTAATTCCATAAATGATTGTTTCCTGTCTTACCAGAGCATATTAAATCATCTTACATGTTTAGGTCGACTTAGCACAAACATTAGATTACAAGCAGGGGAGTGAGGGATATTACACTGTCTGTAAAAGGTATTTTTCCACTTGGACAGTTTTTACCTCTATTTTTACCAACATTAAATCACAGCGGCTAATTCAGCTTTTCTGATACATAACAAAAAAGTGTTGTGTTTTTTGGATAAAATAGAAGCATATTTGTGTGAGTCTGTGAGACAAAGTGGTATTTTTGTATTTTATTTCTTTAAATGTTAAAGCACTACATAGGAGACAGACTCACATTCCTAGCCGAGCTCCTATTGTCTCCCTTATAAGACATGTCCTCCACATCTTCCACTCTTTGTCATTTGTCCTTCTGTCAATCTCAGCCTTTCTCTCAATTTGTCTGTTTTTCTACCTCCTTTTTTTTTATGCCCATAGCCTAGTTTTGTCTCAGCTGTTTGTCTTTCAGCAATCCAGCAGTGACTTTTTTGTGTCTCTTCATCCAGTTCCCACCATCTCTCTGCACATCTTTCTAAGTTGTCTAATGCTTCCTCCTTATTTTAAATTCAACCATTAGACTTCCACCAGAATTTTGTCTTGTTAACTCTGCTTATATTAGCATCCGCTATCTACACGTGTTTGCATGCACACGCACGCAGATGGAAAAAAAACACACACACACTCACACATGCACATTGATTAATTTATACTCTGTTGCTCTTTTCTTGCAGATGTGCTTGCTCTACTCCTCTCTGTCTCTCTCTCTCACACACACACACACACACAAATGACGGAGCACATTTATCGAATGGACTGTCAGCTCTCCACATGATTTTAAAAATATTTTAAAAAGGCAAATAAGCAGAAAAAAGTCAAATATATTGCACAGCACCGACAGCTCATGTAGCTGTAGCATATTTCCTGTGTCTGTGTGTGTGTGCGTTCCTGTATTTGTGTGATGACTTGTGTTAGTGCATGGATGTAAGGACACAGTCGCGTGTGTGTGCACATTATATATCTTTATCTATATGTATGTGCTTCTAAAACTGTGTGTATGCATGTGTATGTAGGACCTGTGTAGGTGGGCCACCCGCCACCATCAGTGACTCACAGCTGCCGCAGATGGCCCGGCCGTCTGGTGTGTGTGTGTGAGAATACACCATTTGCTCCTAATAAATAGATAGATCTTGCATGCATGCAGAGTGCAGCTAAACAACATCATTTTTGTTATATTATTAACGGTTAAAACCTGTGCTGTAAAAGCGAGGAAATAATTGCAAACATCAAATTAAAACTTGCGGTTAAATTATCTCTGAAGCTTATTTGTTTGCTCTTGTCATTAACAATAATGATCCCATGAAAGCTTTTAGCTGACTGGCTGCCATTTTTATGTAATGGCACTGCTCTTTGCATGTCAGTGTTCAGCTCTATAATGTTCCGCGTGATATGACTAATATTTTTTGTTATTGATATACAGATTTTACACGAACAATGTAGAAGTTTCAATGAAGTCATGACGATTTCAGTACATGTATTAAGAATATGGGAAATGACAGCAGGGCAGACAGCCGACATTATGCTTGTGTCCGTGTAGGCAAGACGTGATCAAAAGTGTAGTTGACGACAGACGCAGATTATTGTATGTCAGAATCCCAATGAGAGCATATATGTTAATCTAATAGAAATGCTTTCTTCTTTTTGACAGGCTCGGTCAGCTGACTAAAAGTTGACTGAAAACAAGTTTCAGGGTAAACCTTTTCTTTTAAACAATTTACCTTTATTTAATTCACTCTCTAAGTTATTTGTAATGACTGATTTCAGAGGACTGCCTGGACGGTAGTATCATTTTGCGGTACCTGTACCTTGAAATTATTTCCATTTTATATGACTGTTACTTTACTTTAACCCTGAGAGAAAATTTGTGCTTTTTACATGGGTGCATTTATTTTAACTTTTGCTACCAGTTACCTTGTAAATAAATATGTGCAATCATATTAGAGATGTGTTTTTATGAAATCAAAATTTAGCTTCACTGTCACCTACAAGGTTTGACCATTTTAAATTTCCGCAGAAACCTTTTTAATAAAGCACAGATGGAACTCATCTGGATTAGACTTATACATTTATGTTTAACAGAATGTTTTTATTAGTAAAACATAAAAATGGCAAATTAGCTATTACTGTTCAAACTGTTCAGTTTGCATAGTTTAATTAGTCCTTATTTTCTTACTTTTACTCTCAAGTTGTTTTAAGAGGGTGTGAGGTAAAAATTAAAAATGCATACGGTAGCACAATATTAAGTGGCTTTTCAGTGATCTGACATTAATCACAAGTCCAAGTTAATCACATAGACTTTCACTCTTAGAATTCCAAATGAAATTTTATAAAAAATTTAAGCCATGTAAAATTATCCTGATAAATGAAAAGAGAACCTTTGAAAAGCTGTGCTCCTAAATCCTCTTCTCTCTCTAGTAAGTTTATTACTAACTATCCTGACACTTGTTTTTCACATGTATTGTTTGAGAAAGGGAGTCAGCAATGGGTTCTGGCGCCTCACCCTTTACCATTAATAAAATCCAAACACAAACGGCGCCACATGCTGTAAAAGGAGAAATGACCATTGTCATTTTTTTTCTAATGACTCTTTTTTTCTATTTCATTTGTCTCTCTAGCCCCCTCCCTCCCTTTCCCCACTGCCAAACTTTTGGTTCCGCTGCACTTGTGGCCCTACGTGTAGCGTTTACCGTGTGTGTGTGGCATCCAGTCAGTGC
Source organism: Channa striata (assembly GCA_033026295.1). Lineage (NCBI taxonomy): Eukaryota > Metazoa > Chordata > Actinopteri > Anabantiformes > Channidae > Channa > Channa striata. The sequence goes on along the minus strand of CM065168.1, from coordinate 30,388,560 downwards.
GTCCTCACGCTTGAGACACAAATAAGAAACAAAATCCCTACTAGTCGTGAAGATTTCACAGGGTAAATAAATTACAGTAAACAATTAGTAGCAATTAGGCAAATACATCTCATTCTCTTACTGATACATAGAAAAAAAATCATGGATGTGAATTTTACCTTCACATAGGCCACAATCTTCAGTGATATAGTGGCCAAGTAGAGGGAATTCATAGCAAAGTCCATTAGGTTCCACCAGTCGTGGATGTACTCTGTGAAACCCCCATCCCACATCTCCTTAATCTCTGCCCAGATAAAGCCTGAAAGAACAGATATAATAAACACACTGTTATTTATATGCTCACACACAAACATGCATGTATGACCACATTAATATTATCCAAGCACAAGTTCCTATTGGCTTGGTTTCTGCCGTGTGACGGGAGCTGCCTCAGGCGGTAAGCAGAGAGCCAACATATGTTTTCTGTATGACTGACTTTAGACAAAGTCAGGTTTAAATCTACATGTCAGTTTTACTCCAGCTGTTCTCCACGGAATATATGCTTTTCGGTAGTTTGACGATTATATTTAGGAGAGTAATGGATTAAAATTAAAGTGCTTCACTTGGTGAAGAGGATAGTCTTCTGATTTCCAGCTGATTCTCATGGCGTATATCATTGCACATCACTGTGAGTTACCCAACACCCACCTGCTGCGTCTGCATGTATACTAAGAAAATTATAGTAAAATCACAGAAAACTGAGACTAGATTCTGAACTAATTCTGTGCATGTACGTAAGCCCAGTTATAGTTTTACATGTAGAAGAATGAAGTGACATCCACGTCGCTGGGACCCGTCTGTCCAGCGCCTCTGATTGGCTTGCCTGGGTTTCTTGCCCGGCCTGACACTCCCAGGCCAAATGTCTGTGCCTGCATGTGGCGGGTCCACTCTGTGTAAGTGGTTTGGACTGTGCAGATAACCAGTTTCTTGCTGGCAAACCACCCTGTAGGACGAAGCCAAATGGTACGCTGGGCTTCATGAATCCTTCCTCTTCGGGGATGAATTTGCCTCTGACACCGCAGCTCTCGGTATCATCTGGACACATACACTATTCCACCGTGTGAAGGCAATTCTCAGGGTGTGAAACACAAAGTGAACAGACCAAAAATTTCCCATTATTCCTCAGCAAATAAAGCACCAGCTAAATATGCTCTACTATTCCTCACCAACAATAAAAACAGCTAACGGTCAGTGTTGTTTCTTTTTATCAAACAAGCGGAAGAACGATTGAGGAGAACAGATGGTTTTGTATTTTTCCAAGTGATTACAGTTATGATTTGGAAATGATTGGTGTCAGCTCTGGGAGAGAATATGGAGATGTAATCACTCATTTTCACACACACACACACACACACACACACACACACACACACACACACACACACACACACACACACACACACACACACACACACACACACACACACACACACACACACACACACAGTCGCCTCCTCCACACACACCCACATTTAAGCACACACACACACACACACACACTCTTCTGTGAAGGCCTCTTGATGATTAGCAATCAAAGAGGAAAAAAGAGACAGTTACGAACTTTATCTGATTAATTATATAGGCTATAGTGGCTATCTCTTACTGTCTTGGAGAAATGTTTCTTCAGAATATGGCTGCTGACTGGACAGTGATGCATTCACAGTTCCACTACATATAAATGTCAAACCTCTGTTTATGATACTGAATAAAAGGCATTTTGTCCGTGCATTTCAAAGTGTTTATACAGCAAAGTATGTTTAAATAAGATATGGACTATCCTGTTTCACGAATGCTTGCAGGTCCTGCCACATAATTGCAGCATCCCAAGAATGTCACACCTCTTTTTTCCATATTTCCTGTCATCTCTCAACCAGGAACTATCAAATTTAAATATTAAATGTCTTCATGATTTAAAAACAAACAAACAAACAAATAAAACACAGCTGTGTGCACTATATAGTTGGTTCGCCATTGTGTAGCCATCCACTGATAGCAAACATAAAGTAACCCACAATGGAACACTAAGAGTACAGTACATGGCACGTCTGCTAACAATCCCACAATGCAATGCTTCCCGTTTTAAAGATGAGGAAAGAGTTAGTAGGTGTCTGAAATGTCAATTGACTGCTTGGTTGATTTCGGACTATATGTCAGTTTGTAACACAAATTATTAAATCAACAAGTCAGCTGCTTGTTTTCACATCTCTTTCAGTCTTTAGTCTCTTTGTTATTAGTTTCTTATGAACCAAATGAAACAGGAGATTATTATGATCAAGATCAACAAAAACAGTAAAAGTAACACCAATTTTTGGGGGATTTTGTGCCAACGAGTTTTTGCTTGAAAAAAATGTTAAACTTAATGGTTTAAAAACTAAACAAAAATATTTTCATGCACAACTAATTGATGACCTGTGGTTTGACATGCAACTGCACATAATTAGAGTTTAACTGAGCTCAGCTTAAGAAAAACAAGAATGTAAAGAGATTTCTGTGACCAATCATCTGTTTGGAAGGAAGCAGTGTCTAACTTTAATAACTGGGCCAAATATGAAAAAAACAAACAAGCTGAAAAAAAAAAAGAAAAAAATCACAGACTGCAGCAGCCACTGCCTACACAGTGGACTAAATGTTCTGGATCCAGTGAAGAAGAAAGCAAACAGAGCAGCACAGTCTGAAATGTTTACAGGCAAACGCAGGACATTCATTTGAAGACAAACCTCATTTGACTTGGTGTTTAAGCTGTAGCTATATCATGAAATACTAAACTTAATGAACAGAATACATCTAATATGCAAGGCGGAGACCTTAAATAATTTGAGTGTACATACCCAGCACCCACGGGAGAATCATCCACTCCACAATGGTGGGTGGGGGTCCCTGCATGTGCAAATTGGTGCGGGCGATGTGCTGCGAAGCCAGCAGCAGGAGGAAGAGGAAGGTAAGGTAGGACGCCGTGTGACAGATGAACTTGATGAAGGGCTTCTTGATGAAGCGTCCCAGAGCGCTCTTGGGAGCCAACAGGTAGATCTGAAACAGAGGGAGAAACAGGAGTTTTTATCGAAATATATAAATATAAGATATACTGTAGATATGAGCAGGAAGAACAGAAGTTAGAGCAAAATAAGATGAAGCTGTCTTGCATTTTCCTTATAAAGTAAAACAAAAAAGTGTTTTTCTCCGTGTGATTATGTAACATACAATGAACAATAAAATAGCTTTTGCTTGAAATGAGAAAAAACACCAATGTCACACTCTTGTTGAGTCTAAAAAACCATTATTGTTACATCATCCTTTGCTCTAATGTTGCTGATGTACTCTGGCATTTTTGAACTTCTGTTCAAACTGTGCAGCAGAAAGAAAGAAATAAGACTGTACATAAGTTGATTGTGTTCATGCTCGGCCAACCTTGTATTATTGCTTCATCTATCAGAGCTGCTGTTGTTGTTGCCAGTGTTATTGCACTTATGATGCTTGTTTACTTGTTCTGCTCATCTACTCACTCCTGGCAAACCTCAACTTACTCTGAGTCAGACCGAAATGGAATTGAATAGCAGAAAAGCATCATCAGAAACAATGAGGTTTACGGAAAACAGACCGGGACAGAGGTGTGTTTGAAAATATTCATCACACTAAGGCAATACTCGGAATCTTGCGCTGTAATAAGTTTTACATCTGAGTCAGAGTGGAACTGACCATCTTCATCATGCACCGAACACTACACTCCTAACTGAACACACCACAGACAGCAAACAGCGAAGAGGTACCATGCATTCACTGCCCTTTAACATCTGTATGATAAAAAGAAAAGACAGAAGGACAGAACAGCTGTATGTGTAATCTCCATACTATTAAAGTGATTATTGATATAAAATAATAATGAAGATTTTATTCACTTTTTAAATAATCTGAATTATTAAAGGTCTTGAATTATTATCAGCTCTTGCTTAGATAAATGTCCTGCAGAACAAGAGTTCCATTTTTTCCAGCCAAAGAGTCTGTTTAATATTATGTAATAAAACAATGATCTATAAATAAATAAATAAGTGATGTAATAATCTATTAAACTGATGTAAGTGAAGTGAATCTCCACTTAACCCTGATGTTAATTTTAAATTGTGTTGAGTCACTCCTTAATCCGTTAAAAAGAAGGCTGCCGCTCATTCACTACCGAACACATCATCACCAACAGCTGTTTGAGATGCACAGCTGTTTCCATCTTTGAAATAAGAAGCATTTTATTGTTTGATTGTTGGCAGAAACACATGTATGTAAACTCATTTTCTGTTCTATTATGCTTTTTTTGACACTATCACCATAGAGAGTGTAATGTTGGCGTCACGCTGTTTGAATTGTTGTTTTTGTGAGACGGAGTCTGAGTTTTGACTTTCTATTATGTTTCTGACAAGCATGGCCGCAGCAGGTAAATGCTGCTGGTTCTGGTGCACACACTGAAGGTTCAGACACAAACAAAAAAAAAACAATACAATATTGCATAATATATGTGATTTTAGACATGAAGGCAGTCGGGCTCCACAGACCTCTCCCATTAACCCTAGTGTTACTCTGCAATATTTGCTTTCTCTGTTGTTTTAAATGCGTTCAATGTTGCTTGAGTTTCCTGGCAACAACTCATCCAGCCAATTACCAAAGACTTTTGGTTAATTGTTGCCTGGCAACAAATTTACTTTGCAGACGAATCAGCTGTTTAGTTGCAGGAGCTTCCTTTATTCTTTTTTCATTATTCCTCCATGTACTGTCCTCACTGCCCTTTTTTTGCTGTGCTAATCCAGTGTTTTTCTTTCTTGTTCAAATCCATGTATCTTGATCTTTCCTTTTTTGGACATTTTTCATTATTCATCCATCAGTTTATCTCATCTGTCCTTGCTTTCTCTTTTTGTCAAACCCCCTCTTTCATCTTTCTACCTGTTTCTCTCATTCATGAGCCTCAACATTTGTTTATTACTCCTCTATTCCCTTTCTCGGCTTTTTTCTCTCTCCTTCCAGGTTTGCTTTCTTTAAATCTGCCTTAATTAGGTTTTCACTTGCTTCCGTTCTTCACGTCTTTCTGAAATATTTGTGAAGTATATTTTTACTCATTTGCCTTTTGTGTCATTGTCCATTGGCACCACTTCCCCCCCTTCTTTCTCTACCCCCCCCCCCCTTTTTTTTTTGTTTTGCCTACCAGAGAGAAGACAGGAAACAGGAGTCCAATGATGAAGCAAGTGACTAGCTTGACCGCCCAGTGTCGTCTCCTCCAGCCTGGGAAGCCATCGTACCACAGTGTTGCCAGTAGCTGTTGGCAGTTTGGCTGCGCCACAAACTGAACAGAGAGAGACAAAGAGAAAGACAGGGAGCGTTAAAGCTTCAATTTCTTGAAATAAACAAGGGCAACGTTGTTATCAAAAAACGAGGAATGAGCAGGGCTTAAACCATTATGTGAAAACAATTATTGCAGAGTTTATCTCCTTTCTTCAGGAAAGCAGTTTTCCAAAGTGGCTCATATATCACTCCGGGACACTGTAGGTATGAAACTGCATATGACAAACTGCGTAACCTTCAAAACACAAGAACACCGTCTTCCTTCTTCTAAGTGTACATAACCCTCAGATCTGTTCAGGTCAACATTACAAGTGCTGCACATCTTTGCATCGTATCGCACTAGTAGATGAGTTATTAGAAAAACGTTCCCTATCTGACAGGAGTGACTGTGGCTCAGGAGGTGCAGCAGTCATCCACCAATCCCAGGGGTGTTGGTTTGATTCCCAAGGACAAAGTTAGACACTAAACACCGGTGAGAACTGAGTGCTGGTCAGCTGCAAAGTAGTGAAAAACCTGCAAAAATGTGTAGAAAAAGTCCAGTCCCTCACCTAAACCTACATGACAACTGGACTGGACACTGGTTTCCACCAACCATTAAAGATTTCCAGTCTCTGAGCAGCAACACCAAAACAAATTTGGTGGCATCAAGTAAACGTGACTTTTGAACTTACCAATTTGGGAAAAAGAGAAAAGAAAAAGCCAAAATCAAACACAAATCAATTAATCTCATTCCCACACAAACAGACCCTGATGAAAGCAACGAAACGTTAGCGGGCACATCTATTCATAACTTGAGAGTGGTGACCTTAATGGTGCATATTAAAAGCAAGTTTGCAAGGCAGTTTCGCTTTCCACTAACATCCTGTTCACCAAACAGAAGAGGAGGCTGGTGTTGCTCTTGTAAGTGAAATAAAAAGACAGCAGAGACTAAAAGTCAGTTACAGTTTTTAATCTTCCCAATGCTCCACAATAAACTTCAAACAGGGAACTCAGCACAATCTACCTTCCTGTGGCTTATTGCAAACCAAAAGTTACTCCCGTCCGTAACAGATCTGTCGCTTCTCTGTTTTTCAGGTTGCTTTCATTTGCATCTCATTGCAGCTCATCCACTAATACTGCTGGCATTACACCAAAGGCTGTTTGTCCCTGTCAGCCCTTCAGCTGCCCTCTGAGTCACCAAGAACCAGATGAGTCCTTCCCCTTCTTTCTACCCATTGTGTCTTTACATTTCAAAAACCCTGCATCTTCTCTGTTCCCTGTTTTTTTTTCTGACGTCCTCTGAGTAAACAAGACACACAAAGCATTTTAGTAGCTGCTCTCTTGCCAAGATTTTTCCATTTTATTTTGTCTTTTATTTTTTTCCCACTTTTTTCCCCCTTTGTTGGTTTTCTCTCCCTGTCATCTTTGGATCATTAGTCTAGTCTACAATCCCATGACTGCAAATAAGTCTCATTCTCTAAAATGGCTTGGGAAACAGTTAGTTGTCTATCACTGGGAGGTGTGTGTTAGAAAATCTAAAAAAGTGTGGTTTCCTTTTAAGCAAACAGAATATTAAATAAATGGGGCTGGAGTTTGCACATCCACCTTCACACCAGAACACTCTTGTCATCAACTGAAAATTTACTTAAAATCTTTACGATTCTGCCAAAACTGCTAAGGTCAGCAACTTCAACTGTCAGTCAAATATGATGATCTGCTATGTTATGACAGCTGAACATTTGGTGGAGGCTGCACATTTTCCACACTTCCTTGTTTTCTTACAAGTGTGGGCTTGTTTCATAAATAATGGATCCTGGCACATTTTATCTGGACGGTCCGTCGCTGATTCTCAGCTTTCTGTGTGGGACTCTATCTTTGAATTTCCACAAGAACCGTTTCTTACTTTACAGACAATCATGGGATGTGACATGGAGCTATCCATGGTGCTGATCCGTTCACCGAGCCCCCAGAGCAAACAGGAGCACGGTGTGGTCTTGCTTTCTGCAAGGTTGAGTGATATTAATTCACTTTTTTAAATAAGTAGATTGAAACAATGTATCAAGTAGTAGTAGTAGAACATTTGTTTGTTAACTTTATTTCGTTAACTTTAATAAATCATGGTTTGTAATATTTTACTGAGTCTGGTTTGGAGTCTGATTCTGTGCATGTAGCCACACTCAGGGGTCCGGCTACAATTTTCTGCAAAATACCCTGTTACGATCATTGAATTTAATACACTAGTATTTAATTTCCCAAAACAAATGGAATAATAGTTAATCATATGGAGTCCGGGATGGGACATGGTAAAAAAAATGGTAGAAAAATAACATTTTTCATTATAAATGTTTTCATTATAAATACACTTCTGAGTCAGTTGGTCACCACAGAGACGTCAGCGGTGACAAGCATATTTCATGTTCATAAATTTTTATTTCGAACACGGGCTCATGCATAAGAATTCACATAAGTTCCCAACATTAAATTTGGTTTTCACTTAAATGAAAGACACCTTAAGAGGATACTGCATTACTCATTAATGGCATGACAGGGTTTTAGTATCGCTAACTATTAATCCATGTCGTCGGCATCTAGCATGCATCCAGTCAGCTGACTTTCCCTTAAACCAAGCACTGAATTATTTTGCTACTTTATTTTTCATCTTTTTTTTTGCTAGTATGGTTTTGTTTTAAATGTCCCTTTCCAGGCTCTTTAAAAACATGATGACATCTCGGGTGCGACTGTGGTGCAGTGGGTAGTACGGTCATGCACCGATCCTACAGTTTTTGGTTTGATCCCTGGCTCAAGTGTCCTTGAGCAAGACACTGAACCCCCACTTAGTTGCTCTCCGAGAGTGTTGGCCAGTAGCATAAGAAAAAGCTGGTATGATTAAAAAATATATGTTTTTGAATAGAAAAAGATGTAAAACGAAAGTTATTCAAAAGTTTTAATCTCCTGCCTTGAGGGGTGAGTTGTGTTAAATCTTTGTCCGTTGTGATATTACACTCAAACAAGAATCTGGTCACACAAGCGTAAGCCAGTCCCGGCCTGCTGAGAGCGTTCACGGAGAAATCCTGCAGGTGCAGTTTGCTTTGTAGCTAGATAAGATGTCACCGTCAAATGCAACTACACTTTTAATTAAAACAAGCATAGCTGCAAACACCCACCTCTTTCTGTTTCTCTGCTGAAGGAATACGCTGTATCTGTGGTAAGGCTAAAATAAAACAAAAACCTTTTTAGGATTCTCAGACTCGATTCTACTGTTCTGAAACATCCCCACAGGGAGATTTCCAGAACAGAATGCTATATGACCAGCAGGGAGACAGGTCCCAGTTGATGTGAGACACTCACCTGTCCAAGTTTGGCCAGTAAAAAACTCAATAAAAGTTTTAATTGCGGTGAATGTGGAAAAAAAATTGTTTACTGTATGCTACGCTACACGTGGCCGTTTGGGTGGAGTCAAGCAGCACACACACTAAACCAGCCCCCCTCCCTTTATTTGACTGATTTCAGTGATCATTTCAAACAGCTTCCAGTGATTCATCTCTGGACTATTTTTTATTTTATGCAAATTAAGAATAAGGGACTAATTAAATGACTTTGCTGTTGTAGAAATGTTATAAATGAATTAATACATTTTCATTCAGTTCATTAGCTGCACCCAGTCAGTATCATCACTAACATGCGTCCACTCCTACACCAATAAGAGTATTAAAACATATTTTACTAAGCTACAGAGCTGTGTGATTATGTGATGTGTGTTCACAAACATGCACATGTGTATAGTTGTGTGTGTGTGTGTTACTACAGACAGTAATGTGTGTATGTGTGTGCTTGTGTGTGAGGCGGAGAGGATATTTGAACACGAGGATTCAATTATAGTGATGAAATGAAAGAACCCGATAAAGGAAGGAAAACAGGGAAGGGAAAGATAAAGTGTTAGAAGTCAAACCAAAGTGGCTGCTCCCTCTTCCTCCTCTTCCCCCTCCTGTCCTCTCCTCTCACTTTTTCTTTTCTCCTCTCTTCCTGGTCTTCTTACCTTCTTCTTTCCCGAACATTTTTGCCTTTCCCTCATTTGCATTTTCTAAGACACCTTCGCATTCTTCTCCATCATTCTTCCTCCACCTCCTTCTCATTTCCTTATGCTTCTTTTTTCCTTCCTTCCTTTTTTCCCTTCCTCTCAGTAAATCGCCGTCTCTTTCTTGCTACGTTTTTCATCTTCCTCCACCTTTCTTTTTATCCCTCACTCCGCTCCAGTTTGGTTTCCTGTTTCTATGGCAGCAGTATGCTAATGAGGGAGTTCATCTCTGGGCTCCAATAAAGTACAGCAGTCTGCTGCCTTACTGTTTCAGTCTTCGGTGAGCGTTTGTGGGCAAACATTCTTGTTATAGTTTAACAAAAAAGCACTTAATGCTGATGTCACACTTCAGTTAAAAACTCTCTGATCAATCAGGGAGCCACATCGGGCTGGGTAGGAGAAAAGAAACCACCATCTGAGGAATGTGTGTTATTGATGTTATGTAGACATATAGGATAAATTTATGAAGTGGTTTAACATGCATTTATTATTCAAGTGACCACCAACAGCCTATGAATCATCTCAAATTGCATAACACATGAGTGAAATCTGGTGTGGTGGGTGGTGTGTTTCATCATCAGTGGTCAGTGATAATCCGCCAGCTTCAGAAAGAGTAGCAAGACAAATATCTGGTATGAATCCAGGTGGTGGAACTGACCTCTCGGCTGTGTGAATGAGTGTGTAGTGGGCGATCGGGGTAACATGACTGACAGCTTCCTTTCTGAGCCGCTAGACTATGGGTTGACCCTCTATCTGCTCAAACGCTGACATAAAGATTAAGTCATATATTCATATATTCACACCACACAAGCCTCAATTTGGTTCATAAACAACACTGTCATGTTAAAGGTTTCACATTTTTTATCTGTGCATGGCAACGACAGTGTGGTCAGGTTAGGGACAGACATGCAATGGGATGTGAACTCCAGTCTGTCAGATATGCTGTCACAGCCCTACTTTCCTCATTCAAACAATACGTCTTGTAATGTGTTAGCTGCAGTCATCTCTTGTTTATATGACTACGAACTACACAGACTATCTTCATTTAAGTGTTCACGTTTTCTCCCTCTTCATACGCCTCATTTATACTGAGCAGTAGAGATGCACCATTGCACCACCATGATAAATTTCCACTCTGTCCTAAATTGATTACCGCGGCCTCTCTCTGTTTCTCTCTCTCCCAACCGGCCAGGTCAGTGGTGTGAAAACTGCAGAGGATAAAGTCTTAAACCTAATCCCAGAAACCACACTGTGTCATGGTAATCCAACAGTGGCTTTACATAACACATGAATACACACACGCTCACAAACACAGCTTCTGATTCTGGCAATGACATGTTGCTTGAGATATGGGAGGGAGAGAGATGTCGGAAAATGGGTCTTGTAAGGAAAATCATCCTGAGATCTCTGTAAAATTCTCTGAATCCCCTGTAAAATGACAAATCGAAACATTTAAAGCAGGTGGTTTGATGATAGTTCAAGATTTTGTTGAATGCACTTTCTTTCTCACCATTGTTTCTTTTGTTTCCCACCATTGTTTGTAGAGTCTTGACTTTTTTAAGTGCCTTGAGATGACCTTGTTGTAAATTGGCGCTATATAAATAAAGTTGAATTGAATTGAATTCTTTCTTTACTTTTGCCCGTTAAAAACATCTGAGCCTTTATGCTTAGACGTGCCCTCTGTATGACTTGTCAGTATGATTTTGTTGAATTCTCATTTGATTGGCACCTGTTTACATGTCATTTAATTCAAAAAAATTTAAAGCTTCTGGAATGTAATTTTAAGTCACAATAAAAAAAAAATACTAACACTGTATGTACGGAGTGCAATTAAAAAAGATCTTTTGTTTGTGAAAAAACTTCATTAAATCTACTTTAATTCAACTGTGAGAAAACATAAAAAGTTAAATTATAATAACATATAACATTTTTGCAATGAAATGTTGATAAAGTCCACAATTACACAATTGGCATTTGATCTGTTTTAGTGAATGGGCGGCTGTTACGTCTTATGTCAGTTTTCCCCCAAGGGCGACACAGTTTATGATTACTTAGTCACAATTAATGTCAGAGCTCTTCGAGGTTCAGGTCACTGAAGGTGCTTAAGCAGGAAGGTCAACTCACAGTAGGACTAAAAATATATATTTGTATCTTGATTGCAGGGCTTGATTTAAAGGGCAACTACGCCATTTTTCAACTTGCTTTTTATGGCTTTAGCTCAGGGTGTAAATGTAAAACAAATATTCGTCTGACTCTCTGCTATTAGCTAAAAAACATATTTATAAACTCTATAGTGTGAGTAACTAGATGACACCACTTGAACTGACGGTTCCTGCATGTGATGTCATGCAGAAGCAAAGAGATATTTCAATAGTAAGTCAAAGTGACATTTAATGTAATTTATTTACATCTACTGCCAAAACTACAACCAAAAAGAATCAAGTTCAAAATCAATGCAGGTGTGCTTGAAGTCAGCAATCTTAAGATACATCAACATGTAAGACTGTGAATATTTCACTGCTACTGTTCTTTCATAAAACAGTACAGACAAGCTCAAAAGAATCACTCACACCTACGCAGCAACACATGCACCCACAACAACAACAAACAGCATCAAAAAGTAGGACAAGATATACCATGAAATCTGCAGCCCACTGAGTTTCAAGTGACATTTAAAAAAACACGCGCCATTAAGGAATGAATCAGAGAGAAAAGTATTAAATGTGAATTATAGCGTAGCTGATGGGGAAGGGAGGAATGGCGACTGACTCCTGTCAAATAAGCATCGCTTGTATATTTCTAATAATCCAGAGTCATCACTGGAGACATTTCTTTGCCCTTTATTCATACTCTGCTGTAAGTATTTCAATCGCTAATAAATGCACTAGTGCATCCAGCAACTGCACGACCTCAGGGAGCTGCTACAGACGAGCAAATTAGCCAAGTGAAAAACTTGACTCTCCAAAAAGGCCCCGAACCCCCTTTTTTATTAAGCTTTTTGAGAAGAGGCTTCCGATGACTCATGTTAACCTAGTGAATGAAGCAGCAGCAGCCTGGAGCTGTAGGAGATGAACAGGCTTTTTCGGTGCATTTGCATTTCTGCTGCTGCAGCGACTTCCCGGGTGAGAAATGTTGGGAAAGCGTCTACAGGCTTCGTGTTGGACGCGGTGCCAGCAGATGGAATAAAACTTAACATTTTAGCTCACAAAGACGCTTTTGAAACCTTACGACCAGTGAATTTCTACAACCCTAATGCTAAGATGCACGTGATGCACAACTAAACAAATGTATATGATCTTGTATATGTGCATTTCCCTAAACACATTTATGTACATATGTGTAAATAGTATTGAGTCAGTGGGGGTTCCTTGGATGGGAATGCTGAGTGTGTGTGTGTGTGTGTGTGTTTTCTTTTAGAAGTGACAAGTTCAGCACCTGCACAGCAGACACACTACATGATAATCCATAATCAGTTCCATGTGACTTGGTTGAAGGTGAATGTGCTGAGTTAACCCGATCAATGTCACCATCCTCTTGACATGCTCAGGTCACTCTGCTGCTTGTGACCTACAATCTGCTGCCCAAAGCCACTTTCTGAATAATTCAATTTCTGCACAATTTGCTTTGACCACCAAGCCAAAAAATATGCAAACCGTAGCTATGCTACATAGTGTTAACTCAATTTCTCAGCAGCCTGATGTAATCTGCCCGCACTGCTAAAGAAAACAGTATTCCAACCCAAAGCTGTGCTAACAATTAATAAATCAGGCTGTGCACATGCTTTGTATTTATATGCAAATATAGACGGTATTTGTTTGTGTGCACTGTGGACTTCATTCACTCATTCACTCATTCACATTTGACTTGCTGTCTGTCTTCTGTTAACCCTGCCTATCTGTTAATCATCCTTGTTTTAATATTCTCTGTCACACTCTTTGTTTTAGTCTTATTTCTCTCTTCTGCCACTTTCCATTACTTTCCTTCCATCAGTCCAATCCGCCCACTCCTTTATTTTTTGTTGACATCACTCTCTCTGCCGCCACTTCAATTTAATTTCACTTAGGAATACACATTGTTATAACATTTTGATTGGAAAAAAGGTTGCCAAACCATATGAATAAACACATATAAACCTCTTACTGTTAGGAATTATAGATTGAGTGAGATAAATTTCATAGAAAAGAAAGGAGGATCCTGTTTTCTTCATTGGCTGCCTTTTCTTAATAAAGGGTCCTGGAGCAAACCTTAAAAACATTGACTGTGTTGTGTGACTTCGTTGAGGCTCTGTGTGTGTGTGTGTGTGAGCGTGTGTGTGTGTGTGTGTGTGTGCACACAACAGTAATCTGGCAAAGCATTTGAGGAAAGGCAAACAACACACAAACGATTTGTGAAGATCAGATAAAGAGAACAAAAACTGCAGATGTGTGTGTGTGTGTTGTCCCGTGTAATTGAGGACACGTGTTGATAGATTAATTAAAGCAATAATTCATTTGGATGTGGTGAATAAAAAATGAATGAAAGTCAATATATTATTCATTTGTTGCTACGGATTATTGAGCCACACACACACGCACATACGCACATGCATACAAATATGGCTCTGATACACACACACACAAACACTCCATTTTTTATCGAGGCTTATGCATAATTTATCAGGACTGCAGGTATCACAGGCCTGAAAGACAAAAGAAAAGTTAAACGATTCCAACACACACACACACACACACACACACACAGTGCACATTAAAGCACTGACTCTTTCAAACAAACATGTTCATGTTATAGGGGTTTTCATGGGGGTCAAATGTAAGTTAGATGTTAAAAATTTGTCAAAAATGTCTTTTTTGCTAAACTCCATCCCCAAAGTTTATCCTGAAATTTATTTACATTACTATACTACTTATTTAATCAGAAACAAAGACCTTCTTTTTACTGTTATGCAGACGGAACGCACTGTCTCGCCTCTCACTTTCCTCCATTAAAACATATTTGTCTTTCTCTGCAGTTCTTCAAGCTTCACAATGTCAGAATGACTCACAGACTAATCCTCTGGTCCTGGGTCCCGCTTTTGTTAAGAACTGACTTCAAGATCGTGCTGTTTGTTGAAATGTGCTAAGTTGCATTAATTCTTTTCATACCGCAGAACCCCTATCCTCATATCACGCCGTATCTAGCACCTGAATACTGAGATCTAGATCACAAAAGTGTTATGGGGACAGGGCTTTCGCCATATCTGCTCTAAACCTGTGGAAGCTTTTTATTGTGTCTGCTTTCTTTTGTTTTTTGTTTTCCGTGGTGGACTTATTTATATGCCATGCACGGTGGCATATAAATAAAATTGACGAGGGATCAGTTGAGTTCTAGGTCAACAGAGAATGGAGGTGAATTCATGCAAGAAGAGGAAAAAAAGAGCAACAGACAACGATGTGATGATGTTCTTCACTTTCAGAGGCTGGATGACTAACAGAAAGCAGAGGAAACGAGAAAAGGTTGAAGGCCAGCGAATGATAATAGCGAGGGGAAGGATTAGAGAAGTTATATTTCAAGAAAAAACTTCATAAGACAGTAAAATAACTTTTTCTTAGCTTGTTCTTCTGATCTGCTCTGAGCCGATCTGCTGTAATAAAAAAAAATTACACTAAGAATGTAATAAAGCAGGTGAATAAACTAAAGATTGTAAAGTCAAGTCTATGGATTTATCAATCATGTGATCTTCGAGTGGGTAAGTTCACGCAGAGGAAACAAATAGAATATACTTATATATGGTTATAATATATATGGTTACAATATTCAAAATCAATGCACACAAAACTACTACACCAACAAAAAGCAACTGGCACTACAGTCCGATTGTCAGGCTAACTGATCCCCTCTACCGATTTTCATCCGAGCTTCTTGCATCAATACCATATCAAATTTAAAACAGAAAAGCTGGTGGTTAAAATATGAGTGTGTACCTTAGTCAGTGAGTTAGTCTGAGCAGGTAGAAACAGGAAGTTTAAAAAGATTAAATGAATACCCAACGAGTCAAAAAGAAACTGGCAATTCAATTCACAACAAAACCCTCTAACATTATCGGTTTTAAGTTTCTTTAAACTGAAAATGTTTAGGTTTCGGTTCCTTGGTCAATTAATTAGACAAGGTCAAAGTGGGCTGTAAATCTGATCTATAATTCTCACCATCTGCATCCCATTTCTTATTCCAGGGACCAAAAATATTAACAATTCTGTGGCAAATAACATAAAGTTGTGATGCATACTGTATGTCATTGCAAATGCTACTGCAGGTTAGCTTTGGTCTGGCATGACTTTAAAGATACAGTTATTTTTATTTATTTTTTCTTCCTGGCTGATGCCAACCTTTAACCCTTGAGTACTTGGAATCATACCCACGAAAATGTTCCAATGCTACAGAAATACTTCACATTAAACTCACATTAGTTGTGCACATGGGCACAGGTGCTGGAGGTATTTTAGAGGACAAAGCTCTGCTATAGTAAAGACCTGGTCCCTGCCAGTCATTCTCATATTTATATTAAAAATGTTAATGTACAGCTCACAATGGCAACAGTCGAAGTAGAACTACAGTAACTACAGCTTCATCTTTCCTCTGTAGATTCCACAGTGCGTTTTGTCCGCGACTGTTTACTAAGTATCTCTCCCTTAATTTGTGCTTTGTTCATTTTTAATCTCTTTTAATTCCGTTTGTCACATTTTGGTTTGAAGAAGTGCAAGTTACTGGTTGCCACTATGTTTCTTCACTATGTCTTCCACAGACCAGAAACCCATGTCAAATGGTGGAAACAACAGTCTTCAGGTGTGTCCCCAGCTTTCAGGCCAACTATTTGGATCCGCAGTCAATGTCTTATATCAGCTTAACTGCAAAGTGGACTGATGAGGTAAGTCATTCTAGATCCAAACAGTTTGGTAGTCATGTCAGTACTGGGTAGGAAAGTTATTAAAATTTAGAAAAGCTGGTACAGGGACATCCCTAATCTTATATGCATCTTTCTCATGCTGTCGTTTTTGGAGGGTTGTTTTCCTCGCATTCCTCGTCTGCCATTCTTCAAAATAAGTACATCTACTCCCTACTCTTTTAATATCACTTCCCCTCTCCCTTACCATTTCTCCTTGATTGCTGTCATTTATCAAAATCTTGTACTGCCATCGTCTCTTCCAAACTTTGTTTGCATTTTTTCCCTCCTCCTCTTACTCGTGCAGGATAAGGCCTTTTTACCGCACCTCATTTCAGTCTGCACTCATTTATTTTTATTTCCTATCCACCTCTTTTTTCTTCTCTTGAAATGTATTCCTTCATCTTCACCAGTTCAGGTTACTTGCAGGAAAACGAGACACACAGACAGAAAAATAGAGTGAACAAGTAAAGATATATTCCACCGCCTCTCTGTATCTGACTCACCCGTTCTTTTACTGACTCTATTTCTGTGCCTGGTTTCCTCTGTTCCACCTCTCCACCTCTCTCTGCTTTTGTTTCTTCTCTCACTGCTCATGTCTTCCCTCCACCTGCCATGTCAGCTTATAACTAACAGTCTGTCTTTCGCTCTATCCCTCTTTCATCCTCACATCCTGCTCCCTCTCCTACTGGTTTTTTGATCTGCTCCCTGTTTCCTTCTGTGTTCCATCAAAAGAAACCTAAACATTTGAAATGTCACAAAAAGCTGAGTTTCCATCGGCTTGGCTCTAACATTAAAGGGGCTGTGTAAATGTCACAAATAAACAAGAACAATTGTAGTTTTTTATTTCCCAATCATGTTTTGTTCTTCAGTGTAATTATAATTACATTAAGTATGATGTAATTAGTTTTTGTGAATTTCCTCATTGATGAAGATCACATTTATACTGTATTTTCAGTAACTCTTACAGTTTATTATAAGAGTTACAGTAGTTAAATTCTGAGGACCAGTGATGAGGACAAGACTCAGCAGACCAACTGCACCTGAAAGACAAAGGCCACTGTCCACATTCTGAAAGGAGACAACCAAAACTTGAGGTAAAATAAGCTATGTCACACTTTCCTATGAGGTACAACATCATTGGGAATTTCCATCAATTCCAGTTGCCACTGAACAGGACTTATAGGACAGCAAAACAATTGTATTTGTTTTTTGTTAATAATCTGCCTCGGTATTGTTACTGTTAATATTAAGTTTCAAAGTGTTTTGAACTTTTGTTTTTTCATAATGTGAATACTGTAGTAAAATCCCAGTCATTACAACTTCATGTGCATTTTCCACAGTTTACAAGACTTGGTGACTCCAGATGGTGAGCTGGCTCGCATGTTGACATTTAATGCACTATTTGCCAAGATTAATGTGATTGTGCTTTGTTTATTCACTACATCATTGTCTTTATCTCTTTCACTTGGTTCCTTCTACCTTTTATTCTCACCCTCTATTGCAGGGTTGCAGCAGCAACTGAGCAAAGTGAATAACACACACACACACACACACTCAGGTAACAATGAGGAAAATCTGGTTCATGTTCCTCTTTCATCTATTACTTCTCTTTGAAACTCTCTGGATCTGCCGTCATTACTTCATCTCGTCCAATTAACTTTTCTAACAAAATTATGATTAAAATGTAAAAAAAACAGTAAACTAATTTTTGTTGCAACAACACGCTGACCTTTACACCATCACACCCTGCAGTGGTTCACCATATGTGTTTATTTCAGCACAATTTAATGCATGGCAGCAGCTTCCCCCGAGACCTTCAGTTTCATCTATAAAACTCAATTCCGTGTGCTGTGTTTGAGAAGGAATGTGTGCATACAGTATGTGCAGTGGTGTGTATAAGCGTGCATGTTTATCTTGTCACTGCACTCCTGCTTCAACATTAATAAGCGCCAATGATCCATGCAGAATTCACATTTACATGGCGGCCTTAATTATTAAAATAGTTTGAGGGGGATGGCAAGGTGGTAAAGCTCGGTAACTATAATCTCAGCATAAATAATAAAGTGCGAGTGTCATTTTTATTTATCATTTGTTAGTTTTTTAAAAGATAATATTTTAGGATACACAGGATCTAATTGCAGAAATGTGCTTCTGATGTCAGGATATTGTCACCCAGTAGGCTTTTCCATTTGAAAAAGAAAAACAGAATAATTTTGTTGCCACTGTAGTGTTGCAAAGCCATTACAAAGGTTATGTGTTTCTGCATCCTTTTATGTTTTTTTGAGGCTGTATTTATTTCTTTGACCAAACTGAAATGAAATATTGTATCTCCTAATTATATGCTAAACTTTTTGTTTGTTTTTATGAAGGTCTTAAC
Organism: Channa striata; assembly: GCA_033026295.1. Lineage (NCBI taxonomy): Eukaryota > Metazoa > Chordata > Actinopteri > Anabantiformes > Channidae > Channa > Channa striata. The sequence continues at coordinate 30,369,852 of CM065168.1, read as the reverse complement.
TTAACTATTTAGTTGGACCTTAACCAGAGTTCTATTTGTTTCTGACAGAGACCCCCTCTCTTGTCACACCTGCAGTTTTGATTGGATGAGAAAGCATGTTTAACTACCAGCCTGCACCTGAGCTGATTCATTGTTATATTTTTATTATTATTTCTTCAAAGAGAAAGAAAAAAATCTTTGAACATGTAGAACATTTTAACAGACAAAACATCTCATCTGGAAATAATCCACATACTGCAGGCCTACACAAAAATCAAATGCAGCAGCCCACCAGCACAAAACACAATAACAATACAATGAACTTCCTGACAACAAAAAAAATCAGTGTATTATCTGATAATAAAGTGCCTCTTCTGTTAAAATCAATCGCTTTTCCCCACTACCTTTCACCACTACTCATAACATGCTGTCATTCAAGCTGTCATAGTACAGATTTGAAACAGGAACATAAACCAGCCCAGACCATTTCGATTATGAAATTATTTGTAATTTTTGGCTTAATTACTTAGTTGCATGGTATATGATGCAAGTTTCCTAGAGTTTACATATCTTATTTCACCAAGATACTTAGGCTACAATCAGACGACATTATCAATTAAAATGCTACTTTGAATAGCTTAGGAGTATTTGTATATATGTTATTATACGTGGCTCAACGTCCCTTTTTTATAAATATATCTCCACTTTTAGCTGAAAGACTCAATTCAAAATATTACAATTTCTGTAATCAGGGCAACCAGATGACATTATCTGGAGGACATTTTCAGCCAGAAGAGACTAGAGGCACACGATACAATTTGCAGCTCCTCATGCAAGGTCACAACGCATTCAACGTGAAAAGACGTGTTTCAGCAAGCCAGATTTCTTTCATTCATTGACGAGTTTCAAGCAGATATGTTCCACCCATTCACATTTATCACAATTAGCCAGATTGCACTGCCCAGGTTTTATTAAGGGACTCCTAGTTTACTGCCTGCTGTGTGCCGCACAGTCAATCGGGGCATTTACTTTGCATGAAAGTACAGAGGTAACCCGCCGTGTGTGTGCCGGCATGTCTGTGTGCAATTTACCCATTAGGTTGGAACCACTGAGTCGTATCCCAAAGTTACTTTCATGTTACGTAACTCCTGACACTTAACATATTAACTCACTCGTTCCCTCTCCCTTAGCCCCTTCTCTATGTCTTTCTGTCAGGTTTATGAGAGAAATTGTTGGAAGTAGCCATGACCACATCTAAACCATGACCGTACCTAAAAGGAGGAGAGAGACGAAGTTAAAAGAGAAGAGGAGGAGGAGACAGTGTGTGACAGAATATAAAACAAGGAGAGGGGAAAGGTGAAGGTTCCCCCACCCATGCAGAGAAAGCTCTTAAACTTTCCAATATTCAGTAGAGCGTTTGAGATGAAGTAAAGTATCTTTATCACAAACAAGAAGCAGTATGAAGACGCGAAATGTTAATTAAAACCCAAGAATAATGCATTATTGCCATGCATGTTTGTGGCAGCCTATGGATGTGTGAATGTGTGTGTGTGTGAGTGAGTGAGTGAGTGAGTGAGTGAGTGAGTGAGTGAGTGAGTGAGTGAGTGAATAAAAGAGACACATAGAGCTCAAACAATGTGATTTTCTATTTGAGTAATACAGGGACATCAAAAGACATGCAGGTCTCAGTTCCCAAACACACACCGTCACAGCATTATGTAATTTGTTCTGATAGCCTGGTGTTGGTGAAACATTGCGGCAGCACTTAGTGTGTGACACCTCGACCTCTTTCATGTAGAAAACACACACCAAAACATTCAAAAAGACATGGACACACACACACACACACACACACACACACCAGACAAATGAAGGAATAAAACAAAGCTCTAAAAGGAGGTTATTCTGAATGACGAACACAGCAAAAGAGACATGAAAAGGATAAAAACACAATGAACAAGACTGTAGGAAAAAAGGAGGTTTTGGAGAAACAGGAGAAAGAGAGAGATGCAGCAAGGGAACATGGACAGAAAGCAAAGCTTAAAGTACAGTAAATATGGAGAAAGGGAAGTAAAAGGACAGAGGGGGTGAGTGTAAATAATGGAGGGGTGAGAGGATGGAAGAAGAAAGTTAAAGAGAGAAGTGGAAACAGTGAAGGTGAAGGATGTGAGGGAAAGAAGAGAGACGAGAGAAAAGGCTGCAGTATGTGGAACACTTACGTAACTGCACCGACAGCGTTCATCAACCATCTCCTGAGACTACAACACACACACACACAGACATGAAAAGACACAATTTCAGAGACACAAAAGACAGGGTGTCAGGACTCACACAGACGCACACACACACACCAAAATCACACACACATGTAAATAATGAGCTCACACACACACACACACACACAGGGCGTCAGGAGAGGCTAATGTGGCATCTGTTGGTTTTTCAACAGCTGCCTTTATTGTCTCATCGGGAGGCAACTGTCCCCGTCTGCGTCCTTTCCAAGACGGGGACAGTTCAAAGTCTGACGGTCCAAAAGGTCGTCTTGTTCTACCTTCTTTGTCCTCGTCAGCAAGTAAACCGATCTGCTCAAGTATCAAAGACACAAATGATTAAGAGGCGCACAAATTACCCAATAAAAGCCAATATTTCAAATCATTTTAAACTCTTTAATTTTTACACTGTTTATGGTGAGTGGCCGGTTGTTTTCTCAGGGAAACCATGACACTTTAATAGCTTTTAATTGAATTTGTTAGCTAAACACATAGGAGAGACCAAACAACAAAGATAAATATTTCACTGTCAAACATTAAATATTAATTTGTAAATATAGAATGAACTTTCCTTTCTGCCTCTCTGTAATCCAGCTTCTTGCCCTGCTATTACCCACCCACCTTTTTATCTCACTATACTGTCTCATTATTGCTTTTTCTTGTCTTCCAGGCTAAATTTATTTCAACGTTGAAAACAGTGCAAAGCGCCGTGCTACTGGTCATTCCGAGAAGTTTCTGCTCTCACTCCATCCCATCTCGCCGACATCTGAAGAAAACATTTTTGTTGACACCTGTCGCTCTCTTCCAGAACCCATTAACTTCCCACTTTCTGTCTCTCAGTTTTTCTCATCTTATCTTTCTCGCACTCCTTTTCTGTCTCTCACCCCTACTGCACCAAAACATGAAGATATGGACAATTTTTGTTGACAGCGGTCTCTGTTACTGTTCATTTTATAAATCTTTTTATCTGTTTTCCTGTCTTCTCTTTTACTATTTCTCTTTCATTTCTTTTTCCCTGCATCCATTTCAATCACTTCTGTGACTTTTACAGGAGTCAGGACATCTGTAGTCTGCAGATTGTAAGACTTTCTTTAATGCTAGAAAAACTGGACTGTATAGATAAATGAATGTAAATGTAAGGACGACATTTGATTTGACCATTACACATTATGCAATCTTACAAGCATAACAACATGTAGAATCTCTATTGATTCCTTCATCTCTCTCTCTGTCTTTCCAGCTCTTCCTGCCCCCCCCACACAATTAAACCACTGAGAGCTCATCACAACGCTCATTTTCTTCTGCTCTCCTTCTACCCGCAGTCTAAATATGAAAACGCCTTATTTTTAGAGCTGAAAGTCACTCTTGCCGGCTCCAGAACGCCATGGGATGTTTTGAAAAATAGGACTTTCTACTTTCTGTACAAGTCTCGCTCAAATGACGACTCTGCAATAGCTACAGCCAATTATACTTCCCAGCAAGGTGTAGTAGATGGCAGCCACCTTCAGTGCAGGCAGACGCCAGAGGAGCAGACTGTAGTACATTCTGTGAGTCACAATGGAGGGAGCGTGATGGATATTTAATTAGTGTATTACTGTCTAAGGTACAATATTGTGTGAGAAACACGACTATATAACCAGCCAGAAAAGAATTCAGATCCAGGAATTTCTTTTCAACATCCAACTCAAATTATTTTTATCCTGAAGAAAGGTCACAAGGTCACACTGCTGTACAGTAGTGAGTAGTTTTCAGATGAATATAAAAGCTGTCCCCAAAATCATCACACTGCTATAGTAAATGTATGATAATCATTGAAAAATGATGATTATGATAATTATTAAGTAGTCATGTTAGTACTCAGTATCAAAAATGACTGTAGCACTGAAAATGGTTGTATAGTGCACTCCTTGTAAAGATAATTGGTCGAATGAATAATTATTGATACAATGGATTCATGTTTTTGCTCACTAACAATGCTAATAACTGGTTGTTATTCTGAGAAAACTATGGCTGAGTTGTGGTATAGGGGAAATGCAGTAAAATATATAAACAGACAAAGCTGCCCAGTGAGGGGGCTGGCTACATTCATGCTCATTCATGTTCAAAACATTTTTTAATGCTTTATCTCAAAAACTGATGATTAGTTGAAATTTCGGATCCTTTGATTACATGTATGATAACTTCACTTATTCCCTGGAAGTGACCCTCAATAAATGAATGAATAAAACTCAATAATCAAAAATGAATAAAGGGTGGGAGAACAAAAAGGGATAAACTGGTTTGTCCATGTTTCTAATGAAAAAGAAATCAACTCTTAGTAACAACCTTTTTTTATAAGTTGTGAATCCTCTTTGTTTGACAGTAATTCCAAAAGAGCAAAGACAGGATTTTTACAATTTGCTAAATTGTAAAAATAAATGCACCATTGTGCCTAAAGACAAGAATATATTACAAAACTCATACTCTAAAAAACCCACATACAACTGATACTTGATGCAAACGTCTTTCCATGATTGACACTATGATCTTGTCCAGCTGGTGAGAGTTTACATGTCATCAATTTTCTCACAGTGATTGTACATTTCTGCTTCAGCTCTTTATCTCGGTCGCCTTTGGGATTCGAAGACGGCGTGAAAGCGCTTTACTTTCTACTCTTATACCTCCCTATCTCCCTCAGCTGCGCATCATCCGGTGATTGCCGTCATCCGCTCTCGACTCCCCTAGGTCTGTCCTTTCACTCATTCCTTTTTCTGTCTGGCAGCTTCCCTCTGTCTCAGAAAGCTGGAGACAGCAGGGAACAGTCAGGGAGAGACAGAGAGACGGAGAGAGACGGAGATCACCTTGGGCTTCCAACGCTGTTGTCTTTACCTCGATCCCATCAAATCTCCATCTCTTTCTCGCTCACATGCTGCTTTGTTCCCTCGTGCTTTCTATCCTTCACACTGATATCATCTGCTTTCACTCCATCCTATTCTTTTGTTCAGTGTTTCCTTCATCCTCCCTTCCTTCCCTGTGTCTTACCCGCTCGCTAACCCTCCCTCCGCTTTCCTCAGCCCGCTTCCATTGCATGTCTCCTCTTGTATTCTCACTCTCCTCTGACAAATCCCATGAGAAGAGTGACTAAGTGCCTCAAATCCTCAAAGACAAGAAATCGGTGTGCTGCGGGATGGTGTGTGCAAGTGTGTGCGTTAACAGACGTAACTAGGCCAGAAGGTTCAAGCGTCTGTTATCCTCAAATGATTGCAGGTCTGATTCCTGTTTTCAGCATCATGGACCATAATGCACACAGCTGCCATTCCACATGCACGGGGATGCTGGTAATCTCCTAAAATATTATACAGCACTTCCACTTAACAGCTATTGTGTATTGTTGGTATTTAATAACCTCAATAATTAAGGTATAATGTAAGTGCACCGATCACGCATAACATTAGGATGCACAATCCAACACCGTGGCTCCGCAATGAATTTTTCTTTACCTACTTTTACAACTCCTCAGTTCTTAGGTTGAAACTTTCAGAAAGGTGATAATTCTACTGTGTGTTAATTGTTGAGGTCAAAGTTGGGAGTGGACTTCGACTGCATTATAAGAAGAGGTGGTTCTAAAGTTTTGGCCCCCCTATTTAAATGAATGAGGTGGCCAAAAAAATAGAACCACCAGCCAACGGAGTCTGGAAACAATGTCTGAAATTTCCAGTAACTGGCAGAGGTGACAGCTGCTGGTGGTCACCACTGCCTGCAGCAGCTGTCCCCCATTTGTAAGTGCCAGGCTGTTTTAAATCAGTTTACATTACACTGGAAGCATCACACTGTTATTCTAGTTATTAAATATAAATACATGAATTATTTACTTTCCTGACCTCGTGTGGTATCATGTAAAGGCCACTGTAGTGGCATCTGAGCCGACACATAGTCATTTACAAACTAAAATAATTAGGCCTGATAATTAATTAAAATAAACAGATTAATGAAGTTTATTAAAATCTAGCATGCAGCTTTGGTTATTATGATTACATGTGTGCAGCTCTGCACTTGTCCAGCAGTGACAGGACTGGATGAATGTCCTGAAAGAAACAGTGATCTGATCCAAAATTGATCTCTGATGTGTGGAGCCACAGCCTCTTTGATGATAGCATTCGCAAAACCATGTCTGTCCATAATTCCCTCAAAACTGACTACAGCCCTGCTCTGCACTGTGAAATCACTCCCCAGACACCGAGCTTTCTGGGATTTTTGACTGTGGTATGTAACAAAGTGGTTCTTTCTGACTGTGGCTCACATGCTCTTAAGGAACCAGGTTATTGGAAAACTGCATGTACATGCACAAAAAGAACTGATCTGATTGATCTGATCAATCTGATCAGACACACACAGTCAAAACTGTAGAATATAACTTATTTAAACACTTTGTAGCACTTTCTTTAGCAAATACTGGTGTCATTAGAATACAAACTCTCCCTGGTCTTGCTTGGGTTTTCCTCAAGTAGTCCGACATCCTCCCACAGTCCAAAGACGCACATGTAACGTTAATTGGTGACTTTTAATCAACCGTAGGTGTGAGTGTGAGTATGAAAGATGGCCTTAGTCTGTTGGCCGTGAGCGGACTGGCGACCTTTCACCCAAAGACTCCAGCACCCTGTGACCCTAAACACAACAGGCAGTTACAGATGATGGACTACATCCCGGAGGGACTAACGTATCTTCAGTTTGTCACACCACGTGTTTATGACATCACCTAAGATTTGGCCTCAGGGCAGATATGGTTCAACAGTATGCTCCAAACATGGCCATAAATAAAAACGGTGGCTATATATGTGTCACTTGTACTTGATATCCAAGCTAATACAAACTACCATACACACAGAGATCCCACACGTACTCCCAATTTCCAAAAATACTGTAAAGTCAATAAGCAAGTTCGTTTAAAATATTAGATTTAGAACCAAGAAAACCATTTCTCTAGTTGTATTTGCTGTTTCACAAAAAGACACTGGAGAATTTAAGAACAGAGAAAACAGTTCTCCATATCCGAGATGGGTCCCTACCTCTTTTTGGTGGTATTTAATGGCTAGCTTGAGCTTGGCCAGGTCATGGCACTGTCTGGGGTCCAGCTCTTCACTCTGGTCGTTGTCTCTGTGGTTCAGGATCGTTTCTAGCTCTCTAGAACTCCTGGCCTGATCCAGCAGATCCTTGGCGAAACGTTTGCACTGTTGAGACAGCTCCTCATATTCCTGACGAAACTCATTCTCCACCTGAGAAAAAGAAGAAGACATTACAGGTTATGAGAGAACTAGAAAACCGTCCTTATGATGGGTGTCTAGCTGTCCATAATTCAGATTTCCATTATTTGATTCTGTCTCCAGCTCACAGAGGGTGAAACACAAAGGTACCATTTGACATAAATTATTCTGAAGCCTGTGCTGCGGTGACTGCATGGAAACACAAGATAAAACTTATTTTATCCTATGCCCAACAAAACAGCTACAGAAATAATAATCTATAAGTTATTTTCGTAGCTACAGTTGTAGAACTAGAGTTTTAAAGATAATACAGCACAAATGAAGGAAAAACTTGCGAAAACCCTTTTTTTCGTACATTTCATTGAATGTCTTCCAGCCTCACTGTGCACACGGTTCGAGGTTGTCTGAGGAAACACAAATACAAGACTTTGATATCACTACCTTACTGAGTTCTTTGAGTTCCCAGCCCAGTCTGAAGGCAGTGAGGATTGGATCTTCACTCGAAAGTGCAATGAGAGAGGGCGAGGCCAGAGCCTTGTAGATGTTGAGTCGAGAGCGCGAGTGTCGAAGGCTGTCGACCTACAAAAGGAGAACAGCGTACACAGAAAGAAGTGATGGGTTACTGTTGGGATTGGAAAACACCTCAGGCCACGTCTACCATGACACATGTTTTTGTTACCTGATTGCAGACAATTTATTCTAAACTGAACACTTGAAAATCTTAGTTTTAATGTTTTCTATCAGATTTAGTCAGATTCATTTGTCGATTTTTTTAGCCAAGGGAGAAATTTAGTTTAATATTCTTAGTTTCGATTACGGGCGCATGATGGCTCCTTCATGGATCCAATGAATGAAACAATTTTGACATAGGTGTGATTTGGAGAATGTCAGATAGTGATTTGTGTTTGTGCATTGGAAAAATTATGCCTGTGGGTAAAATTGGAGCATACTCTATCTTGCGTATTTGCAAGATAGACTGAAATAATTGATGACATATCATAACTCCAAGTTGCAGTGAATTTCTGTTGATGCAGGTTATTGAGCTTTGAGTTTCCCAGGCAATCTTAGCTTTGATGCAATTAGATCAGGAAGCTTTTGGATGCATTTGCTAACAAACTTTGAAATAATGTACAACAGTCAAGCAGCAAGTAATATTTTTATTACTGATTAATCATCCAACTATCTTAGCAGTGGTTTTGTCTATAAAATTTCAGAGAGCATTTAAGAAAGGCAGCTTCACAGTTTCCCACAGTTCAAGATTCAGTCACTTTAGTTCATGCCTGACATTCCTCCTGGAATTTGGGACATCGACAAAGGATTTCACTCGTTTCCTCTTTTCTCTGATAGCAGGTATCCCTTTTTCTTGACGTCTGTCGAGACATCCTGTCGCCAAATGTCCTTTGGCAATCCGTCGTCTTCTTCATCCCTCAAGGATTCCATGTCAAAACTTCACTGATGATGATTGATAATGGTTTTTATAGCATTTATCCATTTCTATCTGCTTTTGTCAATTTTCCTCTTCTGTTGGTGATTGTTGCATCCTTGTCCATAGATCGTTACTGTTGAGCTTGATAGCAGCCAGTTGTTAAAGGTTTGCACTTTGCTGATTGCAACAGTTCATGAACCCAAACTTCAAGGTGACCAAAGAGATATTTACTTGACTGTGTTTTACAGAAACAGCACCAAATCCACACATTTAGGAAGCTGGAACCAAGTGTGTGCTTGTCGTCTTGGCTAATTCCATTGTGCATACTACTGATTGACTAAATGATTAACTTTGATGAAAAATGACCAGCCACACTTCGGTGTCATTCGACACAAACAACTTTCTTGCATCTTTTGTATAATGGCATGTTAAAACCAGTGAAGCACTTTCTTTTGCAAAACAGGCTGACATAATTACAGTTACTAAAGGAAGAACATAACTGTGTAAAAGATGCTGATTAATGAATAATCAAATGTAAGGTCTCTAATTATTCGCAGCCTGCTGAAAATATCAATGTACAAATGGCAGCAATTACAAGCTAGTTCACAACAACATTTTTCTATAAAGCAAAAGCAAAACATGTAGTGAAATATGCAGGAGAAACAACTACGTACTTCTGAACTGGAGACACACTCAACGCAGTCACATCGTATCTGGTGTGGTCTGGGAATTGTGACCTACACAGAACAAAGCACAGACAGACAGATACTTTATTCATCTTAACAGGAAACTCACATAGTAAAACTTCATGGAAGCAAAAATACAAGTAATTAATTGAAATATTAAAAGTATTAAATTAAAATGTAGCTTATCGAAAAACATTTTTTTTTTGGTATTGGCTGATATGCTTCTTGTTGTGACTAAGCCTCAAAATAAAAAAACGTCAAAAAGTTATATTGATGTCCATGTCGTCACCTTCCGCTGTACAAGTAGTTTGATGATCTCGTAGTTGTTGGTGTGAGCAGCAAGCATAATGGGAGTGATGTCAGGCGTGAACTCTGAAAACTGACTGTCCATCATCAGTGAAGGAACCTGGGGAAGACCAAAAAAAACATTCAATATTTAAGTATATGACTTTAAAGCATATAATACACAAGTAATATGATTTAAAGAGTCAACATTGTATTGTAAAGTGACAGATTAAAATCCTAAATAGCCTTAATCTTTTGATGAATCACGTCCTAATTACTGGTGGTAAAACAGGGAACAAAAACCAAACTGTTTAAATAAAAAGCCATAAATCAGATCGACAGGTGGCATTTTCACACAGCTGATAGTAAAAGACGATTAGTGAATCGAATTAAACCCACTTTCATTAGATTAAAACTGTATACATTATTGTAAAGCATCAGAGAAAAGAATCGTCACCAGAATATATATATATATATAATTTTTTGGGGATTATGTCATACACAGCCATAAAATAGTAGTTATGCTTTTTTACTACTGAAGAAAAATGTCTGCTCTGTCACTATAGGCGAAAAAGAGAACAACCATTAGCAAATTAATTTCAATAGAGTTATGCTTGTATGAACAAGTCCATTTAATACAAGCTGCATACACTTAACTAAAGGAACTAGCCATGCTGCTATGCATTAGAATAATCTTTCCAAGTAGCCATTAGAGCAATTCATTGCTGAAAAATATGAAAATTTATTACCAAGCACCAAAATGTCGTTCCGACGTGTGATCCATCACTTTGAACATTTAGCCTGCATTACTGTTGTCACTATTCCATTATCATTATAAAAAATAACACAGTACAGACTTTTCTATGGAGCACTGGATGTTCTGTAAGCTGATTTGCACTTCTACACTGATCTTCTCACTTAATCTTCATTTGCAAGCAAAGAAAATGAAGTATTATAACCTTGTGATTATTGATCACTGCATAAACTCACTGTGATGCTCTAACCTGCAAACATTAACCACGCTACAGACTGATGATTGTGCTAACCCAAATATATTTTTTATGTAACAATTAAAGGAACATCATCTACTTATTTATTTATTTATTTTGCTAATTGATAATTACTTATCCAGCAGCTTTGTACATAGCTTGTTTAGTATCTCTTATTATTAACCTATACAAAAAAAGTTATGAAAATTTTACTAATTGCTGTGAAATTGTCTCTACAAACGTCACTCATGACCAGAGGTGCTGAGGAGAAGAATGTCTTTAAATATTACTATTAAAAACTACAAAACAAATGTGATTGTGAACCACACTAACAACTCTGCAGTGGAACACAAACTAAGAGGTCATTGATTAAAAACCCTTTTCTGTTGCGAAACCGACAAGAAAAATCCCCATGATGGACGCTGATGCATCCAGAGTTCGATTAAAAATGCACAATTAGTGGTAGCATTCCTGCCGTATTAACCACTGTATAATATAAGCATGCTTGGCTGTTTGCATTCAGTCATTTAGCATCCACAGACACTTGCAGTCTAATTTGGCACACACACACACACACACAATGGAAGTGGTGACAGTGATGTCATGCAGGGTGCTCGTCTGGCCCACCGGGAGCAAGACACTGAACCACACTTCGACATGCGGCAAGGAGGGATCGAACCACTGACCCTGTGGTCCGTGGACAACTACCTTACCAACAAGGTTTATTCCCACTGGAACAAGGTGCCTTGAGCTGAGTGTCTTGCCAAAGGACACTTGGAGATGTGGACAAGAAGAACTGTGGACTTGAACAATCGACCCTGTGGTCCCGCAGGAGGAGTTATAGTTTTTTGAAAAATAAACACTGTATTATATTATAAAGCCATTCATTACATCTTTATATAACACCTATCTATGCCAAATAGGGGTTTGTGAAAGTGTTGCCAAATTAGGAATCAAAATTTAAATATGCTTGCATGTCGCAAAACATCAAACATTTAAATCCTATGATATCAGCGTGCGCGCACATTCACACACACACGAGGTCCACAGCAAGACTTCAGAGGAAGCCGTGAGAGGACCAGACTTGAGGAAGAGGAGGGAATGAGGGAGGGGGGAGGAGCAGAGCGAACATGTGTGGATTTGCTTTCATCTCTCAGCGGGAGAATGAAGCAGAGTGCTTTTCCTCATCCTTCTCATCTTATCTTCAGTCTCTGTCTCCATCCTCGCAGTCTCCTCACCTCCTCCTTTTTCCAAGTCTGTCGCCCACATTATTCCATTCGTCTTCTACTTTCGGTACCATTCTCTCTAACGCACTTATACTCTTCATCTTCTCTTCAGTCTCCTCCCTCCACCTTTTTTCGTCTGTCCTCCTATCAACTCTCTTTTTCCATCTGTGTTCCCTCCTGTCTTTCCTTCCTTTGCCATATCTCTTCTCAACCCTCATGCCAAAACCTCTTTTCCTCATTTCATCTCTGCCTCTCTCTTCCTCTTTCTCTCTCTCCCTCTCTTTTTTCCTGGCGTGATAAGTAGTGTGAGAACAGCTGCCACAGGCTAGGCTTCACGAGATAAGGGCAGAACACACACACACACACACACACACACACACACACACACACACACACACACTGACTAAACAAACACAAATAAATATACCCACTCAAGATACGTTATCTGGATAATTTAGGTGGAACATTGTTTTTTATATTTTATTGATAGATGTGAAAGGGAATGGTTAAGAGCGTTGTCATTTTCACCTGGATTTGATCTTTTATTTAATCAAACCTTCCTATAATTTATGCTGCTCACACCGCACATGGCCATATAAGATTTTTTAAGGGACCTGATCCAGAAGGGATCCACTAAAAGAAAGATGGGGACTACATAGAGCCTGTATGCCAAGCATTGCTGGGGTATGGGAATGACTGGACATGCAGAAAGTACCAAAAAAGAACAAGTCATTATTTTTCAATAAAGTAAAGTTTTCCAGCATTCACTTAGACATCACTCTGCTTATCATTTGTGTATTCACATGGACTTAAATGGGAAGGTGAGGTTACAGTTGGCTTTCTCAGATATGCAGATTTCCTAACATTAGAGAAAGTTTTCCAGTAAGATTTCTTTTGAATACTGCAGATTTCTCTTCCATATATATGCATAACAAGGTTTCTAACCAGCTTTCTGGCAGAACAAAAGTATTCATTTAAATGAAAGTTGAACTAAAAATAAAACAAAAAATCCCAATAAGTCCCTTTCCATTGCAACTTCTTTCCCCAGAGCTAAAACATAACACTAACTCTCACTCTCACAAGAAAAGCCTTCGCATTAAGCATAAATCAATCTTTAGACATAGTGACATACAGTCCAAGAACCAACAGCCATAAACTCGACTCAAATCTGATGATGGCACATTATACCTTATGACACTCTGATGGGCAGCCAATAGGAGCTACCTGAAAATGGGCTGCATTAATCGTTGGGAACACTCATGGAATGGATGTCTTCTCACCTTAAAGTGAAGCGGTGAAGTCAGGAATCAGTGCTGAAGAATTTCAGATTTGAGACAAACTGATTCTGCAGTGAGTTAAAGGGAATCTACTTTCATTTTAAGCACGGTTTGCAATCTAGGACAAAGTAGAGGTAAAACCGCCTAAAAACTGCAGAACAAGGCCCTTAAAGTGAAATAAATAGTTTGTGCTGCAGTTAGTTAAAAACATTTTAGGATTTATTGATTTTTCTCCACTATTCAGGTTTTTTTGTGAAGACACAAAGAGACAAAGAAAAAACTAAAAAAAAGATTATTCAAAAACAAAATCTAAAAACAAACATTACTTTCTGTGAACTCGTTTGTTATTTAATGAAAAAAATAATAATCTTGAACTCCAGCAATACACACACACATGCAAAATAATTGTTTTTCCCACACACACTTAACACATTAAAGGAAAGTTAAGAAATGAGACAGATACTGCATTTATCTTTCTCACAAGTTTTCTCTCACTTCCTCTGTTGATCATCCTGAATTTTATTGCCTTCCCTTTCTGTCCGTCTCGTTTTTCTTTTTCTTCTCTCTGTCCTTAACTCTGATTCATGTGACCATCTCTTTTTTGTGTGTTTCCTACTTTTCCATCCTCATTCATTCAAATCTCATTTTTGTATACACAGACGTGACCCTCAAACCCCATATCAGTTTGTATTTATCAGTTCCTTCCTTCCTTCCTTCCTTCCTTCCTTCCTTCCTTCCTTCCTTCCTTTTGGCTATGTTACATCATTCCTTCAATTTCTCATGAGCTGGTGATAAAAAAAATGCATTTGGTCGTACTTAATCATTGAGAGGAAAGAAGCGAGACAGTGTTGGAGGGAGGGAGGGCAAAGAAAAGGAGTGTTGGAGAAGGGATAGAGAGTGTTAATAAAAGGCCGAGGCAGAGTCAGATTGAGTCGGATGGATAAGGACAGCAGAAAGGTCAACAGTTTCGCTCGTCGAGAAGATAAAAGGCATCGACTCTACCTGTCAGCTGAGAAGGAGCAATTTAGAAAATACACATACCCACAACAAGCATCTAGTCCCTCATATAGGTGTTAGATGCTGACACACAATTTCTTTATTCTGTACAAAATCCCAAAATGTTGCAGTTTTGTTTTTCACTTGCTCACAAACTGATCCTCTTTGGATGGTGTCATAAAGTACTTTTATTAGGAGATACACAAATAAATATACCCCTGTCTTTGCAGCAATAAAAAAGTCAACTCATAGAGACACAGGAGAGTCATGTCAGATGCAGGTAGATTTTAGGAAACAATCAAGTTGTTCAGCTGTCAAATGGATGGTGGTGGGATCCCTGTTTATCTACTACTGCTATTTAATATGAGCCATAAGAACCGTTTTTCTCCCAGCTACAATATAGCAACATAATGGCTACTTTGTTAGTTTAATGGAAATATTAACGTTTACGTTAAAATGCAATAACAACAACAGGCCGCCATGCCTACATGACATAGAAATCTGATCAGGGTCTACAGTTCCCAGCTTCTCAACTAACGACAGCTATGATAAGCCTCATCCCACAACCCTTAAAAGGAGAAGCAGTTTAAAATATTGGATTGGTGTTAAAATATTGAATATTTTTCTCTAACACTTAAGTTGCAATTTTTTTTTTTTATTTTGATGCACGCAAACAAAGCCTCTATCATGCTCTTGTCTCCGTGCCTGACAATATATTCGAGGTGAAACACTGAGGTGTGCTTTACATTATTCCAGCTTAGCAATGGCAAAGTCAATCACCCACCGTGAAGGCGAAACACCCCAAAAGGGCTTGAGCATCGAAGGATATCACTGATTCAAATGATGTTCAGGATACCGACTGTATCAAAATATTTAGGTTGATGTTTTATTTATGATCATGGTATTTTTGTCCAAATACTATTCTTCTATTAATCTTTCTATCAACAAAAATGGTTGTAAGTCCAACATGTTTAAGCCAATATTTCTACTAAACCCTTTCATAAAATTTGATAGTCTACCTCATAGATTATTTTTTAAATCAACTGTGGTCTCATTTAGAGCCAAAATTAGAAGAAATTGTGTTACTTTCCAAACATAGTGGCTATAGAAAGTATTCAAACCTCTTAACTTGATGCATACTCTGTTCCTGCACTTTTTAAAAGGATAATATTGCCTTTTTTTTCGATCAGTCTAAATTTAAGTACCATTAATGATAAAGTGGAACCGTATTTTTAGAACTGTATTTACTTTTCTTTAAGTATTCAAACCTTTTTCATGCTGTATCTAGGTACAACTCATTTGACAGCAGGTACAAGCTTCTTTATAATTAAGATTTCTTCCCATTCTTCCTGGCAGGTGCCCTAAAGAATTCTAGGATAGAATGGAAAGTGTCAGTGACCTGCTATCTTCAGGTCTGTCTACAGATGCTGTGTTGGACTGAAGTCGGGCCTTAGGCTGAGCCACTCAGGGACAAGTTGTCCTGAAGTCACTCCAGCAGCATCTTGGATTAGCTTTTTTAAATTTGTATTTTTAATATACTTGTCTTTTTTTCTAACCACTTTTTCATTCTCACTCTTGCTTTAAGGGTTATTGTGTGTAGCTTCACAGCCATTTTTTTATCTGCGAATATAGCGATGGAGTGTCAATCCTTTCAAAAGTGAGTGTATATAGACATACACATTGACTGTTTTTATAGTTTATGTATTAAAGACTAAACCTAGAGAAGTCTAAAGCACTCTGTTTGAAAGAAAAACATTTAAAAATGGAGATGGGGAGAAAAAAAGGTGTAAACATGGATAAAAGCAAATAAAGTAAAAGAAAATGTGAAAAAGATAAACAGAAACAGAGCAAGAACAGATATGTTCTCATCCTCATCCAACTGAGAGGCGACCGCAACCTTCCCACAATCCTCTGCTTTGGCCAAGGGTTGGTTGCCATGGTGATGTGGAACCCACAGCCTTAGCTCCACAAATTAATGTAGAAGTCTCTTCCTTTCTAAGATTTCTCCTTGTGTCTGTCCTCTCTCTCTCTTCTTTATCAGTGACACTCACCCTCTCACTTTACCTCCTTCAGCTGAAGTCCCTTTTAAATCTCTCTCACTCTTTTACCTTCTCTCTCTAAATCTTTCTTCCCCTGTCCCCCTTAACACCTACACATTAACATAACTGTTCAACATGTTTTCTGTTTTTCTTTCTCTCTTTCTATTATAAACACACATACACACACGTACAGCAGGCAGAAAAATAAACTGTCTGTCTCTAAATCCTATTTCACACTGTCTATGAAACAAGCTGTTTAATTGTCTGTTTTTTAGCAAAATGTGGCATGGAGAATCATCATGAATGGATGAACTACTCATTATCATGCACACATATATTAAAATGGAAAAATATACACATGCATATATTAATCAATGTAAACATGCAAACACGTGCAGGTATGAAAGCTTCTGGATTCAAAAAATGAACATGCATCCATGAACCGTCCTAAACGTTCTGAGATCATCTAGGTCATGGTTATCCCACAAGTGTTGTTCAGGGACAACTGGACTTGGTTGTAGTTTATGAAAGTGTTTCACCCCTCTTAAGTTTTAAATGCTTCATCACTCTGATTAATTTGCTGCAGAGGCAGCCCTGAAAACTCTGTGAAGTCATTAGCCATTGTCCCTTTATCTGAGCGCTGCTGTAAAGGGCCAAGGCACATAGAAAATTTTACAGAAGGCTCAGTGTAACCTTCTGAATGACAGTGTGAAACAGGTCCATGTCATGATTGAAGAGTTAGAAGGTAAAATGCACCAGACAATACATATATCTTAAATTGCATCTTTCTAGCGCAGACATGGAAAGAGTGTCTCAATTTGTACAAAAGGCAAAATATCACAACACTTTGAGAGTATAAACAGACTTACAAATTAAAAATTTTACAATCACAATATATACATCTTAAACAGAGCAAGTGACCTGAAGAAAAAGGATAAAAGCATTACACAGCCACAGAACATGAATAAAGAAAATGTATTTAACAGAAAGCCAGAAAAAATGTCTATAAGAATAAATGTCTAAGGGTCTACCAGCGGCAGAATCAGCCATTAGTTGGCAGAAGGAACTTACAATTAAAGTATCATCTGCACTTGCTCGTGCAAAAACCACAGAGATGCACAGCGGTCCTGAACACAGAAGTCTAAGACACACTGTGACAAATCTACTGAGTGTCACTGCTACCTAGGATTGAGCCTGAAGACCTTATACCAGTGGCTATGACACAAAGGCAATTGGAGAAGACAAATTAATTTACCAAGTTCGGTAATACCACTTACCCAAAAATACAAGAGGGCAAGAGCTCAAGTCACACAGAGTGTCAGCAGCATCAGCTCAATTATTTACAACATCCCAAAAAATCTGGCCATCATACTAACCCCCCTAGTAGACGACATTGTCCACCACGCCAACCACTCACGGGACATGGTCACCAAGATACAAAAACCCAGAGGAAAAAACAATCCTGCAATTTCACAGCAATTTTCGCATGCACCACAATTGTGGATGCAGTCAAGACCAACCTCAGTGGAGACCACATATGTGCCCTCCTTGACCTCTGCCTGACCACAACCTGGCTGTGCCATGGTTTCAACTGTCTCCCCAGTTGTGGCTAAACTCATGGAGGAAGTGGAGAACGGAGCCCCAAACTCCTTTACAGAAAAAACCCCCAGCCAGCGGTTCAGGTATGTGGATAACAACTGGTTAAAAACCAAAGTTGAACATGAAACACATGAATTCAGTGGACAAACATTAAACATTAAATGGTTTAAATGGAGGATCTCAGGGAATTGTCTGGCCTTCCTGAATTGTGCAGTTCACATCGAAGAAGACACAAGCGTCAACGCTGAAGTATACAGGAAACCCACACACACACAGATCAATATTTACTCTTTGACTCACACCACCCTCTGGAGCACAAACTGGGAGCGATCAGAACGTTACACCGAGAGGCTGAGAGTGTGCCAAGGGTGGAGGAAAAGGAGGGAGAACATCAAGGAAGCCCTCAAAACCTGTGGCTATTTCAACTCTTTGTTAAATCCACCCTATGTTGCTGGAATATCTGAGAAACTCCACCCCAAGGACAAGACACCTAGACATAAGCAGAGCAATGTAGCATATCCAGTCCAATGCAATGATTTTTGTATTTTGTTCAGATTTATAGATTTCCAAATCTAAACAACCACTTCAAGCCAGAACTTTTAGGATAAGACTCAGCAATCCCTTTGCATCTTCAGATGCAAAGGATCTTTGAAGACGGCAATGTCTAAATTCTGGACAGTTATTTTAAATGAGGTTTTGAGGAAGCAATTTATGTCATATTAAAAGGACCCTTAGCAATGGTTTGGGCTACGACACCACTCAGCAAACACGTACAATCAAGTTTTTTCATCACTTCCAAGGTGTCACTTGGAGTTGTCACTTTCCGTCTAAGCACACAGGCATCAACCCTCACCTGTTTCTCTCCACTGGGCCTTCTGTGCGACAGCAGCAGCTCCACAGCGCCCACCACCTCCTTCCTGATGGCGTAGAGAAGAGCGTCCCCAGTGTGGATGCC
The DNA here is from genome assembly GCA_033026295.1 of Channa striata. Taxonomy (NCBI): domain Eukaryota; kingdom Metazoa; phylum Chordata; class Actinopteri; order Anabantiformes; family Channidae; genus Channa; species Channa striata. Next base: position 30,350,885 of record CM065168.1, on the reverse strand, counting down.
ATGGTCAAGCAGGAGTTCCATGATCTCCAGGTTCTCATTCTCGATGGCAATGAGAAGTGCACTGCGGCCCAGTGGGTCCAGACAGTTCACATCCATGTTGTAGTAGACCTCTGCCTCACGAAGGGCGTGTTTGACTCCTGCATAATCACCTGAAGAAAAGGAGGCAGGAGGGCTCAGTGGTTGAAAGAGCAGACAGGTGGTTAAATATGCTTCGCTTACCCAATTTTCCAGACAGGCAACAATTCCACTTACAAGCTTATTTATTGGATTCCCTCAAACAAAGCTGAATCCCAATGAAGGGACGTGTAACATGTGACATGTTAATATAACTTAAAAAGTGCTGAAATAGGCAATAACTCTTCCAGCCTAAACACCAATTAAGGTTCTTTTTTCTTTATGTTTTAATGCACACCATTGCGGTATCTCTTCAAATAGTGCCCCCGTGAGCACATTAAGAGTGTAAAACATAGCACTCAAAGCTGGCAGGTGTTCTAAGCCACGACAATATTATTTGATTGTAGCACAGTCGCAGCGTTGGTGGGGTTTATGAGGAATCTAGATGGTAAGCGTTATTAAAAAGACTGTGGTCTGGGATTGAATCCTCTCAATAAATACTTCCCTATTGGTACTAAACTATTGTTGTCATAGTTACATTATTAAACACAAAATTGTTGCTAGTTGTGGCTAACACACATTTTGAATACACTGAACTTGAACTCTACAGCTCTGCATTAAACATCCCAGAATCCGTAATATCTATGGAGACAGTCGGGTCTTTCCATTTCTGCAGCACCGTGCTGAGGATGATTATAAGTTTGCAGTGGTCACTGGCATCTTCTGTGCTGCAGTCTGCACAAGCAGCCACACGAAGGTGGTGGATACTGACACACTGGGCAAATTAACCCAGACAATGGCTCTGTTCTGGATGTGCAGCTGGACCCCCTGTTTGTTATAGCCCAGAGGAGGATGCTACACTCCTCTCAATCCTGGAAAATTCCTTCCAACCACTGCATAATGTGCTGGCTGCAAAGAGATGCACATTCAGCCAGAGACTGACCCTTAAAAAGTGCTTCAAAGGGCGTCATTGGAGATCGTTCTTAGTGGCATTAAACTGTGCAGCTCATTCCCACACTGTGAAGTATGGAGTGGGGGCTGGATGGGATGGGTAATTTAAAGGGCTAAAACTGGACAATCATGTTTTTCTGGCATATTTATCATAACCACATTGTGTCATGGCTTTTGACTGTTACTAGCTTTAACATTTAACATCTAAGTTTTGACCATCATTATTCATGCTGTGCTGTCATCATTGCTCATTTAGTCACTGGATTGCATACAGAGCTATTTAGTAAATATTCAGATGCTTTGGAAAAGCACACACCTCTATACAGAAGGCCACACAGCTGACAATTCTGACTGTATCACAAAAGTCATGAGGTCAAAGGGAATGCCTGCAGAGCTCAGAGACAGTATTATTGCAAGGCACAGATCTGGGAAGGCTACAAAAAATGTTCTACCCCTGCCCACGTGGGTTTCCTCTCGGTACTCTGGTGTCCTCCTTCTGAAAGACACGTATGTTAGGTGAATTGGTTACTCTAAATTGCCTGTAAGTGAATGGTTGTTTGTCCGTCTAAGTCTTTCTGTGCTGGCCCTGATATAGACTGGCAACCTGCATAAGGTCTACCCCACCTCTCACTCCATGACAGCCTGAATTTGGTCCAGAACCCATGGTAACCCACAAAGGATAATCTGTACAGATACTGGATGGATGGATATCAACTACTGCAGCCTTTCACTATTCTGGGATTTATGGTAGAGTGGCTCGCCTCCCCTTATTGCAAAACCAATACTAACTAATAATAAAACTAAAACTAAAGGAATTTTAGACTTTTAGTGAAGAATAAGAGCCTCTGGTCTGAGGAGTCTGAGATGAAATGGTTTTTAAATGGTTTCTCAATTTTAAACATGTCTGGATGAAAACCTCCATGTTCACTACCATTTCTACAGTGAAGCATGGTGGTGGCAGCATCCTACTGTGGGTGTGTTTTTAAGCAGCAGTGGCACTGGAAGACTGTTCAGGTTTAAAGGAAAGCTGAATGGAGTAAAGTACAGAAATATCCTAAATGAAAACTTGTTCCACAGGCCTCAGGACCTCAGACTGGAATCAACCGGTTAAGGTTCCATGGTGTAATGGTTAGCACTCTGGACTTTGAATCCAGTTATCCGAGTTCAAATCTCGGTGGGACCTCTTGTCTTGTTGCGCCCTCGCACATGGGAGGAATACTGTCCCCTCAAGGTGTGATTCATTGTTAGATCAATGTGTATTCACCTTTATACTTGTATATATGATTTGTGTAGCTGAGCAGTTAAAAACACCATGCCCCTGAAAATTTGTCAGATTGTTGTTTGAACCACTTGGGTGTCACTGCTTTGGGTAGCAGGGTCAGCCACCAATCCCACAGTTGTTGGTTTGATCCCTGGTCCTCTGGTCACATGTCGAAGAGTCCTTGAGCAAGACACTGAACCCCACTTAGTTCCTCCCAGTGAGTGTCGGCCATGTTTTCAGAGTGTCGGCCAGCTGCATGGCAGCTCCCCCATCGGTGTATGAATGTGTGTGAGTTTGAGAGTGTGAATGGGTAGATATGAAGCAGTGTAAAGGGCTTTGAGTACCAACAGGTAGAAAAGCGCTATATAAGTGCAGCCCATTTACCTTTCCACATGACAGTAATCGTAAGCGTGTAGCCAAGACAACACAGGTGTGGATTAGGGACAACCCTGTGCGTGGCCCAGCAAGAGGTCTGTGGAGAGACCTAAAAATAGCTATTTTTAGGACATTTCTTCCTTTTGAACTAATTTACATATTAGTGTAAAATGATGTTTTCACTCTCATTGAGGGTATTAAGTGTAGCTTATTAAGAAAAGAATTAATTTAAACAACTTTAAGTTCAGGCTGCAACATAACGAAAACGGAAAAAGTTTACACTGACATAAACCTCTGATGTGACGGGGTGGTGGTCTAAAAAGCTTAATATCAAGCCCTGCTTTGCGTCATTCTAAATTTTTAGCAGATATAGTTTTTCATTGGCGTAAGCTCTCCCAAAAATCTGTGAAAGCACATATTGGGAAGATGACACAATACATTTTGGCTACAGCAGTCTGACCAGCTGCTGCCGTCATTCAGTCACCAGAAAGCATCAACACAGCATCAGTTAACAGACGAGTGCACCAGCAGAATGAAGGTGTAGAGAAAACTATTCCATATCTGAGAATGTTTACCTTTCTCCACAGCGGTGAGATAGGCTCGCTCCTCAGCAGACAGCTCCACTTCAGCCCGGACAATCTGAAGCGGGATGCGGTCACGATACGGCGAATACGTCGCCTACAACACAACATCAAAAACAACGTGGATTTAACTTTTTGTTTTAAATGAACACTGATTATTTCTGGAAAGTAGAAATATTGTGAGCTCTTGTAATTTTCTGCTTTCTCCGGGCCTCCTTAACAGAGAGGACAGAGCTTTGGTACGTGAAGGGTTCGCTGTCTTACATAAAAGAAAATGCCAGAAAATGTGTGGGTTTCTCAGTTTTTCTAGTTGGCTGAGCATCTTAAAAAGTGTCAAATTCATGGAGCACACAGAAAGGAACAAATTACACTTGAATGAACTGCTATCCCTTTCGCCAGCTGCTGCTGTATTATAAGGAAGAAATGTTGTGACAGACACAAGCTCATCTCTCTAAGTAATCAGAAAGGTAGTTTTCAAATTACTCCCTGCAGGTTAAACTGTCTCAAGTTGAATGAAAACTCCAACACAGCAATAATGAAATGAAAAATCAAAGCATGCCCAAAGTCACTGAGATTTATCCACAGATGTCTGAAATAAAATTCAGTGGAATGTTTCCTACTTTTGAAGCATTTCGCTGTTGACCACATTGTTGGACTGAAAAGGCTGACACCGCTCTCCTTAGAGACACACTGCCAGCATGGCTGAAAAAGTGATGTCTCACTGTTTGAGGAAGGGCTTAAACAGGCTTATAGCCGACGTAAATCCACTGTTTGTTTGCTCAAATGAAAGTCTCTCATTTCAACAACTGCTTATAAGAGTAGATGTCCCTTTTTATGCAGTGGATTTTTATTTACAGCTCTGGCTTCCGAAACAAATTAAAATCATCCATCGTTTAATTAAACTGCATTGAACACGGCAGGTTACAGTACAGAGAATAAAATTGGGCATGGAATGCTTCATACTCCACTGATTTTATTGACACTGTGAAACCAAAAATTTTAATTTTACTGATTTTATTTCAGTGTACAAGTGTGTGACTTTTCAGCTTTACTTGGTTTTAAGACTAGGGTTAGCGGTAGGTTTGCTATTCATCAACTGTGGGGACCAAAACCTTGTAGGTTGCTACAAGTTACGCAATCAAGTCTTGAATTAAGTTTATTAACAATGTGGGTAAAATTTCATGAAGCGTGTTTGGCAGTCACGTACATACCCTTGGGTTAAAATGGTAAAAAGGGTAAACATTTAATAACATAATAACTAATGCACATTAACCTAGTACAAATGGATGAAAATAATGAAAATTATGAAACCCTATCTTTTTGACATTTTAAATGAGAGTTTTAAGCTCATTTGTATAGTAATAAGATCAGCTTCCAAAAACTCCTTCCCCTTTAATGTTCTAAGGTTATGATTAAAATGTTATTACTGATGTTGAAGAGAGGATTAGGACAAAACCTGCAGACAATGTATTTGAGACAGAACAATGTCCTTGCAAGTGAGTGTGACTCACCTTCTTGTAGTACAACTGTGTCATGGGATTCATCTGGCCAGTCTGGAAGGAAAAGACAGAAAAGAGATGGAAGATGTTAAGAAGACCAGAAACATTGTTGGAGGAGAAAATATTTGACCGAAACAGGTGAAGGCATATGGATTTCAGTTTACAGTAGCTACGTGTCTATACTTTCTACAAAGTATGTCAACAAAGTGACAAAAAAAACATACTACTACACTATAGTTTCAGCTTTACATTATTATTATTGACACGCAAGTACAGACACAGACACGCACACACACACAGATTGGAGTAGAGTTACTATTTGAGACAGTTTTTAATTAGACTGTCATCCAATACACTGACTGTCTCCATCAGATGTGAACAGTTTTTAAAGAGGACTGGTTCAAAATACCCCTTAGCTAACGCCAATAACTACAGCGAAGGTCGTTTCTTTGTTCGAAAGTTTTTAGGCCAATCACACACTCTTCGGAATGGGGACGTCCACTCTGTGTGTTAAAAACCCTAAATCAAGAACATGTCCAGATAATGGGGACAAGTAGTTATGTAATTAAGCCATTGCGACACAAATGTCCTTTCTTCTACCAGTCAGCATTAATAAATATCATAATATATTTTAATTAATTTTAGTAATTTTATTTAAAGACACTGATAAAACCTTATGAACTGAGGATGTTTGTTACTCTTCCTGATGCCATTATCATCTCCTCAAATGGGCATTTTTTCTGTTTGAGGTGGTTTTAAAGAAAATACACTACACATTACACTATCTAACACAGGTAGAGACAAATTTTACTATGTTCCATGACCCGTGTTGAACATGACATACACGTTTACCTCCAAATTGCTGAGTTTAGACATTAATTTTGTAATATGAGAACTGATCCTAAAGCAAGAAATGTTGAAAGTACTGATATTTCAGGATTGATCTGCACATCACCAATTTCAGTATAAAGTACGAATCTCAACTAATACTATTTGTCATTTGAAGTCTTTCCATGAACCAGCAGACAGAACCAATTCACCCACATCCTGAATCTACATGCATTCGGCACAATAAACAACATACATCTTCCATCTCTTCTCTATCTTTTCTTTCTTTCCCTCAGTATAAGCATAGCTGGCTCTGAAACTCTGGAGTGCCTCCGGGAGAACATTTAGAGGCTCTGCGTACCTACACATTTTTGACTATGCAGTATTTGCGCATATGTCGCCAAGGTTAAGTATTGCACTGTAATTGTGTCCCATTTATTTAATCTGGAAGTAAGCACTGATGACGGATGATTCTCATTGTGAGACATTTGTGTACAAAGTGTGCAATTGAATTTGCAGCAGTAATTTAAAACACTGTGAAAATTAACTCTGTTTAAGATCTGATTTTCATTAGTCATGCATGCTCGAAAAGTAAAACAGGTATGCCAGGAGCAAACTGCAGACAGCACAGATGCTCATTTCCAGCTGTTTCTTCACAGGTACAGTATAAATACTGATGAGGCAAATTAAAGCACAGATTGCATAGTTTAACATATTAAGCTACAAATGCTTTTGGATCTTAGGATTTGACTGCTACAGGGATGAGTTTTGAAACCTGGTTGTGGTTTTAGATGTAGCTCTCAGGCAGAAAAACTTTGTTATGCTCATTTTCAATCTTACATCTTTCTCACAAGCTCTAACACAGTGGTAGTTGTTTCTAACTTTCACTCTCACTGCATTATATTGGATATTTTTTTAAAGTGGATTCAATTTGGCATCTGTGCTTGACAAAAAGCACAAATATAGATCCTGTCGAGACTGAACCTGACTTGAAACTAGCTATAAAAGATACAACACAAGCCTCACTTTTTCTCATAAAAGTCAAACCATTCATTCCAAAAAATGTCAGAAAAATTGGTAAAACTAGCAAGTAAATTCTTACAGCCTAAATAAAATGCCACATTTCCAACCACAGTTCTCAGAAAGGGAAACAAACTAAAATGAACCTCATTGTTTCAAGCATATTACTATTCTTCAGATCACATTCGTCCAGTCTAATCACAGACAAGGTTAGGAATTTAACACGTCTGACACCTACTAATATCAGCAGGAAAATGGAACAACTTCACCTACTTCCCCAAACACACAAAACACACACAGGCTCCTGTTTGTGAACAATGTCCTGGCTCATCGTGGACAAGCTCTGACTGGTGAGAACAGATAAGCTAATGTCTCAGATGTGGGTTAGGACTCACTCTGACACTGTAAATTGAACATATTATTGCAGCTGCGATACAGATCTGCATCTCAACAAGGCAGTAATTGGTTTGGGGAATGCAGCAGGGAGGGGAGAAACTGCTGATGGAGCACAGATAGATACTTTTGAAGGCTCATTCAAGTGAGCACAAAGAATAAAATCACCGCTCTGTATCCCTTTGTTTTGGGTGGATGGGGGATCTGATTAGGCCAAATTCAGCAGGTGTTAGAAGGAGCTTTTTTGCAGATGTGACAAAAAAGCAAATACAAAAAGCAGCAGCGTGGTGCTCAAAGAATAACACAATTATATATACCTGTGTTTAGTTAAGTGAAGATGTGCTTTGACTTCTACATGCTGGGGTAAAGCGTAAATGGCACATATCAGAATATTGACAGAAGAGACACAACTGTTATTTTTTTTATTTGACTACAGTCTGTAAAGAAAGTTATACCTTATTCATTGCATCTTTACAGGATTTACTTTAAATATATCTGGGGTTATATCTCCTCTTTGAGGAGATATATGGATGTTCTAACAGAGGACATGAGGTTAACTGGTATCAGAGAGGAAGATGCCCAGGATAGAGTGAAGTGGAAACGGATGATTCGCTGTGGCGACCCCTGATGGGAAAAGCTGAAAGAGGAGTAGTAGTAGTAGTAGTAGTAGTAGTAGTAGTAGTAGTATTTAAGTCAGTGTTGGGCCAATGTTGCACCTACACAATAATAGTTAAATTTTCCCAGTATCATGAGTAGTAAATTACTCAAGAGAAAGGGTTCTTTGATCCAGTGACCCAGTAGGGATGTATAAACAAAACCAATATTGGATCACAACCACCCAACCACACAACAACTCTGTAGGGGCTATACTGTGTATTGTATGTTGGGTCAATTTTAACCCATGAATTCGTATTTAAAAGAATTTGACAGACAAAGTGGGAAATATAAGTGCATGGTTTTTAAGAAAAAATAACAGAGGGTCAATCACAGAGCAGACTGATTATCCTATTTATCTAAGGCAATTATTTAAGATGACCATTTAAATCCCTAATACAATGACAGCAGAAGTCAGACAAAGGATCTGCACACTCTACTGATAGCTCCAACTTAAATCCAACAAAGCTATTAAGACAACATGGCAAATAGTACAAAATGTGGCACAGCATCTGGTGAGGATAAATAGCAGCGGACTTCCATGTGTGATGCGACCTCAGTGTGTGAACTTGTGGTAGGCCCAACTTATTTTTTACTCTGCTATGCGGATGAAAGCTGCACTGTAGGGACTTGACTGTGAAGGAGAGCAAAGCTGCAAGAGAAGCAGACTGCACGGGGAAAAAAATTAGAATTCAGTAAAGAGAGGGTCCGATTCTGATCAGTTAAATAAGTTAAAACTAATCAATATGCCCGAATGCACTGGGACAATGATTCTGCTGTTTAGCTGGTCGTCTCCATTCCAAACAGTAATGCTTAATAAAATGGGCTGAAAAGCACTTTCACACTTCAACAAAAATCTGAATTGCATGCAGCCATGTTAACATAAGGTTGCAATACAATAATGTTAACTATGCACAGAGACTCAAAGTAATAAATGTCTTTCACTAAATGACTAAAAGCCATGGCATCTGTCAGACATGAGCCAGCATTCTGAAAAAATGAAAGGACAGCTTCATCAAATCTCCAACAAACCTTCCATGCTGTTCTGGTTTCTGATCATCTACTGTGAAATACATCCAAAGAGTGAGGTGAAATTTTCCAATGCTGCCTCACAGTCCAAGAAGTCAAATGAAACTGAAAAGAAAAAAATCGTTTGTGCCGGCTGACTGCCACAGTCGGAGAGTTGCTCGTATTTAAAGTCTGAGCCAAGTCAAGACCCTGAACCATTAAAATACCAAAGACACACACTGGAGATAAACACCCTTGTGGATGTTCATCTCGTAAAGTTAAAACACAGACTGTCTCTCAAGAAGAGTGTCAAATCACTGCCAGACAGATACGGATCCTGAATCCGAAATCTGAGCATGTAGTCATTAATCTACCGCGTAACAGGAATCCTCTGACGAGCGGCTGTCAGGTTATCTCTGCTGGCAGACAGCCGAGCGCTGGCGTGGTCAGAAACAGGAGATTTATCGGCCACGAAGTGATGCAAATGTTTCGCTTCACTGGCACTGTTGTCATGTCAAAGAATGAAGTTTTTAAGGACAACTTGACAATGTCTCTGCTGTCAGTGGCCCCTTTATCAACGGCTGACAGATAAATTAATACCTTCGGTTGCCAGTATTGTCGAGTGGACTGGAAATACTGACTGAACTGGCAAAGGCAGTTTCCATGGCGCTTTGGAGTATACAGCAAGTGTTACCAGGGGCTATTGACAGCTGATGCAAGACGAACATTCATTCCCAAAAGCTAAAAGGGTGAAAACGCTTTGATTCTATGAACCGTGCATTATTAATTTTGGCAGTAATGATGCGAAATAAATTTTATTAACCACAAAAAGGAGAGACAGGAGGACAGAATCTGACCCCAGTGTCTTGTATGGGTCTGACCTTTTTGTAATGAGCTGTAGTATAGCATTTCAAATTACTGATTTATTTGCAGGGAATGAATTCATAGCCATGATGACTTTTAATGACCAGCAATTGACTGGACAGACTCAAATGTAAGTAAAGGGAAGTGATGTGAGCTGGGTTAACCTCAACAAGAGACGATTTGACTGACCCTCAATTGTAATATATTTTATCTAGTTACCAGCTGCCAAAAAAAGTTCCAAACAGCAGCTGGCAGGATCTATGGAATAGAAATGTGTTTATGTGACATGGCAAATTTTGATGTTAAAAACATGAGATTTAACTACCTGGACAGTACATACACAACTTCAAATAAAACAAAATAAGATAACAAAAAGCATGCACACAGTTTTTGGCTGATATTCGCTTTGTTGACAAGAATCTGCCCATCCACAAATAAGATGGGATTTATAATCCGCAGGGCTTCTCATTAATTGTCTATATTGTACCATAGCCTAACTTTTTGCTTTCTGTACACCAATATATATAAATGAATATATGAGAGAGAGAGAGATTTATGATGTTATTAAGCTAAGAACAGTGTGCATGCAACCACCCACCCAGTTCCATCTGCACATAGAAGACTGTTTCATTGAATTATTGCTTAAAGAAAGTGTAATGAATGGCGGAAAGACTTGCCAATAAGTTTTCTTTGATTTCCCAGCTACAAAAGAAGGCATTAAACACATACATAACAAACAATAAAAACTTGTTTTAGGCAGGTGTACTAGACTTTATTTGGGCAGATTTAATGCTGTGTATATCTTTTTTGTGTATATCTAATGTTAATGTTTCAGAAGGTCAGTGAGTAAAACCTTCCTACTGTACAAACTAAAGGAAAAAATTTTACACTGTAATTCTTCACATGTTTCATGCACATTCTTTCCAGTTTGCCACATACATAATATATACGTTTCTGGGATGGAATCTCGAATTGATTTTACCTCTTTTTCTTGCAGGCTTTCTTGACATTTCTCAAAAACACCATGCAACCAATACTATTTGCAGACAATTTGCTTTGGGAGGTTGCGGTGTGCTGGTAAAGAATCCAAGGCTTTTAAATGCCGCAGAAAACATTTCTGACCACAGTTGAAACCTTGTGTTTGTTCTTAAATGCTGCAGTGCTCTTACTTATCCTCTGCACATGACGCAAAAAAAAGCTGTGGAACTGACAGTGTTTTCCTTGATGGTGATGGAGGATGGCACCACCTACTCACTGGTAATGTTGTTGTGCGTTGATATCAGTAGTAAATGTATTTAGATGTATCTGCGGTATTAGTATCAGTTCTTCACCTTTGGGTGTTTGTATTTGCCCGGCTTCGCAGCTCTCCTGGTGAATACTCCGCAGTATTACCTCCTCTATTCACCGCAGCTCGGCTGGAGACAATCCTGACTTTGCAGCAGGGAACTGGCTGGGTAAAATCCGGGTAATGTCAGGACCAACAAAATTGGGGGTTTCTGTTCACACATTCACCCAATAAGCTTTATGTTACTTTAAGATAAAACAGAGTTGAGAGCTGAGAGGTTTTATTTTCATGCCAAATTTTATAACAGGGACTCATTTTCCTCAATTCCTGCAAACAGTAACCTCACTTAACTTAATTTATTTGGGGGAATGGCTTTGCTGAAGTTGTGAATTCATTTGCAGACCTTGTGGGTTCCCTTGAACTCAAGGGAGCTGGCCTTCGCCCAATTTATTTTGCTACACATTTTTCAGAGGTTCAGCCTATTAGCTTTGATAAATTAAAGGAGCACACTTTATTGTTTTATTCCTAAACTTTGTAAAAAATACAAAACCCATATCACTTGTGGACGCGATAAGCATCTGCTTACATACAGCATTAGGCTCTGAATTGTGTGGGCTAGATTATATTGTATGGATGAGATTAATTCTGCAGTGGCCGGTGTGTAGTTGCTGGAATGCAGATGCGTTTAAGATCTGCACTCCGGTGGAGAATTTATGCTGACGGCTTCACAATGCTCCACTGAGAGTGGTACAGCAATGCAGATAATCTCCCTGCTCAGCTCCTATCTCACTCCATTGCACCCTTTTGACTAGGCAGGACTCTCACATTACCCCAATTTAAACTCTGCGCTCTTTTAATTTCTCTAGAGCAAACAAAAGTTTTCCTTTATAGCTGTCAATCCTTAAATACAGTGTATTTAAAAGATATACAGATGAGCAGTGCAACACTTGCATTGTATAATGTATATGAGGTTCCACTCCTTTTCGCCCCAGGTGAATATGAATGTTATGTACAAATTTGTCACTTGTGATTATGTTAAACTTTAGTGACGGTGTTTGTCTAAGAACGAATACAGTTACGAACACAGAATACATAAAGCTAATAACAGGATCAAAGTTGTTGTGTTTTATATGGTTCAATCCTTCAGTTCTGATTTTGGCTTTCAATTGGGTCAGTTGATGTATTGTGGCAAAGCCATGAACTCACTGAGATTTAGTTTGAACTAATGAGAAGTTTGTCAAACTGCGCGACTCTGGTAAATTCACATGTGAAGACTGATTTAACAAATCCACACGGTTTCATCTAACAAAAAGTTAATGTTTTTAAATCTCTAAAACACTTATTGTTAAACTATTTTGAGACAAGTTTATTTTGCTAGACGAGGCAGCGTCTCCTTCAATTCCCCTAATCTCCCCTCATCTCTTCTCTCCTGTCTTCTTTCCCACCTGCTCTGTGTGCACGGAGCTCCGCCGTTTGGAACCGCTCTATATTTATCTCTTATCTCTGTTCTTCAGAAATCTCTCTCCGGCCTGAACATCCTTGCCTTTCCCTCCTTATATCTTTCAAATTTTCTGCTCTATTTTCTGTCTCTTGTTTCTATCGCTTCTCGTCTTCATAATTCTCTCATCTTCCCTCTCTTTCCGTCTCAGTGCCTCCTTTTGCTCTTCCTGTCTTTTCCCCCCCTTGGCTGTAGTAGAAACAATTCTCTTTGACTCTCCACATCTGTCCCTCTCTCTTTTGCTCTTGCATTTTTTAAGCAGTGAGAGATTTTTACAGTATGTGTGAATAGTAGAAGAACAACGCACCATAACAATCTCCTTCCTTTTTACAAATATATGACTAAAGCTAAATACAAAATTGTGAATTGGTGTATGTATGTGTATGGATATATTTATGTGCAAAGTAATTCAAGAAGGGGTCAACTTTTATGCATTTAAAAACGTAAAAAAATCACTGTGTGTATTTCTGTACCGTTTTATGAAGCAGTATTGACGAAGCCAGACTAAATTATTATGAAAAACATATCTGCAAATAAGCTGAAAATTACAATAAACATTAGTTGCAGCCTTGCAAGAAACTATACCTTACATTTAGCTGTAATCACATGCTTCCTACCACCATGTTTTAAACAATCTGTGGACCAAAGTGAAAAAATCCTCGGGCCCTCCATTTCCAATATCTGCTCCTCTATCAGCGGGACACACAGCACCCATCGTACTGCTAAAGAGCAGCAGGAAACAGTGGAAAATCAAAGTGTCCAGTCGTCTTGAGCCAGTCAGCGATAAAGCCAGAGGTCTAATGAGAGATGGAGCTGTGAAGCCAAACTTAAGGAGCCAAGTGTTTACTGCTTTTTATTATACTGCATGTGGGTGGTTCTCTCTCGCTCATCACTCATCCTTTAACAGTTTTCCTCCTCTTTTCCTTCCATCTCTCTCCTTTCCTAAGTGCAAGCTCTCCGGTTCTTGCTAAGGTTTCCTTCCAGCCTAGCCACTCTTGTCCTTCACGCATCTCCCCCACACTCCATCGCTCCGGTCTCTTTTTTCACGACTCCTTTCCCTCCATCTCTGACCTTTCTCTTTTATCCTTCAGTCCTAACACCACCTCTTTACTCCACATTCATTTACTTTACTGTCAATTTTGTGCCTTCACACCATGTCTGTCCTTTAAGATCAACAGTGTTCAACATCTTGGTCACAAAAACTAATTTACAGAAATTAATAAATGCATACATAACTACACTCCTCAGGTGTGCATTGGCGTGCTGACACCGCTGAGAGGTTCTGGCTGAGCAAATAAGAATGCAGACTGAAAGAGCCTTTAGTGAGGGATAATAATTCCTCAAAAGGAAATGACATTGGTCTTCAGAGCTCTGACGCCCTTATCATCAGGACAGCATTTTTCTAAAATAGCCTCCCAAATCATCACTAATCACTTTTGAAAAAGGACAACCATTTTCTAATCGGAAACTGCTGCAATTAGGATTTATGAAGAAAAATTACACAGTTTATGTTCAAAATTAACACTTTGTTCAAGAGCTGCTATCATGGAAAACAAACAGTGAGCATTTAAAGTGGATTATGTGCAGCACAAAAATGTTTTTAAGCTGCTTTTCGGACAGAGTGCATCAGCGTTTGTTTTATTTTCAGAACTAGATTATGATGTGAATACTGACCCCCTTGCCAAGACTTAGAGACATGCTACAGGAGAGGGAGGAGGATGATTTTGGCGAGTTTGTTGGACGCTATGCCAGTACAGATATTTTCATTACAAGAAACGAAACCAACTGGAGTAGACTGACAAACTTTCCCCAAAGCCACATCAAGGTACAGATTTACCATTTATCAACTGGAAGTAATAATATTACTGATAATCATGATAATCTCTAATGATGACGTACCTGAATATGAGCAATGCCCAGGTAATGCCCCGGATTTATATGATTTCATCGTCATGTTTGTAGCTCTACAGAGGCTAAGAAGTAGAGGTTTTAGTGAGTGTTACTGTCTGTCAGGTCTTTAAAAACACCCACAGGTCTTTGGAAGGCTAGAAGGCTTTTCATAGAGGTCATTCGTTGGTTACACTAACACTGACTACACATGAATTTTTTTAAAAAAGCACAGCTACAAACATCCTTATTTTTGTCATAATGTTACGTCTGTATCAAAGTCAAGCTGTAACTTAGACTGTCCAAAATCATCAGCCATTAATAGTGTATTTCCCATTTGGTATAATGATTATATGTATCAGTAGTCAATAGAGAATGTATCTGTAATCCATACGAGTATCTTGTCTGCCATCCTCTGTCCCCCTAAATATTAACTCGCTGCCACTTCCTGTTGTCTAATGCTTATACAGGTCTTTTTCTTTTTCAGCCGTGATATATTTTCTTTTATTTTAGTGTTTCCACAATATTCCCACTTTACTTTGGCCATTTATCTTGGCTTCTCTAACTCCATCCATCACAAGTGCCCTCTGGTAGTTTGTCTCCAAATGTCTCAGTCCATCTTTCTTGTACTTCATCAAACTCCTTCCCTCTATCTCTTACATCCACTTTCTCGCTCAGTTTGGCTCACTCCTTCATTTATAGACTAATATATATTCTCAGAACTCAGAATAGTTTCTTAAACCTTTTTTTACATAGATATTTTCTCTTTATTAATATCCACAATTGTAATGTTTTCTTGCTTTTCATTTTACCTTTTTCTTTTTTCACTTTGATTTCCTTTTCATTGTCTCAGGCTTAAGGCTGTGCTCACCTCATAACCTCAACCATCCTCCTCCCCTGTTGCCCCGTTTTTTATTCATTCCCTCAGGACAGCCTGTCTCTCTTTGCCCACTTTCCATCTTACCCCTTTTCTCTAGTCTACACAGATATATGTTTACATAAACACACCCTAAATGGCCTAAAAACGAAATAAAAAATAAAATAAAAATGAAAAACTAAATAAAACTAAATGTCATAATCAGTGCTTTCTTTGAAGTACTGTATGTGTTATGTACAGTTTGATATGGAATTAAGGGGGATGAAAACTCTCAACCTATATTAAAATTGCACATTCAGCTACTACAAGTGTTTTTTCGTCATCAGTCAACGTTAATAGTAATGACAGAGTGCTCCAACCACATACAGTAAGCATGAATTAAGAACTCAAACATTGCCAGAGTGATGACTGCAGAAAACAAACATAATAGGGATTTTCACATCAGCAGAACCACTGCGGCAAACACACAAGCCCTAATTCATTTCACTGTTCTGTCTTTCTCTCTCTCTCTGTCTACAGTATATCACGAGATTTGCCACAACACGCATTCTCTTTATATTTACACTGTACACAACAACCCCACTTTCTGGAAATGGGGTTCATATGTGTGTCATGTGATATGATATCACAGAATGACTAACACAGGTAAACGAGATTATAACATGACTTTTTTTTTCTGGATGTCCTAAAGCCTCTTCTGCTAAAGTTTGTCCCATCACAATTACAGCATCCACATGATATTACTGAACAAAGAAACATAACTGTAGATTCTCGTAAGCTGCTTCCGGATGACCTACAGATCCTGTTACTGTACGCTCATAATATCAGATGAAATGACAAATTCAGCCACAGGGCAGCAGCAGAATGGATTTTTCTCTAATGAGAGCAAGAGGAAGAAGAAAGTCATAGATTATATGATAACATAAGCAGAGGACCAAAAGATGAGGGGAAGTAATAAAGAAGATGGGAAAAAAGTCGCCCATTTGGTTAGAGAGAGGTATTGATACACAGTCGGGGCTAAACTGACTGTGCTCAGGGACTAAAATGCCGCTGCTTTGATGAAAAGGGTAATGGGGTGAAAGACAGGGCACAGGAAGATTGTAATTAGTCCTCAAACAACTTCCACCTTGAAAATTCAACCTAAGGAGTGTGAATGTGCTCCGCCACCGCTGCATCGCTGCAGCTTTGATCAGGAACAGAGGGGAATTGTCGCAAGCACATGGAGTGGTAGGAAGAGAAGGAACGAGCAAATGAGAAAAACACATTAACATTCTTTAAAATGCACTACGCAAACGGCACAAACAGCAAATTCGTAGTTAAATCTTTAGTAAAGCATCAATTAGAAATGGGGGAATGTGTTTCCTTTAGCCTTTGTCACTTTTGTGGAAACACCTATTTAGACTGACAGTGGAATCAGGATGCACCATTTATTTTTACACTGAGTGTGAGCCTCTCCACAGGCTGCAGCATACCCTCAGTCCCTTGAGGCAAGGTTCTGATTTATTATTTGGGGTGTAGAAACTAAAAGTGACTTGAGTTAAGCACTGAAAGCAGCATCTCACCGCAACGACAACAAGAAAAATCCAAATTACACCAAAAACACAAAACACAACATGGTGGGAAACAAAAGCCATCAAAAGGCTTCGCAAAACATGTCAACAGCTCATTTAACCCTTATTACGGGAAATTAATTGGAATAACTTCCAACATAGCCTGGCTGGGGGTAGAACGAGCCACAAAAGAAGAAAATAAGACAAAAGAGAAAATTCTGGCAAATAAAACTACTTTGGCAGATGATGCAATCCTTTGTTGTGTAACGCTCTAAATATAGAACCAAAAGGCATTCGGCATTCGGGGAGACGACACTGCCAGCTAAACTGAAAATATCCCAACCCCAGAGCTACCTCCAATGCAGGGGGAATCTCTGCCTCTGTCTCCGTCCACCTCGAATCCCTCCATCTCCCCTCTTCTTTTTCATCCATCCCTCCCTGCTGCCTTTGCCATTATTTCACTATGACTAATTCCGTCCTCCTTCACGTCTCCTTCAGCTCCGACATCCATACCTCTGTCCATCCCTTTCTCCTCTAATCCCCCTTTCTCCTTTTCACTCCTCTTCTTCATCTTTCAACACATTCTTTTTTGCCTCTCTTTCTTCCATTCCTCCAGAAGCGTTCACCTCTCTTCTAATTCATCAATCATTTCTCTTGACTTCTCCAGTCATCCCATAATCCCTCTGGCGTCCCTTCCCTCGTCATATCCTTCTTTTTCTCTCCCAACCACTCTAATCCTTATACTTCCTTCAAGTTGATTTCCATACTCTCTCATTTCCTCTCATCTCTCTGTCCTCTCATTTATCATCTCTTTCCTCCATCCTTCATCTTTCCTTCTGGCATTTATCCACCTCATCCCTCTTCTCCTTCATAAATCCTCCCTCTGTCATGTTTATGATTGATCCCCAAAAATCCCTTGTCCTCCTTTCTACCACCCTCCATACCTTTCTAACTCATCTTTTCTGTTAATCCATTCATCCTGCATCCCCCCCGTCAGTCGGTGTCTGATTTAATTAACACTGCTTCCCTCCTTCCCTCCCTTTATTCCTATTCTTCACTCTCCTCATTCACCCTCTATCCTCACATTTCAAGTGAATTCAAACTTGGCAAACAAACAGCAGCAAACACCTCTGAATAAAGACCGAGTGGAGGAGCTCCTGTTTTCACTATAACATTTCTCCATTCTACTTTAAATTATGTTGCACATGAAAATTCCAGCTTTCCCGAAAACTCAGGGTTTTTTTTTTTTTATATATTTCAGCTGGTTCATATTGTAACATTTGTATTATTTTGGCAGGGAAAGTGTAAATAATCTCGAAGGTTCTTCTAACTCAAAGTTTATATTTTTTGTCTATGAATAAGATCTGACTGATAATGTGAAAGAGGGAAAATAAATGATTATTTAACTCACACTTTAACGCTCTGTTTCAAAAGTTGGTTTATCTGCTTGACCTGTTGCATGCCATTATTAAAAAGAATCTTATAATAAGTGATTGTCTCTCTGTGATCAAATTTTACAGCATTATTTAAATAAACTTTGATTTACTAGTCATGACGTACATTTAGCAGACGCTTTTATCCAAAGTAATTTAATAAACACTCATACACAGTGGCGATGGCTGACATGCAGGGTGCTCATCTGGCCACCGGGAGCAACTTGGGGTTCAGTGTCTTGCCCAGGGACACTTTGACACGTGGCAAGGAGGGACCAGGAATTGAACCACTGACCCTGTGGCCCGTGGAAACTTTTATTTTGTAAAACACTTATATAACTTCAACTGTTCAATTTTGTTTAATTTTATACTACTATGTCGATTTAATCTCCCATACTATTTACACTTAACAATATCTTTATACATTTTACAAATATTTAAAGAAGACAGTCAGTGTCTCACTGTTTAAATTTGTTTTTTTCCGGAGTTTGTACCTTCTGTACATTGGATGTACATTAAAATCAGGGATGTCTCCATAAGACAAAGGAGAATGAGTCAAAACAACACATTTCTTCAGTTGCTAGCAGCCTAACTATTCTCAGGCTCTTTAGACAAACCATTATTTGAATTACACTTAAATTATCAACTCTTTAATATAAAAATTATTATTTAATATTATGGCACATCGTACCAAAGCAGCCAATACAATGTTTACGTGTATTAATCTATGGGTAAATAACTGACATTTAAGAACATCTTAATGCACTAATGGGATCGTAGTATTAATTATATTTTCTTCTCACAAGCTGACCACAACCCATGAGTTTGTATCTGAGCCTAAGAAAAAAAACAGCACCAATCTGTTATGGTGACTTTGACGAACTGTGACATGTTTGTGACGTTAATCAACACTAAGCTCTGTTCACAGTCTGACCTTTGAGCAAGTGAAGACCTGGAAAATATCTCAGATTGGCCTCATTGACACAAATATGGCACAAGAATTACAGCAACACTCGTCATTTTAATGCAATACAGTTCAGCAGCCCATGGAGTTGAATCAATGGTTAACACAGGACTGTTGGATGGAATTCATTTTAGGTGGATGTACCTGTAATATACTATCAACTGTGAAATGGATCACAGAAGACACAGATTACGTTATGGTTCTTTGGTCATGGATCAGAAAATGTTTTGGTTGAGTTTGGTTGAATTTTTGCTTGTTTTAAATAATCAACTCTTTAATTCAAGAGTCAGGAAACTTTTGTTTCCATGTACTTAAATTGATACAGCATTCCATATCCACAGTTTAAATTAAAATTTATAGTATAAAAATATTAAATATTTAGTAGCTAAATTTGCACTAGTAATCGAAAATTGTAGAAACTTGCATTTCTATTTATTTTATTTTCCTAAGACACACCTGAAGAACTGTGCATATTTTGGTGGAGTGCAGAGAACAACGCATATGTGCAGCAGAGTGGGGAGACAGAGGGGATTGACTGAGGGGAGGAAAGTTGTTTGATTTCAAGTCTCAGCCTGCTACTAGTTTAAATAGTGGGTTTAACATTTTTAACATTGTGGGTTTCCGGACTGAGGGACATATGCATGACAAAATGTGCAGATTATAGACCAACTGTGATCTGTTGAACCACTAACAAAATCTTCTACAATTTTGCTAAAATTTTAAGTGAAATAACTTAATTCATTCAATCCTTCCTTCTTTTTTTCATTTTAATTAGTAGTATACAGATGTGGACAAACTTGGTTGGTACCGTGACAGTTCACCGAAACTATGCTTGAAACTGAGACTGTTGCCAACCTCCTGGACAAGGCCACCAGAGAAAACTGGATCCCCGAAGAACAGTAGAACAGAGTAAATGGTAGACACAGTCCCATAAATAAATTCCACAGAGATACAGGCTGAACTCCTAGATCAAGGTAAATTAGTGACTGACTGCCCCATCCGTCCCTGTTTGATCGACAGTGGGCTCAAATTAAAAAGACCCAGGAGGACTCCACTGTTGAATGAAAAAATGTTGACTAGTAGCAATGAATGTGGTTAAATGTTTTTTGAACAGATGAGAAAAAAATGGATCTTTTTGGCAAGTCACATCAGCATCATGTTCACAGATGAAAAATGAAGCTTTCAAACAAAGGGACATTGAACAAACAATAAGACATGAGGTGACGTTTTGGGGCAGCAGATACTACCAAAGAATTCCGGATGGAAATGTTGACATTGCCTCTAAAGGTTGTGCAACAACAGAGTCTCTCTTTAAAAAATGTAGAATCAGCATGGCAATACTTTTATGATGAGTTTTTAAGGCTATTTATGAGACATGCACAAGTTGCGCACATGCACTATTGCGTCCTGCCGACACGGTCTCCACAAACATAAGATCTGCGCTGCGCACAAAAAAAAAAATCCAACCTAAATTGAAAATAAATAAACACATAACAATTCATTCTGTGCTATTTTGCAATGAGTGACAGTGAGTGACCGGTGACTGGCTGCTCCAGCCAATGATGCGATTCACACCCATTTTTAGGTAGGTAATCAACGTCACTGACAGGATATGACATCTTAGGGGTGTGTGACACGCTAATGATGCTAAGTGCTGCTTATGTTGTCCCTTCATAATAATGGCAAAACGAACGGGCAGTGGCACGTCCCCTCACTACACAGGTCAAGAATAAGAGTTCAGTAATTTTCATTGTAATTGGGCTAAAGCACTTAATTAAAAGTATTCTAACAGAAATGCAAATGCTGTAATTTGATTCTTTTAATAAACCATGTAACTTGGATGGATGTTATGCTGGCCTATGTGACCACAGTGCACACGTCTGATGTTGCTCACAGTGGTCCAAGGGAGCGCTCAGGGAGTTTGTGTGTTTCCCAAGACACATGAAAATTAAAGGGAACATTGGTAACAACCCCTGGTTTTCTCCAGAAATTGATAATCTTCCTAAAGATAGGAAGGCCCAGGTGATAAACAAATAAGTCTGAGGTAGACTGGCTCTGTTTTTGACAGCTGCAAATTAATGTACCACTTTAATAAGTCAGAGTTTTAACTCTTTGAAATGAAGAATCGAAACGATCCAAAGAAGTTTTGGAAAAAAGTGAAATGCACTTCTGGTGGAAGGTATAAATCTGACAGATAAATCAACCGTGTTGTATTATTTCAACATTTTATTTCTGCAGGTTTTTTATTTGATTCCTTAAACCCTGACATAACTGGGCCTATTTTGAAGTCTAAAGCTCTGGAAATGAGCAGAAGCTCTAATCCTTGGACTTTTAACTTTACCCCATATCTACTGCTGAAGTTCACAGAGCACTGAAAAACCTTGATACCATAAAGGCAGCTGGTCCAGATAAACTGGACCCTTCTTTTTTAAGTTACCTGCAGATTACTGCACTCAGGCATTTGAACACAGTGTGTTCAAATAGCTGGTTCTGAATCCTCCTTCCTAGGAGTCTATAAAGGAGTGCCACAGGGCTCGGTCTTAGAGCCCATTTTATTTCCCATTTATAATAATAACAATGTGTGTGACAACCTCTCAAATGCCTAGCATCATGTTTATACTGATGACAAAGTACTTTATTGTGGCTCTTCTTCACTCATCTAGGCCTTAGTGTTTTTACAGTCTACCAGGATACATAGCTGAAAATAAATGGATGGATGCCAAGTACATTTTGTTTCAAGTTACTTCAGAGAAAATTGTGGGTTCTTTTTTTCATGGAAAGGACCTACATCGGTATGTAATTATATGATGAGTTATAATTGAATTTGTTGCGCTACATCAGTCTTCTTAATTGGCCTGGTCTCTGTGTTTCAGCGCGTGGAGGTTTATGTGGGTTTGCATGCAAATGTGTGGTTGAAAGAATACCGTGTATTTCTGTGACTTTCTTCATTCAGGGAGTGTGTGTGAGCTCTGATCTGCATCGTTCAACCTGGCATTTGGGAGCTGAGACACACTCACACACACACAGCCTCATACACAGAGGAACATTTCCTAAACAGTGATAAACTGAGCCATTATCACATCTAGGTGCAACGTCAGGTTTTGTGCAGCTTTTGCTATTGTGTGTGTTTGTGTGATAGAAGAAGTAGGGATGCTTAGGAGTGCAGTAACACCCTTAAATTTCAAGCACGTTAAAGTGTGTGTACATGCGTGGGTGTGTGTGTCAGTGAGAGAGAGACAGAGAGAGTGAGCAAGAGAGATGGAGACAAAATCAAACCAATACTCCATCGTAAAGTGTTTGCTGCTGTTTTCCCAGCATGAACAAAGTCTCTCTCGCTCACACAAACACACACACGTCTCTTGTGGTGCTTAGTCATGACAGAAGGAGGCAGAGGGATCGCCATGGAAACAGTACTTGGAGTCAACCAGTCAGAAAGCAGCTGTGGTTTCTTGTAGCAGCATGTTAAGCTTTAAATTCACTGAGAGTGGGTAGTTTCGTTAGGCTGGGTAGACTAGTCAAATATGTGGACTACACTATTCACACCGTATCATAGTAGTAAAGTATATGGGCTAGTCAAAAATAAACACAGGAATACGGCGGAGTACTTTTTATTTACAGATGCAATCCACCCATGAAAAATTAGGTTTAGTGCCGCAGCTATCAGTATTCTTTTTATTATTCCAATTTTTAGTCAAATAAATGGAAAAGAAATTCTTTTGCTTTAGTAAAGAGCAATAGTAAGTATATATGTCATAAAATGAACACCAACATGACAGAACATCTCCAAAGGAAATGATGTCAAAACATTTAGTATTTACAGATTTGATGGGGCTGGACACATCCTTAAGACACGTGCTTTGTTCCACTGTAAAAACTTTGGATCTGACGTGTTTGATGTACAGAGAAGCTTTTGGACTCATAAGGCCGTAGTAACAATCCAATGTCACAGCAGATGATCGATTTCAATATAAATACTATGATAAAGTTCAGCAGCTGTCGAGCCACGAGCCATGAACGTAAAAAGCTAAAGTATGAAGCAGTCCTGGGTGGTCGAAGATCAGCTACCGTTAACTTATAAAAACATTAAACATTCAGCGTGTTATTCTCAAGCACAATCAGCTGATATGCCAAAAAACAGATCTCAGAAGCTCTTCCATCAATAGTTGTTGATTTTAATATCACTGGAAAGGCTATGGTTGAATAATATACACAATATATTCACAATTCACAATATAATAGTCACAATGCACATTATATTTTGCTGTTTTGGACCTGAAGACTGTTTGGGTATCAATCAGTAGTAATGTCAATACATTTGTGTAAGTGTAAGATGGTTGTATATAATAATATTACGCTGAAATTTATAGTTTCTGCTGGACATTATACTGCAGCAGGAATCTCAGCATGCAAAGTAAAATGAACCTGAAAATTTTTATATTCACAAATATTTAGTAAAAGTGGAATTTACTAATTCTTTACCATTACTGCTTCAGTGATTTTTTTGTTTTGTATTATAAGGGAAGGGACAGGCAACAGGTGATTACTCTACTATGTTGTTATTAATTTCACATCTTTGCAAAAATTATGTTCAAATCACTACAGCAAATCTGATTGTTTCCTCTGAAGGTGGAGATGAACTACAAGTTCACTAAAGTCTTGGAATGTGTGTTGCGGTTGAGTTATGCCTTTTGCCTTTTTCATTCCTCGAAAACTATGACAGCAATTCTTTTTTAATGTTTATGAAATATTTCAAGACAGCATGAATTGCAATTTCTATGTGAATAAAATTTTTTCAGGCCCACTATTATCGTTTGTATTACTGGAAAAACACACACTCATACAAGTACAATAAACAATTGGGTCCTGGATTTGGGTAGGGGGCCTAGGGACTAAACTATGTCAGTGAGTGTTCTGACAATGTCAAAACACTAAACATGTGTGTATGTGTATGCGCACGGGGTTAATTAGCCAGGAATACAGCAGGCAAATATTAAACACACACACACACACACACACACACACTTTCTAAACAAAGATGACAATAGCAGTTTATACTCTGACATCTGTGTTCAAGTTTCAAGTCAACACACACAATATAAAAGAATCCCTATTCTACTATTGTTAGACGAGCAACAGGCCTTTTAATTATCGTTCAACCATGCTCATTACCCCAACACCATGTTACCTAACCTTGTCCTGTACATTTACAATACAGCAGTTCAGATCGCAGTAAATTACAATGCACTTAATTTCTGAAGGAAGTAAAACAAGAACAGACAAGGAGAGAGAGGGGAAGAAGAATAGCGAAGGGAGCGTTTGACAAAAAGGAAGGAGAAGGAAGGACAAAGTGTGTCAGAAGAGAAAGTGAGACAGACCTAGAGGACAGTAATAAAGAAACATTCGGTCACTGTTTTGTCTCTTTGCTGTCTCGTTCAACTGTCTCCATCATTTCCCTTATTTCTGTTTCATTCATCTCATGATTTAACAAATAATCATTCTACATGTCTATAGTTTTAATAAATAAATGGAAAAATCAGCACTGAATTGACTTTTTGAACATATACTCTTCTCAAATTCAGACATGTTCAGCCTGATCGTGACACATCCTGAAAGACCTAGACAATCGCTAAGATGAAATTACTTTGCATTTTTCCCCAGGTATACCCTGTTAGAACAAATCCAATACTGCATCTGTGACATCTCACAATGGGCCTTACAAATACAATATCCAGAGATTCAGAATCAAATAGCTTGGGTAACTCTGCAGTCCTTCATGGTGGCATTACAGTAAATGAAAAAGCTCCAAAACGTATAATTTAAGCTGATTATTTTTTTATTCAGGTAACACCCTGAACACATTTACATGCTGTACATTAACAGCATCTGTAAGTGCCATGTAAACTTGAATTACAGAAATATATAACATTCACCAATTTTCTTCCAATTTCAAATGTTCTCTTAAATATTAAAAACTGATCTGTGTTCTGGACAAATATTAGAATTAGACAAAAAATATGCGGTGCTCACCAACTCTGCAAACAACAACTGATAGCAATTGAATTAAATTCAACTTTATTTATATAGTGATATAGAGATTCCCAACATCTGCAACTTTACATGGTGAAGTGGGAATGGAGGTTGTCCTTAGAACATCCTGCCCAGACACCTATTGTCCTGTATGTGGGCGATAAAAGTGAACTCTAACACACTCGCTGTGTGTTTTGGCCAAGTCAAAGCATACATTATGACTCCATTAACACTCATGCTTTTTTTAATATAACACAATAAGCTATGATGTCTTGATATCAATACTAGTATCAGGTCTCAGATCAGATAGGTCTCTGCCATGTTAACTTCACATCAGCTGAGCAGCCAGACGGAGGTGGAACTGTTTGTGTTTGGGAGGTCTTTAAAATATAAGGAGGTAAGAAAGTAAGGCCAGTGTTCTCAATTACATTTCAGCGTAGGACGACAGAAACCCAGATGATTACATTTTCGGTGTGTAGAGCAATGACTGAATATGAATATGAAGCAGAAAAGGTTAGTTAGGAGGAGGACAGGGTGGCGGATGGTACAAGAAGACACAAGATCTTTCCCCAGGAGACCTGGGTTCGACTTTAATGTGAGTTGTTGTGTGCTTTAATGAGGATTGTCGCACACATGGTTACTTTAGTGTGGAAGTACAGATGTGCCATTGTCATGTTTCTAGCATTTTGTTTTGATGTAATTTAACTTGTAACTTCACCTTATCCTGAAGCTTTTGTGCCTAACCCCAACTGATGTTGTCACTTTATGTAACTTTACCCTCGAGTAGTTTTTCTAACCCTAACGTAGTTTTTGTGTGTATATAAAGTTGTTCCCTTGGCATCAAATGGTGCCGCTCCTGGAGAGTCCTATACTGAAGACATCTGTACCACTTACATCAAACTCAGACGCCCAACGGTGTAAAATAGTGCTCCTGGAGCATCCAATAGTAACACCAATAGTAATATGATACACCAAAGGACTTCAAAAAGCAACGCAATTTGACAGCTTAGGAAGCGTTATTACATGACGGTGTGGGATGAAAATGTGTCGGTAAAGCTGACTGCAGGTGTCAGGTGTGTGCTCCTTCCAGTCAACGAGTGCATTTACATGGACGTAAGTAACCAGGTTACAGTTGGCCTCCTCAGAGAAGCTGTCATCTAAATGAGACAGAAGGGGATTAGGTAAACCTGGTTTCCCAGATAGAATTCTGCCAGATAATGCTGATTTCTTTTTAGGTCAGACAGTAACCAACGCAAATTGCCTCATGGAAGTCTAAACAAGTCACTCTCCTATGAGGATTTTTACGGTTGTGGATCAGCTGCACGTGTGTTTTTTTACTCCCCCTGCGGTGTCACTCTGCTGCGACATGAACACACCCAAACACACACACACAGAAAAGTCAGAAAGAAGCATTTGATGTCATCATGCAGTTCAAATCTATTCAGCAGGCTTCCAAACTGAGTCAGAGGTGGAGGGGAAATCGTGTTACTCTTCTCCTGCAGGTGCACACAGATTTACAGTAACCAGGTTTTTAAAGTGCATACAAACACTATTCCGCTATTTCCAGCCAATATCCACGCAGAAATCTCTGAGTGCCTCGATTACTTTGGTTCATGTAAACTTATATCACCATATTTTCCATTAGGCACATTAGCTGAGCTATTTGAAATGTGATTGAATAACAAGATGTTTTTGAATTTATTTAGCAGCTTTCTTGGTTTGTCGGATAGTCAGAGCAGTTCAAATCATGTTTACACAGAGATACCTAATATCAATAATTAGCTCTGAACATCATTATCATGAATGTGTCATGAGAATGTGAACAGTCTGTTCCTGAGAGAAGACGCTGCATGATGGATTTTTCTGGACTGTGCGGATGGTCGTCTCTGTCCCATAATGAAAAATCAAGTGATGTGGTATTCTCTGTCCATTAAGTAGCTATTAGCCATGTGGAACTCATTACAGACTCAGCTGGCAGGCAAATGACAAAAACATCAAATCCCAACTGGAAAATTCTGCCAAGCAAAGAGGAGAGACTGAAAGAAACAGTTAAAGGAAAAAGAGGGACAGAGACAGATGTACTGAGTCAGCTGTCCTTTTACATTGTGTGAGGTGTGTCAGCTTGAGGTCGCCGAAATGTCAAAACAAACTTCAGGACAGAAAAAGAATATCAAGAAATGAGAATGTTCTTTCTCGCTTCTTAAAATAATATCACTCAAAAAAGGCTTAAAATGTGACATGAAAATATATTTGAAAGACAGATGGAACAAGAAAAGAGATTAAACGGCACAAGAAGGAATGAGAGACGAGCAGACAGCAAAGAAGACAGATGGATTCGGATTCACTTCCTCCCTATGAAAAACAGCCCTTAATAAGAGCCATTCCATGCTAAAACTGTGAATATATCAGCATGTCTTTACTTCAGTGACATGGAAAAAAAGGTCTGAATATTCATGGTAATGAAGAAACTGCCAGATAACGTCTGGCTGCCGTTAGAAGAAGAGACACTGAGTCAGTGAGTCATTTAACTGTTCACTCACTGAATTAATTAGCTTTAACTTCTCAGAAATGATCAGAAATACAGATACTAGAGTGTTAGTGCAGAGAGTGCAATTAAAGCTTTGATGATCGGTGCAGCAAGAGCAAAGTGAACATGAGGCAAACAGAGAGAAACAGAATGTGCAATCGCAATGAAAAAGAAAACGGAATGGAGCTAGAAAGAGAAAAAATGGAATGAAAAGGAACGTTTTCAGGAAGATAACGACAATGAGTGATCACCTTTACTTTGCCTTTTCATAGTGTGCTTTGACACATTTTAGCCTTGTTCGTCTGTTAGAGTTATGACAAATTGAACTACAAAGACTGGCTACTAAATGGAAGTGAAATGGGAGAAGGAAATGGTGCATGGTAGGAATTTTCACTAGGTGACTTGAAGAGCTCAACTTGGGGAGACCTGATTGTTCTAGTAGAATGTATGGGGAGATGCTTATAGTTGAAACACAAATGACCTATGCTCTGCGTGGTCACTGAACGCCTCATTACGGACGGATGAGGGAGAGCTGGCTGACGGGACAGTGTTTAGTCTATGTGTGTCCCTACAAAATATCTGCTGCTCACACCCACCTTCACTTTGTTTAGTTGCAATCGATATGTTCAACTGGCCATCCACCAAAAATATGTGCGTGTTCAATGAACGCAATGAATTTCAGCACAGCAAACACATGGGCAGGTGAGCACTGTGACTACTCCTCTGAAGTGATCTTAAAGAGGGAAATAAAATAAGCTAATAGATTTGTTAACTCATCCTAAAATTACAGTTTTACAAAGTAATGTCTTATTTGTTCTCAAAATAATTACTTTATTATCCCTAATTCTCACTTGTTATTGCACATCCTGCATTGTCAGTATTGTGCATGTGCATATTGCAATGATGATGCTCAAACGATATATTGTGCAGCCCTATAAAAAAAGCACACCTTGAAGAATTTAAATTTATTTTTCTAAACTATTCTCAAATGCTTTTAAAAAATACTATGCATAAATTCCTAGAGTAAAAAGGTCAAAACAATGGTTTTCAACAAAAGCACAGAAGAAAGAGTCAGCTCTCAGTTTCTGCAGATGCATTTTGATCAGCAAAATGAAGTACAACACCCAGGCCTTGTCCCGCTTTATCCTTTCTGAGGCATACCATAAATGCTGCTCCTGTGTAATAAAGAGCTGCGTATTATAAAGTGTTTTTGATACACAAGTGTACGGGGGGACAGAGGGTAAGGCTATCTAACCCGCAGTTATTTTTTTATCATTTGTCAATTCTCGTCTATCTACAGCAGAGGGAATGAAAAATAAACTCCCAATGCATCTGCTGTACGTGTTGTGTTAATAAACGAATCATTCATGGAAGCCCAGACAGACCAGAGTGACTAAAAAGAAAAATAAGAAGCGATCAAAGAAAATAATGCGCGGAAATGAGGGAAAGAGGAAACAGTGGATGGAGGATGCGGAGAAGGTGAGATGTCCCGAAGGTCTGCAGCAGGTTGTTGCTGCGTCTCCCTAACGGACGTGGCTGCCATGGTTACTGCCATGGAAGTCCTGACAACAAGCGTGGCATGTCGTACAGTGTGACGCCGTCTGGGGACAATCTGTCTGGGTATGACACATCACAAACACACGTGTGTTGTCACTGTGTGTCGAAACCATTCTTGCTAGGAATGTACAAACATACGGCGGGATAGTGGCGTCGAGCACACACACAGACACAAACGAGTGTGGACTACAGGAACAGTAGCTGTAGATGACCATAAGAGAACCTAACAGCATACCGTATATTGCTGGTAATTGCTATTTAATTCCAAAATGCACAGTTTTTGCTGCATTTTTTTCTTCACATAACATCAATAGAATTATAAATCCCCTTTACAGCAATCTTCACTCGAAACCAGCCGTTCCACAAAGCCCCCCACACACACACCAGTGCTAATATATTGCTAGACATATACACGCAGACATATTTCCATGTTGCACAGTAGGTGGGGTGCTGGGGAAATTTATCTCAAGATTTAAGATGCAGTCAA
Organism: Channa striata; assembly: GCA_033026295.1. Lineage (NCBI taxonomy): Eukaryota > Metazoa > Chordata > Actinopteri > Anabantiformes > Channidae > Channa > Channa striata. Next base: position 30,321,245 of record CM065168.1, on the reverse strand, counting down.
TCAATCAGCCAAATAATTTAGTCAATCTTGGAAATTTTTAATCAATTTGCAAAGGCCAATGTCTCCGCTAACGCTGGCTGATTAATAAAAATGACACAGCTGAACCCCATACTGTGCACATTGCACTATTGAACAGGTACACTTTTAGAGTAACCATAATATCATTTCTGCCTGCAATTTCTCCACCACTGTGTTAATCACACAAAGCTGATTGGCTAATACTATAAGCAGACTATTTCACACTAACCATGTAGCCCAAGGTGGGACATGGTTAGTGTAAAATTCTGTTGGATTTTGGCAGACAGCAGACCACACTCTCAAGACCACCCTCCCTCTGCAGCGAGTAGACTACCTGCTCAGCTGTGAATCACCTAGCAGAGACAGAGAAGGACAGAGGATCAGTGACACCCAGTGATTAACAGTGAAGGCTGTTTTTGTGAGGAGACTATTTTTATTTCTGTTTTGACTTCACTGATGCATAAATGAATGAATTCCCAATAGTTGTCAATTTGTTAGGGACACCTACATTTGAAATTAAATCCTCATGCCAAAATGGTGATAATGTTCAGTTGGGATTGCAAATATGCTAGAAGAGTTGATTAAGCTGTATGATTAATGTGGAAGACGGGGCTGTTGAAAAGTATCATGTTATACAGAGAGATTTTTCTGAAAATAGCATTACTTTAATCGATAGTTGAGCATATTTGTTTCTAACGTATCATATTGTATTTGTATTGTATGTAAAACAAAGAGAGACAAAAAACAAATTCAAATCTTTATATGTAGGCCATCCTATCTCCACCGTATGTATGCATACATGCAGCATGCATGAGAGGGCCATGTAATTCTTCGGCAAAGAAACACAAGCATTAAAAAATATGCCCACACTGATGTGCCAGTCCTGTACAGACATACAGTATATTACTTCCTTTGTGGCCTTTTACCGCTTCCTCTTCTCCAGTATTTGTGTTGTGCATGTAGATGAAAATAGACAAAAGCATTGTCATAAAAACATGCAGCACGATACATAAATTCTTGCTATGTCGCTCTCCCTATATGGTTATGTGATTTAATCAGAGCTAATGTGTTGTTCTAGCATCCCCAGAGAACTGTCCATCAGTCAGACAGGGCCGCTAAAGACACCAAGGACCCATTCCCGGGGGAGGTGGAGACGCATCCACACACACATGCCCATGCCTCGGTAGAAAGACACATATAAAGCACATACACACAAACACATACAACCTTGCCAAGTAACACACAAATAAAGATAATGAGATTGGATAAAGGCACACAAACATGCAAACATTTAGAAGTGTTGCATGTGTCAATGAGTAGTTAGGGTGATGGATGACGAACACATGTGTGTGAAGGTTATTGGTATTGATCCAATTTCATCTATACACGTTCCCTCCCGCAGAGACGCAGCATTTCCACTTAAGGCGATGAGTTCAGGGCGTTGTCTTCAACGTCGGCCCCTGCATGGCATTTAACCAGCACTAATGATTGGTGTTAAATCGAGACAAATGTTTGTATATTCAGTGTCAAATATACCAGGATCTGGTTTACCTTTTTGACAATAATTCAAAAATATTTGCTTTTGGAAAATAAGCGGATCATTTGACTAACATTTAGCATCAAACAGTCGGTAGCTTCTGTACTTTTTGTATTGACAAATTTAGCCATTTTGAGTGAGTTTTGAGTTTTTTCCTATTCTATTTTGCATTTGTATATATTACATATATATTACATACAAGCTTGGAAGAAAGTAAGATTTGTATTTTTCTTAAATTATACTTCATTTGGTTACCCTGGTATTCACAATCAGGTCACACAAATTATTATTAATATTTTATTAGTAGTAGGGTAAAAACTCACAAAAAATGTAAATTAATTATCTGTAAAAAGCAATGTTAAATGTTCTGTTGGTTTAATTTGAACATGAGATATTGATACTGTTATTTACAACAATTATCATCAAGTGAAACAAAAATAATAACAAGCACATAACTTCTAATTCAATCAAACGATGCAGGTGCTACGTTTTTGATTTTTTTTACAAAAGAGAATAAAGACAGATTATTTGACCTTTTGCTCACTTTTGAATGTTCCCCTGAGGCCTGAATAAATATAATCAGTCAGGCAAAAAAAAATCACCTCCTTTACTGACTCACACACCCTCCAGCTAGAAGGTTAATGTGCATGTAGTTGTTCACAAGAAGGAAAATCTAATTTCACTACTGATGACAGTAGCTGCGGTGTAGAAGAAAAGCTTCTCATAGTAATTTTAAAACTAAAATAACGTATGAATGTAGATGTAAACTTATCAATTCAATCATGACATTTAATGAAAAGTTAGACTTCTCTCAACTAAAATCACATCGTGTGATGTTCAGTGTCCAGTAACCCGCTCCCACTGCAGGATTATGCAAAACCCCTAAAACATGGTTCATTAAACTTCTACAAATTCAAAGATTAATCACTTTATTTGGCAAATACTTTTACAAAGTATTGTTGTACTGTAGGTGTTCAGTTTACTGCTATATTCCTACACTGACTTGTACATTAGGGTATTCAGACAAACCTCCCAGGGACCACAATGCGTTCACATGTTGGAAGTTTTAGGAAAACCCAAACAGAACACGCACTAAGCTAAATAACTTTTAATGCTACAATGCCATGTCATTGTGTTTTTTTCAATTGCTAACAAGCATTATTCAATACTTTTCAAAACTCTTCAAAATAAGCTCGCTCATCCACAGGCAACAAGTCTCACTCAGAAAGGAGACATTGTCAGCATTCTATAAAAGGTAGTTTTAGATTGAACTTCTTTTCCAGATAAAACTAAATTTTTATTATAGAATAGAAGATCTTTGCACTTTATTGCATGTAAAAATGATTGTAATTGTGACAGAATGAATCCGCAATGCAGCAATTTCCTTCAATTCCATTCACGTCCTCTCTTCTGCATTTGGCCAAATGTTTTCATCAACATGTGGCCAAATGCAACTTATGTCTTCTCTGGCTGTGCACCTAGGGAAAACAATTTCTGGTGGGCAAATAATGCATTGCTATGTGTGTTTGTTTTTGAACAGACATCTGACCTGGAGATATTCATAACAGAGTTCTGTCACCTGTTCTCCATGTTCCATCTCCTTATCTGCTTGCTAGTGAGACAACCACAGCTCACCTGGTAGGTTTCCAGCTATAAATTGCACTCAGCCATTTATCACAATTTTTAAAATGACTTTTTATTGATTTCAATCTGGCTGCAGCAGAAATGTTTTTCTCATTATTATCGAACAAAGTATTTTAGCATTTGAAAAATGTGCTGCAAACGTATAGCGTTTTGCAGGTGATGGTCTCTGACTAAGGCTGGACTTCTGTTTTCGTGACTGTGGGAAAAGTGTTGAACATGTGACTTCAGTTTTGACCAATGCTCGTTAGTAACTGAAAAAATACTGTAAGCAGGTTGGAACTAACATTTATTTTCAATAACAATTTTTTTTTTTTTTTTTAAGTGATGCTTTGATTACTCATTTAGGCCATAAATGCTGAGTGACTTTTAGATTTCAATTTTTTTTACACTTTGACACTTTGTTACATTGAGTTGTGTTATTGCAAAGCACCTTATATTCTGCTCTTGAATGGTAATATTACATTTCATTACTTGCATTTTGTGCCTTTACATGTGTAATGGCAATAAACCTGAATCTAATCTAATTTAAAATAAATATACTTGCAAAAAGAAAACAGCAAATTCTCCTATTTGAGAAACTGAATTTGAGTACTAGATTGAATATTTAATTTTCTGTTGACTGTTTAACTGGCAAAACATCAAATTGTTTTACAAAATGTTCCAAATGCGTTCAAGGTGAGATGAGGGTGATATGTGTGTGATATGCGATAAGTCAATGATGTAAGCAAAACTAGACATTATTAAAGATTTACAACCAGATGCAGGCTGTTTCCTGGAAATGACTTCTTCTGGTTTGCTGCATTAACCTGATTCATCCCTGTAATTGTTTTGCTCATTGTCTGTGTGTGTGGGGGGGGGTATGTGTGTGCAGGTGTGTGTGTGTGTGTGTGTGATCAATGTATGGATTCATTCTCAGCAGTTAACTGAGCCTCTACATCAGTTTGGGGCTTTTTTCAGCAACACCAGCTGAGCAGCAATAAAACAAGACAGACATGTTTATGGGCCACGAAAAGTACTGATGTACAGGAAGAAATATCAGTGCGGTACAATCAGGGAAGGAAATGGGCCGCACCCTCCGGTTACGACCTGTTATAATATTACATTCTACTACAGGTGTTGAATCTGCATGAGCTGTTTTATGGCACTAAAAAATATGTCACTGTTTTTTTAATTTCAAAATGTAAAATTGGTGTAAGACAGACACATAGACTTAAATGTTTTTGCTTTCAGCTATTACATTGAGTAAGGTCTTTCCGGAGAAAAACCTCAAATTAGTTGTCGCTCAGTCAAGAGTCAAGCCTTACATCAACATCTTTTGGTGCTTTGTTCTCAAGTCTACAACTCTGCTCAGAGCACAATGAGGTGCCATAATGTTATTAAAAATTTGGATAAAAAGAGGAGCATAGCAAAGTTACTCTCAACCACCCATCCTTTATAAAACAGAAGCTTTAACATCTCATAGAAACAGAAAATCATGACTGCAGTATGTCCACACATAAACAAGAGGTTAGAGAGGAATGTATGGTATACAACAAAATCAGCATAATGATACTGCTAAAATACAATAAACTGCACTATAAACTGTAATGTGGAATAGAACAAAATAAGACTTCAGCATAATGTATAACTATATACTAACAGTACTGGGAGTACCGAGTCCCTATAGTTTTCAAAATAATTTGAAACATATATATATATGTATATATATATAATAAATAGGCAACTGAGCAAATTTAGTGTCTGCCAACCATGCCATCCTTAGTAAGAAATATGAATAGAAATTACAAACTACAAAGCTACTTACACATTTGTACAGGTTTAAATTAAAGACAGCCAACGTCCTGAAAAATGACGTCCTTGAAAAGGAACCTGATTACTGAGAACGTGCTTGACATTCAGAGAGCCCATTAAGCAAAGTAACTGATCCATGGCTTTTGCCACTGATTTATACAGTTTATTACCAAGTATTTAATACAATATTTTAGCATTTTATTGCTCCTAGAATAAAATATGAAAAGCTATAATAAAGCTAGCTGGTTTACAAAATGAGTACATTATCAGCTCACATTTTTTTCATTTAGCATCTAATTATTATTTTAGAAATATATGTTGGCAGGTTATTGCAGCTCCATTCTCAGCTGTTTTCTTATGAATGCAATGATTGCACTGATTGCAGAAGTGAATTGTTAGTATTAGCTTAGGAAGCAAACAAAGTGTTGGGGGTTGGAGTTTGTCTAAGCTCAATGTTCTTGCTCCTGAGCTTTACTGATTTTCTCAATTGCAAGTTATGCATAAAAAAATCTTAGAGTAAAACCTAAGAAATGAAAACACTAATGAATGAGCCACTCCTCGTTTACAATGGTTTGATAAATAGATGAGTAGAAATAGAATAGTACACCTGTGTTGTATTCAGACAGACAGAAATTATGATCATCAGCTGTTATAGGTTAAATGCAATTAACTTTGTTGCCTAAATCAAATGTGATCATAATTGACTGCAATAAGCAGCTGCTCCTTAAAGAATGAAATGCCAAAAAGCTGCAGCCTCAAAGATGCAGGCTTCATCCACTTTTCACATAAGCACAATATCAATAACTAAGGGTTGAAACCTGCACACACAAACTTTGAACTGCTCCAGTTTTCAGAAGAGGGAATAGCAAGCCACAATGTGAAGAGGTAAAACAAGTCGTAAAACCAGATGAATTCCTAAAAACACCAAAAGGGACTGACGTGACTATGAGTCATAACCCCCTGAATTGCAGCAGATGCAAATTTTACATTTGCAATTTATATTTTAATTTTGCCTTTGTAGGGGTCGTTTCTGTGCTGGAAAGACAATTTTATGCTCCTGCATACAGAAAAACAAGGGATATTACATTATTTGGTAGCCATCATTTATCATTTGAGCAATTTCTTCCTTGATTTATTATTTTCTTTTATTATATAGAAATACATTCAGAAGACAATAACTTAAACAAAAAACACACACTTTGGAGAAGTGGTTTCACTAGGCATTTAATGGTATTAGTAATTTCTTTTCAAAAGCCAGACTGTCAAATAACTACAGACTGTCCTTGACTAACAACCTGAGCGTCTGCCCGCTCATACACTGTGATCTGTACTGGATGAGAACGTCAGACAAACACACACATCGGTGTATCTCGTCAGCAACACAGCAGGAATTAAAAAAATGTTTAAGACATTTTGGGACAGTATTAGTAACTTAATTATTGATCCTTAATTGGCAAAACTGTGTATACTGTAAAAGACTAAATACAATGTAAACCAACGATATGGCCCTATGAAAATGGATCAAGTGACTTATTAAAAATATAATTCTTAAGAAAGGGCCGAACGGTCTGATGAAGATAGCAAAGCCCTAATTCACGGAAATGACTGACCTTCATTTCACTGAAGCTGGGGATTGTGTGAAGAGCACAATATTATTGATAAATTAGTGTGGGCAAAAGTAAAATAGAAAACATAATTAATTCATCTTGAGAGGATTATAGGTTTGTACAGTGCTTCTTTAATTTGAAAAAGTTAACTGGTTAAGGTAAGCTACTTTTCTAAATGTACTTTTGCCTTCATTCCTAGAGAGGCAAACATTCTTACATTTTCTAAAAAAAATGATATGAATAATTTACTTACCAAATAAATATTAACATTGGATGTTAATTTTGTAAGATAAAAGCTGATTTCTAAATATTGAAGTTATATTTCCCCAAATGCCTACCATCTGTCAATGTGATTATCATTATCATGCTGTTCATATTTACAAAATGCATGATGCAGGTGTGTATGTGCTGAATTATTTTATCATGGAAACTGGGTAGATCTGGGTAAATAATTAGTAGATCAGCTGTAAAGAAACTAATCAGCTTTTTGGAAGAGCACAAAGAGTGGCAGGATGACATAAATATAATAACCATAGAAGGATGTCTCCTTGTTTTTAATCCAACTCTGCCGACATCCGATTAAAACTGAATGGTAAAATGTTCTGCTTATATAGTACTTTCAACTTTCAAGATCATCAATGCAATTATGTGGAAACTGCTAAAATGGTGCAACGTTTGTGAAATACACTGTACAAGTAGAGCCCCAACAATACGGTCTTTACAGTGGACTCGAAGCACAAAAGAATGTGATACTTTCGATTTCTCATGCTTTGTTTCCTTGAATGCTGAGATGTGAAGCCCTCTCTTTTACTTACAAAGGATGCCTAACTAGAGTAACAACTCTCATTAAATTAGATTAGATGACACTTTATTGATCCCTCAAGAATAACTGGGCCATGGCAGGAGACACAGTAATGATTCAGGATGGAGTAATAGCACAAAGCAGCAAAAGCGCTCAAAGAGAATATGAAATAATAAACAGTCGAGAGGAGCACAGTCTGGTACCAAGAACTCAGTATAGCAAAAATAACAGAAGAACATAAACACAGACTCATGTCATTTTGAAAGAGTTGCTAGTCAGTGGTTTGCCGGATCAGAATTAACTTGTGTAATGCTTTTCACAGTAACAATTACGTGGATCGTCATGAATGACTTAAAGGTTTGACAACATCAGCATAATCACCTAATTTCCAATGACCAGTTACCAAAGGGCATACAAACACACTGATTCTCTCCGGCCCAGAGCCTGTTGCTACAAACCTTACTTTGATCACAAAATCATCATCAAGACAGTGGATGTAAAGGGTGTAGAGGACATATAATGTTAACTGGATGCTATCCAACAATGTCACCTTGACTTATGAAAAAAAAAGTGAAAAACCTATGTTAAGACAAAAAAACACAAGATGTTTCTGATACTTGTACTGACTGTGCTATAGATAAGTGTTTTGCATTGATGCAACTTAGGTGGCCTGGTAGTTCAATGGGTAGATGCAATGGCAAACAGATGGTGCAGGGTCAAATCCCGGTGTGGGATCCCAGCTCACCTGCAATCACCAGCTTACCCACCAGGTGTGTCCCTGAGCAAAACACCCAGCACTAGCTTCCCGGGCACCAGCTGTGGTAGCCCACTGCTCCCCCCGAGGGATGGGTTAAATAAAGTTGAAATTTACTTGAAAACTGAGTTTCTGTTATTTCTCTCAAGTCTGCTGATTTAGCCTGATTGTTATTCTGTTTTTATTAAAGGTTAAGAATTGTAGGTAGAAAGGTTTTGAAGTGGATATCTGGTCTGTTGTTGGTGGTAGTTTCAGCTTAGTGATCACCGAGCATTCACGCCAATGGCACACAAATTAGTTTGGTTTCAACAAGGGGGTGGTGTCACCTGTAGACAATTAAAAACATATTTAGTGTCAGCAGAAGGGTCAGCCCTTTTTCAGACCTCCTTGTGTGAAGACCAACTTGTGTAAAGACCAGCGAGTCTACCTGCATGAGTCCACAAAGCAAGGACACCACAAGACTCTTTGTTTTTAGCCTTCTTGCACTTTTGATCTCTCTTCACTTTAACCGTCTTCCACTTCAAAAAGTTTTGAGGCCCAGATTACTCCAATGGAGACTTACAGAGTCTCTCTTTCGACCCTGGAATAAGCGGTCTTCAATCAACTCTCAGACTTTCTTTTCAGAACAATCTCCTCGATGTCAACCAGTCTGTCTTCAAGAGTTGTCACTAGACTTCTGACTGTTGTGTAATCCCTACAGGCTACAAACGCTGCAGATAATTCTTCTGTCTTAACTCTACTAGTCCTACCTGCAGCATTTGACACTGTGAACCATCAGATCCTCTTGTCTGCCCTCTCTAACTTAGGCGTTTATGGATCAGCTCTAGCCTGGCTTTAGTCTTACTTGTCTGAATGAGTCTTCAAGGTATCCTGGGAGAGGAGTGTTTCTAACTCTCATAACCTCTCCACCAGTGTACCACAGGGCGTGGTTCTTGGTCCTATTCTTTTTTCCATCTATACTACATTCCTAGGTTCTATCATCCATTCACATGGCCTTTCCTATCACTGCTATGATAACAACACACAGTTCTTCTTCTCCTTTTCACCGGGTGACACCACTGTCTTGTCACGTGTCTCTTTGACATCTCTCCTTGGATGGGAGAAAGAAATCTTCAGCTTAACCTCTCCAGGACTGAAGTTCTTGTCTTGTCCACAACCCAACAACAGCATCAACATCTGACTGTCCCCACTAAGTCAGCCAGAAATCTGGGGGGTCATTATCAATAACCACCTCAGTTTCACAGACCACATCTCCTTAGTCTCCAGGTTATGTCGATTTGCCCTCCACAACATCAGAAAGATCAGACCCTATCTTTCGGAGTAGACAACCATGCAACTCATTGTGCAGGTCATATCTCGTCTTGATTACTGCATTGCACTATTAAGAGGGTTACTGGCATGCACAATCAAACCCACGCACATGATCCAAAATGCAGTCGGCTCATTTTTAATCATCCAAAAAGGACTCATGTCCTTCCTGTGGCTGCTCAGATTAAGTTCAAAGCTCTTTCTCTTGCCTACAGAGTGATCAACTCTACAGCTGCAGCTTACCTCAACGCAAAAACTCAGGTCTACAATCCCTTCTGTCCGCTGCGCTCCCAACCTCACTCCCAATTTTAAAAAACTGCTGAAAAAACCTTTTCTGCTGGTTCTTGTAGTTAAATCTCATAAACTCTTCTTCCAATGGAACACTTTGCTTTGATGTTTTCTCCTTGACGTAGATTTTTGCGGCCTTGTACCTCACTTGCAAATCGATTTGGATAAAAGCATCTGCCAAATGGCTAAATTGTTGCTGTATATATACTGTTTATTACATTGCAATTTAATGTTATTGAGTCAACTGAAACCTGAAAACAAAACTCTGCAGGCTCAGCAACTACACTTTCAATATTTAAAAAAACAGCTGAAAACAAAACTCTTTTGCACTTAAAATAAAAAACTAAATCTCTTTCTTGTACTTACATCTCATGAAACAGAAACACTTCTTTGATAGCACTTTGCTTTGATGTTTTCTCCTTGACTTAGATATTTGCTTGTCTTGTACATCACTTGTAAGTCACTTTGGACAAAAGCATCTGAGAAATTACTAAATGTAAATGTAAACATAATCTGTAACTGTTACAGTAATACATTATGCTCAGTTTCTCAACTATTTATGTGCCACTAATCTCAGCAATGAGCAATCATTTCTCAGAGCTCAAACTTGCAACATAAAAAAGAGAAAAATAGAGTGGGAACTAATGAATTATAAAAAGGTATAAAATAAGTATAAAAACTTGATTGGATAGATTGTAGCAACTTTGCAAATCTGAACTTTCACTGTTTACACACACCTTATTTCTAAAGTTGATATTTATCAAAAACAATAGCTGAAGATCCCCAGAGAGCCCGAAATCAGTGGATGTGTGTTTAAGAACTCGCAAGGAGGTTAATTCATGATAGAAGGTGAAAGAAAAACACTGACAGGTGAACAATGAAATACCCCTGTAGTGCCACCAAAATCAGGTGGTACATAGCGTGTCAAAGCAAACCCTTGTAGACAATGTTTTTAGCAGCCCATCTTTTCTCTGTTCTCTCTCACTCTTATTTACACACACACACACACACAGAATGAGTGTTAAATTTTAATTCTATTTGGAGGCAGTGGACAAACAGGAAGAGAGTGAGTAGAGACAGCAAAGGGAGGGGAAAGATGAAGATGTATAGCAGGAGAGATGGGAAATGATGAGACAGGCCATGCCGGGACACACACACACACACACACAAACAATAAAAAAAAAGAGGTGAGAAAATGGGTGAGAAGTAGAAGAGACAATATGGCAAGCGAAAAGATGAAAGTGTTGAGACAAAGTGGCACAGAGACTGTTGTCATGAAATACGACTTATCAGTGCTGCTGTTGTTGCTTCAAGCAGATTTCACCAAATATTTTAATATTTGGTAATATATGTCTGCAACATAAACAATCATGCCAAATATTTACTGGTTCCTGCTTCTTAAATCTGCAAATTTACTGGACTGCTGGTTGGACAAGACTTTTGAGGCCATCCTCTCAGGCTCTGTGATGGGCATTTTAATTCCTAATTGACATTTTCATAGTCCACACAACTGGACAAATGAACTGATCACAAAAATAATTATTACATAGGGCCTTGGTCCCAAATGTCGTGGCAAATACTGTGTACTATTCTGCTTCGGCTGATGCTAGGAATGATAACACCTAACTGCAAAGGTTTAAAAGCTACTTTAACAAAGCAAGAATAAATATTCAATATTTTCAGTTTCAAATGGATCTCATCAACATGGGCTGATGGCAGACAGTCTAGTACAGACTAAGGGTAGGTCTGCAAGTTGTCAGTTTTCACATGTCATTTGCTGATACAGCTCAGGGACAAAAAGGCTCTTCTTAGTTTGATGTGACAACTCTTTTCGATTGCAAATGTAGGAAATAATAAGATTAAATATGGATATAAAACATGATAGACATTTTTAAAAAAGAACATAAATTGTGCAGCCATACATCTGTTTAGTTAGAACATAAAACAATAATACTCTGCCCTTAACCCTGCTCCTGCCAGTTACCAGCAACTCCTTTTACTGCAGCTATGGGGCCCCGTTTAACTGATGTAAATAACCTCCTGGATTCAGTTCCACCTCTTACTACCAAACTTAGACTGTCAAAAACATTGTATTCCTGTTTTACTAAAGAAAGATGCTTGTAAGCAACCCTTAAAACTTTTACTAATACCTTAATTCCAGCAATGCTAATTTATCATCAGCCAGAGTAATTTTTAAAAGCTCCAGTGTTTGAGGTGGCTATTGAGATACTACTCTCATAGTTTATTAACTGTCATTCCAAATCATTCTGGTTTGTTAAGTTTCATTAACACAGTAGTGCTTAGTGAGTTCAGCTCTATAGATAAAACATTAGGCTTAGCAGTCCTGCTCCAGGACATTTTAACAAGTACCAAGTGAGGAAAACTATATTCCTAATACAACAATAACACTTTGGGAAAATTACAGCAACAAAAAAAGCATGACAAATTGTAAATTCCAAAGCCTACAGGGCTTACTCACTATCTTTGAAAATGTGATATTAGTAGCCAAAGCAAGTCCCAAGGAGCAATATCGACTCTGACCAGCTTAAAAGCTTAGTGCACCTTAAAAAAATAAAAGAAAAAACGCTCTTAAGTAACAGTTAGAGGCAACACATTAGCGGCAAACATTAGACAGCAACGTTTGGCATTAGATTCATTTATATACGGATTCAGATCAGATCTCAGAAGGTAACATATTCCTGTCTAAGGTATGCCACATACTGTAGTAATGATTTACTGTCTGAACTGTTTAGGAGGTTCACTGACAGGCATCAAACCTGTGACCCTTTCCTTTTGTAAGGATCTCATAGGATGCCTCGTGCATCCTGTGATAAGCCGTGACAAAGGGTAAAGAGTGGCGAACAACACGCAGCGCCGTCGTCCCTGCAGTGCTCTGTTGGTGTAGATGGGGTTTTAATACTTTACTTACAGACACTATGTCGAAAATGCATTTGCTCTCTCCCCCCATTTGAGTTCCTCAACTGTTCTCATCCTCTCTCCATAAGTCCCCTGTAGATATATACTTTCATTTTCATTTTTAACTGCCTACATTTTGATATGGGTCGACCTTTTCTCTCCTTCTCCTGTCACGCTTTCCCTTCCATTTTCTTTCACTGTCTGCTTCCCTCTTTACCGCCATCTCAGAATATTACTTTGTAAATTCATCTTTTCTTTCCAGTTTGCTCTTTATTCATGCCCATAAAACAAGCTCTCTGAAAAGCTAGGGAATCAAACCAACTCTCAACAATGCCCATTCTCATTGCTTAACTCATGGTATTTGGATCTTGGCACAAAAGCAGCAACTCAAATTACAATCTGGTAGAGCTGGGTAATATAAAGTGAAATTTCTTTGAAGTCAAAACATAATTAGAAAATATATTTAAAACTACTAAAAACTAGATGCTAAAATATATAGCAATGCAGCTGTCCTCCTGTGTATTGTAAAAATTTTAATAACACAAGCAGCATATGTTTTCATATTACTGAGTCAAAAAGATTGCCTCTGTTTAGTTTTATTTTGTTGTTCTCACTCACCATTACTCCAGCTTGTTAACTTTTAAAGCTGCAGTGGTTTGCATTCATACTTACTGATCCTGGACCGGTACAGATAATGGATGTAAGGAAAATTAAGTGTAATACTACTGCCATGTATTTTGAAACCAGGGCTAGTGTTGCTATCTGGGCTAGCTCGGCTCCGAACCATGAAAAATATCCCATCTAGTCAGGCCCCGGTAGCTGGTGCAGACCAAGCTAGCATACCTAGCATAGCCACTGTTAGCTGTTCCCCAGCAGTACCCGAGCAGCCGGGAAGCCAGGCCAGCTCGGTGAGGGTTCGTTAGAGATCCAATGCTGGCTTCAAAACTAGAAAGGAAGTGGCGTTCCACTCATTCACAAGAATCATGCTTAGCCTGGAAAAGAGTTTATACTTATACAAATTAGCACTCCGTAAAGCCAGAAAAGCATATTATTTATCACTAATAGAGGAAAATAAGAACAACCCCCGGTTTCTTTTCAGCACTGTAGCCAGGCTGACTAAGAGCCAAAGTTCAGTTGAAACTAGTATTCCCTCAACGCTATGCAGCAATGACTTCATGACCTTCTTCACAAACAAAATTGTAGCTATTAGAAACAAAATCCACCAGACCCTCCCCACAAATACAACAGAATTAGAATCATCAGTAAGTCCTCAGTCCCTTTTAGACTGCTTTGTGCCCATAGACCTTGCTGAGTTAACTTCAACTATTACGGCATCAAATCCAACAACATGTCTGCTAGACCCTATTCCAGTTAGACTGCTCAAAGATGCTCTACCCTTATTAGACACATTTGTATTAGTTTTCATTAATCTATCTTTACAAACAGGATATGTACCAAAGGCCTATAAGGTAGCTGTAATCAAACCAATAATTAAAAAACCTAGTCTGGATCCAGGTGTCTTAGCCAATTACAGACCAATATCCAATCTCCCCTTTATTTCTAAAATACTTGAAAAAGTAGTTGTAAAGCAATAATGTGACCACCTGCGCAGAAACGACTTGTTTGAAGACTTTCAGTCAGGATTTAGAGTTCATCATAGCACAGAAACCGCACGGATTAAAGTCACCAACGATCTTTTTCTGGCTTCAGATAACGGACTTGTCTCTATACTAGTTCTGATAGATCTTAGTGCTGCATTTGACACCATTGATAACAGAATATTATTACAGAGACTAGAACATGTTATTGGAATTAAAAGAACTGCACTAAATTGGTTTAAATCTTATCTGTCAGATAGATTCCTGTTTGTTCATGTTAATGATGAATCTTTCACATACACAAAAGTTAGTCATGGAGTTCCACAAGGCTCTGTGTTAGGACCAATACTCTTTACTCTATATATGTCTCTCATATGCAAAATTATTAGAAAAGACTAAATTTTCAGCGCCACGCTATTGACACACAGTTATATCTTTCTATGAAATCTAAAGAAACAAATCAAATAATGAAACTACAAGCATGTCTAAAATACATAAGGGACTGGATGATGTATAATTTCCTTCTTCTAAAACTGAAGTTATTGTGTTTGGGCCTAAGAATCTAGGAAACATGTTTTCCAACCATATTGTTACTTTAGATAACATAACTCTGGCCCCCAGTAGTACTACAAAGAATATCAGAGTCATTATTGACCAGGATTAGTCATTAAGCTCACACATAAAACAAATCTCTAGAACAGCCTTACTCCATCTAGGAAACATTGCCAAAATTAGGAGCATCCTGTCTCAAAGCGATGCTGAAAAACTGGTTCATGCATTTGTTACTTCTAGATTGGACTACTGTAATTCTCTACTTTCAGGCTGCCCCAGTAACTCTCTAAAAAGCCTTCAATTAATCCAAAATGCTGCAGCAAGATTATTGAGATCATATTTCACCTTCATTAGCGTCTCTTCATTGGCTTCCCATTAAACGTAGAATACAATTTAAAACCCTTCTTCTTACCTATAAAGCTCTAAACGGTCAGGCTCCATCATATCTAAAAGATCTCCCAGTACCATATCATCCTAATAGACCACTTCGGTCCCAAATTGCAGGCCTATTTATGGTTCCCAGAATTTCCAAAAATAGAATGGGAGGCAGAGCTTTAGCTATCAAGCTCCTCGCCTGTGGAACCAGCTCCCAGTCCAGATTTGGGAAGCATACACCCTCTCTACTTTTAAGACTAGGCTCAAAACTTTCCTCTTTGATAAAGCTTATAGTTAGTTATATATTCATAGTTATATTCATGCTGCTATAGGCTTAGACTGCTGGGGGACTCTGCCCTGAGCCACTTTCCTCATCTCTTCATTCTTTCCTCTCACCCCACATTTATAATGTCACCACTGTATGACCTTAACTCTGTGTCTTCTTTGTCCCGTAGTTGCTTTTCTCCCTCTCTGTCCCTGTCCATTGGCGCTATATAAATAAAATTGAATTGAATTAACATCCATTCAGGCATCTGCAAGGAAGCGGTGAAAGCTGACAGTACTGTTGTAACTCAAGAGAGCTGCTGGTGGTGCCATTTGAGTGACAGCAAAGGAGTTGACAATGTCGATTTGTCACTGTAGGCATTTTTTTACTTCATTCGAAAACAAAATTTCAAATTATCCATACCAACTAACCATGATCTTCAACTGGTTATGCACTTCAGGCTGGAGGTTATCCCAGCTTTCACAGGTTGCCAGTCTATCTCAGCGCTAACACAGGCAGACATAATATTCATATTTGCATTATTTATTTAATATACTTATGTACTAGAGAAATAACAATTCAATGTATTGGAGAAATAAATGTGAGTTTGACATTTCAATGTGTAACAGGAAAAGTGTTTTAAAAAATAATGATTTAAGGTTTAGGGTAAGTAAAAAAAAAGAAGATGCAATCTGATGACTTATTGTTCTGTCAAATAATAGGTTAACTACATTTTCAGAGTGCCTCTTCTAGAAGAAAGTGGGAGTTGTTTGTACAAGAAAAGTGCTTAGTAAATAAATGAAATCCTGTACACTTTAACACCTCCCACAGCTGGTTAATCACGGTATGAAGTGGATATCAATGTCAAATAATCAGACACAAAAATGTCATATCTGTCCCCTCCCCTTTTCCATTGTCATAAAGGTGCAGGGATTGAGCTATTGGCAATCTAGAATCACCAATTAAGGCTGACATGCAGGTTTTTGGAATGTGAAAAGAAATTAGAGAACCTGAAGGAAACCCACACAAACATGCAGAGAACACTACATACATTCCAAGTACAGTGTAAATTTAGCATACTTCAGTTTTCTCTTGTGGGATTTTATCTGTCTCCTTGATCATGTGTATAATTAGAAAGGCACATGCCATGCAAGTGAAAATCTTTATCGGATTTCAGGTTCTGAAATACGAGGAGCAGCAGCAGTGACCTGCTGTTCAATTCATATTAGAGAAACACTGTTCTCCTTCTTTCAACCTGTCTCACTCTTCCTGGCTTTGCTGTAATTGATGTTTCATTAAAACAAAGGACGATTATTATTCTTTTATGTTGTAGACACACTGGTGCTTAAATTACGCGCACACTGATGGAAGCATCAGTCACTCCTGATGACATGCTCATGAAGTAAACACAATCATAAGATACTGTGATGCATGTAGTACAAGCATGTACAGACATAAAAAGAAAAAGACAGGTATTATGCTATCGCACTAAGCGCATGAAAATAAAATTCGGCCCATTACCTATGAAAGTAATTGCTGTGTATTTGTAATGGCCCCTCGTTCAGTGTTTGTCAAACTACAGATGACATTAAGGCTAAAGTAAATTGCTTCATTTGAACAGCAGGAGACTCATTGTCCTGTTTTTGGTTTGTCTTTGTCCAATAATGGATTGGGGTTGTGTATTAGTTTGAAACATGTTAAACTGGAGTCAAACGAGGTCTCTGTATTTACAAGAAAGGGACCACATGGGCGAACATGGTGACTGCCACCCTGCTTTCTCACAGATACATACTGTACCTGTTTTTTGTGTAAATATGGGCCCATGTGCAAAAAGAATAGGAGGGAGAGGGGGATTATGCATAAGATAATGAAAGAATATCTGATCGAGAACCAGGCTATACATGGCAGAACCATAAAACCAAATATGCATACATTGACTGGTCCCATAAACCTTCCTTTCACAGCCCTGGGCACATTTCTCATTATTTTAAAGAGGAAAGGATGTGCTGGTTTAACTTCCTTAGAATTTCTGAAAAATAATACAGCTTCAACACTGCAGGGCTGTATGATATCTGTACCCACTAAAGATAAAATGACCTGCTGAAATGAACACACACGTACAGACTCCTCTCTTCACCACTTTCTTTTTTTTCTCAGTGACCTTCCTACTTCGGATTTGCTGGTCTTTTACAATTCTTTCATCTCATCAAGTCTAGTATAAGTGGATCAATGTTTTGAATATTACTGACAGCTATTGGGTTTGAGGTTCAAAAATCCATGAGCAATTTTCTCTGTCTCTATAATTTTGCATCTTTCATTTCCCCCCAAAACATCACCAGATAATTGTCCTGATTTGCACAGGATGACTGCATGACAATACTCAGCACCAAACTGCAGACAGTTAACAGTTCAAGTGGATTTAGTGGACTCTCATTTAGTGAAAAGAGGACAGACAGCTTTGTGGCTTTAAGGTGAAGGGGTTTGAAATTTTTATTTTCACCAGATTCACCAGATTGTTTTTTACTGGGTGACTCTCCCACATACACTGGAGAAACAGCATTTACATGATTCAGACTATCTCTAGGGCAACACATTGTGTACAACTCACACTGTGGAGACCAAAACCTGATACATAATCACACTGTCAGTATTCCTTGCATTTATGGCGTCCAAACGCTGGTCCCCATTACGATGTCAATCACTGAATTTCAAAGTTAGCACTAGGTTTAAGACTAGGGTAAGGTCAGCTTTAGATGTAGAATAAAGGTTGTGGTTAATGATAATGGTTATTGTTTTGTTTTATTTATAATTTTGAATCTCCTACCTGCAGATCATGAGGTTTTGAAAGTGGTCCCATTGTGATGTCACGCTGGACCAGGAAATCAGATACACACCCTATAAGCGCACCCCATCCCAAGTTTCAGTGCACAAAGTAGTACGAAGGATACATCATTTCTGTAGACTGAGCACTGGAACTTAGTGAGAAGCAACGCAGGGTTTTGGAAGTTTACTCTTAACACTAACTACCAATAAAAGTTTTTTCCTGCTATGTTTGAAAAAAAATTACTCCTACTTGTAAGGAACCTCAAACGTGATTCTGACACATCCTACTAATTACTTAATTGTGCAACAACAAGCTCCTAACCTACCAATTCAGGATAAAAATCGGGTTTACAGATTGCATCTATGATGTCTCAGTTGCGGACAACCTTATAAGGTTGTAAATACATGTATGTATGTAATGTATGTATGTATACATGTATGTACATAAGGTTGTAGTTACAACCTTAAATGAAGAAAGCAATGCTTTATATAGTCCTTGCCTTTACATCCATGATTTTGCTGGTTTTTTCATCTTTTGTTATTTTATGCACTGATTTTTTAATTAAAAGGTAAAAGTTCCAAGTCCCTCAAATGAGGATTTGATGGCTGTGTCCATCTTCAGAACATGAAATTAGTTACTAAAACTGTTGCACATTTTTTTATCTCAGTCTTTGACTAATTCGCTTGAAAACACACACAGACAGACAGATATAGAAATTCTTTTTTCCCAAAGCCCAGATGAATAAGCTTCAGGGGTCAAAGGCTGCACATCAGATGTCTAGACAACGTTCTCCAGGCACTTTGACACTCCTTCAGGAAGTTATTACAGGTGTGTGTGTAAGAGAGAGAGAAAGTGACGAACAGAGCAAGTGTGTGTATGGGTGTTACAAAACGGTGACAGTGGTGGATCTAATCCTCCAAGAACCTCCTTGAACTTTGAACAGTTCTGTGGTTGTTTTTGAGTGTGTTATTTATTTCATAATGTAACAAAACAAATCAATACACACTGTTGTGTACAAAGTATTCTTCTAAAATTAGACACGTTGCTTGGCAGCTGAGTAGACCAGGCTACCATCCAGCCAGGGACACGGGTTAAATTCCTGCTGTTGCCACCAACGGTAGCACTTTCTACTGTATATACAAGAGATTTCATTTACAAATAAATGTTCATTAACCCGGGAAATGACGAACAGAGACATAGCTGACTGCTACTTTTCCACCATTTGTTATCTGTCAATATTGAGTAGGCCAAAGTTGAGTCCATCTGAGAGTCGTTAATATTACTATGGCATGTTAGAAATGTCAAGGCAGTGCCATACCTGTGCCAAACTGCTTTTTACATATGTCACATCTGTCACAACTAAACTGCCACTGAAATAAAACTCACCTAACGAACCATTTTTCTTGCTGAAAAACCTCAAATTAGCTTGAACAACACAATCACAGCCACTACAATTACTTGAAACATAAAAACCAAAGTCAAAACAGAAAACCACTTGACATTTAATCGGTCAAGGCACAATTGATTGACAACTGATTATTTGTTAAAAATGTGGAACAAAACTGTCACAAATATGAGTAAAGCAGTTTGTAGGTGTAACTTTGAATTGGGTGTTTTTATTTATAAAAAGTAGCAGCCAATTAATTGAGAAAATAACTGGTTCATTAAGAATGATCATTTATACAAAAAATATTGCTACATTCTCAGATATGCTGAGAATGATATCTACCTTTACATTAATTTTAATTAGACAAGTCCAGAAATCCAAAACAATGGGAAGATCTACAATTTCAATAATCAATTATGGCACTGACCGGCATTTTAGAAACAGGGAAACTTTTAGAAACTTTCCCTGAAGCACAGATTTGGGGTGAGATTTAAAGAGAAATATGAAGTAAAAATAATTTGTAAACTAAAGCAAACTTCAGGTAAAGTTCTAGTTAATTTAGATCTACCTCTGCTGTCGCTGATGTCAGTCATAAATATTAAACATGGAGTATCAGAATGGCAACTGGACCTTAAGACTTTAGCAGAACAGAGTTTACAGTTTTAGCATTATTCTTTGTGGTCTTTCATCTTGATGCGAGATGAACATGGTATCATGTGTAGTATCAAGTTTTCTGAGCACAAGTGCACAAGGCTCGCACTGGACCCAATAGTGGTGTCAGGATATTCCTGTTCTCAGAATAATAATAAAAATATGTAGTCTGCTTTGTATACTGCTTTAATTTTGTAAGATCATCTTAACCACAACAATGTCACCAAACCCCTTTCCCATGTGGACACAGGTATGTGAATTCAAATGTTACATTACCAAGAAGCAGTGCTTGATTACAGTCCATTAAGTCCCATTACAGGACTAAAAACCGCTGTTGTATCCACAAAACCATAAACACCTTCCACTTAGTAGACCATTTAAAAAAGCATAAGTGTTCCTAAAAACTCCGGTTATTGTGTTGGATCGTAGGGAAACATTAGCTCATCAATTGCCTGTACAGAGTACAATGTACATTTGAGGTCATCCCATTGAGTGGCACTTTAGTTGGTTGCTGTGATTTGATTTGCATCTTTATCAGCAGGCAGGTGAGACAGCAGGATCTGAGCATAAAGAGAACACCTAATGCATTTCAAATTAGTGTTTTAATTGCAGAATGATTGAAAGAAAACAACAGATGGCTGACAGAACCATGGCCATTTTTTTTACTAATTGCTACTTTACCGCCCACCATTTTCATTTTTAAAACTGGATGTTCTCTTTTATTCAATGCGGAAGCTTGAGCTCAGCTTTTCTGGGTTCTACTTGGTTCGGTAAAAGGCAACCACACCAGGAACTCTGGTCTCTGGGGTTAGTGTCCTGATGATACTTCATAGACTGTGTAGTTACTTAATGTTTTCCGGCAACAAATATAGAAGAAATCAGGATGATACAATGGGACAGAGATCAGGTACAAATATCCCAATTATACACAATGACAAAAAAAAGCATAAAATCCAGTGAACATTTAAGACTGTGTCTTAAACCCTCGTGTAATTGGATGTGTGTCTTGCTGTCTGGAGTGAATTTTTTGTCCACTCCAGAATCCGAAGTAACTTCAACGAATCATGGAAGTCCGTGCAGCGCACCCACTGGGCGCCACATACACAATAGTGAAGAGGCACATGCAAACGCACTTTTTCCCACATAATGTAAATAAGCTACAGCAGTCTGCAGCGAGAGGCTTACTACAGACAGGAAACCGATGGAGGATGAAGAAAGCAGAAAAATGTATGCACATGAAAGAAGCTGTGTATAATGACATAATGAAACAGTAAAGCCAAACATCGGCAAAGACGATGGAAGAAACATTTTCTCAGGCCACTATGAGACAGAAAAGGAAAAAAGTGGAGCAACCTTGCTAATAGAGCCTATTCACATATCCAAGGACATGATCCCACAAAAGTCAAGCACACTGGTTAGGAGGTATATCTTAACAGTAAGACATTTTGTTAAATGGAAATGGCATACATTGGTTTAAAGGACATTATGCATTATTATCTCTGAATTCTTTACTGCTTGTACACACCCCTGAATAAGATATAAACCCATATTCAGATGCTGTACTGTACCTTGAAACAGTCAGAATCTTACCTTGATACAAATATTTGGCCATACTGTGCAGAACTACAATTTAATAATCTAGATCAGACCTTAGGGCTACAACATTCAGCTTGAGCAAACACAAGCATGGGACTGGCTATCGATCTACTGTGCTTTACTCTCTTTCCTCTCCTTGCTCCTTTGCTTTGCCACTCTGCCCAGCACTTCAGATTGCTTTCATTATGTAAATCCAATAAGAATGCTCTAAAACGTACCAATCAAGTGGAAATAATTGAAATTCTCTGATATAAAGCAGAGCATCACGCAAAAAAAAGCAAAAAATACTTGTCACTTAAATAAGTTGGAACATAAAAACATTGCCATTTTCCTTAGGAAAATTACATCATCTAAGTAATGTGTAAAGAAGTGATGCTTTCAGCTCAAGACAAAAGTTATAATTTCTACCCCAGGGATTCAGGGAATAGATGTTTGCATATATTGATCATATGTCGGTGTTGCTTTTTTAAAGGACTCTGTGCAGACTGTACATGTGTGCATGAAGAAATCTACAGTTGCAATCATTTCCCTTTCAATTGCCTCATTAAATGGTTATTGTGACGTCTTACGGTAGTGGATAAAAGGGTACATAGCATTGGTACATAGCAATATACAAGTAAAAGATTGATAGATTAACTTGAGGTTAAATACAAGAAATATTCGGGAAAAGAATGCATTTGAATGAGGTGAACAGCCTGCATTTTCACTCAGCTGCGCAATACAATTACAAGCCAAGCATCTACTTTTCAATCTATCCATCTATCTAGAAAATGAAAAAAAAAATGAGTGGAGGAGGAAAAATAGGGAGAGAGTGGAAGGGAGGAGCAGTGGAGAGAGAGAAAAAGACAGAGAGAGAGAGAGAGAGAGAAAGCTTGTGATAGTTTAAAAAAAAGTTCCCACCCACACAGGTCAGTGCTGAGCAATATTGCAAACCAAAAAAAGAAAAAGCATTTTCAACTTTCTCTCTCAACTCAAAACCTGCTTCTAATAAACTAACATGCACAAAACTGTCAAATCACTGCTCTCTATCACTCATTATAACTGTAGTAAAACTGTAACACAATATGACACATACAAACTTGTTCTGTGACTAATGATTTTTCTTTGATAAAATATTATCGATCAAATTATCAATATTATTATTGAATATTGTTTATTTAGTCTATAGGTTTTCAAATTTTGAGTAGAGTTGCAGGGGAGGTGTGGAAGGACAAACATGAATAGACTGTATTTGGTCACTGGTTTTGGCAGAGCAGCTGGAGCTGCAGCACAAGCTCAAGTCGAACATTAAGACATTAAATTCTTACTGGCTGCAACAATTGACAAAATGTTGACCAAGAAAAAACAACAAACTCCTTAAATACAACAATACATATTCATCATCATCAAATTTGAGGATTATCATCTACAAAACAGGAATACGGCAAAGAATATTGATATTGGTGAAATGCACATATCATGTGCATCTGCCTTTGCAGCTCCCAAAGTGCTGTATGCTGCTTCCCATTCACCTTTTCACACTGACACACACACACACCAAAGAGGGAGCTGGCCTGCATTTACCAGGAGCAACTAAGCTGGCTTCAGTGTCTTGCTCAGGAACACTTTGACATGTAACAGGATAAGCCAGGAATCATAACAGGAACCCAGGGATTTGTGAACAATTGCGTCACTGTGTTTTACGTCATGTTTTAAATATCGTTTATTTTATGTGTCTAAGGCTCTCTGTGGTATGTTGCTGCCTGTCATCTCCGTCTTTTTTTGTTTGACAAATGAAGATCTGTTCAATCTGATTTTCAACAGGATTCTGTAAACTTACTGTGCTCTCTACTTCAAAACAACACTCATAAAAGTTTAAAATCAAGAAGGTCTTGAACAGTCCTCAACACAAAAATAAAACCATCTGGAATTTGTTCAAATCTCTAATGTGTGTTAAAGTTCACTTGGCAAGCAACCAATTACTATAATAACAAATCTTGACTTATGGATAATATAGATATCATGTATCAAAATATACAGTGCATTCATAAAGTATTCCTAATTTTTTCTAAGTTTGTTATGTTGCAACCTTATTCTTATGTTGTTAATTTTTTTAGATTATTCTACACTCAGCGACCCATAATGACAAAAAGAAAACATATTTCTAGAAATGTCAGCAAATTTATTAAAAAGGAAAAACTGAAATAACACATGTACTTAACTCAGTACTTTGCACACACACTTTCGGCAGCAATTACAGCCTCAAGACTTTTTAGGTTTGATGTGACAAGTTTTGCACACATGGATTGGGGGATTTTCTGCCATTCTTATCTACAGGTCTCTGCTGAGATGTTCCATAGGGTTCAAGTCAGGGCTCTGGCTGACTCACTCTAGTACATTCATGGAACTGTCCCTAAGCCTTAGGTGCTTAAGATCATTGTCATGTTGGAAAGTGAACCTTCAGCCCAGTCTGAGGCCCTGAGTGATGTGGATCAGGTTTTCATTGAGGATGTATCTGTACTTTAGTCCATTCGCCTTTTCTTCCACCCTGAGGAGTTTCACAGTCCTTGCTGCCGAAAAACACCCCCACAGCATGATGCTACTATTGAGGTCGATCCGTTCAATCTTGGTTTCATCAAACCCGTGTCATGGTTCAGTCCTTCATCTGCATTTCCTCTCCTTCACTTTTATTTTGTTGCCCTTGACCCCCACTTCCTGTTCCTAGTTAATTTTCCCACCTTTACTTTTCCTTATCAGTCCTTATTGTTTTCACCCATTCCCGGCCCTCCTCAGACTCAGCCCTGCCCTCACTCATTGCCAGATTCTTGTCTCACTCCCATAGTGGACAATGCTGTTTGTTTTTTTTTTTGCCTGACCCACGTTTTGCACTACTAACTCTTGCTTATCGACTCTGTAATCATTCTACTTTTGGTCTGAGTTTGGTCATTGTGTTCCTTTTTTATCCTTCCCTTGTGCTTTGTTCAGTTTGTATCTTCTAGCCACTTTGCATTTCGGTTTACACTCAGATCCACACCGTGACATTGACCATTGGGTTTATTATTTGATGCATTCTTTTGAATTACTGCTTTGTTTTCTCTGAGGTTTTTTTGCCTCAGGACATCTCCTGTTGATCCTTGTGTTTCCGTCCTCTCCCCTGTGCTGTCTTCCTTCCCGTGTCCCTACCCCTCTGCTGAGATTTCTCTTGTCCCCATTTATCCCATCTCCATAGCACCATCTGTCTCCCCACTCACCTCTGCAGTAATCCTCCCTTCTATCTGGCCTTCCCCATCCTTTGGTTACCAGCTTCACTACACCACTGCCTAGGTTGCTATTAAAACTCTGCTCCCCTGGTATTCTCTCCTTTATTCGTCTTCACATTCCAGTTGTCACGTGTTTTTTTTTTTTTTTTTTAATAGATTATCTTCTGTGTTTACTTTTTGACCCTTTAGTCACCCAGTCTCATGTTTGGTTCCTGTAATTTCTGTATTATATTGTTTTGTGTTGTTCTTTGTTCTAGTATAGATAAGTGTACTTGTCATTTCCCTGCCCTCATGTATTTGAATAAAGTTCATTCTTTTCTTGAACTCCCTCTCAGGTCCACTGTAATACATTAAACGTGAAAACCAGACAATCTTGTTCCTTATAGTTTGTAAGTCCTACAGCTGCTTGGCTAGAAGAGGTGTTCATCTAGCCAAGATCAGTGGAGGGCTGTAGTTATGGGCGTCCTTCTGAAACTTTACCTAATAAAATTTCAGATCCTTGTTCACCTCTCTAACTTAGTCCCTTCTCTCAAATTTTCAGTTTGGCTGCTCTTGAGCTCTTGAAAGAGACCTGGTTGTGTCAAACTTCTTCCATCTGAGAATTATAGAGACCACTGTGCTCATCCAAACCTGCAGAAAGTTCTGAGCTAGTGTTGTTGCAGGGTCTGAATACTTATGCCCACGTGATATTTCTTTTTTTTTCTTTTTCCTACAATTACATACATTTCTAAAATTCAGTTTTTGTTTCCTCATCATCATCATCAGTATACGTCAATGTAAAAAAAAAAAGAATTTACACAAAATATCACGCTGCAACATAATAAATATTGAAAAAAGTAAAGATTTCATTCTTTATAAATGCATTGTAAATACAGTATTATACTGTCAGCTACTTCACAACAATTTCTCCTTGGAGGAGGAGAGGACTGAAGATAAGACAAAATTTCCTCACGTCTCCTACTGACGGGAAAGGATGGTTCTTTATAAAAACTGACCCGTAACCTCCACTATGATCGGTAATCAGTGTGAGAACAGGAACAGTGACATCTGCCCCCTCTTCCCCAAAAAGACCTACTGCTATTGTAGATACTGAAGTCATCCCCAGTTCAAAAAATATCTGTAAGTCTTGTTGTTATTGGCCAAACTGGTGGATCCCATTTATTCAGTATATTGATGTATACTGTGATATGTGTTTAAATACATGTTGGATATAGGCCTAATCTTGCAATTCTTGTAACAGTATTGAAATAAAAATTGCACAATAAAATATGACTATTAAATCTTATTAAATGTGAATTTTAACTGTATCAAATTTTACACGTTTGACCTGACCTAACTTTATCAGCAGAGTTCTATGAAAAAAGGTACATGTGGAATTTGATCTTCTGTTGCTAGCAGTAGTGTGATTCCATCAGGTTGCAGCTGAATAAATAGACTAAATTTTAATACATTTATGTAACAAACAGTGGGATTCCAGCACTTTATGATCCATTAAGAATTTTCAAGTGTGTTAAATAATATATGAATGGACTACGCTGAATAATGTAGGCTAATAGTGTTAATTTATTAACTCTTGTCTCCAGCTCAGGCTCGTTCACCACTGCTTCTGGGTTTTAATAGATAGATGTGTGTTAAGGTCACAGATTGATATCTCTAATTTTACTAAATTCAAATGGCAGCTGTGTTTATCTTTCAGTCATTGTCACATATTAACGATGTGTTGAAAATCAATGATGGATGAATGCTACATGTTTAAAAAACCAATAACCAATAATTTCTGATTTGGGGATTAAATTTGGAGTTTCTTAAGCGTGCTTTCTGGTACAGGCCCCAGCTGTGCAAAGCAACAAAGCAAATAAAGTAACCCACAAGCTATCCAAACAACACAGGTCTTAAAATAATTTCAAAAATACTCTATTTGTGTATACAAATGTTTTATGAGGAAGAATGTGCATTCTACTTAACCTCAAGGACATATCTGATTCAATCTGATGAGAAAAAGTGAAGGTAAATTCATCTTTGTGAAGATAATTCTGAAGGACACTATTAACCGGATTTTAACCATTGTTAGTAGAAGCTCAGAAAACATAAATAGTTTCTTTCTGAGACTGTTACAGAGGTAACTGGCAAATGACCTATTTTGTCTGTGTACACACAGTATGTCATAAACCCACTTACAGTGTTCAAATTCATATTTTACATACACATGCACACCGGCCTCCAGGTGTTCTTCTTCTACATGTTTATATGTCACAACCACAGTGAAGCTGCAGCCATCTGCTGATAATGCTCAGCAGTGCAATGATGCAAAGATGAAGTAAGACTAGAGGCAGATGTAGAGACGCCACTCAATCTCTCATTCTCCATCCTACGGCACAAACAGGTGAGAAATAGCTGACACTATACCCTGGTCTTTTTGCTTTGCTCACACTCATTGAATGCATTAATCTGAGTTGGAGTTCAGATATGATCTAAGTCCCCTATCTGTCTAACATCCTTCTAAGTGTGAAACTGCTGCTCCTCTCCACACACTTCACAGAGCTAAGCCACTGTCTTTTGTTAAATCCTTTCTTTAAACAAACATTCATGTTAAAGCCTATCTCAAAGTGTTTTTGTTCCCTCTGTTTGAAATCTTTAGATTTTTTTCTTTTTTTTCCACTTTTATCTCATTTTTATCATTTTGTCTATCCATTCCTATGTTCCAAACCGGCTATTTATGAGATTAAGAAATATTGTAGCATTGTGTTCAAAGATGCGAAATCAGTAAACTTTCATTGTGTGCTTTAGGATGAAGATGGCACACAAACATGCCAACACTGAAAACCATGCCAGTTTGGCAGCAGCAATTCATCCATCTCTGCAGCTGCAGAGATAACATTTGGATGATGCACAAAAAAGATGAGAAAGGGGACAAAAGATCACTGAAGTGTAATGTGTTATATAATCAACACCATCAAGACAAACATCACAGCTAAAACAAGGCTGACATTTACTGCCTTGGGAGATGTTCAGTGCCAAAAAAACACACAGTAAAGGTGGGTATTGACTCCCAGTCCAGTCCATTCTGTTGTGAACTAAATGTGATGATTCGCTGTGTACTAATTAGAGTTTTGAGCTAGCTTGTCCCAAAGCAGTTGTGTTTTAATGACTGGTGCCAAAACAAATATATTTTTTCATTATTGACTTATCTAATCCATTATTGAAACATAGACGTATTAAATTAACAACTATGTAAAACAGAGAGAAACTGCAAATCCTTGTTTTTTCTTCTATAAAACAGCTTTTGTTCTGCTGGAGGTTTCTTCTGTTAAAGGGAAGTTTCACTGTTGCCCATGTGTTGCTCAAGGGGGATTTGTTGGGTCTTCTCCACACATTTTTATAGTCTTTTGACTTTATTATGTAAAATGCCTTGAGATGACTTTGTTGTTAATAGGTGCTTTATAAATAAAGTTGAATTGAATTGAAAACTGGTTAAATGATCCATTAAAATAGTTGCAGTCAGTAAATTAATCAGTCTAGCCATTTTAGCACTAGCATTAACTCATTTTAACAGCTGCATAACTGGATAGTTACATTTTTAACAAATTGCAACTCAATGCAATAACTTGTAATAATTATAGAATACTTTTTTCCAATTAACTAAAATGTCAGGATACAATCAAACATAGCTATTGTTTATCTCCAGCTGGATATTTATTTTATAGATTTTCTGTTTTCCATCTGTACTGAAGCTCTATGCATATGTGTGTGTGTGTGTGTGTGTGTGTGAGTGTGTGTGTGTGTGTGTGCGTGTGTGTATGTACAGCAGCAGAAACTTAATGTTTTGCCTGACATTTAGAAAGAGGCAGTGCTCTCCTTGAGGTAGACAGGGAAACACTTAAGAGGCCAGGCAAAGGGTTTAATATTCAGGGAAACCCAATTGGGTTCCCGGGCACGCTCAGGAGCAGGCAGGTGCACATTCTGCAGATCCATCCGTCTCTCTCTCTCCTGTTTTTGGTTCTACACATGATGCAGATCCATCCGTCTCTCTCTCCTCTGGTTTTGGTTCTACACATGGTGCAGATCCATCCGTCTCTGTCTCTCCTGGTTTTAGTTCTACACATGGTGCAGATCCATCCGTCTCTCTCTCCTGGTTTTGGTTCTACACATTTTGCAGATCCATCCGTCTCTCTCTCCTGGTTTTGGTTCTGGTTTTTGGAACTGCACTGTGCCTCCCGTCGTCTACACAAACATGTGCGTATGTGCGCAAAGCTGCAAAGCCTCCGTGGCGTGCGCAAAGACCAGTACCTGCAGAAACCCGCACGAACTCTGCGCACCGCCTCCGTTTCTCTCTCACGGACTCGATCTGCACCCCCTCTCCTTCCAGCATCAGTCAATAGAGTCAGGATACATAAACCACCCACCAGCCACCCCACAACAGCACACACACAACCTGCAGCAGCTCCAACGCAGCTACAAACGCCACAAACTCTCAAAGCCAAATACAATGACACAGAAATGTGCGACATCAAACCATGTAACCCAATAATCCGTTATTAGCTTGTAAAAAATTAAAAAAAAAACAGCTGAGCGCATCCAGCTCAGGTCATATGAAGGAATAATCCAGTCAAGACATGTGGGAGGAATGGACGGAGCATTTGTTATAATAACTCAGGATTATGACATTCTTTCAATGAAATGCCAGACTTGAGACAGATTTCAGTTAAGGACAAACCCCCCAAAAAAGCCACCGACGGTTTCCATCACACAAGCCACAGCTTCATTAGCCTGTTTTCTGCTGTGGATATTCCAGATTAAAGCCCAGGTTTAATCCAAGGGAAACGGGGCTAACGTGATTCCAGGTGGCAGAACCGAGTCCGGCCCCGCCGGTGTTTCTGGTCCGTTTTTACCGGACGCACATACAGTTCATAAATCACTCACGGAAGCTTACAGGTGTTAATTCGCGCAAACAGATGTTTTCATCTGGATATGAAATATACGCCAGAAAAAGAGAGACTGCTGAGTGTGTCTTACCTCTGGTGCGGAGACTCTCCTCCTCCTCCCGTGTGGAAACAGAAAACCGAAGAATCGCCGTCGTCCTCCGGGTCCACGCTTAGTCCCTTCTCTCCGCTTCACTCTCTTCCCGCTCGGCTTCCTGCGTGTCCGTCCGTCTGTCTGACTCTTGTTTTCTCGTCGGGATTTCCTCCTCCGTCTTGCTCCTGTCTTCTCCTCCTCCTCCTCCTCCTCCTCCTCTTCCTCCTCTTCCTCCTCCTTCTGCTCCGCGGGATCAGCTCGTCCTCCTCCCGCCACCCGGACGGGGACGGAGCGGTTCGCGGTGCTGACGCTGCTTCTCCATCCGGATGTCAGCGGATGAACAGCGGAGGAGCGGATTCGCGCCTCGGCTCTTCTTCTTCTTCTTCTTCTTCTTCTTCTTCTTCTTCTTCTTCTTCTTCTCTCTCTGTGTCCGGACACACGATCCCGAAGCTACAGGTGATGAACAGACGTGTGTGACATCAGAAGCAGAGACAGATTTCCGCTTGGAAACCTGCTGGAGTCGAGCTGCTCTCCACGTTTGTTCCCTGTGTTTCAGCTCCACTGCATTGAACCGCTCTGTACTCGTTTAAAAGTTCCTGGCTCTTTGTGGGCAGTTTTTTTTTTTTATTTATTTATTAATGATGGATTTATTTGCTCTTGAGTAGATTCAGTTTGTTAAATGAGGACCTGCGTAGATAGATCGAAGAGGAAATGGGCCTCCACTCAAAAGATCCTCAGAATGAAATTCAAAACTACTGCAAATGGACGAGCTGTGTTGCTTCTGGTCAAACATTGTCCCTCTCTCTCATCATTCTGTGTACATGTTTTGTCTGCAAAAAATTACTTCATTTTCTGACTGTTTGGTCATTGTATCTTCTGGTCATTTTGCATCTATTTTTGGTCATATTGGGGGGTCTTTTTATGGTGTTTTTGTCTTTTTCTTTAATCTTTTCTTTGATTTTCCTGTCATTTTTTGTCTGTAATTATGTTTAATTTTGTTATCTTTTGTTAATTTTTGCACTTTTGGTCTCTCTTTTAACACTTCAGGGAAGCTTTGGCTCCATGTTGGACACACACAAATCCCTACTTCTGAAGTGTCCTTGGGCGAGACATTAAAACCCTTAGTTGCTCCGTGTGGGTCAGTGTCTGCACTGACGTGTGAAGAGGTGGAGGAGAAGCAACTGTGGAGCACACTAAGTACCAATAAGATACATTTCTTTATGGTTTGTTGTGTCTCTTTTGGTCTTTTTGTCTCATTTTTGTTTTGTGTATGTTGTGTGCCTATTACCTGAGCACCCACCATTAGCACTCACTTTTGTCAAGGGACCCCTGACCTCTCAAGTCCCTGAACTGCCTAGTAATTCAGCAACTGATTAATGGTTATCTGCATGTGCATAATTGCCAGGATTGTCATAACTGAATAAATTCTTCATGTTGGCATTGCCTTGGGAATCGTCATTGTGCCGTAAACCTCTTTTCTTAAGCAGGTATAAAATTCATCGCCGGTGATTCTAAAAAAAAGTCCATCTCTCTATGAAGGGTGATGATGGATACCCTAAACTTCAGAACTCTGTTTTCAAATTTTAAAAATTGACTACTGTCATCATATACTTGATACGGTATTATAATAATGTCTAACTTAGAAATTACTTTTGATTGTGCTTTACAACTCATTACAATCAAATTGGAAGAATGAAAGTTAGTTTCGTCATCAAAGTAGTAATGATATCATATCTATACAAAGGTATTCAGTATGATACTATATTACATTGCTGATCAGTGTTAAGAGGTTTTTGTCCATGCCTCTCCTCATAAACAGAGCTGTCAATCACTGCAGGAGGGCAGGTCCCAGGTGCACAGGCCAGCTGGAAAATTGGAGGGTGCAGCCTGAATGCTAAGGAGGTTCAAGCAAAGGTCTAGTTAGACCTGAGCTGAAAGTAAATGATGACCTCTGGTATATGACGTAGTGGTCTAGCAGTGGTGTCCTGGGTCCTGCTCCATGTCTGAGGATTAAGAAGTTAGCCACATAAGATTCTTCATGATCTGACATGAAGGCCATGGCGAGCTTGTTTTCATGTCTCAAACCTGTTGAGGAGCAGTTTTATTATAAGGCTTTGTTCTGTATAAATGGTGTCAAAACAGGAAGTCCATCCAACTACATGTGCTGTTCTTCTTCAAGAGACCCACAGAGGACAAAATGAGAAAAGTTTAGAGTATTTATGAAAAAAGCTTTTGCTTTATTTTATTTGGATATAAAGTTTTAACTCATCACAAACAAACTGACCCACACCCTCCAAGAAAATAATGTGGTTGTTTTTAGCCTGTAGCATTTGGTTGAACTGCAGGTTATGTTTTCATACTCTATCTCTCACTAAAATACAGTGTTAATGTTCTTGAGGCTAGTGTGTAATGCATTACTGTCCTCATTAAGGATTTTTTCATTTTGTTTTGGATATTTTGGAGTTTTCATTTATTAAATTCAAATTTATTTTAACAGCTTTGGTGTTTTTCTTCAGTGCCTTTAAGTGCCTCATGCCCTTGTTCCTGTGTGCATTACTGCCACCAGTTGTTGGTTGGTGTATTTCTGTCAGCAATATTAGGTATCACATTGTTAACATGCTCAAAAAACATTCTGATGGTTTTAACTTAAAATATGAGAAATTATAACCTTGCACAAGTGGAATTTATGGAAAAGCTGATTTATTGGACTGCATTAGATTGTGCGGGTATATACAATACATGATAAAGTGGCCAGTGAGCGTAATTTAGCTAGTTAAAAGCTTCTGCTGGCAGCATTATGCTTTGAGTTTTCTGTCTGTCCATTAGTCCCATTCCTTTGAAAACAATATCCTTGAAGCAAATTCTTCACCATTGCCACAAACATCCACTTGAACTCAAGCATTAACTGATTATGTTTTGGTGGTCAAAGGTCAGTGTCACTGTGACCTTACATATTTCCCATTCTGGTCAATTTAATATGTCAGGAATACCTTGAGAGAATTTCATTATATCTTACATAAATGCCATGGAACAGCAATCTTGGATTATCTGACAGAATATAAACATGCACAAATCATGTATCTTGTCTGTTACTTGACCGGTTGCTAGAGACATACAACCACAAAGACGTCGTTCTTGTTTCTTTCATAAAATGCTATTGACTGGAGTTGTGTGGTTAGTGTTTTACTCTCACTTTTTCATCAGGACAGTTATGTTAAATCTTATCAAAATCTGTAACCAAATCTTCCAACACACACAAAACAGCTAACGTTTTTAACAATAAACTAATAGTTTATAACCTCATATCTACCACAATGTAACTGTAGATGAACATTCAGCTGTTCAATGTAAAATGACTGCACTGCATTCACCGCATGTACTAATCTTGTCTGATGCTA
This sequence comes from Channa striata, assembly GCA_033026295.1. Taxonomy (NCBI): domain Eukaryota; kingdom Metazoa; phylum Chordata; class Actinopteri; order Anabantiformes; family Channidae; genus Channa; species Channa striata. Next base: position 30,287,682 of record CM065168.1, on the reverse strand, counting down.
AATGTTCCAAAGGGAATGATTCTGTGTGTGTGTGTGTGTGTGTGTGTGTGTGTGTGTGTGCCGGCGTGGGAACACGTATAATCCATCATAACGCAGACACCTGGTGCCTCTGCCATTACTCCTGCTGTGGTCTGGACAGTGTGTGTGTGTACGTCTGTTTGTTCTGCCCAGTGTGTGGGAGTTGGTATCCATGGGACACCTGATTCAATTACTGGATCATCGAGAGAGAGAGACTGTGAAGAGAAAGGACAAGAAGCAAGGGGGGAGGGAACCACTGTAGGAAACAAGGAAGGAGAGAGGGAAGGAGGTGTTAGATACATGCAAAGGAGAGAGTACATGGAAATGATCAACACTTAAAGAAAAAAGAGCAGGGAAGGGCAAAAGAAATGGAACAGAAAAGAAAAGGTAAATTAAAAACAGGATGGTTAAAGAAGAGATGAAAAGGATAAAGAGGAGATGAAATAAAAATAGAGATGGATCAGAGTAGAAATATAAAAGAAAGGAGGGAGAGAGAGAGGGCTGGGCCTCTGTATGAATGTGTGACATTTTCCTGAACAGCCGCTCATTGAGCTGAGAGTGTTGTGATGAAAGTGTGTGTGTGTGTGTGTGTGTGTGTGCCTTTGTGTTTGTGTATGTGTGACTTGAATGGATTAGTCTGAGATTAAACAGTGTCCGCATACTGAACCTATGAGGTATGCTACCATATAAGCAGAAGCCAAGAAGACGACCTGTGTTTTAGTAATGAATGAGTAGGAAGTGTGTGTTTAACTGCTTGTGTACTGAACTCATATTTCCCTCAGCTATGTTTGTCATTTATATTTTTTAAACTAAACTATAAATTATTACATTTTCCCTTGCCCTAGTGTGCCCCTACCATTGGTCAAGTTGCAGTTTACATGCGATGGTTACACGCTCTAATCGGTTCATCCATGAGTCCAAGTGGACATTTGTTCAGGATGTAATGAAAATCCCTCCAGTCCTTCTTGAGATATTACATTTACAGGAATGGGATGATGCTAAATATCTTGACCATTCAGTCTAAGTGCATCATTGAGTATAAATGACGTTTCTCAGAAATAAATGGCTGTATTGACATCCAGTCCAAATAATAAAAATAACTGCTTTGCATGTGACTAAAACCTTTTTCTTGAATTCAAGAATTTGTGGCAATGCAAGTATAATTGATTTCAAAAGTTAAACAAAGTGCCGGTCATGTCTCTATTGCTGAAAAGTCTATTTTCAATGTGTCATAGTTATAAGGATGATTGGAACACAACTGCCTTCCGAAAAAATCCCATTTTTTCATTATGTTGAATTCCCACAGACCACATGGCTTACTATATTGTAATGATAGTTATAATACTAATAGATATATAATAATAATATACAACCATAATATTGATACAGGATGCAGGTGTCAAAGTGGAGCAAATACCAGGATCATGTAGAAAGAGAAAACGTTTTAGTCAAGAACTTAGTCAAGCCAATCCTTGACCTCCCCCTGCTGATGAATGCCTGCACTACATCACAAACATGTACTGATTCTAAGAGGTTGTGTTCTAAAGATCATATTTCATCTCCTACATCATTAGATATTAGTTTCTCATACTCTAAGAGCATTACATTATACATCTCCACACTTCTTCCCCATAGTCTTCCTCTTGTCACCCATTAAATTCCTCAGTCGTGTTCCTTGTTTTTATTGCACTTCCCTCACCTCTGCTATTTCTCCTCCATTTCAAATCACCTTTATGCGTTGCTTACTCCTGCTCCCATTGTTCATCTCCATCCTTTTTTCACATTATTCACTTTCATTTCCTTCCAGTCACACCCCAGAATGTGTCCTTTCCTTTCTTGTTTCTCTACTTTTTTCCATATCCTTTAGTTAATTAGTTAATTAATTAAATAATTTACTCAATTTTCAACGTATATCGCCAAATTCATCACTTTATGCCATTAAAATGTTGGTAGTGACATTATAGGGAGTGTGATTAGAATAGATTGGATTTACTGTTCTTTTTTTCCTCTGAAAAGAGCCAAACAATGCTGTTGACTGACATCATAGAATAGTATTACAGAATTTCATACACATATGACTCTGCATAGTATTATTTATTGTCACACTGAAGATCACCACAGCGATAACTATGAATTCATTTGAGCTTTCTGTAACAATGTTGTCCTGTGTAATGTGTGTCCTAACCAGTCTTAATTATTCAAACATTTTGACCAAAAACTTCAATAAAAACTATCCTTTAAAAACAAAAACTTGAAAATGAAACGTCTTTCCTTTTTTACCCGTCAGATACGCAGTGACCTACAGTGAGAAGAGGCGGAGGCCACAAAGCGCAATTTGGTCGCCTCCATTATTCACTGACCTGCAGCTCGTGTACAATCACAAATTGTAGCTCTCATTCAAAAGTTGAACTTCTTATGTAATTCCTCTGATCTCTGATGAATCTCTGATGTTATCTGATGTATGAACCAAATTAATCTGTAGAAGATAAGACAGGGTGTTGCAAATCTCCTCATCAAACACTTAAATTGCACACAACTACACAACACAAAACCTAGTATGGACACTCATTGGTTTTACAAATAAGAGGAAGAATGAAGATGAGGACAGAGGCTAAAAGATTTAAGAAAGAAAAAATAAAAATAAAAAACTAGAAAATATGTAATATAACAAAAGTGTGAATTTTAAAAAGAGGAAACAAATCACAATAGCGAGGGTGGTAAGCAGAGATAAAACCCCTCATCTTTGGAGTGAACCACCTCCTGATCAGACATTATTTCAGTCATGATGAAAATGGTTTGGCATGGAGTGCGTTTATTAAAAATCCATTGTAAGTGATTATGAAATCATCAGTAAGCTGTCAGAAGCAACAGCACTTAGCTGTGGTTCAACTCATTCCCCAGATACTGTCCTGGTGTGATGGACTGCCCTTTGGCTGACTAGAGGTGTTTTAATTTAATACCACATGTCTCTCACATTTCAATTTCACCACGTCTTTTTCCAGAGGCTACAGTTTCTAAGGCTATTTGCTTGAAAGGTCAGTTAAACATGATCAAGAAGATCTTGCATACAGGAACATGTAGGTAATTTAAAGTATAATAATTTAACTTTGCAGTACTGTTGAGTGCTACACTACCAGAATTAAGTCTTCTGTTTAAATATCCATCTAATCGTGTTTATTTTATAAAAGTATATAAGCAGAATATAGCAGCGGTAATAAGTTCAAGCCTGTTTGATGGTTTCTGTATAACGGCATACCCATAATCGCATTACTTATTGGCCTCCGGGGTTTAGTTAAATGGTCACAAGCTTGATATCCTCAGCAGAGGGCAGAGGTTGAAGAAAATGGCTCTTAACTTCATGATGTCTTTACATAACACCATAAAACTGGCCTCATGTGAATAGAAGACTTTGCAGGGCAAAATCTACTGGCTGTAGGATTAAATACAGCTTAGTCTCTCTCTCATTCTCTCTGTCTTCATCCATCTTCATTTCTCCTTCCTTTTTAAAATCTTTTCTGTACCAATACTTGTTCTGCAGTTTATCCTCCTTTATTCCTCTTTCTGCCCATATATCTATGTCTCTGTGTGGGTGTCTTCAATCCAAAACCGCAAATTGCTAGATTATGACAAAGTCACCTTGACCTCACAATTAAGCTGATGGAGAAGACACTACTCACACACACTCACACACACATTATTCAGTCTACATTTCAGTGCTTCACACACACTCATACTCCAGTTTTTCTCACACTTGTAGAGACTAAAGCCATATGACCCTGAAAAAAGCTAACAATTCAAAGTGGGCTCATTTACTTACGTCCACTAAGTGTTGCACCTAGTATGTTATGTAATAATATTACTTTTTTATAGGGATACAGTAACATGACAGTTATACAAACTAAGGCAGCTTCTATCTAAACATGTGTTGGAGGATGTGTGGATAATATTAATAGACTGTAAAACTTGCCATCAACATTGTGATGTCTGATGACATTGTGAGAGTCCAGACAAACAATCGACAGTTAAAAAACATGTCAAGCTGGATGCCGGCAAAAATTAAGATTTATTTTGCATTTATTTGAAGCTGTATTTAGTTAATTTCTGAATGATTACATATACATAAACTGTGTGTCCTTTTAAGTAGAGGCCAGTAAACATGGAGTAAAGGCTCTGTAAATGTCAGTTTACAAATCTTTGAAACATATTCCTATTAACATAACATATTCTTTGAGCTCCCTTGTCCAGTGTCACTTATGTGTGTTAGCTCATGAGAACTGGGATGACTAAAAGCAAGTAAATCAGTGTGTATTCGAGGTTTCTATCATGTCTTTCACTCGACTACAACAGCAGTTGGGAGATAGATAAGTGATGATATCTAACTTGGTTTGCAGCTACAGAAAGACTCACTTTAACACATGGATGATGAAAGGTGGGAATTGAATCATTCACTATGCTCCATCTCCATAGCCACGGCTCCAATAATCGTTATTACAATAGAAAAACACAAATATAAGTTCAATAACATGTTCCCTAAAAAAGGTGTAAATTGAACAAAATGTAATAACACTGAGCAGAGGCAGTTTTACTGGAGCTTTTGACAGAATAAAAGGTCATGCTTGTTCAAATTACATTCTTGCATTTAACATTAACAACTGACTTTGACAGCACTTCTCACCGTTTTAGCAGCAAGATAGATATCTTTTAGCTTTCAAAAAAAATTAACTTTCTCGGAGTATGATTTAGTAAACACAGGGTTAAAGCGTGCATTGTTTACAAGTAGGAAACTGGTAATTCTATATACCTGAAACAAATGTAGCCTCAAGCTTTTAGGGTCAAGCAGACATGTGTTTTCTTTTTTCACAAGCAGCATATTCCAATATTTATTTTGTCACTGTCGACTCCCAATGACACTAACATAACATAAGGCAATTAATTAAACATTAAGCTCACTCTGGGGTCACAAATGGCTTCATGCAACTTTTTCCAGCACGTGAAACTAAACTAAAGGACTAAAATAATACAGCTTAAGTGAATTTTACATCCCCTTTGAAGAGCACAACACTGTGGCATTACATTAACCACAACAATAAAACTGCTTTCGGGGGATTTGTTGGGTTTCTAGATAATTATCAAAGGTCGTGATCTTACTTTGTAAAGTGGGTTAAGAAGACTCTGTTGTCATTTAGTTTAGTTTAGTTCTAAGTTATTACCTAATGTTTTTTGAAATTTTTACCCTGTGTTTTTTGCTAATGTCAAGTGAGTGTCTGATGACCTGCTCTTACTGTTCAAGGTCAACTTGGTTTGGATTATATGCAGAAGAGACTCTCATCTGTCAAGTTCTAATGTGTGAGTATTCTTTGTTGTATGTGTTTGAGCGTGCACCACTTAACTGATTCAATCTTACCATGAGGAAGGTCACTTGTCCAGCTGTTTCAGAGGTCATGTAGATGCTGGGCTTCAGGAGGATCATCATCAGTGCACTCTGTAGATCTCGATAGTCCTCATCTGACTAAAAACTAACTGCTAATTTAAACTTTTCCCATTACAATGTTCAGCTATGCAAATATCAACCAGGTAATTAAAATTTAGCTGTGGGGAAGAATAGGGTAAGATGAGCCAGTGGGAAAGTTAGCTCACTCACCCTATTTACACAACATATGATGATAGCCAAAGGGTATGGAATAAATTAAACCATAAGAAACTTAAGGCAGTTTCGTATAAAACTGTACTTTCTGTCTCTTTCAGTCTACACCACAATTTATGCCACATAACTAGTGTCCTAAGCAACCAAATCCGAGTTTGTCTTGTTACATAGGAAATGGTGGCGACTAATCTCAATTGTTACTAAAGTGCAACTTTTGAAAACAATTTAGATGAAGAATCAAACTGCGAGAAAGGAGCAGTTCATGTTTATGTGGCACTTTAATGAAAAAAAAGTTGAATAGTCTTTTGAATGATGAATGGTCTGTAGACTAAATGCTCAACACAGTGAAACAATTAATAAATGAACACCAGTTTTGAAACCTAAAAAATGACATGGTGAGTGAACTCCTAGGTGGCACAGGAAAACCTTTTAGAGGTCATAATCTCATAAACACATTCTTACAATTTCATTTGATAGGGATAAATTTAAATACACTTACGGCCAAAAGTTTTAGAACACCTCAATTCTGCAGGGCCATGTAGGACAATCTGGGATGAGCCTAGTTGGTCAGGGGTTCATCCTGCAGCAAGGTATTGACCCAAAAGCATAAGTCGATGCCAGAACAAGCCTAGCAAAAAGTGTCACCCATTTATAGCAACTTCTGCAACAGAGTTGGGAAGAAGTTTCTGAAGAATTTATGATTGTAGAAGAATGCCACGAGTGTTTTCAGCTGTTAAATCTGCCGCAGGTAGAAGCTGCTTTAATGAGTCAGAATTTTAGAAGACATTTTGGTTTATAAATTGATTCCATCATTTATTTTTTTACTTCAGTTTGTTCTATTCTTAGAAATTCTCTATCAACTGCACAAAAACAAGAAAAAATGGGATAAATTGAATGAATTCACTTTACAAGATAATAACCTTAGCACTTTACCATGTGTCACTAATGCTGCTGTTTTGCTGTTCATAATCAAAAATCCATTTGTGTCGACATTTGTAGGAATACTGTGTGTTTATGGTAACACCAGCCAATATGTACTTTAGGCCTCAACTACATTACTTTTAAACATGTAACATATGGCGTAATACACAGTAAAATACCCAATGTTTGCTTAAAATACATAACTCCATCTCTCTTCAACAAAAAATACCCAATGTTTCACTTCCAACACAAAATACATAACCTTCTTTTTCTTCTTTTCTTCTTCCATTTCTTCTTCTTGAAGAAATGACATGGGAGCTGGCACAACAAAACAATTTGATTCGTATCCATGTTACTGCAAAACAAGGAAAAATAAACTTTTATTATATTTTTTATAATTATTATTTAAAATTAACTTTGTTTAATTCTAATTTAACAGAAGTTAATCATGCATTCTTTCTCCACACACCGGGCTGATACCTGTATTTTGACTGACAGATTAATGTCAGATTGTCTGTTTTGGAAAGGTTCATATTGCTCAATACTTTGTCAAGCATTTGAAGCATGTTAGAGCACAAATCTTTAAATGTTAAGAGTTGTCTGTGTTCCTGCTTTATTGATTAGTGCACCAAGGAACCCTTTCTTGGAATTGCAATATAAAAAGTGTAAGATAAAGTCGCCAGAGAGCCACAAAGGAAATATTTTTGAAGAGCAGCCATTAGAATGTTGACTCAGATGGTGCATGTAGCCAGTAAAACACATCAGAGGTACTAAATTGAATTGTGTTCTCTTCTATTCTAGCCCAGAGCTTTACACAAAAACATCTGTCATCAACTTCCTTTCACCTGAACTGGTAAACAGATTAGGTTCCCATCCTATAAAGACCACAGTACCAATCCCATCAGCCTCCACTTCCTGTGTTCGTGACGTTTTCATCCAATCTATGAGTCTGTTCCTCAACTCTGCTCAGAATGTTTGATGAAAGAGGTAAGAAAAAAATGAGGGAGATATGGGGGAATAGGGAGAGGAGGAGGAGGAGGAGGAGAGTGTTTTCGTCTGATGAATGCTGCTTAAATTTTTCATTTTGCCAGAGAGAGGGCACACGCAGACTGAGTATGACGAAGGAGATATAGTGTGGGTGTGTTTCAATTATGTCTACATTTCCATGTCCTGTGTCTTTTCACTGCATGTTTGTCTCTCCTAGTGAAGACTTTGTGAGGTGGATGATGCAAGGAGAGATGAAACAAGAAAATATGTTTTCAGAGAACTAGGACGTCCTGCCCTCTGAGTCATCAGAAGCAACGACTGTTTCTGATGAGTGTGGCTCAGCTGCTTCCTCTGTCAGCTGCCTCTGTTCTGTAAATTGGGGATTGGGATGTTGCCTTTGTCTGCATGAATGGCTGGAGAGAGAAGCAAGTGAAAGAAAGGAGAGCTGAGTTATTAAATTGTCAAACAGTAGTTGAGTTACCCAAGCGGCTGCTCCACTGCCAGAGCCTTAATTACTCATTTTAGGTTGCAGTAAAAATATATGAATATACATACACACAGTGACATCAGCTACACTAAAAAACATCCATCATTCTACACCGATACTGTTCATCCTGTTACCGGTCAGGGGGGAAAAAGGCAAGGCTCACCCTGGACAGGCAGCCAGACTATACAAGGCTGACCTATAGAAAACATACAGATTCATAAATATTGTCTGCCTGTTCTATCATGTTCTTATGATCTAAGGTGTCAATTGGAGGATGTGCCTCTAAGGAGGGTGATGAATTATAAAGTGAACAGCAGATGGCAACCGAAGACTGCAAACATTCATCGAATTGGTTTATTTCTGCTATAAATTTCACATTTCATTTCAGTCTCCAAAAACAAAACAACAAAGTTTTTCAGTTGCTCTTCAAAATACCAGATGCAACAATGAATTACAGTATATACATCTAATATGAATTAATTGTTAATACCATTTAGAAGGATTACTGAATTGCTTTTGTGTGATATGACTGTCTTCTAATACTGTGCAGCCATCTAATCGAATAAATCAATGCAACCATGCAAGCTGGGACTCCTTGTCCCCACAGTGGTGTTGTCAGAGATCTCATAGATAAACATTATTGCATTATTAAGGCTGCTGGGAACAGTATAAATATTAGTTACTAATCTAAATCTACTAGTAAATACCCACATAGGCTCTGATATAGTCACAGTTTTTCAAATGTCAGTTCAAATGTAAATTCTCCTATGATCCTAAAAACAATAAACTTCACCGATATCTTTGTAAGGCAAAACACATGCACCTGGATTATGGTCATGGACAAAATATTTTTTGTTTACGGTTTATGTTCTTGTACCACATCGGTGTGACCACAAAAGATGGTCTAAGAACTTAAACATTATGCTTGTCTACTGAGTGCTGCAAATGGTCATATGAAGGCTGCAAAAAACTACTGGTTATGTTTAAGAAGGTTTGTGGTTTTGGTTAAGCTTTGAAAAATAATATGTAATATACATATAAGTATTAATGGACACAATTTTCGATGGTCTTGGCTACAGTATTTTTTAAACTTGCAGGCAAATATTAATTGATGTTAAACACATCCAGCAGTTGCAGATGAATATTAGCATTCATTTGTATAATATCTACACATATCATTTCAATAAATTTAAATCAATCAAATCCACTTTTAGTTATAAATCATTACTTTGAAGAGCTGCATGGAAAAACGTGCCAAAGTTAGTGGGCTATTAATTAACACATTTCATCTGTTTGTTTTAATCACTTCTGCTTTGTATGTTTTGTACCTTGCATGGCAGCTAATGTCCCTGGTGTCTGAGTGTGTGTGAACACATGGGTGAAACAGAAGCAACATTATTAAACACCAGATAAAAGCACTATAGCAGAGCATTTACTATTTAAATGCAGAAATTATCTGACTAATTTCAAAAGGCATATAAAATGATTAGTATGATGAGCAAAACTGGGTCACAATAATAAAAAAAAAACAGCTAAAGATTAAAACCACAGCATCAGTGATATTTACAGCAGCTTTATTTTGACACTAGAATTCAAAACCTTCGCCTTGACCTTTGACCATCAAAGTGCATCCCTGAGATACTACGTTCACCAAAATAGGTTGAATGAACAGAAATAATAAAGTTCCGGGGATTTTATGCTAATAAGAGGTGGGGTCACAGTGATGTTGACCTTCTGAGGTCAATGTGACGCTGACCTTTTGGAAATAATATTGTCCATAAAAGCCCATTTCAGTGAATAAAACCCTGCTTGTTCTGTCTGTGTGTCACAAACTGCTCTCTTCTCTACCTGAAGTGTTTATTAAAAAGCGGCCATGTTCACTATGCTCCTAACTGTTAGTTTGGGAGCTTTAAATAATATTCCATTAACATCGAATTACGCAATAGATATAGAAAATGCAACTGCTGCTGCTGTTGCAAAAAAAAAACTAAAAGTTTAAAAATTGTTTAATAATGAATATCAGACAATTGCTTGCTCAGTAATGGAACATGTCTGTCAGAAGGTTAGTTCAGTGTTAATCTTTTACTCTTGTTCATCCTCTGCTGCCACCTCCTGTCATGAAGGGAAATCCACCAGCTCCACCTCCGAGGAGACTGTGGTGGGTTCGCTGCTGCTCACTGAAGAAGCATCTATTACAGGACTTGGCAGTCAGTCCTCAACACTGCTCACTTGATCAAATTAAAAAGTGTGAAATCAGCAGCAGAGCCTAGTGAGATGCTGCCAGAAGAAGGAAGAAAACTGCTTCCTCTGTTATGCAACTGCCACCTAACTGTAAGTGAGTAGAAACCAAGCAGAAAGCCACCGAAAATTATAATGAGCTGCATAAAAAGTACAGTTTCTCTAACGGCGTGTAGTTTGTTACGGTCATGTATTATTACGGCCTTTATTTACACACCACTGGATCAACACTACAGTTGAGTTTTTCTTTGAGAACATCTTCGGCTCTGATATTAAAATAGTTACACACAGCAGAATCATAATGTCACATTTAAATATGGATTATTTACAAAGTGTTCACTGTGCATTACAGCAGAGTCCATTAGTCACTGATCAATGATAACAGCTGGTTGGAGAGCAACAGTGATCAGTGACTGAAATATCTTCAGCTAAATCTTCAAGATTGCTCTGAAAATGCCAGATGCAGTAATTCATGTTACATCGCCGTAATCACATGGTTCTCCGCTGCCTGGTTGGCCCGTGTCTCGGCAAATGATGCTTTGAGGACAAGACAAACTGAAAAACAGTTTAACGTGTGAGCCCTAAGAGGCATTTCCAACTGATAATATTAACTCGCTCATCAAATGCAGGTAGGGCCGTGAATTGTCATCTTAAGGAGTTGTGTTTTTAATTAGAAATAAAATGCTCCAGCCTTGGACCAGGCATAAAAGAGTAGTGCTTAATGCTTCAAAGGAATCAGTTTAAGCAATAGCTGAGCATCAATACTAAAAGATAAAAATCCTGAAGATCACCATGTGTCTGTGAGAAGAGACAAACATGGAGTCGCAAAAATTTGAGATCAAATTTTAGTTGTTTCACGAATAAGAACTAAACTCCACAATCTTTCTTAGACACTTCACTGCAGTTTTCCTAGTATATTATACATGCTGATCAAATCATTTGTTTTCTCACTGGACATCAAGCCTCAGCACTGATGCAAAAAAAACGGTGAACTACAATCTCTGCAAAGTAAATCAATGTTTGTCCAGGTATTTAGTAAACAGAGGAACATTTCTGAGCTGCTCTACCATATTCATATCACAGGATGGCGCCAGTGGTCAAACTTACATCTCCACCATAAGACGTACTGACGTCGCATGTGTGAGTCTTTATCTAGTCTACAAACAGAGAAGAAGAACATAGTGTTTCAAAAAGAAAATGGAGCCCTGTTTCACACTGACTTCTTTATTTCACCAAAACAATAATTTTGTGAATTATGCAATGACCACCACTAACCAAACAGTGTTAACATATAGATAACCATAAATAAATACCATAAATCAGATAGATTAGATGTTGTGTGGGGATGGCTGAGTTTCACATGTCGTTATCCAGTCAAACCTTTTTTGAAATCTTATTGACATCATGATCGAGCTTTTAAAGCATTTCCTATGACAGAATAGATGGGTTTGGATTTTGAACTTCCTGTAGATCCGTGTTGCTGAGGGTGGGGCAGTCAAAGATGGTTATATTCATAATAATGGGCGTAAGTAAATCTAGCTCTAGGAGTGAAAACAAAAAATAAAAACCTTTTTTGCCACTATGCCTTACGTCATACCTAAACGCAAACTGATTGGTTGCCTAAGTTACATTTTGATTTGCTCCAATTTGTCACAGGTCTATCTGCTACTTTTCCAATGCAGCACAAATTGAAACAGAAACTGTGACATTTTATTACAACAGAAGCAGATGGCCAATCTGAGGTATGATTAAATGTTGGTTTATCCACATCACTTGTACAAAATGCAAATATCTAACAGCAGAAATTGTTTGGTGGCAACAAAGTAGTTTATGGAAGTGTTTAGTATAATTTATCCTGGCTAATGGGACCGGAATTTTTCTTATTTCTGTCCTTCTCCAAAGATTGGACTCTGACAAAGGTGAGGAACCACCCTGAGAGCAGAGAACGCATCATCTCCACATCAGAGTGCATTCTCAGCCTGTGCTCACAGGTTCTAAGGACTTCCTGCTAATTTAATTTCCATTTGATGGACTCTCAAGCTCGGTGTGGATAGCCACAGCTTTTAGCCACACTGGGCAGTATGAAGGTTGTCTGAAAGTTGAGTCGTGTCTTTCTTCTCATCTTAAAACATTTCACTGCTCATCCAAGTAGCTTCTTCGCCCTCAGGTAAGTTGGATACAGGTCACCAGTTACATGCTCCAGGGTTGGTCTTTGTTTCTCACCTGGCCTGATGTTGTTAGGCGCACAGTAGAGGAGGTGAGAGAATTACTGGTCGCCTCTTAACATCCCTCTTCCCAGCGGTTAGATGTGGCCTCCCTGGTGGATGTGTAAATTGGTCTTAATCTTCCTGGAGTTGGATAAAAGGGCAGCATGAAAAATGGGAGACAGCTTGTGTCTGAGGCCTCCTCCTCCTCTGCTGAGACAATCATTTTCCAACTGCACAAATACGGCTCCACATATGGTCTAACTCGGTCCCCTATAGCCAACTTTTCTCTGCTGTCACGTCAAGATGCTTTTGGAAAACATAATGATGTTTTTGTTTTATTCCTATTCCTACTGCTTCCCCAGGAGCCTTTTGATTGTGCGTTTGTATTGCTTTCGGAGCAGAATACATTTTTCCATTCCAGACATAATGTTTGGTGACTATCGGGCCTTTTTCTCTGCTGAGAAGGCGCCGAGGAACCGCTCTCTCACTCCACTAAGGTAAGAACAGCTTACTAACAATCACATGGGATGTGCAGTTACCATCCCTTAAATGTTCCTGTGCTCGACTGCCACTAAAGTTTAGACAGTATTTGTATTGGTTTTAACTCTGAGTTGAGTTATGAAAAGCACATTATTTTGGCTGCTATTAAGAAGCTGAATTAGTTATTTTCATGCTGTTGATTTGCACTGCTCCATATGCTTGTCTCATACACTATTAAACTCTGGATAATGTTGCTGGGTGTTTGTTTATGCTTAATTTAAGTTTGAAAGTATGAAACTCTGGTCAACATATCTGAAATTACTCAAGTGGAATGAATTTATTCAGCATTTATCAAAAATTCATTTTTGTTATTTTCCGTAATCTCGTTATTCCATCATCGCAGCTGCCTCAAACTGAGCAACATGTGTGACCAGGTTCATTCAGACGATTTGTGTGCGCTGCATTTTAATGTGGTGTATTAACATACGTCGTATATTCAGCGCGCCCTGTGGGGGATTATGTTTTAGTCCTCGATGCTCTTCTCACTCTTCCCCTCTCTCCATACTTGCTGGTGCACTGCTCACCTGAAATCTTGGCTTACAAAATTTCATAAACTCCACCTCCCACATGTAGCCTTTCAGCATCTGCCTGCAGAATCTATTCTAAGTTTCCCTGAACGGAGGCATCGTTATTGTGATTCTCCAGTCTTTGTTGTGCCTGGTGGATTCTTGCAGGGCGTAATGAGATCAGAGTCTAGGTGACAGGCTGAGCTCGAGAAGAAATCATCGCATTTTTCTTCTACACCTGTCTGGTGTCTGTCTATGTGAATGAATTAACATGATGCGAGTGGTTTTTTATCATAATGTGAGCAATAAACACAGAAGCTGTGATTGGTATGTTTGCTTGACTCTTGTTCTGCATGACCGTTTTGTTATTAAGTGGTTTTCATTAATCAGTTAATTGTACTCTGCATGGAGGATGCACTCTGCTGTGTGTGCAGGCTGGTGACTCTTCAATAAACTAAATTAATGCCACACTATATGTATGCAAAAAGTGTTATGTGTGACATTTTTTCATGCAGACTCACAATTAGAACATAATATTTCTGGGGGTCTGTTCTCGTATGTTATTCAAAGGAGTTTGCCGATGTTAGGAGTGGAGATCATTGCCCATCAAAACGCTCTTGTATTTGTCTCGGAAACAGATTCAACAGACAAGACCGTTAAAGGTAAAACAGTCCTGACTGTCACACCATGCAATTACAGCTACAGGGCAAAGACAGGCAATGCTGCGCTCAATAAAGAGGCAGAGAGTCGTTCGTCGACACTGAGGCGTGGAGGTATGGCAGAGGCAGCGATGGACCAGCTTCGGGGTAACAGACCGTGGAACAAGTGCTGCCTTTTCAGTAAATATACCGGGATTAATAGAGAGCAGGTGAGTTGGCAGATACATGAAGATTTGAGAAGATTGAGTAGATTATAATGAGTAGATGTAATTTATGTTCAGCAGTATTTGTTGCCAATAACAACAATAAGGAATGTCCTAGTTATTTAGATTCAGAATGCATGTCCTGGATTATAGACAGAGTGAGGATGTTCATCAAATAATGTCATAATCAGCATCTTACTACTTGGTTTTGGCTGGTTTAGAAAGAGGCCCAACTATATATTACAGGCTTCTATTTATATGTAGGGTTAGATGTACCTAAACATTGCAATATGTTACTTCTTTTGATGAGTATAAATCTGTATTTGATATATCTGTATAGCGTCATTTCAAACTCAGACCTGCACGAGTCTCGTCTCTCCCTGCGTTTCTTTTAATAAAGCATCTTCAGACTAAGCAGCATCGGGTGCTGCACAATATTGATTTTATTCAGACATTAGCTTATAGATTAGAACCTGCTTTTTCTCTGCAGACTTTGTCGTTCCATTAGTTAGGGGTTTACTCACTTTATTATAAAATTTTCCTGGCACTGGGCAATGCAAAGAATGACCCCCGGAGCAAGAGGTTGAGTCTCCTCCACCTTTCAAATCGACTTTTCATTTTTTCACAAAGATAGAGCCAAAATGTACTTTGAATCGACTCTTCTAACGGAGGGTGACGATGCCAAGTTAATGCCACGCTGTGCAAATCCAGTGTGGAAGACACTGATTGGCCACAGATGTGAGATCAGAGCGGAGGAGGAGGGCTAAAATAAGTTGATTTATATTTTGAATGTTCTCCAGCTTAACTCTGCTTTCTTAATGTTGTGTGTTCAACGTTTTATGATAATGTTAGTCATTTCTGTAGCTTCATGCATGACATTGATTTGTGTTACAATCTGTCTGCTAAAAGCTCACAGATTTCTTTTAACTAAACTGGCAGTTTGCAGACATCTAACGTCTTGTTTTCAGCATCTAATGTGTTGTGATTGCTATGCATGTTAAATGACTCATTATGGCACATAATGTATGTACGGCGTTTAAGACACGCGTGTAAATACGACACAATCCCTGACTGAGCTGAAACGGAAGCATGGATATGTCATTTAGTGCGAGCGTCGGTCTGAGTCAGGTGGCAGAAATCAGCAGCCTTCCCACTGGCATAATGGAGCAGCAGAGCTGTCACACGTGGACTCCGGCACTTTACATACATCGGACAAACGACAGCGTTATCATGGCTGCACTCTCTCTGCTGTTTGCTGGTGTTCTCTGGGATGTGTTTGACGCTGTAATTCACACTGTGTGTGCGAGTGTTTTTAAGAGCAGAAAAGATGCACTGGTCTATCACAGCTACAATGATCTTTAAATTCTTCCCCACGATTTATTGAATAGTAGACATCACCTCGGAATCGCTCAGCCCTGTGTGTTGAATGAATCTGTCAGAAATGTGTTGCTGCTGGCTGCTTGGTGACATTTCACCGGGACAGGATGCAGCATATTCAAACGCAGCTGAAAAATGAGTCAGCAATGTGTAATCGCCATGGTGTTCGGAGCTGTGGTGCTCTTTGCATGTGTTGTCATTTTCTTAATCTTCCAAAAATCCTGATTTGATTGAAACAGATTAGGTCTGTTCACTGTTTAATTCGTGCAACTGTCAAATTATAACAGCAGCAAGCTCGTGAGCAATCATGCTAAACAATAACAACACATTCCAAATGGAAACAGTGTTTATATTACAAATGTGTGTCATTGCGTGTGTCAGAGCTGCTGATTACAGTCATAACTATACAGAATCCCTTGGCACAGTATAGACACGTTTGTACTAATCTTGTGCGTGTGTGTGTGTGTGTACTGTAAGTGAACCTGAGAGTTGGTTTGTTTTTGTACAAGAAAACTTAGTCTAGTCACAGTAAGACTCGTAGCTTTCTTACTTTAATCATAACAGTCCTATAAAAATGAGTCCATATGTCCTTTGTGGGGGCAGGATATTACGGCAAACAGTGATGTGATACACAGACGTTAGGAGACCTCCATTTGCAGTAGAAATACAACACACGAGAATGTTTGATATGTATGAAGTTGGTGGTTGGGTTTGGGTCAGGTAGATCAGGCTGAGACTTTAGATACCATGACTCAGTCACATTTTTCAAGACAGTCTCTAAAATGTGAATCACAGCTTTGCGAAGCCAGGAACAGTTTGCTCAAACATTAAAAATTACTTTTTTCCTTTTTGTCGGAATGTTTAATTTGATGTGAGGAGGTGCTGTCAATGCTTCCTGTGAAGTCAGACTCAGGGAACAGCATTGGCAGCAGCACAGCGCATCATGGCTTCCAAAATAATCAGGGAATTTTAATGATGTCTGCTTGTTTGATGAGTTTTGAAGTATTCTCGTTTTTCGTAATTTGATAATGACTAGTACTTGAAAGGCTGTGCAGAGTGTGGCGGAGCAGAGCGGGGCGAGCGAGAGCTGGGCGGAACAGAGTGGACCGGTTTCGGATCTCATGCTGGGTCTGGCTTATTTTTCGCATTGTAGCTTGAATATAACTTTGAGGAGCTAAAGAATTGCCACGTTACAGAGGCTATAATTGCTTAGTGTATTAAATGTTGTGTTCTCTCACTGCCGTGTTAGTTTTTCCTGTTTTAAAGTGGCTCTTCATTCAAACTATACAGCTGACACACATACTGTAGACAATAAGCAGAAATGCTGGTCTACAATGACAAAAGCCTCAAAGAACAGACAAGCAACTTGATAAAAAGCACATGGTCTGACAGAATCCAATGTCCGGCAGCTATGTCTGGTGTTTTAATTGATTTGATTTCATATTCAGGTGGCCGATGGCAAAAAAAAAAAAAAAAAGAAGAAGAAAAAAAAATCTAAGTCGTAGCCTGGGAGAGTATTTGATCCAGTCTGATTCAAACCTCTGATGTTTTTGGAAGATTTAGAAATCCTCTGCAACAGGGGATGAATATCAATCTTTGTCTGCTATATCCGAGAAAAAGCAGACAGCCACAGAGCGCAATACCAAACAGCATCAATGCACCCTCGGAGTCCAGCACCTGTGTATTTCATATGGAAGCTACTTTTTCAGAGCAGATGAATGGTTATAAATTCTGTCTTCCCTCCTCAACACAATTGCATCATTCATAGCAGAGAAAACAACACTGACAGCATTTTGGGGCCATAAATTTCCTACTTTCATTTCTATTGATAAACTTGCAGTACGTCATCATATTTACATTGGCTAATGTCCAATAAGATGCTGCTGTGTTTTCATTATCTTTTGCTTTATCTACAATTTTGCTTTATTCCTAAGAATAAGTAAATGCTGAATGAAACATAGTACTAAAAATCAACAATGTTATATTTAAAGTTAAATGCTAGACACATTTAACATTTGACGAATTTTATAATTGTGTTTGAAAACAAATGGCATAAATTTCAGCAGAATAATTCCTACATTAACAGGAAGCACATACAGGAGCAGTAGGTTGTATATTAAGAAACAGCCTAACTAGAGATAAAAAGAGAGGAAACCTATAGTGAGACCACAGCGACAGTTTGCTGTTGTCAGAGATGAATAAGAATGTGTGCATAAGCCTTTCAAGGTTTGCTGTTCCCTCGACATTATTTATCTCTACCCTGGAGTGGGATGGGGATGTGGACAGGGAGAATAAAGGTAGTCCACAGCCACATTTGGATCCCTCAGTCCGTGAGTAAACTCTACACGTCCCGGCCTGATTCAACAGGACGTCTCACTATCCCGCCGTCTCTCTCTCCAGCTCCTCATCAACATCACCCGTCCCTTCTCATTTCTTGCACTACCTGTTCAGTAAAGGGCGTCTCTCCCTTTTACTTGGTATGTGAAAGTGAAAACTCTCGGCATATTCCCAGTGGACAGCTGTTCGGAAGACACAATGAGAGTCTTCAGACTTTCAGTACCATTAATGTACAGTTTACAAAGGATGTGTGTCCCATGTTGGACAATAAGAGATGTCTTTTTCTCTCGACGAAACATCAAGACGTTCCTTTGTACACACGCTGGTGCACACGTTAGAGATGTAACTAGTTCGTCTTCAGAGCAGGAAGTGGATTTTGATGTGGTTGTCACGTCTCCCTCTTCACCCATTTTTTGTGCTGATCTTTGTGTTTGCAGATGTTTTTTACTCATAATTTCATCAGCTATGGCTCACATAAATCAGTCTTCATCCAACCTCAGCCTTACCTGCTAATGTTTCTTTTCCACACTGTTGCCGTCTGTTTTTATACTGCTTCCAACTTTCCCAAGATGAGAAACAATAAAGACCTCATCACTTGCAACATATTCCCAGAGATATTTTTAATAATTTACATTTGCTTTATAAAGTAAACACACCCCCCCACTTTTTGTCAACTTTGTGCTGCCATTTTTGCTGTTATTCACAGTTTTTACTTTAAAGTCTTTCGAAGGTTCTTAGACATCAATGTCATGGTTACTCCAAACAGGCTGTACAGGGGCAACTGAGCTTGATTGTAGGTTTTGAAATCCAGCAAATACATGCAGATGTGCAGTGACTGCCACAGCAGGTCTACCAAGCACCTTCCTGCCTACAGTATAAGAAGCTCCAGTCACACGTACTGTCAGCAGACAACGCTGTCCACCCGTCAATCATTCAAAGGACTTTGTAGAAAATCCCAAAACTTAAACTCGACCTGTAGGAATCAATGGTGTCCTACAATGTCACATCACTTTTCACATGCACCATGAAGCAGCCAAGACCAACCTCAGTGCGGATCATATATGTGCCCTACTTGACCTCTGCCTGAATTCAACCATAACAAGGGTTTTTACAGGCAGAAACATGACTATGTGATGGGTTCACCAGTCTGTCCAATTGTGGCAGAACTGGAGAACAAAGCTTTGAACTGGTGCAGAGGACAAAAACATTAAATGGTTTAAATGGAGGATCTCAGGGAATTGTCTTCACGTCGAAGAAGACACAAGCGTCAACGCTGAAGGATACAGGAAACCCACACACACAGATCAATATTTAGACTTTGACTCACTCCACCCTCTGGAGCACAAACTGGGAGCGATCAGAACGTTAAACCGAGAGGCTGAGAATGTGCCAAGGGTGGAGGAAAAGGAGGGAGAACATCAAGGAAGCCCTCAAATCCTGTGGCTATTCAGACTAGGTTTTTGTCAAATCCACCATATGTTGTATTGAATCTTCAAGTACATTTCAAACCCAGCAACACACCGAGGCAGAAGCTGGTCCACACAAGGACAAAACACCTGGACGTGGGCAGGAGAGTGTAGTATATCCTGTCCCATGCAGTAAGGAATGTACAGATTTGTACACTGAAGAAACTAAAGAACCAATTCACAAATGCCTAGGGCAACACAGGGAAGCCAGCTCCTCAGGAAAAGACTCACGAGTCCATTTGTATCTGAACGACAAGACTTTGATAGCAGCAATGTCCTCGTTCGGGACAGGGAAGACGGTTCTTTCAATTGAGGTGTCAAGGAATTGATTTCTGTCGGAGTGGAAGGACACTTCTCAGCAGAGAAGGTGCAGTTCTCCAGCCTAAAGCATATGTCTCCATTAATGCCCATTAAGGTGGGTCTGGACATCAAGTGTCAATGTCCTGAGGACACCATAGACTTTATTGGACAGAATTGATGAAGCCTTTTTGGATGAGAGATGAAAGATGAAATGTTTTTATGATCTAGAAGCCGACGTCCACTTGCCACTGAAGAAGACTTGGCACAAAGACAAAGCAACATGTGGAACGTAATAAAAGTAAAACGCCTCGTTTATTATTTATTTAAATTCTGTACAATTACCTGTTTTTTTGATAACTAACTGCTGCAAATTCAATTGATGGCCCAGTTTAGAAGGACACACGCATGTGACATTTCATGTCAAGGGAAAATCTGACACATAAACTCCACAAAAACCTCCATGAACCTTCATGATAAAATAATCGAAAAGCATCAATCAGAGCACACATATAAAACTATTTCCTGAATAAATGTAAAATGAAAGTAATTTGACCAGAACCAGGCTGTCTGGCCAAACAGACGAAGGGGGACAGGGAGGTGACCAAGAATGCAGCTTCAGTTCTTTGCAGAGATCAGAGAACCTGGCAGAAGAATAACCATCTCAGACCATGATGGAGGACGAGGAAGATCAGATCACATCCAATTACTGCGCTTATGAAATGCATTCAGAGTTCCCATCAATTTGAAAACACACACCCTGTACGATGCCGCATGTAGCAGAGGCGTCGGGACGGGACCAAGACCTGAGCAACAGTATTTGTGGGAGCAGGGGGAACTTTGATGGCATGAATGGAAACAGTGTTTGTCTGAGATACAAAGACCCTGATCAGAAGTGAGAGAAGCACGAACGCGGTACAAAGTCCTTAAACCGTCTCTGCCTGTCCTTTGTGATGAAGCCAAAGCCCAAAAGGTATCTACTCCAAATTTACCGTACAATAAGGGGAAGACTTTCTAAAGTGACTCTTTATGTGTGTGTGTGTCCATTTATGTGTACACAGTTGACTCCCATGAAGCATTTATATAATCGTTACGGTTGGTTATGGTTTGGACCGTGAATCTAATTATGTGAGGAAGCCAAATTGTGTGTTTTATGATTACAGAGTATGCATAGACTGCACATGTACATTAAGGTAGATATTTACTGTGTGTGTGTGAGTGTGTGTGTGAGCTTTGCGAGCACTAACCAAGCGGAAATGACAGTAATTAACTAAACGAGCTACATCTGCACCTGAGGGGAGAGAGAGAGGGGGAGAACATTTGGAGCGGCTTCTGGTAGAGAAAGAACATGGAAATTAAAGAGGAAAGATGATTTGCATGGAGGACTTATGAGACGGGTATAGGTGAAGAGATGAAAATAGGATACAGTGAAACGTATGTGGTTTTCGCATCTCGCCCATTTACCAGCGGGCCTCCTCTCCTCTCGTCCACTTCCTTTCCTTTCATTATTCCTCTTCCTGATCTCCATGAACCGCAGGTGATGAGGGACACCTACAGGCTCACTAAATCAGACGGAGCCGCCCCTCCCTGAGCAGACAGAGCTGCTGGAAAGCCAAGCTTAGATTCCAGGCCTCGCTGATTTAGAAAAGCTTGACACACCACGGCTTTAAGTGGCACAGAAATAAAGCTCGTCAAACGGAAATGCCTCCTCCTACAGAAGTGTAATTTATTTTCCCAAACATGACAGTCTGTGGAGACGCGAGGACTGTAATGCAATGTGCATTTCCTTTTAATGTGAACTTAAGCAGACAGGCCTCTGCACTCCAGGTTACACCACACTGCTTCAAAGGCCGGTGATAGTGAGAGTTCAGCTCTTTTTCCCTTTTTGATGAGCTGCACTGCTGATTCAATAGAGATACAAATTCTTTCATCATACACACATAATAATTAACAAGTTCAAAAGTTTTGTCTCACACAGAATCCAGCATGCTGTTATGTAAAATATCTTGGAATACGTTATATTATACACAACGAACACGTGCATGACACAACATAATGTTTATTTCACATTGCAGAGTTTTGCAGAAGCACAGGCTGCAGCACACAGCTCCAGATGTGCAGCCTGTTTTCTGCACATTTTTCGAAAAACTTTTGCTGTTTTTTCTTTGCTTCTGATACATTTGAAATGAAGCTTCCTTTGTGAAGCTGAAGTGCAGCACAAGAGGAGTAAATAACAAAAGCATGTATAAACTGACCTCGCAGCAACGTTCGCTCACAATGGTGCAACACAGCGCAACAATGAAGTGGAGGAAATGACTCCCAATTACTGTTATCACTGCCGTCGATATGAAGGGCTGTTTATGTGACTACAGGTGCTGCCAGAGTCACTCTCTTAAACTGATGTGGTCATAACCAACCAGGACACTTCGGGACTGGAGTACGGAACTGGTGCAAGATGGTCCTCAGTGAGTTTTTGGTAAACAGCATTTCATTCTCTGGGGTTGTGCATGTTTTTTTTTGTTTCCTGTTTGTCTGAGTCCACGCCGACACGAGTAAAACGCTATAGGAATCAGTGTGATCATTGTGGATTTTCTAGCATCCACGCAGACATTATTGGCACAAGTCATTATCTCTTCTCTCCTGTAAATCCCATCATTCTTACCCTTGTAGAGGCAGTGAGGCTGGCGAAGCAGAGTAATGAGGAGGCATGAATAATGCCAACACACGCTCAAAGAGGTACTGATTTCGTGGCGTTAAAGTAAAGGAGGCACAAGCAATAATTGAGCTCATTATTCTAAAACAAACTCCCACTCACACTGTCTCCATACCAACTTTTCAACATGGACCTCCGTGAACTAAATTGTCGAAACAGTATGAAGTAAGCAAAGTACTGGCAGATGGTGGTATAATGGCTGCTCAGGCGCTCAACGAGTGTGTGTGTGTGTGTGTGTGTGCGTCTCGGGAGATGTGTGAATATTAAGTCTGCGTATCCATGGAAGGAGATGGTCTGTGTCCTCACTTTAAGGGTTTTTTTTTAATATATATATAAATTCTTGCAGACATTTATTGTCAGTGAAACAAACTGAGTTTACAAATGTTTATATAATGTGCGCCAGGATGTGCAATATGGGTTAATTATTCAGACAATAGCAACCACTTGTTCTTTCCTGCGAGAATTTGCAGCTCTCCCACATGCATTTTACATCACGTATAGAGGAAATAGTTAGACACTTAAATGGAACATTTGGAAAAGTTAGAAAACAGTTTTTCCAACTTAAAGTATATGAACAAAAATAACAGTTTTATTGTCCTCCTCTTCCCTTATTTCCTGTCTTTATCTTCCTATTCATCTACACATTTATTTCTGTATTTTATCAGTAATATTAACGATTTGTGGTCTGTTAACTACTCATATCTAAGCCCCTGGTTGACTTAATGGTGTAATTTTGTATTTGTACTACCTAAGAATATTGATTTTAAAGATGTGATGAATCTTATCTTAACCCTCTAGAATCTCTTGGTTTACCTGTTTTTTAGTTGGTTTGTTTTTGTTTTTTATTTTGTCAATATATGTCACTTTAAAATTGTTTTCCATGCAATGCTTGATGTCATGCGTTTCAGCGCAACCTCACCTGTGTGACTGTACAGTTATTGTTTCATTTTCACATACAGTATTAGCACATCGGATCTAGAAACAGAAACATAAAATCTGAATAGGTAAAAAGTTTGTGTTTTTCATTGTCAAAAGCACAAACATGTTCAACAAACTCTTTTTCATGTTTTATGTTTTTGTTTGTTTTATGTCATGAAAATGTGATTTAAATAGTAAATATTAAAAAGCAATGCGCAAATTTAAAAAGCACTAAGTAGTACACAACTATTTACGCCAAAAACAGGTAGAACCTCAGTGTTTCCAGGGCAAACCAGGTGTCAAATAAAGGCTGTGAATTAGTTCCTTCATTTTAAACTAAGGCTTTTTACATAAAAACAAATTCTGACCAAATGTTCATGGCTTAAACACACTTATACAGTGTATTGATCCTAAAAGAGAAAAAGCCTAGAAAGGCACGGCAGTCAGCCTGGCAGCTCCAGCGTGAGAATGTAGGACACGGCCCCCGTGAGCGGAGACTCTCAGGCAGCAGCACCTCTTTGCTTTTGTCTAAATCCCATCTGCTTTGCAGGTGATCATCATTCTAGCCGAGCTGACACAGCCTGGGCACAGGCACAATTCTGAACAAGAAAGTCCTTTAAAAACTCGACATATGTTCGCAGATGTTTGACTTTGATTTTGTTCAGACATTTTCTTGTCTCATTTCCTACCAGCGTGTGAATGATTGAGCTGAGAGCAAAGTGCTGCTGGAACGTGGAGAAACACAAACAGAACAACTGCAGCAGTGCAACAGATGAAGGCGTGTGGAGTGAGGACATGCTACGTTCAAAATCTTTTTCTTCTCCTTATTGTTTGTCCATTTCAAGTGAAACCGTTTCTGAGATTTTTGACACCCAGATGTAGTGAAGTCTGATTTCTGGTGCAGGTCACTAACTCCATCCTTTAGCCCAGGAGCAGGGAACCCGGCTTCCTCAGAGACCATAGCCCTGCTTGTGTTCTTAAAGGCCAGCAGCGCTTGAGGAGCTCGGGTTCCCCGCCCCTGCCTCAGCTGAACCTCCACCCTCAAACAGCCCTTTGAAGTAGTGAGGACCAGCTAAAACGCCCTCACACACACACACACACACACACACACACACACACACACACGCCAGTGAGCTGAAGGAAGTGCAACGGCCAAACTCCATGTTTTATACGTCGGATATAGCAGTTCACTTTGATTTGACCCAGCAGATGACAGAACTTATTCATGCAAACGTTGGAAAATTCATTTCCAGATACTAACTTTGATTCTGTGTGATCAGCGGAACGTTAGCCTGTGTTTCCCAGCTTGGGAAGATAAAGGCTGCACATTTTATAGAGGATGTGCATTGTGTTTAATGGGTACACGTTCTTAGGAGACATACAGCGTGCTTGTAAAGTGGATTTAATCACCAGCTGGGGTAGTAGCAACAGTAATTAGTAGCATTTCGATAATATTACATAATTTCCCTTTAAACTGAACTATTCTTTTATTTGAACAGTGGGAATCGTCCAATCAATTGTGGCACTAGAGCTCGACACGCTGCAGCAAACAGATGAAACTCAAGTTAGTTAAGAAAAGGTCTTCACCAGATTTTACTGACCCAGGAGCAGGAAGAAAACACAGATGCAGAAAACACAACCAAGTATCTGCCTGTTAGTTCAGCCGGTACCTGCGACCACCCGTTACTACAAACTCTGAAGCTCCTGCTGCTGTGTCACATGTGTAACTGCCCGCTGCACCTTCACTCTCATTTCACACTCTCGTATTGATCCGGCTGCTGTTTGATAAACTTAGAGCAAAGAAAATCACAAAAAGGCAAAGAAAACTTCATCTCCCATCAAGGTCTGGCAGTCACTGACGCACGGAGAGCTGCGTCCGTCCACACAGCCGTGTAGAGCAGAGAGAAAAGGTCAAACTTCAGCATGTATAAAAGATGGGCTGTGATTCTGAAGGGCTGCGTGTTTGTGCCTCCACCGGCTAAAGCTGTTCCTGCTTCTCGCTGTCCACCGGTGGAGCTGAACCTGATGTTCAGACTGTGTCCTACATTTGTGTCCATGTCCCGTGGAAACGTTTGAAGTGGCTGTCGAACTCGAACTTGCATCGTGTGCTGACATAACTGGAACCACTCAGTCTTCTACATTAAATTCATTCTCTAAACCAATTATATTTTCAACGATTCCCATGGAAGGACATAGGTAGGACATAAGTGACTCCAGCTGACATGCACAACCACTGCAAAACACTATGATGATTTTTTTTTTTTTTTACAACTTCATGACCAATTGCTTCGGGGTGAACAAACATGTCACAGAGAGGAGCTGTGTGTCGGCCTGATGTGTCGTGATTGATTTTCGGTCCGCGGCACATATGAACAAACAGACTGTGGCTCCCTGTGAGCTTTACGTTTCTGTACGGAAATTGTTGAAAAAAACAAATAATGCAAAGTTCATGTGACGACAGTAGATTTCTTCTCCTCTAATGTTTGTTTTTCAGTATTATTATCACATTTTTATCTGTCAATCAATTTCATCAAATTCAATTAATGTCAGAAAACGTTGAGAAATGCAAAAGTGTTATATTCATATCTTTTATTTTAAAAAATATCAAATGTACAAAGATATAAAATGGCTAATGCAGCAGATTTGTATAGCTGGGATTGAATTTTGTTTGGCTTTTTATTTCTCCCAAATGACTGATTGGCAGACGTTTTTGTCAGGGAATGAATTCATTACAGTTTCAGCACCAGAGTATATCTGCCTCCGAATAAAAGTCTTGCAGGTGAATATAATCCGAAGGTGTCTGATAAAAATGATCCCAACAGAAACACTGTAACTGTGAGTTTCGGCAGATAAATCTAAAGACATCGCTAAATCTGTTCTCCTCTGTCTTTTTCCCGAGTATTTAGACCAAGACAGACTCTCCTCGTCTGTAGTGCAAACACATTTGAACCGTGAAATGCGACTTTGTGTGTTTGGCTGTCAGTGGGCTGACAGCTCTGCACAACATCACACGGCTGATGACAGACTCTCTATATTGTTTCTGGCTTTGGAAGAGGCTCAGTACATTTAAACCGCGCCGCTTCAAGGTCGTAAGAAAACCATCCGGATAAACGTTGAACCGAGGAGCCGTGGGTCCGTCTCTGTTCATCGACCCGCTCCGACCTCTCCTCAATCACATCATTTCGCCATCTACCTCGGAATCAATCTTACTGCTTATCGTCTCTCTCTGCGTTCTTCTCTCCTGATCTATCTATCTGTCAGGACACCCCCCCCCCCCTCCTCTGCTGTGTCTCTGTTTCTATCCATCTCTCAGAATCTGTCTCTCTTTGGGGGAACATGGGCCCAGTCAAATTGATCACGTCACCCAATCCCTGTCCCCTTCACAACATATGGATGCGTCTCCCTTCACCTTTGGATGTATAGACAGACCATCCATCCGTCTCTCATACATAATGCAGATACACAAAGGTGTTCTGCGCTGCATCTGTCCACTTGTCTTGTGTCTGTCTCCATTACATCATGTACTTCTCTTTTTTTATATAACTGTCCCTCCGTCTGTGTCCGTCTGTCTCAATCGAGACACAACCCCCCCGTCTGATGTTTGTGTTTCCAAGACGATGCAGTAAAACAGTTCTGTGCCATCTCTCTCATCGTGCCTGGCAACGCTCCACTGCTTCATTGCCACGGCAACAGAAAACTGTCCCCCTTCATTACGCCGCTTATTAATGCCGCGTTCACAGGCATACACACACCGAACTGAAATGGCAAGGACAACATGTATGTGTCGGCACGAAGACACACGCGCACACACTGCGGCTGTGTTGGCTACGTGCAGAGGAACGGAACAGATCGGAGGACGCTCCCGCAGCCACAGAAGGGAAAACGCGGACAAAGGAGCGACGCTGGAGCATGAACGTTCACTTGCTAGATAATTGCCCGGCCATATTGGAACTGCTTCTCCAATATGTTCCACATTCAGCGAACTGCAGGCCATGCACTGCTGGCTTCAGTTTAACAGCATTAAGTGCACTTCAGTGCCTGGGTATAGGGCCTGGACAAGCGATGCACACTGCACGCACTGCTGAGTCTAAACTAAAGGCTCAGTCCACTGCCTAACCGCACCCGCCCCCACACACACTCACACTCACACACACACTCACAGAGCAGACAAAACATATGGACATCGTTTCTGTCTTTTCCACATAAAAAAGGCGACTACAGCAGATGCAGGACGTGGAAAGATCAACATTTATGCATGTTGGTATATTTCAGTTCCTTCTTAACAAATATGTTAGAAATGAATGTCTTCAGTCATATCACCAATAAGTGATGCAAGTGATGTTGTCTTCTGCTGACAGGCAGATGTGTCTGTCAGCTTCTTGAGAGGGCGAAACTCCTTCAGGGTGTGTATTAAGTTGATGATACCACTTTTACACAACTCAGTGGTCAAGTCGCTTTTTACCTTTTTGCTTGACTGGGCAGTATGAGCACTGCCGACGGAAATTGGCTGAAGAGCGTTGCAACCTGAGATTACAGGTGTCAAAGTATCTCAACTGGCTGACACCCGTAACGAGCAGGCTGTCAGGGGAGCTCGGGCTGCCGACCGAGGCCCCCGCCCCGCATCTCATTTATGAAGGCGCAGAGTGATTCCCTTCAAGGAAAGGCTGCGTTATTTATGCAGCACTTTTCAAACTGAGGCTCGTGCTCTAAAATGGCCGATGGTTCGGTACAGACTGGGCACACTGAAAAAAAAAGAAAGTGAATTCTTGTTTTTGTGAGGATCCTTCTCCCTTCCTGTTGGTGACTTGGTCTGTTTTTGGTCCCCTGACGTGATTCTGAGGTCATGGTCAAAGTCCAGCAGAAAAGCGCAGTTTGCACTGAGCCACTGGAAACATGTTCATGTTAGAGTTTTAAATATTGTGTGTTATTGCTGCTGCTTTGCTGCAGGTAGAATCTCTTTTATTCCTTTTCATCTCTTTGAATTTGAAACATCAGAGTTAATTCCACACTTTCTACACACACTATTGTTTAAACTGTCGATCTCGAGTCATCAAAAGATTTTACAACCAATTTTTTGTTGTGGCTTTTAGTTTCCCAGTGCTGTTCATAGACTTTGAACATAGTTTAGGGAGGAAGTCACCTGGCATCTCCTTTAGCAATATCAAAAACATGTGATTTAGGCAGCTGACTTTTAATCTGTAGAGACATTTCCAGGTTAAATGTCAACATCGCCTGCCACGGCGACATCGTCAGCATCAGTTACCTACCGACACGAGTGACCCTTGTTTGCAATTGTAATTACGTTTGTAAGTAATAACAAATGTTAAAGATAGAATGTTTACACTGACAAACATAATCATAACTCAAAAAAAGAAAGCCACTAATTTAAAGTATGATTTATTTCTCATTCCTCTTTGATTGTCATGTGTAGCTATAGACCTGATTAGCCTTCATTTCATTTCTGTGCAGCTGCACATCCCATTTGTGAACAGTAGTTATGTCGCCAATAAATAAGTCAGAGACCAGCAATTACAGAACAAACGGCTTATTTATAACCTAACTGTAAATGTTAAAAGCTACAATAATTCCAATTTACATTTTTAAAAACAGCATTGAAGCCTAAACAAAACAAACACTCTCTCCTTTATCCGCACATCACCTTTCACATGTCATAAGACAATGAAAGAAATATATGTCTATATTTAATAGACGAATGTTTATTGTTTGTCTTGTACATTTAGTGGATGGCTTGTTTCCATTGTTTTGTCGTGGTTTTTCATGCTGATGTTTTATTTAATGCAGCTCCGGTGCAAATCGGTGCATCTGGCAGCCAGTGGACCTGCACATCAGGTACAAGCTGTTCAAACAGGCGGCGATACAAAGGGTAACAGCATGTGGTGAAAGGTGCTCTGATTCCTTTTCAAAAACGGTGACAGACACGAGCAAACGTCTCTATGGCTTAATCACTGAGCCATCACCTGTGAGAAGACGCCTCAAATAAATATCCATCGACAAAGAAAAACCAACACATGAGATTTCAAACTGATAAGGAATTACTTAAAGAGGCAACAGAAGAGCAACACTTTTCCGATAAATCTGAGATCAGTATCCAGGTCACCAGTCTGAGAATCTGGATCAATTCCTTAAACCGTTTAAGTACCCATGTCAAGACAAATCCAGACTGAGGCTTTAATAGTAGATTTCATATCCCTTCCACGCCAGCGGCTGACTCTGGCTCCATTCTGACTGCAAGGATTCTGCATCAGCGCACTGGCTGCACTGAGATACATCTAATATGGCGGTTGCATAGTTCCAGCTGGATTTCACTAGGTTTATCTGCTCACGGCCATTCTCCTCCTCGCTCTGCGGTCGAAGAGGGGACTCGCGTTGTGTTTGTTTTCCAGCTGGGTGTAATTCGGCATCGATAGCACTTATCTGTGATCTGCTGATCTTCCCTGGCACTGGGAAACTGATGGGATAACCCGTTCTCTGGCAGGATAGTAGTCACTGGAGCTTGTCTTAGAAAGTTGATTTTTAGTGGTTGGGTACAGACCCAAAAAAAAAAAAAAAAAGTGGCAGGGGAAACTCAGTCCCAGCTCCCAGTAAATCCAGTTTGAACAGAGAAACAGTCAGCAGCTCCTCCCAGGGCTGTGTAACACAAGGCAGAATGCAAGTTTGAAAGATGATTTTTTTTGTTCACACAATGCAAAATGCCTGATGAATTACGTCTGTCAGGTCAGAACAACCTGGCGCTAAATGCTGCAAAGCAACAATTTCCACACTCTCATTTGGAGTTTCAGTCAAATGGACGTTTTCTACTGAGACAACGACATTTACAGCCGCTCGGCTTTATGGCTTCCGCAATATTATGTGGCAGGTGAGCCACAAGTTAAAAATAAAATAAAATAAAACGTTGTCATAGCAGAATTATGTGTGAGGCACAAAGCAGGCGGCTACAGGCATTATGAGGTTCATGAATAACGTTTATTATCCTCTAACAGCCTATTTCCTTAAAATATTTTTTGGAATGATTTCTCGCTCAAAAACAGGCTTTTAATGCCGTGGGTTGTGCTACAAGGAGAATGTTGGTGCGTGTGTGTGTGTGTTAGCAGAGCTTTTGCTTGTTACTGAGGGACAGCTGGTCGTGAAAAGACGCTTTAGGAGAAATATCTGCGGTGTGTGTGTGTGTGTGTGTGTGTGTGTGTGTGAGAGCGTTCGCCACTGGGGGAGCCCTCTGCCTCTCCGTCTTTGCTTCCACACTTTGTAATCTCTCTCTCTCTCCTGCCTTCACACACACACGGAGGCCTCATCACCTCTCCCGTTCCCCGCCGCACATCAATCACACACTTCATCCTCTCACGTCGTAGTCTCTCTCTCTCCTCTCTCATCCCGCCCGAGCTTCCTCCTCCACTTTCATGAAGCCTCTCGTGCCTCTCTGTCTTCTACTGCGTGGCGAATGAAAAAAAAGCTTCCACATACAAAAAAAAAAAAAAAAAAAAAAATGAAGACAATGTTGATGCGGAGAGACGAGGTTAAAGGTTGAGGCTTCCAGCAGCGATATAAAGACGGCTATAAACAAAATTAAACACACTGACATAAGTCGTTCTTGTACAAACACACAGCAAAAAGATGGTGAACTCTCCACGACTGATCTGAGCTGTGTGTTTGTCGCTGTGATGACAGTCAATTCCTGAGAGAAGCCGATGATACTTGGCGCTTGTGAGACAGAAGACTTTAATAATTTGTTAGACATTAGCCTGGTACAGTATGTTTTGTTTTGGGTAAGTGCCAGACTCCCTGAGGTGCACCAGCAATCACATTTTCACATGGCAACACAACACTGCTGTAATATTGATGCCTTTCGCTACAGGCCTTCTTGAATAGAGTCTTTGAAACGGATTAACAACAGAATTAAAAACGCAAGTGCTTTGTAAATATTGGAGAAATTGAGAGTGTTGTGGCGTCCGGGTGCACGAAAACGCTGCTCTCCTCGTGGTCTCAGCGAGCTGGGCTGTTGTTGGTGAGCGAACTTTGTGCTTTGTTCGCTCCGAGCCGTTACTCACCTCGAGCCGTCGCTGCTGCGTAAATGCTTTTGAATTTGGCTTTTACTGCTCCAGATGTGTGTCTTCAATAGTAACACAGCAGCCGTCAGGTTTCTGCAGCTCTTGAACTCAGTTTGGCGCCTCGGTGTTTATGGCTGCAATTGTCTTGTTTTGACAGTAGGTACATTTACCAGATGGATCCTCTACTTCAGTATTTCATGAGCTGTTAAGATGAGTCTGAGGTTCAAGAGCAGTCCGTGAACCCGGAGAGACACACTGAATAAGTGCTTTGATTGGTCCATCGTTTCTAATAAACCAGACCTGTCACTCTCGCACACTGGTGGAGGTTAGAGAGCCTTTCACGCTTTGTACGTCGAGTTGAATGCGTCTTCTGAAAAGTCTGGCTTCAAAGGAAAACGTGAAATCTGTGGCAAAATGACTCCTATACGCGCTGGTTAATGCCATCTGCAAACAGTTTTCTGTCGTCGTGAGGACATGAGGCATTTTTGGAAGTGGATTTGGTTTTGAAGAACTGGAATTCCTACCTCCAACCCTGACATTCACGAACGTTTGCTCTGCTAATTGACCCACGGTTACACTTTCCCTGCTTCTCACTAAGTTGCACGTACACACACGCTTGTCCTTCTTAACTTGTGAGGACACTCATTGTCCCTAACACTAACCATCACAAGCAGCCAAAATGTCCTCACTTCTCAAAAATGTCGTCAGTCGGTTGGTGAAAAGCGTTGTTTGGACCCCACCGAGTAGTCACACACACACACACACACACACACACACACACACACACAAACACACACACACAGAGTTTGGATTAATTTCGACCAGAGGCTTTATATCTTTATCTTCATAATCATCTGTTTCGAACGAGCAGCAGATCACAGGACTGTTTTGCGATGACCTTTAGGGACAATAAAAAAAAGATAAAGGCCTTTTTTTCCTTTCACTTCTCTTTGAAATTTATTTAAAAAAACGGGGCTTTTTTGCAATTCAAGTAGCTACATGATTTATAGGTCGGGGCTTTTTACTGTCAGGCTAAATACGTTTTGAAGAGGACTGTATTAATAATTTAAAAGTTAGGAGTCAGTCATTTAACTTTGATCCTGACCCCCCCCAAACACACACACACACACACGCACACACCTCCGCTTTTAAGAAAAACAACAGCATCAGGCATTTTTGCAACTGCTCACTAAATGACACGTGTTTCCTTTTAAGCAGCAAATCCCACTTGCGGCCATAGAAATCCAGACTCTCGTCTGTCTGGAGCAAAGGAGCATGTGTCTTGTATTTTTTATTGACGTTTTTTGAGCTTATTAAATTCGGCTCTATGACAGGAGCTGTGTTTACATTCCACTAATAAGCACAAAAAGCAGAAATGCATCTTGGAACCAGGTCAGTGAGAACACACGGGCCTGATGAGAGTGAATTTCCGTTCTGAATTTGATCCTCCTCAGAATAAAATGTTTAACCAATAATGGCACATACCCCAAACCCCATAAGTGATTCTGTTGAGTGTGAACATAAGTGGGATTGTGTTTCTGCCCGTTTGACAATCAAAGCCTTTGGTTTTTTCTGCGCCTACCTTTCTGCACCAACCCCTGGATTATTCCATCTGCTGTTTCATGTGTGACCGTGTGTGTGTTTGACACTGGTTGCTAACGATTGTGTCTACAAGGTTGGTCAGAGCTCAGCCATATGCTCCACAGTATGCGCCAGAAATGCAGAACAATAAGCTCCGGTGTGTGTGGGTAAAGACGAGCTTGGATCAAGACGAGAAGTGTGTCCGTTCTCAGTCTGTTCGACACAAACGGCTGCAAGTATGTTCAGTTATTGATGTGAGTTGTTAGAACGAGATCTTTCATCTCGGAGTGGGAGTTTTTGGAGGGACGACTTTAAACTGTGGGTGGACTCACACACACCCTCCTGACCTGCAGCCTAACGTTTTGCTCAGTCATGAGGTTATTATGATGAGGGGGTTTAATTTCCCACAGTCCATAAACAGCCTGTGTGTGTGTCTGACAACTGACCACGAGGCCACAACACGCGTGTGCAGGCGACGTCAAAGCAGGAGGGACGAGCATCTGTGGACAGACCTGCGACACACGGCAGGGATGGAAAATCAAACTGTAATAGTGACCTTGATCTCACGTTTATTGACGTGGTTCAATAAAAGGATCTGATCTGTCTCTGCACATATCATCACACCTCCATTTTGTCAAGGTCTTCGAGAAAATCTGTGACTAATGGTCCACATTTTACTTTTGTATCAGCCAGTGTCACAGTAGAAATCATCATAAATTTAAAGAATCCAACAGATCAGCAAGAGAAAGTTTGTGAGTTTCTGTGACACAGACCATCACAGACTTGCAGTTTCATTTCTTCTGTCATTACTTCCTGTTTGCTTCCCACTCAGACTCGGGTTCAGTAGCATTTACAGAGGAACTGGTTAAAATCATCGTGCCATTACAAAAACTAATCAGCCAGCCACAAATTGAACCAGTTTTTGCTTAAGTGTTGCAGGAAAATTACGTTTTTTTCAAATCAACAATTACATTTTGAGATATTTTGATGTGTCCACGTCACATCATTAGCAAATTAGTGTGTACAATTAAATCTGTTTAATTGAGTCATTTAGATTATGACACAGAACATTTCACCCGTAGAAATAAAAAACTGGTTAAATTCTTCATCCTGACCTTCGTCAGTGTCTGTTTTTCACACGGAGTCCGTTTGAACCACTCGAGTCCCCGTCTGACTCTGAGTGTGTATTTTGGTTCTGGATGCTGCTGCACAGGTCGTCTCTGATGTCAGAATCGGCCTCACCTGCTTCTTCGTTTTCTAACTGATTTCACAGGCGTCTCTGAAGCCGCCACATGTTTTGGCCTCGAGCTACATTTCTAACCTTCGAACTCCCTTCAAGCCAGACGGAACCTCGAGACCCCCGTCTGATCCAAAGTGTGGACTGACGACCAGAGGAGACTCAGAGTGCGTTTTAAAGCCTGATGTTATTCAGCGTTCACAGGAGTTCGACATCAGTTCGACATCAGTTCTACATCAGCGCGTGATTGTCTCTTACATGCAGGTGTCTGTTCTACTCGCATGGACTTGGACGGGTTACAGTGGACAGGATGTTCCGTTTCATAACACGGGGTTTATTTATTTCATGAGCTTAGCTTTACAGTAACATAATTAGTGGTTTCGTTTAACACAACACTATTTTTACAGTGTGTGTGTGTGTGTGTGTGTAGGTGTAAGCATGTTGTAGCTGGAAATAACAGCTGGTGTTGGAGAAAATAAAACACGTCTCTTTTCCTCCGGTTTTAGCAGCTCCGTTTGCCCCTTCAGGCTTCAAAGCACCTTCATTATCTTTCCAAAGAAAGACTTGAACTCACACGTTTGCCTCAGTCATGTGATTTACCGTTTGAGAACAGAGCTGCTTTCCTTCGAACGAACCTAGTGTTGATCCTGCGATGCCATTTATCGCCACTGATGATACAAGTGGTCACGTCGCAGGACGGGTCATCAGCCCATCTGAGACACAACACAGAGACAATCACTCACACTCACATTTAAATCTAATTATGTCAGCATGAATTCAATATTAAGCATCTAGTTGACTACTTTTCAGCGTAAGTGGGAGAAACACACCATAAAAGGACAGACGGATTCATATTTACTGTTCCATTAAGGGAAATGTGTCCTGGTCCAGCTGCGCTGCCCTTTAATGTTCCACTTAGAATTAAGATAAAATAATGGAGTTTTTCATAATGGAGAGATAGGGCCAGTGACAAAAATGGATTTTAATAACAATAATAACCAACCATTATGGCCAACTGTGACTTTTCTGAAAATATAAGTGACCTTTTTGTTCGTGTGTCTTTATGGAGAGTTTTGATTTTTCTTTGTTCAAGTGTTATGTATCATCCCCCCATGAAAGTGATGAAATGAAGTGTTACTGTTGTAATTTGCAGTTATTTTCTTTGCATCCGCTTTTTTCTACTGCAGCTGTTGAATTCCCGTGATAACTTCTGACAGCTCCGACACAACTGTTGGGAACTTCTTTTTCTTTTTCTTTTCTTTTTTTTGAAACTCGAGCACCCACACTATTGCAGCCGTCACAGTCCAACGTGGCCCGTGCCTGTTTCAGAAAGTTTATAAAAAGACGAGTGGAGAAAAGGACACCAAAACCACAGATTTTTTTAGAGTCTCAGTCTGTTTTTCCCTTTAGTTTAAAATCCTTGAATTTAGAATTGTAGAACCCCTCAAACCATAGAAATTCATTTCTACCGTCTTCCTCTCTGCACTTTATACAGTTACGATATGCCACCGGATGGTCAGGGGCTGTGCAGAGATAAATTAGTGAGCGTGTAGAGCTCAGTATTGAGAATTAGATCAGATTTAAAGAATATCTGCCTTGCTGAGACAACACGAGGCCCCGAACATTCAGAAACCACAAATTCCAACCCACCAAATGTCCGCTCATTTAGTGGGACAGTGTGATCAGGTTCAGGTTCTAGGCCTTGAATGTGATATTTGCCACAGGTGGAGCGCCCAGGCTGCCAGCACAAGTGTGACTTCGCACATGCCGAGCCCGGATTACCAGGTGTGAGTCAAGCTAATATGCTTCACTTGTTTTAATGGCTCTGAAGATGAGCGTCTGTGCTCGGAAAAAACTTCAGAAATCACATCCACGCTTTAAACACTCAACATTCAGCTGCTGGACAGAAGGTGCACAGAGAGAAGCTCCGTGATAAAGAGTCCACTCAGACTGTTTGCTCTTTTGGAACGGCAAACTTTTGCCCTGAACACGGCTGTTGCCACGGTAACAGTGCAATATATTGACACCGAGGTGGCGAATGTAGGTGCGCGGACAGACACGTGATGATTGGGCCTGAGCCTCTGACGTGCGAGTGGAAAATAACGAGTGATGCAGGAGACTTTGATCTCCTGCCTCTTTTTTTGGTTTCTAATTCTTTAATTCCTGTCTCGGCTTTGTGTTGCAGCCTCTCTGCTCTGTTCCCTCGCTCTGGCTCTGTCGCATTGAATCCTCCCCATCTGACTGCGTGTGTGTGTGTGTGTGTGTGTGTGTGTGTGTGTGTGTGTTTGCTGCAGTGCTTTGATTCGAGCTGGAACGCATTAAGCCCACAGTGGCAAAGAGAGGTCACACTTTGAGACGAGCACGTCCGCGCGCTCGCATTTGAACACACACCGTCGGTTTGTTAAAGCAAGAAACAAAGGCCATCAGCTGTGTTTATGTGTGTTTGTGGCCTTTCTGACACCCGGGGCTAAACGAGTTCTGTGGAGCAGTTTTAGTACTTAATGAGATGTCTCATCGCACACACACATGCAGGGTAAACACTCTTTATTTCTCCCTTTCTTTCCAGTATCTCTCTCACACAGCGACACACACACAAACACACACACACACACACTTGCATCAGCACATGGTGCATTAAAACGGCTTGAGAGGGACTGACAGCGGAGGGGCAATAGGAAATGATCTATGTCACGGCTCTGGCTATTGGCAATCATTGGATGCATTCATGGGAAACTGAATTGTGAGGGTGGTCCACACACAGCATTGATGTGTCCAGTTAAATGATATGTGAATGCTCCCCTCATCAGTCACCAGGGCGCCTATGGCTAAGTGTTTAATGATAGATAAGTCCGGGGATGAGAGCACAGACAGGAAGTTTCCCGTTTCCCGCTTCTCGTCGCTTCACCGTAGTGGAGACACACTCCACATCCGGAATGTTCGGCAACATTTGCCCTGCGAGTTATGAGATAATCACATCCACAAAAACAGAGAAGCTGAGCTCAGTGTAGACTCGGAGATGAGACACGCCGTCAGGGATGTTTCTGGGCGAACGTGCAGGGTGGGAGGTTTTACTGCCTTGCGAGCTCTTGGCTGCTGGTTCTCAGGCAGGTGGAAAATTATCCCCGCGAGCAATCTTTGAACAGGGAGTAATGGAAAATGAATGGAGATGGCAGCGGACCACACCTGCCAGGC
Organism: Channa striata; assembly: GCA_033026295.1. Classification (NCBI taxonomy): domain Eukaryota; kingdom Metazoa; phylum Chordata; class Actinopteri; order Anabantiformes; family Channidae; genus Channa; species Channa striata. Next base: position 30,250,091 of record CM065168.1, on the reverse strand, counting down.
GAGCACTCAAAATCCCTCATTTGAAAGCAATATGTGTGAAGTTGTGCTGCTGCTTCACTGGCTGTTTCTGACATTGTAATGTTTCGTTCCTGTTTTTCCACTGTGGCTATCGGTTTTAATCTCCCATCACATGGGCCCGGAGCCTTTTAGAGCCCGGGATGTGTCTCTAGCTCATTTTCATTGATGACAATCATTGTGTTTGCATAGAGAGATGAACATGGATCCTAACATGGTGGCTGTGCTGATTGACAGGAAGCTTAGAGGCTGACAGAACTGTCTGTCCCCTCTGTCTGAGACACTGCGCGGCCCGTCCTCCTCGTCTATTCTCTCTTTATTCAGGCAGGGGGATTACAGCAAAGAAAGCAGCAAAGCAACCAGTGAAGGGATTATCGAAGAGCAGGAAAGGGATTAGAGGGGAAAAGTTGCACCTCAACAGAGCGGTGGACCCCTGTGGCCCGTGTAAGAGACTCACGCGCGGGTCGGACGGTCGGCTCTGCCAAAACGTCAGAGCTCCTTCAGTAGGTGTGTGACACGACCACCTGCCAGGACGTCATGTCTGTCCCAAGTGAGTATTTGCTGTTCATTTGGACAGCAGCAAAGAGGACAAAGGGATGAGCAAAGAGAAAGCCACAGAAGGGATTTGAACTCTGGCACACATTTACAGATAAGAGCCACGAGTTATAACACAGTTTCAGTCTGGGATCCAAATGAGAAATTTACTCCGTGACCCTGGGACGAAGAGAAATGAAAATGTTTGCTTGTTCCTGTGGTGCCGAGACCCCATCAAAGCAGGTCTCTGACCTATGCTGAGTTACAGTGTCAGCCAAACCAAGAACGTGTCACAGAGAAGTCCCGGTTTTATCTGGCTGTGGCCCCGTGTTGACACAAAAAAGCTTTTCTCTGAGCATGTCACCTTCCACTGTGCTGCAGCTCAGTTACTGAAGCTCCTACTGCAGCTCCAGCTGTTACGTGACACGACAAACTAACACTGAAACTTAGCGTCCGACACAGTGTCTGACTTTAAGACAGTTTTTCAGCAGTAGTGGCGTGAGAGACAAAGGGCTTGAGCTCCATTTCTGCAAGCAATTAACTGCTCAGCAAAACGATAGGGCGAAATTGCTAAATTACAGAAACAATTGCCGGTTAAAATTCATATTTAAATCGTAGCATTTTGTGCATTAAAAACCCAGAGGGCAAGAAGTTTCCTACCTAACACGGCACTTAAATACAAAACAAGTGTGTCAGGATAATTATTGGAGAGCCGTGACAATATGGGGAACATTGTTTTAGCAGGAGGACTATCGCATATTCCACATTGTATTTATGAAATCAAATCAATTTTGGTGTCATTGTTAAACAGCTCTGGATCGTTCGAGACGATATAAGATTAATGTCCAAGTATGAGAAAAATCCCCAAACTCTCTAAAATATCTTATACATGGCACAAATCTGTTTGAATGATTCTTGCATGAAGTCTATTATTAAACAAAACCGTTGACACCAAAACTCCACAGGGCCCCTTCATTTTTCACACAGCGTGGACCAAACATGGACACCAGCTACACGACACTTTGGACTCATTCTGAAATTCAAGTTTCTGTGAAAAATGTCACTGACTTTGAAGTTGTGAGCAACACATCAAAAGCTGCGATTGATTTTCTCTCAATACGACTCATATCTCTATTGCCAGGGGAACAGACTGATCTGTTATTGTAGATTAGTAGGCCTTTCATTAATGTGACCATTAGAAGTGCATAAATATTCAAACAAATTGCTTTGACCACAAGGACGCCACCAGAGGCCTCATTAAGAGAGAACTTAGAACTCTTGTTGTTAAAAACCATCGATTGTCTGCGTCCTGCACACAGTGGGACGACACGCGAACGCCACGGGACGCCGTTCGTAGATGCGCTTCGAGTAAAGAAAGGAAGCTTTTATTCAAAGTAAAGACTAAAATGAAATGTCTGCAAGGGCACCGCAGTGGGTCGTACAAAGGTTTTACTTTATAGTTGTGTGGCACTTGAAACACACAACGACAAACCTTGTGGCATTAGTGCTCTTCATTCAGTTCTTCCATTAAAGCAGCTACAGGAAACATCAGGTGGGTGGATTTTTTTTTCCACATTTAGATTCGTGCAAACAGCCTTGATAACAGTCCTATTTACACTTGCCCCGTGATAATAGCTCGGTTTTCTTCTAATATTTAGCGGACGGACTGCAGTCTCCCCTCCTCTATTGACACACTGTATGATAATTATGTTATTAATCACAGCTGTTACTCAGGTCCAGTGACAAGCTGACATCTAGTGCGATACACGGCTGCCCCTGTGATTTAATCTAACAATTAAGCATCGAGCTAATCGTTCATCGTGCTGCCATGTTCATAAAGTTCAGCTCAGTTCATAAAGTGGCGACGAGCCAGTCAAACAGCTTACTGCTGCATTATTATTAGTAACTCGACTGCGTCCAATCCATAACGGCAGCTCGAGAATGTCTAACGCCTGTTGCCGACTTGATCAATCCATCCACCGATCACAGGCCGAGCGGAGGAAGTGGTGTCTGATCAATATTGCCAGTTGAGCGATGGGCATTATTGATTTTGTGCAGTTAATCAGCACTTAATCGGATCTATCGAAGCAGTTTAAAAGGTAGCGGGGGTGTCAGGGGAGACACACATCCAGCCACACAGGAAAGCACCAAACAAAGAAAATCCTTCAGCACGTCCACAGACAACTGGGATGAGGAGGAGGGGAGACAACCAAACGACCCAAAGATAGTCTGGCTCCAACAATCCGGCATATTCCCGGCACATTATGCTAACAAATGGGAGACAGTGGCACAGTCTGATTAAATTAGGTGCATTAATCATCACAGTTTTGTCTCGTGACAAAAGTCTTTTCACATGAACGTTTATTGAGCTCTAATTGCTAGTTGGACACATCCTGACAGAGCTGCAGTCTGACAGCTTCATATGTAAAGAAGCGTCTCAAGCTTCCAGATGAAACGGGTTTTCTGAACGAGGTTTGTGGTTTTGTAGTGAAACCTTGTGGGCTGGATGACTCGAGGCTGTGACATGTTTCTCCTGTGGCTTTACGCCATAAAACCTGAGATTGGTTAATATTTATTCAAAATCTAATTTTTACAAACACACACAGAGTGCAGCTAGTTTGAAATAACATTGTTTAACCTATATGTAATATACTGTATGTAATATTAGCCGTGTAGCAGCAGCTGTAGACGACAGTTTGGTCCCATTTTACTCTGTATTAAATTGTTTTCACACTGTACAGCTGTTGTGCTGGTTCACGATTCTTCGGGGATGTGGTCACGAAACCGTAAACACAATTGTCAACTAGCACTGAGCAATAAGATTGTGAAAAAATGTGAAGACATTTCGTAAACAATCCAATCTAGTCTGAATATTAATGTAAAGAGACTTTTGAATCTACTAACATTTATAATACTATTATTCAAGCCCACACATTTTAGTAATTGCTTTAGTTGCATTGGCTTGTGGTTTTTCAGTAAATAGTAATTATTTATAGATTTTACTCAAACTTATTACTGAGTTGCTTTATTATTTATTCAATTTGTTGGCACTTTTTTAAAGTTAATATTTTGCAGAGACCCAGATTTGTCTCTTACCTGCAGAGAAAAAAAAGATGCAACACACCAAGACGCTGTAGATTCAGTTACGTCTTTATTAGTAAGCACAGACAGAACAAGAACAATTATCACCTTTATCAGATCACATTTGCTTCCCTTTTTGTGCGCACTAGTGCCTAAGTCTCTCCTAGGATCTGAACGTACTTAGATCTCACGAGTAAATGTAAACTACATCAGTAAATTAGAATGACAAAAGCAAAATGGTAATTTCATAGTAAGGGATTATTTAGAAATAAGAAAATGAAAGAAAACCCATGAGAACTTGTGAACCCTTTGATAAAAAATTCCATAGAGACATTTTGAATCTGCCGGCTAAACACAGTAAATAACCAGTTTTCTTGGTTTCATAAAAGCACACAAACGAAAGCGATATGAAGAAAATAGAAATGTCACAGACCCCATTTTCATACTCGCCATGACAGTTCACTTCTAGATAGCAAGAGCTCAAGAATAGGTCAACGTTTATACCCCCCATTTGAAACGAGTAACATTTTCAAGCTGCGTCTTCTTTTTCTGACTCATTTTTTTTCCCCCAGACACTGAACATTAGTACATTGTCCTTAAGCATAAGTTGGTACAATCGCCGCTGGCTAAGACAGAAACACTGCGACACAGATTACATTATTGCATGACTGGATGCCATTATCTTACTTGTGCAAATGTACAGTGTGGAGGGGAGGGAGGGGGAAGCAGGACGAGAAGGTGCTTGTGGAGATGAGAAAGGGAAAAGCAGGGAGAGCCAATAAGGAAGGGAAGGAGGGAACTTAACATTATTGTGCAGCAGTCGCACATCCGCACCACTTTATCTCCATCTCTTTTCAAAAGATTCTGATTGCTACAGGCAGGAGGTACGGCCAGGCATGGCAGTGGGCTGGGAGAGCGCGGACACACACATTAGTGTTGTAATTAACTACGACATCGCTGCTCGGCACTGATGCATAGTTCTAACAGTGACTCGTTCTCAGACAAGTACAAACTGATCCTTTAATCGCGCGTCTCCGTCCATGAAATGTCCAAGGTGCGCAGAGGTTTAAGAGGTGAAGTGTCAGGGTTTGTCTTTTTTCTGGCTCGCTGTCCCAAGCGCTCTCTGCTTCACTGTGCTACAAAGAGATTGTGACACTTTCATTTCCAGCTATAATTGATGTGATTTAAAATTTCCCTACTTTAACAGGCCAGGTTTGGCCACAGATTCAGTTCGGTACGGACCACGTTAAAGATTCAAGACCCTCCGATTTGTTACGGGGCTGCGGCTGACATCGGTCGAGTCGAAACAAAAGTCTCATCTTGCCAGAGTTTAATTGAGAAGAGTCGCTGCTGCTTTGCTGTTGAATGTTTTGGATACTGGGTTACTATGGAGACTATCCGGACCAGACTGGTGCAGTGGATTTAGTTTTGATTCAGTTCAGCACTCAAGGTTTAGTGTTAGAGTATTTCACTTCCGTGCATGGGTCTATGAATATTTCATCTCTTTTAGCATGTGTTTTCAGCTATGCAGGTCCAACATTGTGAGGACTGATTGACTTAGTCGAAAAACGAGCTTGAACACACACGCAGATTTTTTTTTATGGTCATTTATGCAAACACACAGACTCACTGGAAATATAGAGCCGAGTGCTGCTACTGGGAGTCTCCCGAGTCTCTTATTAGTCCGGCTAATTTCACATAATTTGACAGAGAATTCATTCATAAATTAATCAGCAGAGCCTCAGAAAATAACACCCCATGCCTCCATTACAGCGCCATGTAATCCCATTTACACCTAGCATTAAAATCCCCGTGCAGACAGAAGACCATTTACCATAATCTCTGCCGGGTTCTGAAAAGACAGGGTGGAACTCCTCCTCTGACAACTTCCCCGACATCACGCTATTAAACCGAAGACACTCGAAAGATCTCGGAATCCACCTTAAGACTCAGTGATGCTAAAATTGGTTTAGATCGGGCCACCCACCGCAAGAATCCGCTCGGGCGTCTCCGTTTCGACAACGTCGCTACAACTTGTGTCCCCGTTCGGGGTTTTTAAGACAGGCAGGGGGACATTTTTACACCAGTACAGCTCTTTACAAAAATAAACCCTCTACTGTTACTGATACAGTAACAGAATACATTTTTCACTTTGGTGCAGCATTTGACATTTCCGACATGCATCCACGATCCCATCAACTAAAACTGTGCCACTTGTGCTGTTGTGCTTTTTATTGTGGAATTTCTTGAATCACATCATTTTCACAAGCAGATTGAATATAATATTGTGATTTCTTTCCGTCACCCTTTGTGCTTTTTCCAATTTACTGTTTTTTGAAATTATTAAAAACATTTTTAAATGCCACCAGTGGTTACACATTCCCAGAATGCACTGTGACTAATGTCAGACACCGATAATGACTAGTAAAGGTGATCGTGCTAAAGAATATAATGTTTCCATAGAAAAGAAAGGATCTGATAAGACGTCCTGAAGTCCTCCTATGTCTGAGCCCCGCTGATGACAACGACAAGCATTTAGTAGTCATCAATATAACATTTCACATACTCTGAATATTAGGCAACATCAACAGCATAGAAATGGAAATTATAGCAAGTAGATGTTACGACCCTGTTAGTGTTACACATTGTAAACTCATTGTAGTACATCACACTTAAGACTAGCATTTAAGTTATGGAATGTATCACAATTAAAATATCCTGTATGGTATTTGCCACAAGTTGACAGTACAGAGATGATGTTTTTGACCTAATCTAGGGAAAGCCCATCAGTTCACATTATTATTTATGGTTGTCATATCATCTTTACGCCCCTCAGGTGTCAGGATATGTGTTGAGCTTCTACGTACAAACTGGAGGCCTGAATGTCCTGCAGCACTAACACAAAAAAGTTTTACCTTTAAACAACGTTTTCCTCTTCCCCTCTTTCTGCACCTCACACCATTTCCAAAATCAGATTGTCTAGCTCCCTCACCCCCTCCCCAACTCCACCTCTTGTGCCCTCTAACTCTGCTCCTCGATTTCCAGTATCAGGTCATCTCCCTCCAGGGAGGCATCGGTCGTGACGTGGACGGCCTTAATGACCCCAGCCATCGGGGAGTTGACCACCGTCTCCATCTTCATGGCAGAGAGGACACACAGCGGCTGACCCTTCTCCACCTTTTGTGATTAGAAAGACAGTTCGCAGAGCATTAAGACGCAAGTCACATGTACAGATCACCATCGCTGTGGAAGATTAAAAAAAAATAACAATCACCCAAATCCTCACATGGCTATTTTATAAACAACGATAAAATTAAGATCCATGTTGAAAGAAAAGAGGATGAGCGGGTTAACAAGAAACTGACCTTGGATCCGACTTCCACTTTGACCTCCAGGACCTTTCCAGGCATTGGCGCTCCCACCTGACCTTTAATGGACTTCTGAGCCTTGGGATGGAACTTCATTTCCTGGGTGGAGGGACAGAGATTTCATGCGTCCATCTGACGATGGTCCACACTTGCCGGACATTCATCCACTCATGCCGGACATTCATCCACTCATCTAACCGACAGCCATTCGAACCTTCGCTCCTGCTCAGCTTTCATCTAGCCCTCGCAAGCATTTGTTTCTATGAATAAAGTCACACGTTCCCAAGCGAACTGTCCTAAAATCTGCGCCATCCTCCATCCACCTTCCTCGTGTAACGTACCTTCATGGCAACGGTGTCTTTAACCAGCACGGACCTCAGCTGTCCGTTCAGCTCAAAGAAGACCTCCCTCTGGCCGGCCTTGTTCAGGTCACCTAGTGCCAGCGCCTTGATGTGGAGGATCTTCCCTCTCTCCAGCTCCACCTGACAATAAAAGACAGAGCAGAGGAGGAGTGGAACAAGTGCCAGGAGAACAGCGGAAAAACAGAGGAAAAGGAATGAGAGCACGGAGGAGGAAGGGACAGAAATCAGATTACGTTAGAAAGTTGAAATTAATACACGGCTGCTCAGTTCACAGGTGCAGCTAAAGCAACACAACAGACTGCAGGGCGCGATGAAATGAAAGAAGTCAAGTCGGCAGAGTGAGACGAGCACAACGTTTCCTTCTCTTCTTTATTTGATTTCTCCCTCCCATTGGGGTGCAGCATCTCACAGCAGGTACTTCGTTGGAAGGCAGGAGAACACAGAGGCTGCGGTTTCAGTTTATTGAAATGAATCAAATAAAGTTGCCGCCCATTTGAGTTGTGTTTCAATTAATCTTACAGGACGATGTTCGCTGGGTGAAATAATGAAGCTCATCAAGTCCTTTTTCACAGCAGACTTGTCATAACAGTTGGAGCACGGGGTTTTACAAATGGAATTAATGAAATCTTTGTTCTCTTAAAGTGTCCCAGTCAACTACGAGATCGAGTATTTATGAAACAACGACCTCGACACTGAAGCAGCAAAAAAAAAATTTCAGCCATTCATGTCTCTGATTACTGTGACTTTCTTAATGAGACAAGTTAGTGTTTTTTGTAAAAAAAAACTGGTCCTGTTGTAAAAGAACCAACATTATCCCCAAAATATTCAATCATTTATACAATCAAAACTTGCTGGTAGATTTAATACACTTTTGGCTTAGAATACTAAAATGAGTATCATCACAAGATCCTGTAGTTTGTCCATTTTGCTTTTTCACTGCAGTATGACAACACACAAGTACAGGTGAGGTGGTTGTGAATAGACCCTTCATCAGTTACTACAGTTTGTTATCTCGTGTCAAATCATAATCCTATAGAGCCAGCACCAAGCTGTGGATATGTCCGGATATATTTATCAATTACCCCCATGTGAATGATTTATGCAGTGTAAAATTCATTTAAAGAACCACATATCTTTGTGGATATACAGTGTAAAATTTCAAAGTCTGGACAGGAAATTCTGAAAGATTCTCCTTAGGCACCATTGGTCCAGCTGTTAAATGTCTGGTTTCAGTCCCAAACAGAACGAGACACGTTCATCCTCATACCGTGAGGATAAAGGCAAGAGGCTGCACTTTGCGGAGGTTTCCATTTACGCCCGACAGACTTTTCAAATAGACAGAATGACAATCCAGGAGATAAAGACGGGAGATTGAGGGAGACAAGATGGCAGAGTGGAGCAAAGAAAAACTTCTCTGCCTTTAGTAGAACCAGAAACTCTGAGACTTGACCTGGCATGTGTAAAAGTTGTTTTAAGACCTGGACATCAGTCCCTCACTCTCTGCGCGTGGACAGCAGACCGACTCCGTCTCACACCCATCTAGTCGCCGCTCACTGGTTGTTCCTTGGACACTGGCCGCCGTACTTCTTCATTCATCTCGCGCCTCTTCCCAAATCTCTCGTCTCACTGGTCAGAACCTCTTTTTTTTCCCCGTCTTTCCATTAGTCCAACTTCCTCTGGCTTCCGATCTCTGGGTTTGTCAGCCTTCCCATGTGTCAAGGCTTTCCTTTCTGTCCTGTTATTTTGCCACCTATTTCTGGGTCCACACTGCCTCGCATGCCATTATTAATTTGCCTTTCACAGATTCTACGTGGCCCAGCCCTTCCCCACTCATCGCTTTTTGTTTCTCACTCTGCCATCTCAGCTCCTGAGTCTCCATTGATATTCCAACCCAAGTCTCAGTGCAAAGATGAAAATATGTGCAGCTGCAGGTATGTATTGATCTCAATTTCATTCTGCTTCTCTTTCTCTGCTTGCTCTGATTCTTCATATACTTCCCTCACTCTCTATCTGCTAACAAAATCCTCCTTTGCATGCTTTTGCTTTCTCTCTGGCACTCACTCTTCATCTCTCCACCTTCCTTTACACTCGACTTCCCTGTAGCCTGCGCCGTTTTGTCAGGCTCTTGGCAGCACTTTGCGAAAAACAAAACTGCCTTCCCCTCTCCAACTGTGTGGCTTCACACTACATCTCCTCACTAGTGCCTCCATGAAAAATACAGTACGTGTCTCTTTGAAGAGAGCAACACGACTTATGAGTCTTCTGAAGATATGTCTGTATCTTGTATCTGAACGCTTGCTTTCTACACGGCAAACAAGCCGACATATTAAGACCCAGCTTGTATAAACGGAACTGACAACACTACACACTGACGTTACTGCTTCTATCGCTCCTGCCGACAGTATGAGGTGTACTGTGGTCCATGCTTAGCGCTAATGACCTGCTTTCACAGCCGAACACACCTTCACCATAGGTGAGTTTCTCATATGTCATGTCATTCTCATAATATATAAAACATTCAGACTATGTGCTAGTAGCAAACTAGATAAGAAAACGCATCTGTATACACGTACACATATGCCCAGTAATAATTCTGTTAACTATAACCTTGGGGTCCTACTGTCGAGGGGTTCCCCCAAGCTTTTGTACTTAAAATTAATTTTTGCAAGATTTTTCACCATCTTGTGAACGGTCTGGCTTTGTGTGACAAATGAGCAGCAACAGCACATTTATTAAGTGACATTTTTGGGTTTGTCCCACTTTTCCAGCATGAACACATTACACACACACAGATTCAGTACAGTATGTAGTATGCCATTTACTACACTACTCTCATTTGAGTCAACAAATGAATATAGTAATGAAAGTCTCATTTTTACATTTATAAAGCATCAAGGCTTTTCTGATTTTTCATAACTTAAGATGATATACTTTCTAGTGTGAACTCTTTCACTGGGTAAGCCTTGAAAAGGATACATATTTTGTCCCTCTATACCCATAAATCCAATTCAACTTCAATGAAATTCTATCAGAGCTGTGTTATCACTGTACTCTACTGTAAGATAGCATCTCTCGTTCTTTATGCATGTTGTAGAACTCCGTGGATCTGCTGTGTTCTTGTCTATATACACTCCCCACATGTAGCTTGTGTTTATTCTGGGAGTCCCACCAAGGAGAGAGTTTTTTTCCCCTTTAAAATGTTACTGCTTATCTATTTGGAGCAATAATATCTTTGGCTGAAACAAGTTTCAAACCGTGCCTCACATATCTTTGTAGGCATGGGTTTCAAAAGCAACTTGCATTTCAAATGTGGTTCCGACTTGATAAAATACTTGGATTTGTTGAACTCCCTGGCTTCCTGAATCTTTCATTCACATTCTGTGTTTGGTGTAAATAAAAATGCAGACTGATTTAAATGCTCCTAAGTCAAGGAAACGGCAAAATGTCATATCTGTGGGAAGATTCAATATGGCAATGACAAATCATTTGTTTATCGTCTGGTGAATGATAAAGAAATATGTCAACTGGAGTTCCTTCTGCTTGGTTACGAACTTGTCACTAGTCACCCAAGAGCCTCATCAGTCTGAAGGAGAGTTGGCTCACATGGCCTGAACAGCCTCGTTGGGTGGATAACCGAGAAGGTGAGAGTAAGAATCGTAGGGATGAATTTAAAATGGGAGACAAATCGTGTTTGTAGCCCGTTTCACATCCTAACTCTGGAAAATGATAATCAGTTGCGTTTCATGCAAGTCAGACACAGCGGGAGTGTCTTGTCTGAGAACGCGTGCTGCTCATTCGCTCACTTTAAATCCTCCCGACAATGCGGGACAGAGCAGAACACGATCTCACGCACGTAATACAGATTTTTTTACTAGTCAGTAGGAAAGTTTAGGAGTCTGTTGCCTGCTGCATTTTTATTTTCCCGCACAAATTTCAGTGTCTCTGCCCCCGAGGATGAAACAATACTTCAGCAAAGATTCTGATTCGTCCAGGTTTGGTCATCTGTTGACTGGACCACTTTCTTCTAGGTTGGAGATGGAGAACAGGCCAGACACAATCTGTCCCCCTTTTTGCATGCAGCCCCTAACCCATTAAGGTTAAAACCACTTCACACATCCACCAAGGAGGCCACATGTCCTAATGATCACTGCATCCCCATGACTCATCTCCTTATTTAACTAGATGAAAAACGGTCACGTAACCAACTTTCGCTCAGACTGAAGACTTGAAGGACAAGTGAAATATTTCCAACCAAGAAGATAGTTGATCTCGCTCAACCTTTGGAAAACCAAACCTGGATGACTGAGAACCTTCACTTTAAGAGAGAACATTTTTTTTGGTGATCCGAGAAAACGGTCCAACATTCACTGAGTGTTGAAGTAGTATAATTACTTTCACCATGTTGTTTCTACAAGGAAAAATGAGTGGCGACAGTTTGGACGAATGCCACAGAGCGGTAAAAAGAAATGACATGTTGTGAGCCTATACTCCAGTAGCTATGGAGACGTGGTTGTAGCGACACAGTCTAGCAAAAAAAAAAAAAAACTAAAATTTGAACTATGAATGGAAACTAGTTGGATGTTTAAAACTGAACTCGGATCTAAATCTTGTGAAATGTGAACTTGCTTAACACGGCTAATAATCTGTGGTGACCAGAGTAACATGTACATTAGCACTGATGGGGCACAGATGAATGGGTCTCTGTGTGAGTCCGGTTTATATTTCTGTCAAACATGATTAATACCATACTGAATCATCAGCACCTGCCCGATAAGTCAAGGTTTTTTCTTCCTGTTCCTGCTGTATACGTGTGGGTGAATGACAGCGATCGGCAGCACTGTCACCGCGAGTAGGTGCATGTTTGTGTACACGAATTCACCCTAAATAGCCTGTAGCTGTCATTTGGTCTTTACGAGGCAATTTTAGAGACACGTGCTCAAGTTGGTTTCGTCTAGAGTCAAGCTTGTCAGAAATTGGCTAAAAGACTCGATACACTAGAATTCAATTTAAACGTCTTGCAGAAATTGGTGACTTTTCTATTCCTAGCAAAGTCTGAACACAAAGATCCTTTGCAGGCTTGCTGTTCACTCTTTGGCTGATACAGTCCATGTAGTGACTTAAAAGAGGCTTGACAGGAAAAGCTAAACAATACCAAACGATTACTGGGAAGGCTTTTATATCTACATGTCAACACTTGAGGCTTTAGGACTAGTGCTCAAAAAGATTTAGTTCTTAAATCTGTTTTGATCGAGATTACCACTGTATTCTTCACACACTAGCTGACAGGATCTTTTGTTCCAAATGTACAGTTAATAGCGGGTTGCACGAGTTCTGAGCGAGTCCATCTGTAAAGGACAGGTGCTGTCATTAGCTGCTGTCACAGTGCATTCGCCACAAACGCCAACACAAGCTCAAAGGCTTTTACTTTTACTTCAAGACTCATGATTTTACGGAATAAACAAATTCCACTCTGCATAGCTGTTTCTTCCTACATCATTATTGCAAAAGGTAGATTTTTTTCTGTTCATCTTTTTAAAGGCATGTTAAAACTGTATTCTAACAGATTAGTACACATGCTTTCTAGTTCAGCTCCATTTGGATGGATTTTTTTCTGCGCTAGATGTAAATTTTATTATTCCCTGATTATCCACTGAAAGTTCAAGTCTGCAAGACAGAATCTGCAAGCTACTTCCTGTTTGAGATGCAGACCACTATTCACAGGATACTGCAGGAAACCAAAGATTCCAATGATGTGGATCATTTTAATTTTTTCTACATCTTCTAAGTTGTGTATTGATGATGGACACTAGAGATATTCTTGATATTCTTGGGAGGGCTGCAGCACACTGAATTATAAACATGTTTCATGTCTGGTGTTAAGATTTGACAGGATTATTCTGCTTCTCGTATTCCTTTGCCTCCCTTTTCGGCTTTGTTCTGCTGGGGGTTTGCATCTATTACAGACCACATCCTGTAGTTTCACAAACTTGCAAATTCCCTTCCAAATTAAAGTTGATCGCAGCGCAGTAGTTATCCCACACCCCCCTGTGGCGTTAAGCCCGTTCAATTGAGGTTCTTCTCAGGACTTCTCTCTGCCCTGCCTATGCTTCTACTCTTCAAAGCAGTCGGCAATGGAAGCACTTCCATTCATCAGTGCAAAAACATGTGGCTCTTATGTGCAGCCAATAATTACCACTTCAGATGAGACAGGCTGACGTGCTTTAACACCCACACTACCCGCATGGTGATTCTCACAGGTTACAGCCGCTGACATTCACTCGGTCAATATTAAAAGTGCCACTTTCTTATTTAACCCTCATGTCAATCGGTCAACACATGCGTACACCTCACCTCTCCCGTTTCGCCAGTGATGCTGTAACATTTTCAGTGGCGTCTTCGATCGGTGTTTGGTTGCCAGGGCATTTAATATTTCCCAAGAGAATCCCTCAGCTATACAATTTACACAAAAGGAAATGTGACAAGGCCACAATATGCACCCAATTATGGGAAGCAACTTAATCAGTTTGCAGGCAGCAATATATCTAAACACTCAATACCTGCAGTTTAATTGAAAATGTTGATTGAAAATAAATATGGTTTGTAATATGCAATTCTCTTAGATTACATGAACCACTGTGAGAGAATGTAAATGATATGAGCCTGTTTTCATGAACAGCATTAGTGAAAATGAATTAGATTAGAAACGACAACAGTGAGATGAAGTGTTCCTAATACGAGTGCTTCCTTCAACCCTCGAGGAATTCTTTTCAGTAAAATAAAGGAAACGGCTGTAACAGAAACCCCAGGCTGATGAGAAAGGTCACTGTTTTGAGATGTTTTCATTCCATCCCTTCCCAGGTACCACTAATCGGAGCGGATCTAGGGTGGGGTGGGGGGGAGCAGTTATCGTCATGACAACAGGAGGAGGGTAGTTTCTGTGGTGAGGACTGATGTTAAGCAAAAATCGAAGTGTCAGAAATGTCTAAAACTGACAACGGCTCTGATGGACTGGAGATTAGATAAACAGCACTAAGCGTCGACATTTCTAACTGTACTACACCAAGGGTAAAAATATAGATTTTTGCATTTGGGAGGAGTCTGAATGACAAGTTTTCCCATGAGTCACTGAAAGCCAATGAAGCTAAAATTATATCATTTTAGAAAAACTACTTCACTGAGAGCAAAGCCAATGCTTACAACACAGGCAATTCAGAAAATTGCTATTAAATCTATTTTCGGCTCCACAAATTTAGCTTTTTCAAAGGATTTTATTGATTATTTGGATATGGATTTGAAAAAAAATGACACATGATGCATTAAACTGTGGCCTCCTACCAAATTAAAATACAGAGTCTGACTGTGAGCATTGTGCCAGATGTCTAACTTACAAATGAAACGCACCCTGGAGTTATTCATAAGACGGCATGCTGGAAAGCCTGACTGTCTTTAGAGTCAATACTAGATCAGCACAATCAATGCAGCTCTTTATTCTTTAATAATAATGCAGAAGCAGCAACAGCAGAGTAATGGTGCTCCCCCTGTCCTTCCTAATATAAAAATCAATTAACACCAGCCTGGAATAATGTTGCTGCAGTGAAATGAAGCAATAGTTAAACACGGTTGACTCTGCAGCTCTGAATCACTGTCAGTTACAGCTTTGTGCAAGTTACTCACACAGAGCATCAAGAGAAAATATAGTGAGAAGTGAATTAGAAGAACAGAAAAGGAACAGATGATGTATAATGAATGATGTGTGTAGGGGACTTAGTGGGATTATAATTAATGCTGCTAGAAAGATGAGTCTGACTGATGCAGCCTAGACATGAGCCGTGAGCAAATGGAGCAAGGTAACAGGGGAATGTACACTCCCTTTTACATTATGATGCAAATGGTAATTCCATCAAGGAGCCAATATGCGCATTAAAAGGCGTTTCGATTGAGCTATAAAATATAAACGTATTGAAGATATATTAATGGTGAAGGCAGAACAGAGCCATGACTCAATTGTCCAAGTAAAAGCTTCAGTTTTCTTTTAATACTGAGCTTCACAAAATGTCCTTCTCTTTGTTCTGAAGACAGCATTGGCTCTCTCCCTACACTCGGGACAGAAAACTAGCAGTACATAGGCCTTTATTTATTAATGTATTTCTTTTAAAAAGGAAAGCAGGTTGATGTACTACACATTTAACAAATTAACATAAAGTGGTTGTAAAGGTGGGAAATCGATGCGGTGGTGATGTATTACCTACGTAATTAAACGGGATTGCCTGCATTTAAATAAAAAGCAGCTTTCCATGCCTCCTGTTTAAATGCTGGAATAATATCACTTGTGAAAATGGCTTTGGAATAAACAATGGGACCCTTACACTATCATTTTGCTGCCTATAAATCCACCCTATAACCTAATGTCAATTTTTAAAAAAGCCAGACTGTCGTGCAGACCATGTTTTGAATATTTTTCAAAGAACTATTCTTGACTTGCTGGCATACGGAGTGACAGACTCTTGCAACCTTTTCTTCAGAAGCAGCGCAAAACTTCTCTTTGATCTGATGTCAGATTCCAATAGCTGTTGTAAAGGTTTCTGTCAGTAATTTCAACAATCTCTTTGGAATTCACTCTTCAACCTGGACTGGAACAGTCCCTTTAGTCTGAGATTTGCTCATCAAAGTGGTTACTGCTGTCATTCTGCTGAGACGGTTTCTGGATAAGGAACCGTCCGAAACCCGCCGTCAGTCAGCGCGGCTGTCAACGTGTAAACACATTCAGCCATATACTGTATCCACATACTGTATGTTCAAACTAATTTCCAGCCTGATGACTGTGTGTATGTTCTGGAACATCCTGAAGTTGACAAAGGTTTTTCACTGAGAATGTAATTTTCCCCAGAAACATTTGTTTCACATTTTGTGGCATTACAGTTATAAGTGACAGCCAATTATCACGTCCTCTCACCAAGACGATGTTACGTTCCTGCGCTCGCTAATTGTTCTGCGCATAAGGTAGTTTGAGTGCTTGGTTTTATCCCTTCACTGGGCTGCACGTGCTGCTGCTTCCCTGTTGGAGAACAGAGGACTGGTAGGAGCCTGTGCAAACGTACATGATACGTTTTGGTCTGAGATATTGGCCCCCAGTGCATTCCTCTGGCCTGTTGTCAAACATCATATGACAAAATGAACCGGCTATCGGCCAATCTGATGACTGGAGAGATCAGAAACGAGGTGTGTTGTTCCCTTGATAAAGTGTTACCATCTCTGTCCTCCCCACTGTGGTATCGCCACTTTACTGTGGCTCCACACCAAACTACATCAGATACAAGCCCACTGCACTGAAGGAAAAATCCCTTCCTGCTGATATCATCTGCTTATTATTTAACTGCTATTACAAGAGAATTAATTAAGGCACTAAACGGATTATTAAATGAATGATTAGTAATATTCATTCATCATTGTAGTATTACTGACATCATTTGCAGACATTCGTAAAATAAAAAAACAAAAGGGATGATATCATTAGGATTAGTTCAGTATTTTTTTCAATTTGTGCTTAAATTAAAATACTGACATGCAAAAAGCTTTGTGCAATTGTACCTCAAACTCTTCAGCAATCTTTGGTCCATCCAGGAAGAGCCTGGTACTAAGACAGTCCACTGGGCCAAAGTTAGCTGGAAAAAAAAGTTTACAGAAGATATCACTTTAAAAACAGGGCAGCATTTGCGTTTGGTCTTAATCTGAAGCAGTAAAGGAACCTCTGAACAATAAAGAATCATTACAAATTTTTACGACATGAATGACAGATGATTGCTGGGCTCTGTGCTGATGGCCCCTTTGGACGTCAATTCAGATGTGGATACATGAGTATCCCCTCACCCCCAGCAGCCGAAAAGCAACGACCCCCATTTGCATTTAATGATCTCTAAAACGACTAATACTGATTAGCTGGTGCTAATCCCTAAGCCCCAGTGACAAGTAATTACTTCACAAACTGCTTCAAAAGAAGAAGTACCTGCCGTTATTGAAAATGTAATGTTATTGTGAAAGAGCATCAACAGGATATTAGTAGTAAACAGTAAAAGTACGGTACCACACTTTAATGAGAAGCAACTGGCTGGTATCACTATCAAAGATCATAAACTATCCAGTCCCGCATAAAACATTAAGACTGTAGTTACCTCAGTGTGGTACTAGCTGTTTTTATATACAAGTTACGTATACGTTATTAAGCATAACTATGCCTACGCAATAGTTTTGGTAATATGCAAACCTGAATAAAAGCATAGCGTAAAAAAAATATACATTAAAAGCCTTGTTCATAGTTGATTTGCTGCTTTGTAATGTGTCAGCTGTATAACTGCTATTTAGCACATCAGAATCCATCTTCAACATAGGTATACGATTTGTTTGCATTTGAGATCAATATTGAAACATAACACGTAGGCTAATTTGCATTTTCATAAACATCTGACAAAGTGGTGCAAAGTAGAAGCTGCCACTTCAACATGAAAATGGTCTGAAGCCAGTAACATCATCATAATTAACATTACATGTAATTTCTGCTAGCAGGGCACTGTAAATATTACACACTGCACCTTTCAACGATCCAGTCACAAAGAACCGATCGGACCACTTACAAGTAAAGTCTTTGAACTCCTGGAACACCTTGGGGTACATGGCTGCTGACATCACATCCTCTGGGGTGATTTCATCGCCATGTGCAGCTCGCAGACCCTCCTCCAGGGCCTTAAAGTCCATAGGTGGCAGAGAGGCACCTGGGCGACCCTCAATCCGGGGGAGGGACTTCAGGACCTGGCATTGGAAGAAGAAAAAGATTTAAGGTGGGCGTGGGTGTAATCGTGTACAGCAAGAACAACAGATTAATGAAAGTTTTTATTCAAAGTCACGTAGCGTCTCTTGAATGTTTTTGCACTCATAACATCCCCATGGGACTCTGAGGCATGTAGGATGCTGGTAAAACATTGCACTTCGCAACTATACGTCTCGATGAAAGCTGCAAGCTGTCAAAACATTAAAGTGCGACTGCGACTTTGGGAGAAAGGAGGGTGAGAGGCGGAGGAAGACAGATACACGGGGAGCTGTTTTGAGAGCTAGAGGACACAGAGGGGAAACACTTGAATCGGAGCGTATATGAAACTTATTAATGCAATTTATTTTTACATTTGCATAAAACTGGCACCATTGTTGTGTTAAGATCTGCAGCGATTTCCACATTAGTTCCCGCCGTCGCTCCCACTCTCTCAATTCGTCTTTTCCTCTCCGGTAAAGTACCATCAGCCCAGCAAACGACTGCAGCAGTATGTGACAACATCCTCGTTCTTTCTTTGAAATAGTAAAGACGAGAGACTGAAAGAAAGTGGATATTTGCGGAAAGTGGAGGCTGCTATAAGACAAATGATGACATTTTATCTGCCCACACAGTGGTTGTTATCTGACACAGCTCGTAGAGACAATCCATCACAGGCTACTAATAATGTCTGGAAAGGGATTATGTCAAGACTCAGGCATTTCGCCTAAAGGCCACGGTTTTGTTTTTATTTTCACAGACTTTCTCTGCTTTTGATCGCACCGACTACACAGGCTCCGAGGAGGGACGGCCGAGTTGCAGGAATCTCCATACAATTAGACTGTTTAGTCTGCTTCAGTGCAAAGCAAAGAGTTCTTGGAAATGCACAGAAGCAGAATGAGACAACAGCAAGGCGTTTGTGCGATTTATCCGTGTGTGTGTGTTATTCAGGTACACCTTAAATCTGTCAATGTGTATTCATTTAAACATACATTTTAATGTAAAAAAGGGATAACTGGACATTAACAAACTTGCACCTGCAGCATGTGTGGATGCAAAGCGAAGCTCTGGTTCAAACGTTCATTTCGATTTTGAACCTGCTGCACGATTGTTAAGAAGCATCTTACATTCAGTAATACTGGGTCTCTGGTCTGACCTGCCAGGTTTATGAACTACATGAATCTGCTGAGAACAATTTAGACAAGGTGCTGTTAATCTGTTTGGACTATGAAACAGAGCAGCATGAAGACAAAAGGGAACAACTTATTTATCTAGTACTGTGAACACTAAAAAATCTAGTTGCACTAATGATATTTTCTGAACCCAGTGAACAATGATTTATAGTCACGTGTCTTTCTGGCCTCCATCATTAGTTCCCTTCTTGCACAGTCAAGACTATTTCACACAGCCACTGGATTCCTGACATTGTCAGGACTTAGGTCCTAGACTCAGAGTTTATCCTGGAAGCCCTCTAGTACAACGTTTGGATTCCACTGGTCTGTCCCGAATTGTCAGGAGGATTTAGAGCCAGCGAATGTGTTAACGATGCTCCCGTCAGTCGACTGCCACAGCGTCTTTTTTAGGAGCGGTCTTTTGTCTTCCTCATGCAGATTTTGTCATCTATAATACAGTTGATGAAACATATTCACATTAGTCAGGGGATCTCTATTCTACTGTGTGACTTCAAATAATTGTCATTCAGTGGGGGGAAATAATAAAAAAATAATAGATTTTATTTATAAAACTTCAAACTTGAGGCAAATCTCAAAGTGCTAGGGATACATACTTTTCAGGAAGTGAATATGCTTTGCATATATTAATCCTTTATGTGTGAATGTTTGTGCTGCTCACATCTGTGCGTGGTATACATCTTCATTAGCCTTTTGTAAATGTGCAACATATCAGCACATTCGTGTGTGTGTGCGTGTGTGTGTGTGTGTGTGTGTGTGCCTTGCAGAAATCTGCAGACAAAGGACCCAGTGCAATGCCATTAGTCACAGAACAAGCAGTTCAAAGATAGCTGAATCATTTGTGCGTGTGCGTCCGTGAGAGAGGAAGAGACTTCAAAGAGGCTTACTGGAGTCCCTGCTCATTAACATTTTGTCCTGGGAGGATGTCTTACACCTAAACTGTTTGATTGTTTAACTGTTTGACAAAGATGGTGCCGGAGTGTGGGTGCATTAACAAATGAAGGAAAGAAACTCTTCCTTCAAGGTTATTTGGACTTTTTCCTCATTTCTCGTAAAACACTTTTTATTGTTAATAAAATGTTCCTCTATTGTGCTGCTCTGAGGCACAGCGCTTTTTTCCGAACTAAAATATTTCTTGAATTCAATTTCTAATTGCCTCGTTCTGTTTACATCTTATCCATCCTCCCACCATCTCTTGCTTTCTTTGTCCTCCCATTTTTGTTTTCCTCTGCCTTGTGCATCTTCTTTGTCCATCCAGGCTACAAACTAAATGTGTGTGATCTAAGATGGTGACGATTTTTGCATGCATGCAAACAGCTGTGCATGCCAGTATGTGCAACGTATTGCTGAACTTCCTGCTGACTAATGAATGTAAATGAATGCCACTATACAGTAGCTTCATTAAAGACACATGACTTCTTCAATGCCACTCGTGTGTAAATGAAACCTACACATGAAACAATGTATTGGTGAGTGCAGTAAATGCCTGTGCTTACATGCAAACGGATCGTGAAAGAAAAGTTAAAGATTAACAGATGCAGCCGTAAACTAGCAGCAAATAATGATTAACCTCTTGCCTCCGGGCAACGACTGTCACAATGAACTGTCATGCTACCGTTGCAGCTCAAGCTGTTTGAAGACACACTTTCATAAATAAAATAATGCTTTACTTTCTGCTTTCTCACAAACTTTTCTTTAACTTACATAAGCGTGGCACCAATTACTTTGATTTATACAACTAAATTACCCCCAGATATGGGGTGAGTGACAGCCATTTTTATCAGATTTGTCTCAGACTTTTAGCTTGCATGTAAACACAGGCACACAATAAGCACATAAAGGAAACGGCTGTGAAAGGGAAGCAAAAAGCTGCAAGAAAGCTGAACGTTGAATTGAAATGAATCAGAAGGATGGAGTGAGGTATTTCTTTTGGAAGCCGTGTGTGAGGAAGCCTCTTGGTGTTTGCGTATTAAACACTAAAGATGGATTTTCACTTGCGTGCAGTCATTGTTGTCATGGTGTAAATATCTGTAGGGTAGGTTTAGAGGAACACTCAGACGTGTTTTTAGGCTTAGATGAGAAACTGTCAGCACTTCTGCAGTACATGCACGTTAGGGATTTACTTAGAACAATGTGTTGCAGGCTGCATCTCTGGCATGTAGTAAATGGTTAATGAACGGTGCTGGCTGGCTAAGCCTCATGAAAAAGGCTAAAACACGTAAGCCTCGCTAAGCACAGACTGAACATAAAAGTATAGAGGCTGTTTAGCATTTTGTTTGATGGAAATAACTATATGTTTTTGGTAGACAACTTCATAAACCCAAGAGATGGATTTTACAAAAACCTAATAAATTGAAAACTGATAAGAGGAAAAAATGATTAGCTAAACTCACTGCTGTTCATGAAAAAGATAACTAATTGCATTTTAATTATCATCGAGCTTCTGTATAATTAGGTGAACTGTAGATGCACATAGTGTGAAACTCTCAGTCACACATAGTGACATAATGAGTGTCCTGTTAAAAATGTGCGGACGGGGTCTGACAGCAAACATTTCACACGGCAACACTCTTAGAAATGCTCCACATCTGTGGGAGACAACACCCACTGGTTTTTTTTGGAAAACGCCTTGTATGTCAGGAGGGTTTGTGGGAGAGCGTGACAAATCTGCCTTTATTCTTGTGCTTGTGTGTTCATGCAACTCTTCCCAGGTGACTTGGGGCCGCTGGCCCCCGATGCTGCGTAACCAGAACCTCAAGCTCGCTGTTCGCAGTCATGAACAGAGCCGACGGGAGAAGGAGACAGAAGCAGAGAAACAGAGAAGAGATGAGAGGACAGAGCAATGCCGCGGTTTTCTTCGCCGTTTTTAACGTCCTCCTGGGAACTCGCAGCTGTCAGATGTAGCCAAGTGTGTGACAGAATGTGTGTGCGTGTACTTGTTAAGACGACAGATTAAAATTATTGTACAAGTTGGTTTGTTGAGATCTAAATAACAGTTATGGTTGTATTATCTGCTGCAGGTAAGAGGCAAGTGTCTTCAAAACTGCCTCGAAACATTTTAATTAATGCTCAGTAGTACGGTACCTTTGATCGGAAAGGCTCAGGGAATCCTCCGTGAGGTATTCCGATGTATCCCTGCAGGAACTCGACCACCGACAGGGGGAAGGACAGCTCGTCAGCCCGCTCTTCCACCTCTGCCCTGGTCAGGTTGTTCTGCACCATAAACTGGGCCAAGTCACCAACAATCTTAGAGGATGGAGTCACCTGAGAAAAGAAGCAAAAAGAACTGTGAGCCAAACTCATGATGTACTGGTAATGGTAAATGATTTTTGTTTAGGAACAGAAAGAGGAGGAAAAAAAACTGATATCAGTTCAGTTTATTTCTATTTCACCCCAGACTGAGCAGAAGATGTTCACAAAGCTTCTGACATGTACGATTTTCATGACGAGAAGTGTAATTACCTTGTGGTATGCAGCCACTGCCCTTTTAATCTGACCAACGCTCAAAGAGAATCAATCTGAGATAATGTTACATTTTCTTATAAAGCAATCATGCTTTTAGATTTGTCCTTCAGAAAAGTTCCATCTTTCTCTGTGACATCCTGTTGCACCAGTCTGTCAGCGACAGGCAGGTGAAAACGCACATCCACAATGATTTCACCAAAAACAGTAGTGACAGTCTTTGCTTTAATGAAGACGCTTTCCATGAAGATTAAGTAGTGGGTAACCCCGGGGAAAGTGGTGCGGGAGAACAGAATGAGAAATGAAAAGATGTTTACGTCTATACGGTGCTCTTTAATCATTTGATTTGGCAGCCATGAACTAAACTACACAGGTCTTTCCTGTGAAACAGAATGAACCGGAAAATGAAAGGGGAAGAAGAAAACATTCATTAAAATCACATGTATTCATTCTTTCATTATTTATAATGGCATATCATTATGGTAATAGCGATCCCTATTAGCATAATGGTGATAAGTGGGGTCTTTTTTTTTGACTGAACAGGAAACTGATGCAAATATCAATTGCAGGTAATACTCTACAATTGTGATGAACGGATCTAAAGATTTCAGGCCTCTTGTCGACTTCCATTCAGTAGTTGGACCATGAAGAGAGAGGGATCAACTACTGTGACAACTAAAAAAATGTTGAGACCTTACAGATAATTATGGCAGTATTCATTAGTAATTGGATGTTTAAAGTCATTTTTCCATTGTGGGACGTACATGCAGAGTAGCAGTGTTTGAGGAACTATAGGCTTAACCATTTTAGAGAACAAAGAGCAGGCCCAAACTCGAGCACGGACAAACGTGACAGAATAACTGAATCAGTAAACATCGAGCTGACAAAAAACGTAACACCTTATTTCTAAGAGGTGTGATGCAGACTAACTCAGTGTGAGGCACCAAGTACAGATACGCGTTTCCATGCATAAATGTTGCTCTGGGATTTACCACAAACTCCCTGGGGACTAATCAAGCTCCTGGGATCACTATTAGTCTTTGAACACGCACAGGCCAGCATGTGTGTTTGTGGAAGAGGCTTTTTTTTGTCAGGAAAGAACTTCACTACTAAGTCCTTTATTGAAACAAGTACAACGAGACTGTGGTATTAAACATACAGAGCATTCTAACATATGTGGCACGCCAAGTATATTTAATACGTAGCATCTTTGTTTCTTTGGTAATAAAAATCTGCAGTTTGCTCGAGCTGTATGAGCATGTACTGTGTACAGTACTGTACAAAAGTTTTAGGCAGGTGTGAAAAACTGCTGTGAACAAAGAATGCTTTCAAAAATGGAAGTGTTAAACATTTATTTATTTACATAAATAAACAAAATGCAGTGGATGAGCATAAGAGAAATTTAAATCAAATCAATATTGGTGTGAACACCCTTTGCCTTCAAATCAGCATAAATTCTTGTAGGTCCACTTGCAAAAAGTCAGATTTTGTAGGAATGTGAGTCTGGGATTACATGAAGAGACAGAATCCACAGAAGATCTGTGGTTCGTTCTCCAAGATGTTTGGAACAAGCTACCAGACTTTGCTAGTGGACCTAGCAAAAGGGTGGTCACACCAAATATTGATTTGATTTAGATTTCTCTGGTTTATTCACTGCATTTTATTCATTTATGAAAATAAATGTTTAACACTTCCATTTTTG
Organism: Channa striata; assembly: GCA_033026295.1. Taxonomy (NCBI): domain Eukaryota; kingdom Metazoa; phylum Chordata; class Actinopteri; order Anabantiformes; family Channidae; genus Channa; species Channa striata. The sequence goes on along the minus strand of CM065168.1, from coordinate 30,225,579 downwards.
AAAGCATTCTTTGTTTACAGCATTTTTTCACACCTGCCTAAAACTTTTGCGCAGTACTGTACATTTTCCAAGAAATCGCAACAACCTTGAAATATTGTAGTGTAGATAAAGAACTACTTTTTACTTTCCTGTAAAACGTGCTTAAAGCTACAATATGAAAGTTTAGGAAATCATGGTATCTGCACCGTGAGACTTGGCAAAGCCCATCAGGTGTTATGGCATTTTCAAACCTTTTCTTTATTTGGCTCTGGTCAAAACCAGTTTTTAAACTTGGTCCGTTTTTCGCTTGGTTTGGGTTTTTCTCCTCACACACATAAAAATCCAAGCAAACTAAAATGCATCACTGGGAGTGTCCTGGGAATTGTTGTGTCTGCTTATTGGTGAAACAAATAAGAACACAAAGAGTTAACATCCAGAAGACCAGCCCAAATTAAAAAAAAAAAAAAAAGAGAGGGAAAGAAGGCCGGTTTAAAATTGTCCTTCCATATGCACAAGGCGACGTTTCATCTCAGTATGTGATGTCCTGGGTTTGACTTTCTCAGACTGGTTAGAAGAGCAAGCCGTGCTAAAAATTCTTTCGAAGTCAATACCTCTGCACTGGTTCCAGAGCTGTTTTGCAAGGCTGTCAAATTTCTAAAAGATGAGTCTTATTTTCAGGCGTCTTAAGCTTAATGATTGGATGTTTACTGGATATCGGTCATTTACGTTCTCACCAGGCCTCTGCCTCCAATTTATTTTACCCAAAACAAAGGAAAACAACTTAAAGGCACTTTCTCCGTCTACCGGAGGCACCTGAACCAGCTCCTGTCACTGTTCAACTCCACTTGGACATTTATGTAAGAGATAAGGGCCTCAGTTTCTGGTTGTTATGGCACCAGTTCTTTGAAAATTGTGCCACTGCAATTAATCTCCCTGTGCCAAGCTACGTCTTTTAAAAACAGCCCGGGATGCCTGTTTAAAGTCTGCAACCACTTGGCAAATTTTCAAAGGAGCCTCGCAAGCAAATCAGTGCTTTCCCAGCAAGATACAAAGACGAAATGCTTCCTGCTGATTGAAACAAGTGTGCACTTCCTTTTAGCATTTCCCTGCCGCAACACCTAAAGCTCAGTTTGATTGGGTATGTGAATAGAAGAGATAATGATACATTGCTTTAACAGAATGACTGTTTACAGAAAAGCTTAAGAGATTTGAATGGGCTGTTGAAATCCCTGGAGAGGCCATTAACTTGCTACAGCTGCGGAACAAAAGCTCAGTGCTGACTTACTTGAAATCTATCTAAAACCCAAGAAAAGCAGCATGACTGTGCATTCCTCTGCTACTTTCACCCCGTCTCCCCAACTCTATTGTTTCCTCTGTCTTTCCCTGCACAGTCCATTTTTCTCGTCTTTTCACTGCAAAGCTAACAATTGTTACTCTCCATTATTATCCATCTTCATGAAGCATCCTTCTTATTCTGTTCTTCCAACTTACCTAACGACTATCTTACGTCTTTGCACTAAAAGCCAAGATGTTGACTTTTTGCTCTCGCTTCATGAATCACCTCGCCACGTTTGCCATTAATCTTTTTCTGTGTCCGTCTTCCAAATATTTTTTTCCCCCCCGTGATCTGCAGTAAGATCAGGACATCAACATCTTGAGAGTAACATCAAGTGTTACTCCCATAAATCTCTGTTGATAAATCACCCTCCTCCAGTTCTCTGCGCCTCACACACAGGAAAAGAAAATCTTATTTCCCAGTGTATGAGCTATATATGATGTGCGAGCTATTCTATATTTTTAGACGAAGAGTGGGGTATATCACACCTTGGTCCTGCAGGGTTAGAAAAATCTGATTTCTTTCCATTCCTGGTTGAAGCTGAGACTCAACTATTCACTGCACATTCCACTCAGTCCTACTGGTGCAATTATGTTCAAATGTGCAGTTAACGGTGTAAAAAACGTTTGAATCTGAATCAAGCCTTCAACTGAAGAAATCTGCTTCTTGAATCATTAAACTAAATCTACTCACAAAAAATTAATAAGTCACTGCACTATTTTATGCCAGATAATGTAACCACAACATAAAGAATAAAATAATACAGCTATAAAACACTAAATTTGTGTTTTATTTTTCGCAGTCATCTTGATGAAGTATCATTTGACCAATGGGCAAGTTTGTCATTAAAATCTGTAACTATGTTTTATCGGTAAATCTAACCATTTCACGCAATCCATCCATAATTTGCTGTATTGCATACAGACCTGAATATTTCCCTTCATTTATACTTGAAACTCTTTAAATAAAAAAATACACCACATTTTTCTACAAATGACAGAAAATATCTTTGCTACACTATGCTCCACCGTTACAGTACTTTAAACATAATCTACTATCCATGTGTGGATGAGCTGCTTTTATATGAGCTATAATAATTAATATGTGAACAAATAAAACCTTAACGCTGTTTCTTCCCCTCAGTGGGTAGCAGCACTCAGCCCTCCCATCACTGATCACGTCTCTTACGATGTGAACTCACACTTCACTTGTCCAGCCCTCCCAGCTTTGCTTAGCTCAACTAATGTATTTCATACCCTACTACCACCGTATTCCTTTCCTCCGACACCCTTTCACCATCTTTCTCACTTTCGCTAATCTACAGCTCTCACTAAGTAGACCTGCATGACTCTACAGCCCTGGTAGCAAAAGTCTGCTTAAAATATGTTCATATGCAGGTGTGGAAGCATGGTGGGTTTTTTTTGTGTTCCATATTTGGCCAAACTCAACAATCAGACAGTTTCTTTATAAACGGTGCATTCGGACATTTTTCAGTCGCCCCTCACTTTTTCCATATAGATATGGATAAAAATGCTATTCAGTCAAGCCTGGAACACAGTGAAGAATGATACCTGCCAGGAAAGAAAGACAGGAGAGAGAAGCGATAACAAGAAACTCAGAGAGGGAGGAGCGGAGAAATGATGGAACGATTAGAGATACATGAAGGAAGTCTGCCCGAAATGAGGGAAGGTGGGTGAGGGTGATTAAGGAGGATATGAGATGGAATGAAAGCAGCAAGGGAAAGCAGGGAGAGACTGGCAGATGAGATGATGAAGTGAGTGACGGGAAGAGTTAAGAGAAAGGAAAACTGAAAAGGATGGACAGGGGGAGAGGAGGAGGAGTAACAGAGGCAGACAGACACATGTGACAGACATCTGCAGCCCCACAGGCAATACAAGGAGGTGGTCCTCCTAAGAGAAGGAAGAGAAACTGAATGTAGACGCGTTTTAGCAGTGGGGCGTGAATACGTGCCTGTAATTGCAACAGGAACCATCAGTAAGGAAAGTCAGAATAAGAAGGCACACATGCACCATTTCAAATGAATAAGGGGGCCAAAACATTAGGAGCAGCTCTTAATATAATGCCCCCCAGTACAACTACACCCACCCACTATGCTCTCAATAACAATGACATAATGCACCTCTTCTGTTTAAATTTTAAAACTGAGAAATTTGAACCTTTTAAAAGTAGAATTCATGGCAGAGAGTTGCTGTACTGGACTGCATGAGATGGAACAGGTGATCATAATATGGCTATTAGTGTATATCATATTGACAAGTTCACGTTGTGACGGATGTAGCTGAGCGAGAAGAAAACAGCACATCAAAGTGTAGGTGTAAGTTCTGTCTAGTCGCAGCAAAGACCTGTAACGTGAAAAAACATTGTGGATTCTGTTTTATTGTATTTTCTGAGCCATTGTACATAATACACGGCGAGATGTTAAAGCACTACAAAGCACTACAAAGAGAAATGCCTGACAACACAATGAAATATTTAAGATGACAATAAATTAGACTATATTCAATTACATAAAACAAAGTGAATATCAAGCAGGCCAGGCACAGACCTGATCTGAATTCTCTTTGAAAAGCAGCTTTAATTGAACATTTTTAATACTTAATAAAGTAAAGACGCTTCTCTGGCTAAAATCATTTTAGCTTTAGGAGGTTTCTATTAAATGAAGTTGAGCAGTTTTTGAGGGTCAAGGTTACAATTACGTTTTGGTTAGGATTAGGCATTTAGTTGTGATGGTTAGGGGTGAGGGGCTAGGGATTGCATTATGTCAATGAGTGTCCTCACAAGTATAGAAAGACAAATGTGTATGTGTGTGTGATATATATATACGCACACACACAGAATATATATGCATGCATAAGATGTCACCTTGATGGAACACGTTTCCCTCCTTCTTTGTGTCTGTTTCTTGTCTCTACTGAAATAAACAGCCACACCTACACACACACAGATTGCAATCTATGCTTGACTTAATGTTCCAACTACCCTCTCTCAGATCAATAACTGCCCTCAGAAAATACTTTTATACAAACAGTTTTATATTGTTAGCATGTGTTGAAGATATGCTACTATATGCCTCAACCCACATTCTGCTACCTCCAACTAACTTCCTCTTATTGTTTTTTTTTTAGTGTCTCGAGCATTGTAAAAAAAACTCACTGATCATATTCTCCAGCTACTCCACATCTAAACTCAGGAGCTGCAGCCTCATCAATGAAAACCATGAGTTTTTACCTCAAATGTTCTTGACAGTCTGAACAAATCAGGATCACTGCTGAAGAAATCAAGAGACAAAATATTTTTCTACCCATTCACCTCACTGAGGTCCATTATAACTATAAGTCAAGTCCATGGATCCTGGTAGATTTGGTGAATTTGCACTGGGTGCTCGGTAAGGAATGCAATGATTACTCTCAGCTCTTCATCTGGAATTAATGTTAAGCTATAAAACAGTTAGGCTTATGAGCATTTTATGAAATACATTTTGACAAGTCTCACAGTCTCCAGAGTTGCTTTTGAGCTCATCTGCTATTAAGTGGAAGCCAATGAGCCTATAAGTCCAGTGCTTTTCTTTTCATTTTTAACCAGGCAGTTCTGTCAGTTCAGAGACATCCTGAAAAACATCTTGATTTCCTAATTCAGGACATGACACCCACTGCTACAAAACAAGAAACAAGAATTAATAAGCGGGGTAAAGTAAGCAATCACTCTAATGCACATCACTTTCATGCAAATGCTATGATGATGATGATTAAACATTAAAACCTTTTTAAAAATCTCACATAATTAGAGTTGTTTGTCTTTTTCATGACGGGGAGGGGCAGTGTGCTTGATAAAACAGTTCTGTAAATATCCCTAATTTTTTATGCATTTGGTGTAAAGTGGCGTGGAAATTAAGTTCTCTGACAAGCACAATCCCTCACCCATAGCTCTGAGTGTCAAAGATACAGCTTCACAGAGGCTCTAGGTGTGTGTGTGTGTGTAGGAGACTGTTAATGTATATACCTTGATTGCTCTGCTTACTGACAACGCATTGTGTGCCGTGTCTACTTTATATCTGACAAGCCCACTCCTTCTCCCTTATCGACAAGCCAACAGTGTGCAAAACGCAGCCATTGTCAAGCTAACAGGATACAACAGAGAGCATAGCAGGACCCGTAGGCACATTAAGCCAACATTGGCTTGTGCAGTGAAGCTCGCCAAGTCTTAATTGAATAGAGAGCACGGGGGAGAGGGTAGGGCAGGTCGGTGCAGAGGAATTGATGAGGAAAACAGAGGGGGGAAGAAAATTAAGAAGAGGGGATCCGAGGAGGAAAATTGAGAGAGAGACAGAAACAGAACATAAAAAAAAAGGAAAGACAGAAGGAAGAGGTAGAGTAATGGGGAATCCATGGGAGCATGTCTCCAATAAGAGCACAAAATAAGAAAGATGGCTGGGGAATAAATGCGTGTGTGAAGCAGCAGCCGAATGAGATCGAGACAGGTGGAAGACAAAAGTGAGGGTGGTTTAGTAAAGAGAAGCAAATGCAAACGGAATAATTACAGAGTGAGAGTGAACACGCCGAAAGAAGGACAAATCTATTACCAAGCTGTGATGGTAAATAATGAAGGGAGAAAAAGCTAAGGAATTAATGAAAGATAATGAAAAACAAAAAAGGCAAGAGGAGGTGAATTTAGACTGGGAATGAAACTGTTGACTGCCAAATTTGCAACAGAGCTCCCCTCTCCCTGACTACGATTAATGAGTCCTTCAGGAAACCAAGCCACAACTATAGTTCACTGGAGTTTCCACCCAAATTAACATGAAGTAGGCAATACTAATAAAAAAAACTATGTATCCGTGCTGAATAAATCTGTTCTGCCATAAGCAAGGTTGAAATCCAGACATCAAAAAACAAACACACAATAGAAACTTTTTAACATGAAATTGTCTATTAGACGGAAGGCCAAAACGTATTATCTTACGTCCTAATAGTTGGAGAGGTCAGGGGAGGTCGAACAGTCTGTGAGGCTGAAAGTGAATCCAGACAGCACACAACAGTGGCTGCATGAAACCTAATGTGGGTTTGTTTGGCTTAGTCAAGCAAAGAAGGAAGGGCAGGCTGGCAGAAACACCAAATGTAGCAGCATCAAACATGTGCCAAAGATGTACTTGTATTTTTTTGCAAAACATTCTGCTCAACTTGTCTTAGACATAATGGATTATGAAAGTAGAAAAATTGAAGCATCCTTACAGTCTAAAATGCACTTGGCTTTGTGCATGCAGTACTTTAAGGTCCCCATCTTCATTTTAAGCTGTTCTGAATTATAGAATAATTTGAAGCGCTATTTTAAGTGATGTGCTGCTGTTAAATCAGCGGGATTTGGATGTACTCTCTTCTGCCAGGCCAAATTGGGACGCTCTGGCATCGACACCAGCCAAAATTGTGACATGAAGTCAAAGCACCTAACTGCAGATTTTATGCAGAGCTGCTGTCATGACGAAGAGGGATTTTAGTGTTGTCTTTGTGTCTTACCTTAATGAGGTCTCCTAGCAGTTTGTTGGCTTCAGTGTAGGCCTTTTTCACCTCCTTGAACTTGTTACCCAGTCCCATACTGTGAGCCTGAAATGAAGCGCAGCAGTGAGTAGAGGAAAAATAACCCTCCCAATACTTACTGTAAAGGGAAAAAAAAAATTCATGACATACCGGTGTCAACCTTGGGTTTAAGGACATAATTTGTGTTGCCCACAGCTTTTAAATTTAAGGTGAAAATGTTAATGTAGCACAGGCAATACAGCCCAATATTATATCCTCTATAAATTGTAATTTGCTACACAGTGCGTTAGTTTAATACTATGCTATAAACAGGTCACAACAGGCGCCTGCGATGTGCACCCACATACAGGAGCTTTTTCCAAAGTGTGCACAGCAGTGCAGATTTAGTCATTTTAAACTACTTTTCAGAGTACGACTGTGCACAGGGCATAAACTGTACACTTTTGTCTGCACTTAATGTGCCAAGCCCCATTAAAAAAAAAAAGCAAAAATAAGTTGTTCAAGCAACATTTCTCTCTGTGACACATCAGTATCTTCCTTTAGTATATTTGAAAACAAGCACATGAAATATTTTTCAGAAGTACTTCTTCAAACAAGTAGAAATATTGTATGTCTACAGAGTTGGACTACTACAGAACCACAATAAATATATATATATAATTTTAGTGAAGTAACCCTGTGCTTTCATCCTCTCAGAGGCACCAACCACTAATTGAGCTAAAAATGCAGCAAAGTGCTTTGTGAAATGCATTTTTTATCTTATTTAGCTGTAAAATCAATCACTGACAAACACAGTAAGAACATGACCAGAATAGCGATAGCGGAGTGTACCTGGAAATGAAGGTTGGTGTACTGTCCTCCAGGTATCTCGTTCTCATAGACATCAGCGTTGCCAGACTTCATGGTGGCAGTGCAGTCAAATGGAGCGTACAGGCCTCTGGCCACTTCCCAGTATTCACTGTAGTCAAACACCTTGTCCAGAGCAATGCCTGCGGCAGAGCAAGATAACATCAAAGTAATGGTCACCAAGCATACGTTCTTCTAATGAGACCAACACCGACCTACAGAGAACATTTCTGAAGATATGTGCATGCTTTTAGAATAGAGAAATAATTCAAATCCCTTTCAAATGAACCTGACTTTTTAATGACCTGATTATGTCTCTTGCCTAAGAGTGTCTAAATGCGAATGCAGCTTTGGAGCTACAATCTGCAACTTTCACTCTATTCTAGAAAGAATGAATGTGATATTTGCTATAAATATAGTGGAATTGTTGTGGAAGCTTATGTGGCAACCTGCCATTAATCTGTATTAGTCATCTCAAAACTCGTGCCAGCTAAAAAAATTGTGACAGTATTGGCTTATGCTGTTGATTTTGATGTATGAAAATATAAACATGATGTGAAACTAGCATACAGCAATTTGTGCACAGTCCAACACATCAGATGGATGTGTCTGTGACCCCGGTAGAGTATATTAGTTCTTACAGGGAGAGACCAGAATGTCACGTAAGATGTTTTTAACTGTCCGCAATGTGCCAGGAAAATGCTGCGGTTCCTCAAACCCGTGACATTCTCTTGCAGCCATTTGCGGTGTGATAGAGCAGATTACCTTTAACATCTGCTGTAATGCCATGACAGAAATTCCAGTGCACTTAGCTTCTGGCTAATGATGACAAAAATCAGCTATGTTAATGAGGCAAACTCAGCTCGTTACGTCCACAACAGCTGAGTGACAAGCTCGGATGTTTAAAATTCAAAGCGAGTACGTGCTCGCTCAAAGTGTTTGTGTGCTTCCACTGTGATCTTGGGGAATGGAGCTACTGTGAAATTCATTTGAAATTAACGTGCATGTTCTAGCTCCTCAAATTCAGCTGCCTGCCAAGCCAGTCAGTAATTAGGTCCATTTCCTTCTCTGTTTGAGAACACCATTTTTGTAAGCTTTCATTTATGGCTCCATTGTGAAATTACAGCCTTCGTCTAAAAGGGGAAACGACGGCATGTTCATTGTGACAGCAGGCTCTGTTGATTCAAGTGTCAGCTCGGGTCAATTTTCACCCTCCTCCTGTTCAACACCTCATATTCCACTTCATGAACTCATCACTTCTGGTTACTGAACAAAGCAGATATGTGCAACTTTCTATCGAGGAGCAGTGGAGGTAACTGAATTATTCCAGCTGGAAACACAAAGAGCTCGCCCCTATACAAAACTGTGAATGCCTCGCATTGTGCAATAGTGAGACTACTGCAAGTGCAAAAATCACTACGTCTACAGTGTAATGGATTATCAAATATCATTGGAAAATACAGATTCTTTAATTAAGGATACCTTGTAACTCTGTTATAAAAAGAAATAAAATAAAAACTACATAAATGAAAATCACCAAAGCGCTGAAATGTGTTCTGTGCTGATACATTTTAGCTTATAAGATAAAGACGAAGTGTTTACACACATGCTAGCAAATATGAGATGCTTTTAGGTAAAGGCTCACCTCATTAACATGCCATTATTATATTATTTTAGCCAACATTTGCTACTGTAACACAGTAATTTATAAAACAAAGCTAATGCTAATGGAATGTCAGTTCAGTAACCATTTAGTGTAATGCTAAAAAAATTTTCTTATTAAAAGGCCACAGTTGAAAGGTCACCAAAGGTGTGAAAAGGACATGAATTAATGCATTGAACTCCATCTGCTAGAGGTTTGCGTTTCAATCCTCGGCTATAGTAGTGGACACTTCATCACTAGATGAAATTATGTATTGACATGAACCAGGCTAACTGGTTGACCAAATGTCTGCCATTTACAGCAATTTCTTGGTTTCCTTATAGCAACATTAACACTAGCTACAGAGTGACCACAACCACCTTTAGGGTAAATACAGCAGATTAAAAAGTTAACCTATAAACAGCAAGGTTCATTTTAAAGCAGGTCTTTTATTGGGGAAGCAGCTGAGCTACAGCATGTGCCAGAAAAAGCTTATGATTTCCTATGGAGTAGTCTAATTACCCAAACACCACACCTGTGTGAGCTGGAAAGTCTTGTGAAAGTTGAACTGACCTAAATTCCCAGGAAAGTGCTCAAGTGAAGAATGAGGGCATGTTTCCCAATCGATAAGAACACTGGCCATACTGTACAGCGCATCGTGTTGAGCTGCTCCTTTTTGTGCTATTGTGATAACCGACCTAATTCTTACACTAATGCAGGCGGCCGACAGACACACATATTTACACTTCTGAAGTGCCACATTTTCTCTACACCAACACAAATGCAGAGTCGAGGACAGAGGCCCACACACTCAAACACACAGTTTATGACTGATGAGATGATGAGTGGTAACCAAGACAGAGATAAAGACAGATGCAATGTGAAGACTTGGGGGGGACAAAAAAACTGAACTTCGATGAAGAGGAGATGAGAGACGTGGAGAAGAAGCTAAATGTGTCGTTCACCTACCTCTCTGTCTGGGGCCGTGAGTATGTTTGTGGTTCGAGTAACAAACGTGTGTGAGCTTTCCTTAGCGTGTCTTAGTGCAGCTATATCTTGATTAGCTGCATTGTTGTGGCACTGTGGCAATTCCTCATCAATTAAATCAATGAATGATACACGAGAAGGCCATTAATAATGTGTCAAATAAATAAAAAGGCAGCTTTAATATGCGCCATTATTCAACTGTGTGTTTGTGAACATGTAGGAGCTAAAAACCACGGATGTGTGTGCACACACTGAGCGAGTGAGTAAACTGACAGCTTAAAGAAACGATTCCAACCAGTGAAGCTCTGCTTTTGCCATTTCTTCAGGAAAATAGATAATGTGGGAGATGCTGAGGGAGTGGAGCAAAAGAACAAAACAGAGGGAGACGAGGGAGTGAAATAGGCATGTAAAGTGCTCTTAATTGCTTTGTCACTGAGTGAGAGGGAGGGAGGAGGAGGAGGATGGAGAGACAATGTGAAAGAAACAGGGGTGATGGGGAAAGGCATGGGAGCAGAGAGGAGGAGGGAGATAGAGCAGGCAGGACACTGCACAGCGCTGATTACTGCTTTGTAACACAGATGGGAGAAAAGAGAGGAGGGAGTGAAGGAAAGCAGTAAACAGACTAAGGTCAGGAAGATATGCTGGTATCCAAGGCAGAGCTCTGCTTGATTACAAACGTAGAGAGAAAGGCAAATGGAGATGGGAGGAAAGGCGTAAAGAGAGAGCGAGATGAAAAGAAGAGACGAGCACAAGGTGACAGGTATAAAAGAATCGAGGAGTGAGGAGTTTGTCTGCAGGTGTATGCATAATGCATGTACATCGGGATGGAATACAAGTATGCCTGTGTCTGAGGGAGAGAGAGACACTGTGCATGAGAGACATGCTGCATCCCAATCTCAGTCTCGAGTGATACAAATTGAAATTCTGCGAATGAACTGACACTTAAAAACCTCTCGCTCGAGTAATGACCTTGTCTCGCTGTCCTCCGTCTCTTCTTTTTTGGCTACTCACAAACACATTCTGTCACTAAACTGGACTATGGCTCAACAATGAGGTTCTCTTTCTGATATTTGGTGCTGCAATATGTCATGCTTCTTACAGATGCTCCAGAAAAAGCATCGGCCAGCACTCCGTGTGAACCGACTGCATTAAGCTGTCCGTTACATGACTGGAGATAGTGGCAGTGAAGCAAGAGCACAAGTCACACATCATACTCATAACACAGCATGTCTTAATGGCTCTGTGGTTCTGTTGCTTTATGGACTATTACTGAAATAGCTATGACAGATCTGTCCCTGTATGATTGTGAAGTATTGCTGCAGAAACAACGAGCCCAGAGAAGAAGGCTGTTCACTTTGGAGGGCACCCTGAGGAGCTAACAACACCACGACCTGACGTTTATGGTCGTCCCCTGCTCCACAGCCACGCTGCCCAATTGTAGCTGCACTGTAATTACCAATGTGACATCATGTCTGTTTGGGCACTCATTCATGTCAATCATGCGCAGTGACACAGAACTGTAAAAAAGCAAGTGAACACTACTGGGAAAAAAAATTCTTGTTTTGATGACTAAGGATTGAACACCTGACCTTGTTGGACCGATGTACACGGTTACTCCAAGATGTGTAGCAGATTTATCGACCTCTGCTCGTAACATGACTAGTGTGCGTGTGATGAAATGCTGCTTTTCAGCATAATATTATGTTACTATTTAAACACTTTTCAGTGGAAATTCCCTCAAAAATTCCTTGTAAGATCTATGCGTAATAGGAGCATTACCAGGTAACCATCATTCAACCATCATTTTCTGAAAAGCCTGCACTTTTGCAGAGCTTTGACTGAGCTGTGGGCAAATTGTGTCTCACTCAAGCACAGCAGCGTTAGAACTCTTACATCATCTGAGCAGAAGTGAGGGAGGACTTGGCACACACCAAGCTGTACATTAAAAGCATAATCTACATTTAGCCACCATACACTAACAAAATGCTTACAATGTTAATAGTATCCAGCTCTACAGCAGCCAGCAGCAAATGAGCTGTGGAGTGTGAATAGTGTAAACAAAACTAACAGGGCTTTTCATGTTTCTGAGTAATGGAAATGAGCTATCAGATCTAGTTAGTAGACCCAAGCCAGTTTTCCCAACAGCATTGCTCTACATAACTAAACAGTAAACTCCATCCGTTTTGATTCCTTTATCCTCTTTCATGTTCCTTCAGTCTTTAACAGGCTTTTAAAAATGGCTGCTTTAATACACTTTGCACTCTGTAGCCGAGGCCGCGGTCAGTTCTCAGGGAAAGGGAGGGGCTCCGGCTTTTTCACAGCCCATGGACATTGCATTGAGCAGAACAGTGGATACACAAGCCCAAAAGGGGAATTGAGCCATTCCTTTCACTTATTGTTGACCTCCTGAGAACAGAGAAACAAGCAGAGGTGGCCCAGGGTGTAAAGGAACTGGCTCGTGATTGAAAGAGCTCTAATGAGGAACCGACAGTTAAGTCGTCAATGTTTTGGGGGGGGGGCTTTAACCCGAGCCGCACTTTGGGAAAATAAAAAACGGTTAAACTGTTCAATAGATTTTAGGTATTTAAGGAAGAACAAATCTGAAGCTCATCTTCCACTTATGAATGTCTGAACTGGTCGTCATTTATTCAATCAAGAACATTTAGTTTAACAGGGCATCGGTTTTTATTAACCACAATGAACTTTTTCCTTTGCTCCATTTCCCTCGCTTTATCGGAGCACGTTATCACTGAGCAGAAAATATCCGTCTTTCTGTCTTCGGGCCATAAATAGTGATGTGCTCTGTCATTTATTGAGTCGCTGATTGATTCTTTTCCCTTATGCAATGCTGTAGACATTCAGAAAGGCATTCAGAAATAACTTCGGGGCAAGAGTTGTGCTGAGAGATGCTCTGTCTCATTAACAACCAGAAGCTCTAAAATGTGGTTATTTAGAAGCGTTCCAAGACACTCTGTCCAGCCAGTTCCTTTGGATTTACTTTGACCTTTTATCTACGGCGTCCTGTAAAGCTTTTGACACAGACACTTCTCTTGGGAGCCACTAGCGATGCTGACAGTAGTAAGCATGCCACTTACCAGTGTCAAACTTGGTCCCCTTGGTGCAGGCCACGATAGCTCCCATGCTGGGCTGAGAGGTCATTCCAGCCATTGAGTCAACCTTGACAGAGACAAATCCATATGAATTCTAAAAGCCTTAATCACTGTTAAAGTGTGAGAGTGCACCTAGTGCGCTGTAGCAGTATGCAAATCTATGCATGTACTGTGTATAGGCATATTTCTCCTAAATGTCTACATTTTAAGTGTAATATGACAAACTGAAGAACGCTGGACAACAAGCAGCTGTGTTGAAAAGAATTTTGCCTGTAGCTTGTCTTTTTCTGTCACAGAAAAAACATGTATTTGGTCATGTTAGACTTTTTAGTCAAACACAGGCCAACACAGACTATGTGACAGACTTTATCATAACCCTGATGCAAATGTTATTTATCATGCAAAGGACAAAATACCGTAGACTGCCACTCTGACGACAGTGATCTGAAGACCATGATAAATACTCACAGCTACATCAACTACATCAGCTCCAGCATCAGCACAGGCCAGCATGGCAGCTACTCCGGCTCCAGCAGTGTCATGAGTGTGCACATGGATGGGTACATCTGGGAAACGGTCTCTCAATGCACCAATCAGGAGCTTGCTGGCCTCTGGTTTCAGCAATCCAGCCATATCCTGGTAAAACAAGATTAACACAGTAAAGAGTTTGTATAGGAAACCTTGTATAGTTTGCCTTTCAGGTGACTGTACGATTGCCTGAACAATCGTACGTGATACGTATCACAGTGTGGATACTAGGGCAGGCAGAGTTATTCAAGGGAATTTTTAAGTTGATTATTTGAATAATCATGACGACAGTAGAACAATGAAAATCTCCTGCCAGCCCACAAGCTGTTTGTTGAGCACAGGGAAACAGTGTCTTAACGGTGTAAAAAACTAACGACTCTAAAATACTAACTTGTTATATCACATATTTTATTACATTGTCTTAATCGACTAATGGATTATTCGTGCACTTTCGCACTGGATACTGTATGTTACTCCCGGTTTAAGTGGCTTTCTGCACCACATGCATTTTTAGAAATGGAAGCCGACATAAAGTTATACAAGACAAATTTCAAGCACCCGTCTTAATTAGCAAAAGAATGCACACAACAAGGACCCAAGCCTACTAATGAAAGCTGAAAGTGCAGGTAATGAACAAACCTTGAGGAACATGTTCTTGAAAACCAAAATCCTTAAAGTGATCAGGACTGGCTGTTAATGAGTATTTGATTAATTATTCTCAAGTGAAAACTGCCAACTTGGAGCTTTAATTTAAGCCAATGTCCAATTTCCAGGAATTAAGTTAGGGTTTCACATTTCTGAGGATATATCTTGTATAAAGCCTAAACGATATTAACTGATATTAACAGAAATTCCCAGACAGAGCTTAGATGTTTATTTGCACTCCCTTTGATGATCATTGCACTCCAAAAAGAAACAGTATAATAAATGCTCGTTTCCTCTTTTAAAAGTTAACCTCATTAGCTGTGCAAGCCTCTTTATGAGATTGCCACTGCTGCGTGTGATGGTTCGCACAGCAGCAGAGTGGGGGTTTATCATTTCACGTTTTTAAAATATTCTGTCATGCTTGAATAAAGAAATTAATTCAATGTGAGCATTATCAGTGTATTCATTTAGATAAGCCACTCAAGTATACATGTTGTGTTTTGTGTGTTAAAGTGTTTTACTTCCCCATGATACATTAGTGAAATGTTTGGTCTTTGGTAATCTTTGTGTTCAGCTTAACATCGGTTCACATTCTGCTACATCTGTGATAGTACCACCGTGCACGGTAAAAGAAATAAGTCGTAGTGGTAGGGCCACTGGAATGGGAGGGCCAGTCGAAGAAATGTGGGTTAAAGATGGAATCAGAAAGCCTGGTAGTAAATAAATGGGCCACTAAAGTTCAGGCAGAATTAATTCAGAAAACGTTTTGACCGTAGATGCTCTCCGTAAATCACTTGGAAGGGGCATTTTTAAGGAGCAAGACCCAAACAACGCAAGACTTTATTTTAATGACATACAATAAATAAGCACTAGATTCTTATGATTATCATAAGAAAGTAATGCTGGTGAAAATCAGTAAACCACTAGATCGCATTTTCATTTCCTCACCTTGATAGACAGGATGTGGGTTCCGGCTTTGACAAGCTCATCCGCCAGTTTCAAGTAGTAGTCCAGGGAATATTTCTGCCTCATTGGGTCGGACACGTCACCTGTGTATGAAATGGAAGCCTCCACGACGCCACCTGCTGATCCAGCAGCCTCCATGCCAAGCAGCATGTTTGGCAGGTAGTTCAGGGAATCAAACACACGGAAGATGTCCATGCCGTTCTCCTTGGCCACCTCACAGAACCTGGAAGAGAAGAGGAGAGAGAAAAAAAAAAAAAAGTTTGTGTTTTTGTTTTATTCTGAAATAAAAGGCAGCTGGGCCCTGCTCCTCGGCCCAGCACAGACCCCAAGAATCCAAGAGGAGACCTGAGAAAGGAAGTGGTTTGATCTGTGTAAAGCTTGTTGAAACCTACACAAGAACACTCAGGGGGGGTTCACAATCTACTAAAATTAAGGGTCCCACTATTTCTGTAAATTACACATCTACAAAAGTTGAATACATTTCCAAAAACCATGTTTCCAATTTTGTATGTGTTTTGTTGGTGATTGCCACAAATGGCAATTTCATCCATTTAAAATTAAATCCACTTCACAAAACACGCATTGCGTCCAAATATTTTTGGGGGAGACTGTATAATGAGTTTGCCTACACGCACAGTGTACCAAGATAATAGCACACATCCAGATTAAGGTAAGCTGCTTGCATCCATCTCGGTACTCAAATACCACTGCACCTCTGTAAATACAATATTCACACTATTTTCCTGAAAAGTGAGCTTACACAGACTGCAGGAACCCACAACGACTGGAGAGAAACGTATACCCACCTCATTATCCAAGCTGCTAGTGGTAAATACCCTCTATTATAGCCTTGGCCCTGGTATCCTAATCAGCTTTTTCATAACTGGGGTGAGTGCTTACAGTAGCAATGCAATATTTACACACACAGCTTTTGTTTTGGCAGATAAACAGACACTTAATATTGTGCCATGAGAGGATTTCCAGACCAATGTCTGCGTGTCCAGTATTTTATTTATCACAACAATGCACACAAGAGCTGTCTAGTAGATGTTGTTTGGCACCAAACCAGAACTATTGTGAAACCAACGCTCCTACAAGTCTAACTCGGAGCTGAAGTGACGATTATTCATGTCATTTTTATTTATTCAACTCGAAAGTTTTTCAGTCAAAAACTTTGTTTTTGTCAAAGCATGAATAAGATGCCTTTCAGATCCCATTGAATCTTACATCCCTCTTTTCTACTTGTACTGTGCTGTGACCGTGTGAAATGCACTTTAAATCTACTAAATTTAATAAAATTACGCTGATTTGATTTATTTAATAGAGACACTTGGGCCACTTGGCTGTGGGTGCTGCACGGAAAACTGCTGAGGGCAAGAGAGTGACAGAGCGATGGGACGACCGATCAAAGCCATTAATCACAGTGATGTGCAAATTTCCAATGGTGGTCACCCTACGGGACAGAGATGGAGGGAGGGAATGGGTGATGAAGAGCAGTCGGGAGAGAAAGAGGACGTTAAAAAAGTAAGGGAGTGTGTTATTCACAGAGATGAGTGGAGGTGTAAATTGGGGAGCTTTAGGGATGTGGATAAATAATGACTAAGTGATAGTGAGGGAGGAAAGGTGGAGCAAAGGAATACGCAGAGGAGAGGTGTGGCCGTGTGTGATTCAGTGAGAAGGAGGAAGAAAGGGACAGCTGCATTAGTCATAAACCTACCAGTAATTTATTACAGATGTATGTGGCATGTATACGAGGGATGTGTGTGTCCTGTTTGCATGTACATCTGACCGCAGGTGTGTGCTTGAATATACATGAGTAATACTGAATCATCTTATTCTAATCCATGAGGCCGTCTGTGAATCCATCTGGAAAACTGTTAAAGCCGTGAGTACGGACGTGTGTGAGCACAGGAGTATTTATAGCCCTCAATGCATTACTGGTACACATCTGTATCAATGATGTGTCTGTAAGCGAGTTAGGGGGCATCAGCCAAGTTGACCTGATTAGATGAGCGTGTCTGTGGTGTGGTTTGTGGGTAGCTACTGCAGGGCATATGCATTTGGATATGTTCAGAAGGAACATGTGTCTGAGAGCTTCATGCTACATAAAGACAGAAACAACAACAGGTATGACTGTACTGACTGTACTTACATTTATTACTAAAACTATGAATTAATGAAAACCCTCACTGTAGGTCATTCACTGCAAGTCATTGGTTAATAAATGTTGAGAATACATATCTGAGAGGATCCAACAGTTGGTAAAAATGAGAACTCTAACATCATAAGAGGAAAGTGACTGTCAAATGTAGAGAAAGAGTGAAATATTTCATTTACAGCGGTGAGTATATAGATTGACCGATTTTAGTGTCCTGTCCTACATGGTGTCTAGGCTATATGGGATTATGAGTCAGTAGACAGCCACTATGATGATCACATAACAAATCGTGATGTACACACCCACACACGTACACACACCCCCACACAAAACAATATGAACACATCCAATTTGCATAAGAGAAATACTGCATGAAGGCTTCAGGATACTTTCGTACCATGCTTTCACTGAAACTATGCCACAAAAGGGATTTAATTTAAATTAAAAAAATTGACTAATATCCAAAAACAAAATTTGCTTTCAGAAACTTCAATTCTCTATCTTGTGTTTCTACTGAGTTTGGCTGGGAGTAAGTGGCTTTCTGTTGTTTTTGCCTAATTGTCTAATGGATTCTTGCGTGTGGATGGCATGTAATTATCAATCATCAAAATGTTTACAACAGTGACCAAAAAAAAAAAAGTATGAAGTTGATGGTCACCCATGTTGTTCCCATGGAAACGACCCATTTCTAAATAATATGACAGTGACAGACAATGAAGCACGAGGAGCAGCAGCTGGCCTCAAGAAAATGTTATTCAAATTGATGCTTTGCAACAACTCAATAAAAAGTGTTTTCAGCAAAGTGTAACAGCTGGATACCCACAAAATGGGCAGCTTGATTGTTAAAGCACGACTGCATTTTACATACTGAGCACTAACTGCGTATAGTATTGAATGCACACATTAAGAGGGCAGATTGTATAAACGGTGCAGATTAAACCTCTGTATAGGCATTATGAATGTCCAAAACCCTGTCAATGGCAGTTATTCTGACGGGCTGGATTTTAAAGTAAATACTGTTCTGAGTATGTGTCCATGCTACGTCATTGTTTAACAGCTACATTTTAATTTTAAAAACGCCGAGAGACGTGCCCAGGCATTCGAGTGACTCACTTAAAGACGGCGTTGTCAGGGTAGTTGGTGTAGCCCACAGCGTTGGCCCCTCTCAGCAGCATCTGGAATGGGACGTTTGGAATCAGAGCTCTCAGCTCCTGAAGCCTCTTCCACGGACATTCTGACAGGAAGCGCATGGCCACGTCAAAGGTAGCACCTAAACAGACAGAGACACACACGCAAAGACAGAGCTGAAATTGATTCCATCTGTCATCTTGAATCCCGTCTGTCATCCCAACTTTGATCTCAATTTCAGACTCAAAACTAATATTTCACATTTGTCACATTACCTACACACACACACACACACACACACACACACACACACACACACACACACACTAATGGATGCTCAAATAAAATATCTGATGATACTTGCAGATTCATTGTCCATTCTAACACTTTCATCGTTTCATTTTAAAGTCACTTGAAAATCTAAGAAATGTTTCAGTGGAAGTGGTGAAAAAAAAAAAAGAGATAGCAATCTCTCATTTCCCTTTCTGGGGGAGTAGATTAGTGAATCTCATACCCGTTTATCGTATCAGCCAGAAATATTGAAGCCCCCAGTGGTTTTCTGCTGATCCAACACTGTCATCATTAATTTCATTTTCTGACTCATACATTTAGACATGGAGAGAATACCAAGCACAAGTACTTGTTCCTTACGGAGGAAGAAAAACGAATACCTTGGAAAAGTCTGGCTCCTTTTAAATATTAGTGTAAAATTTAAGTATTGGCAAACAATCCTGATGTTAAACACATCAGTATTAATATGTAACTGCAAGAGAAATATTAAAACAATGCTGAGTGGTAAATTCAGCTGGGACAGCACAATTTACTGTGTTAATGCAAATGGGGACTGACGTCTGCTCCCAGATGCAGGACATTAGGTGCCGTTGACGTCTTTTTTTGGGTGGGGGAAACGGGGGATGTCAAATAGACGGGGAGGAAGAATAGAAACAGGCTTTTTAAGCAATTCCCATGGTTCCAGCAATGTGTTCATGTAGTTTTTAAACACAGGATTTATTTTGGTATAAACTATGCTCTAGTATTTGTGTGGGGGGAATACATGGGCCTGGAACAACTACTGTTAGTATGATACGCAGGAGAAAAATTTACACAAAACTCAATGAGAAAACTGTTTGCAGAGTGTCATATTGGCAAACTCTTTACTCCAAATTTCTCCTGGTGGGAAAATAAAGTTGTATAAAATAAACTTGTATCTCACTCTCTTGAGCCAATAAAGGTAAGGCCATGATGAATATCTATAATTTGAATCGAGTCAAATAAAGCGCACACACAGACTTTAGCAGTTACCAACAGTTTTCTCTTAGGGTGACAACAATAGCTCTAATGCACCAACGGTTTATTCTGCCATATCGATTTTTATGTCATCTGGGAATCTGCTTTATTGGTTGATTGGTAGATTTTTTTTGTATTTATTTCCTGTACCAGTAAACCACTCCTTTAAAGGAAATAGTGATTATTCCAACTGCTGGGCTGAACACGACGCGCGCGCCAAGATGGTCACACACAGTAATTAGGAATCTGCAGCTTTACCATCTGATAAATTTGCCAACTGTGAAGCAGATACTTGTGACCCAGTTCATGTTACTGTATCTTCCATGGCGTAGAGAGGAACGTTATATCAGGAAGGGACTTAATCCTCAAAGGGCTTTCACAAGCTTAATCTCTTCAATGATTCATTCTGCCTCTAAGCAGCTGAAACATGCGGACGCCCTATCTAAGACTGCTGTCTTGTACGGGCACGACGAGTTAGGGGGGCAGGCTTCAGTACTCACATGGTCCTCTGCCTTTAGTGATTTATATTCGTACTAAGTGATCCAAGCACGGCCGAACGCAACACCCTACATCTTTGATTACTTTGTAATAAAAGAACATTGTATAGTTGAGTCCCATCAAGACGGACAACTCTTGCTCTGGTTATTTAGTGATTTATGAGGAAATGTTTACGGGTGTGGGACTGTGTGTGCCAGAGCTGAACCTTTTACTGCAGCATGGTAGTCTCATTTGTGTTTTACAACCCAAATCAATATGAGGCGAGAACATGGCTGGCGACGGGTAAATCTGGGAACTCTGGGTACTGAAAGCTGAGCGAAGGGAAAGTGTGGGGAAGGCAAACAAAGAGTCCGACATTCACACATTACCCTGAGATATGCTGGAACAGGTTAAAGCATTATTTTACTAAAGAGGCACTTCAGCGGTCCACAAGTACTACTCAACTGGTGAAAACACTCTTGGCTCTGGAGGAACTTTATGAAGCCAGAAAATAACCACTGATGTCTCTGAATGGACCTTACACTTTGAAGGGGACGCATATGATTTTAAGAAAGAAGCATTCACAGTACTAGCATGGGCGGCAAGGAAGACATCTTTTCATTATGGGAATGGCAAGGACCTGGTGTTTGTGTACAGATGTGCATCTCAGGGAACATTAACATCTTTTTGTTTGCTAGACAGGTTCGTGTATATTTTCACTTTTGAAAACAGAAGTTACAAAGTGCTTTATAGAAAGAAAATAAGACAGAAGATTACAAACATATACCATGGATAAATAAGTGAACTAAGAAGAAAAAAGGTCTAACATTTCCCTACATAAAAGACGAGTAGAAATTCTGACAAGGTTTGATCCTAAGCGATAATACGGTTTATTTGTGTTTTAAATAAAAGCAAAAACAGCAGATTAAACAGAAAAGACATTTTTCAAAGGCTTAGTAGCAAATCATCTTTTTTCATAGCTGCTCTCTTGTTCAAACTTAACTACTAAATTAATATCAAAATATTAATATGCACAGGATGACACTCACACAAAGATATAATTATACGGCAGACTAATGAATTTGCAGGAAGGTGTCAGGGGGATATTGCTTTCAGGACTTTTTTCTGCATTAAGTGTTTAAATAATTATGAGAAAATGCAATTCTGTTTTCTCTGACTCATGATCACACAGGATCTACTGATACCTCGAGAGGATCCACGAGCTTATTGCATTTCCTTCATTGATTCACATGCTCTCCACAACTCTTCCTAATTGAGAAAGACAAATGAATCCTATGCTCCTCTGCTCATAATATCAGCCCATTATAGAGTCATTATGGCTGGAGGTGGTTTTACATTTGACTTCAGTGATGCCCTCTTGCCGACGTTGTATTAGTGGTGGGGATACAAGCCTATATAGTCACTTTATTTAACATCTTTAGAAAGACACAATAAGTGCCAACATAACTCATTTTTACTGATACAAGATCAAAATATGACTCCTACTGCAATTTAAACATTAGCACCTTATTATGGGCTTTTGAAGGAAAGCAGAGAGAAATGTTCCCACTGTCTCTGTGCAGCAAATTTAAGGACATTTACCAAAGTCAAAACAGTAAGTTCAAGTGGTGCCATTATTTGATATTTACTTTCATAAATGCATTAGCTTAAATTTACTGAATGTATATTTATCTGTTGCTAAAGCACAACACAAACCCACCAATACTTTTGATTTTGAAAAATTTACTCTGTTGCCTCTCTCTAGCTTTTAAACAGTTCAAAAGGCCAAAAGTTTAGGCGTTTCAAAACCATTATAAGTTTAGAAAGAGGAAGCTCTCAGTAAATTAACATCTTTAATTTTCAAGCATTAAATGGTTTTGTTGACTGTTGAGGATTTCCTGCTTCTAACTCGAATAAAACCAACAGAAATGACAAAACAGAAAGCTCAGTTTGTGCTCCTGTATCAGTGAAACTGACACGTGTGACTGAACTCCCGTTTTTAAAAGATGATTTTTACGCATTTTTTTCAAGCCTAAATGAGAAGTCGCACCATTGGACTGTATTTGAATCTATGACATGCTGCACCAGAGAGGTAAGATCCTAAGACTCAATGCTGTTGATGAGGTTATTTGTGATTGTAAATGAAGGTAAACAGCATTTTTTAATTGTCTAGTGGTAGATTAATTTTTTTCTCTGTGCCTCAATAAACAGCATCTTTGCAATTTATACTTTTTAATACAGTATAACAAGACATTTAGGGGCACAATTAATTGAAACTGAAAATCAAAGCCTCACTCTAAAGTTTGTCATCCTGGCTGTTAATGTAAATCTATATATTGATCTTTTCTGTACAAATGACATCCATAATATATTTCTGTAGAGAAAGAGGAACCCTTCACTGTTGGTCTCTTTTTGCTGCTAATATTTTTCCTCTTCCTATTCAGTTTGAGAGTTTAAAGATGGTGAACGTATCCTGCACAGATTTCAAAGCTCCCTGCGGACATATATATAGAGAATTTTTATTTATATAGATAAAATGTAACTTGATTTTAAGGGGCTTCCCTGGCAACTATTTATCAATTTCCTGCGGAGTCAACGACAAGTTCACAGCAAGTTTTTCAGTCTCCCTTCAAAATTTACTTCTAATGTAAGTGCAGAAACACAGCTAGGCTGAGTTCATATCATCTTTCTCTGGTCAGTCTCATAATAGCATCACAATATACTGGGAGATGGAAGTCTGAAAGCATTTAAGGCCTTTTTATCGAAATATCTCCTAAGTGATTTACTTTTACTATAACATTTTTATCTGTTCAAACATGAGGTGAGTGGACTGTTGCTTAATTTGATATCTGCTCACAGAGTGATGAAATCTATATTGTTGCTCACCCCAAATGGTGCACCAGGATCAGCTACCAGGACGGTTTAATCTCAGAAAAGCACCAAAGAAGTTTCACTGGAGAGACCATGTCCTGTGACGTTAATATTTTCCAAGTTTTCTCAACCAGCTACCAGTCACTCCAACAGAAACTTATTTACATTATGTTTCTGTTGTTTCATTCTTATGTTTGTTCCTCTGATCAACTCAAAGCATGCCGAGTAATACATGCACAGTCAACGGGTACTTTACTATATTTGAGCAGTAAATGAAATGTTTCAGTTTCAACAGGTTCACTGGGCATGTCTCTTTCACAAAAGTCCTTCTCCTAAATGCTAGTGTTTAAACAAGGGAAATTTGATTTTGCTCTTTAAAACCAATTCAGAACAATTGTACTTTTAATGAGACCATTATCAGTGTTGGAAATTAATCTTATCGCTAACTGTTCGACAAGAGGCACGTTTTTTACGTTATCGGAGCAATTTTGGTAATTATATATTATACAGTGAAACTATTGGATTGCTCATGCCTCAAGAGGTTTCAATAACATGTTATTTTCTCTGCTCATTCAATAGCAGGTTAAGGTACAATCATTGTCTATTGAGAGAACCTGCTGAAGACAAAGTTGCGGTAGATGAGATGGAGGAATGACACATTTTCTATAGCACAGGATTTTGGCAAAAAAGAAAAACAAAGTACAAGCCCTGTCTTCAATGAAACATGGAGCCGCTAAAGCAAATCTGCGTCTCATCTTTTTTACTGCAAAAAAAGTCTAAAGAATCATGAGCCACAAAGTGCAACCATCTGACAGACACGTGATTTTAAGCATTTGGCTACTAAAAGAAATTAGCATCCCTGGGCTATTATTGCTTCAAATCTGATAAAGACCGTTATCTCATAATAGTGGATGCATGAGACACTTCGATAAGAAACCACTTTCCTGCGGGTGAGAATCAGGTGAAAGATATTGAAAGTGCGATGTGTTCACCCATATCCATCAATACTGTGGGTTTCAGAAGGGCTTTACTTAGAGGACTGCAAGCTACATCAGTCCCTCCAGGAATTTGTAATGCTGTGATTACAAGAATTAATTTGAGCAATTCTGTGTGACCCTAAAATGTATGTATGTGTTTTTATGTGTGTATAAAAACACATACATATACAGACATATATGGACCAAAAAAATAACATCCAGGAGTTGCTCAACTGGATTTAGGTCAGGCAAGCATGGGGGCCAGTGAATATTCTTCACCCTCCAGGAACTGCCTGCAGACTCTTGCCACATACAGCTGGACCATCACCGACCAACCACCAAACCGGTCTTGATGAATGATGTTACGCAGCGTAACGTTCTCCATAGCTTCTCCAGACCCTTTCACGTCTGTCACGTGTGCTCAGAGTGAACCTGCTCTCATGTGTGAAAAGCACAGGGCACTAGTGGTGTTCTACAGAAAATGCTAATTGAGCGCCACAGCGCTGGGTAGTGAGCACAGGGCTCACTAGTGGATGCCGAGACCTCAGGGCAGCGTCAGGAAGCCTGTTTCTGATTGTTTGATTAGAGACATTCACACTAGTGACCCACTGGAAGTCATTTTGTGGGGCTCTGGCAGTGCTCATCCTGTTCCTCCATGCACAAACGAGTAAACACCGGGCCTTGCTGATGGGTTAAGGACCTTTTACGGCCCTGTTCAGCTCACCTGAGACTAATTGCCTGTCTCCTGGAATCTCCGACATGCTCCTGAAACTGTGCTAGGAGACACAGCAAACCTTCTGGCAATGGCATATATTGATGTGCTACCTGTGGAACCTCTGGGGGGGTCCAGGTATCACCTCATGCTCTCAGTATTGACAGTAACCCTACCCAAATGCAAAACTAGTGAAAAACATGTCAAACATGTCAGTGGCCTCCACCTGTGAAACATTCCCGTTTGGGGGTTTCACTGTTAGCCCTGAGGTGCACCTGTTGTAAATTTCATTAGCAGAAAAGCAGCTGAAACTGATTAACATCCCCGTCTGCTACTTAACAGACCAGATCAATAATACACAAGTTTAACTGACTTGATGCTTCACTCTGATTAAATAGTGTTCCACACACAGTAATCATATAAATAAAATGATAACCAACTGCATTAGTAATCAGAATTAAGAAGAAGCTCTCATCCGAATGAAAGAATACATCTGAGATTATTTGTGAAAATCCTTAAAAAAAAGAAAAGGAAAAGAGCACAGTCATGCACATGATGCAATGGTCTCTACCACTACAATACTATAATACTGGGCTAAAAATATTATCTCAAAATGGTTAAAAGTGATTTGTAACTTCAGTTAACATTGAAACTGTTTAGTAGTACAAGTTCATCCAGGGGGTAAATCTTCATTTAATGAAGAGCCATATAATTTAATAAGGGTTTCATAGACAAGGGTCTTACAATTACAAAACCCAATTTGAGGGTCTAAGTGAATTTGAAGCTGCAGCTATGCAAAAAAGCTTTAATTTGGGGACTTTTTCTTTGTTTGACTCAACGGTCTACGGATAGAGTTTGTCATATGTTTTACAGATTGCCAAGAGCCTTAATGTAAATTTGAGCTTTGTGATATTTGGCTCGGTAAATATTTTGCACTGTGAGGTTTGTCTCCAATTACACATTGCCAAAAAAGTAGAACTCACTATGTGAATGTGAAAATATTATTCCAAATTGTCAACACTCACCTCCCCAGTTCTCCAGGCTGAAAAGATTGCTGAAGTTGTGACTGACGAATGGCGAGATTTTCTTCAGGTCATGGGTCCGAACCCTGGTTGCCAAGAGTGACTGGTGAGCATCCCTAAAAGTGGTGTCCATGAGCAGCAGACCTTGGTGGGCACGGACAGCCTTGGCAAATCCCTCAGGACCATCACGCAGCAAGATGTCACGAAAACCTACTGGAGGGTCACCTAATATAGTGAAGGAACAAAATAGTTATGAAATAGGAGAAAGTTGATGTGAGTAACAAGAGTCACTACAGTTAAACAGTTTTGTAAATGGTAATTTAAGAATCCTTTATTCCTGTTTCTACAAAATTTTGATACATTTACACACAAATCCTAAAACTAGATGAAATGAGTCAAAAAAAGTAAATCTAAAGCAAATAAACTAAGCAAATTATTCAATCTTAAATATGTGTGACAAAATGTGTGAAACTCTGGAATCATAGATTCATTTGAAGAGGAAATTGTGATTAGTTCATATATTTCCTCAAAATGGATTGATATTCACATAGAAAAAGAACAAATTGTGACTTTTACAAACTACAGATTTGTAATTGCATGTGCTAAAGAACATTAGCCTTTTGTTAATGCAACTTTAAGCAATGTGTTAACTTTGGATGCTGCTCATATGTCTGAGAAAATAAAAGATTAGCACCAAACAACACGAGACAAAGTGCTCTCGCTTAAGTTGTGCAGTTAACAAGTGGAGTGGTTGTCATAACTTCTTCCAAGGATGTGGTTGCCATTTGGTTCCATAGCAATCAGCTGATACAGATAAAGTATAAAAGAATTCAGAAATATACGCTCAGCACTCCGCTTATAAAACGCACCACCCACCAACTTGAAATGGATTGCTGCTGCTCAGTGACTCACGGATTGCTATAAAAAGTAAGAAGCTACTGTTTAATGAAACAACAGATCCAAGAGCTCCGTGTGACTGAGGCTGATATGGTTGCCAGCAGAAAGGGAACTGGTTCCATGATGGCTACTATACAACTGTCCACATATCTTTTAATGTCTTCAGCCATACCTAAAAAAAAATAGGTCAAATAAAGCAAATCTGTGCACCACCAGCAATCGGAGAGCTCTGTTACTGTTAATCTGAACATAGCATACATTTATAATCTTTATGCTAAAATGTAAACACAGATTGGTTTACAATAAATGAACATTTCTGGAGGTTTAATCTATGTTCTTTGGCATTTAGATGTTTATATATTTTCACATGAAATGTTGGACTTAACTATTCGGCAACTACTCCCGTATATCTTTATCTAGCAGACATGTAGTCCAAAGCCCAAGGGGGACATGAATTCTACCAGGTTTATTGGCAAAGCTTCCAATAAATGTTGAAGCATTTCAAGCTCAAGGGTGAAATATAAACTAAAGGGTAAATCACAAGGTGGTGCTTCCACTCCCTGAGGAAGCCAGATTAGGACTGTTGGACATTAGACGACTGTTTCTGGTTATCTTAGAAGGCTATAATGTCATATGCAACAGCAAAATGCCCTGCTAAAAGTGTCGGCGTGTAGGAATAAAAACCGCTGTGGAATTCCCAAGACTATTACTGGCACTTTATTTCCCTCTGTGTGGTCTTCAAAACAAACATGTTAAATATTGCAAATATCGGGCTCTGTGGCCACTGCTTTAACCGTGCTCCCCATCCCCAGCCTTTCGTTTTTTGCAATTAAACACCAGAACAACCAGAGGCACTAAACTATTGGAAGCAGAACTGGTATCTATTTTTGCTGCAGTGAGTACACTCATCAATCAATTAGACTAGTTAATGAGGTTCTGTCTCTCTCTGCTTAGTTGTCCTCCAACTCTGCGTCCCTCACATTCTGTTCTCCATCTTCCTTCCTCCCCTGCATACCTGAAAATTTGCTTGACCTTTTATTGTTGCAGCTCATCCCTGAAAACAAATGATCTTTGCTATAATTGTCTCAGGCCAGCATGAGCCAAATGACAACACACACACACAATCACACACAGATGTAAATACATTTGTCCACACATGCCAACAACACACCACACGCTTAGGACAAAACAGACTAAACTTACTCGCAGCAAATACACTTGAAAGTTATTGCGAACTGAGAACACACCGTACTGTGAAAAGCAATACACACCTCTATTAAAATTAAAAAACATTTATCCTCAAAATCATCCTTCCATGTCTCCCAGTCTTAATGCCTTATTTTCTACATTCCTAATCCTCAGTGTTTATGTCATACACGCCTCAGCACAATATTAGAGGAAACGGGGGCATATGTACAAGCACTACAGTTACTAACAATTGCCTACACAGAAGGATTGTGGTTGCTGTGCTTCACAACTAACCTACTTGCACTAACGTACATAAACATAACGACAGAACTCCACCCCCTCATTCCTTTGCGTCGAAAACTCCTCACTCCCACTCCTCTAGCTCCTTTGCCCTCACTTCACTTCTCTGTCTCCGAGGCTGATGTCATTTCACACCCGTTTCCTTGACATCCTTCACCTGTCTGGCCTCTCTTCACACTGCAGCTCTTCTCCACACAGCGCCGCGGCACAACCTTTTATGAATACACAGAGTGAGCTGCAGTGCTGAGAGGCGCTTCTTTATTTGCAATTTGTGTAGGAGACAATCTCAGAGTAATAAGTTTGATTTTTTCGCTGTCCTGAGCTGACATCTGCTTCCGAGGAAGAACGTTAAATGTCTCGTATCTTTGTGTTAAGAGAGCGTTGCAGGTGACAGATTCTGGTGGGGCTGCTAATTTGTGCTTTAATAAAATCAGGAGTGTGGGAACAGTCAATGAATTACACTTGAACATGTGAAAAGATGGTAGATGCGTCAACGTGACTCGCAGGACACATGTACAGCTTCTCTCCTGCAGGTGCAAACTCAATTATAAAAATCACAAAGCATATTTTCTTGTCTAATATTGAAAAAAAGGCGTTACAATAAATTAGCATTTAATAATGTTATAATTTTTAAGCACAACAGCTACAATGCACCCTGCTGAAAAACTTTGACTGGCAGTATATAATAATAAAAATCCCAGACCACAGGAGATCTGAAACCAACAACTGAAAAATGTTTTTAGAGAAAAAACAAAGAAAAGTTAATTTGCTGCATATACCTTTAAAAACATCCATAGTATCTTAAGGTTTCAGAAAGCAAAATTGAAGACTCTTTATGGCTTCCTTCTAAAGCAACCTTAAAGTGTGTTTTGGGCCTAAACAAAAAGTAAAAAAAAAAAAAAGCTGCCTGTTCTGTTTGAAGATGGATAAAGAAACCGAAATAAGAAACAGGGAAACAGGTAGGGGAAAAAAAAGAATATTAAGCCTAAGTGTGCTTATTTTGTGAAAATAATTCTTCAGCAGCAAACCAAGAAATTCTGCACAGATTTTATATACTGTACTACCACCCACTGCTCTACTTTAATGCCAACAGTGAAAGCAGAGCGCACAACTGGGAGGAGGAATGTAGTCATTTTATTTTATTAGTCATTCTTCCTAAAGCCAGCGCCGAGACATCTGGTGATTAACCTTCACAAGTCCTCCATTAAATAAATTCAGACAATAATTGCAACAAGGTGTACTTGTACACCATCGGAGAACCACCAGCAATCAGCCTTCGGAGGGAACGCTTCAGACTAAAAATCCTAATTAGAAAATAATGGCCTCTGAGTCCTCAACAGGTTCTGACAGGACCCTTTCACCCCGTCTTTCAGGGACAGTCTTCCCTCAGCGGGTGGTCTCCCTGTCTCCTCTATATGACACCTTTAATCTTTTCTTTCAGTGGGCAGCGCATGGAGATCCATCCATCAATCAGTCCATTCATATTTTCATATCACCCTGCCTGTCACTCTGGCCACCTGACCCTTTTCTCTACATACGGGGATTTATAAACTGTGCAAACCTCTCTGTTCTCCTTTCATAACCTCTTTCTCCCTCCATGGCGATGTCCCTCGCTCCCATCCCTCGCTCCATCCCTCGCTCCACAGTGTGTGATAATACAGGCTTAATCCCTCCCTCCTCTCAATCCCTCCGTTGAATGAAAGAAAGGATATAAGCACATTACAAATCTCATTACTAGGCTTTAGGTACGCCTCTGTGCATGCCTATGCTGCATAAAACTACCTCATCAGCTGTTTACAGTAGGTAAGAGGGGCAGGTACACAGAGGGCGTCTGTCTATAGAACACCTCCGCAGTTTGTGCAAACTGCAAGTGTGTGATTTTCTAGTGCATGTGTGTGTGTGTTTGCTGTCATTTAACAAGTGAGGTGAGCAATGAGAGCTACGGAATTTGCATAAGTCGACAAGTGGTGGCTAAGAACAGAGAAACATTCACTCACATGGAGACAGACATGCACAGCTCATTACTCTGTCCTATTCTATTACATTCTGCGCACAGTTTTAAGATGTCAGATGTGATTAGTTATGCCTGATTATGATTCATATTCACATTATTCTGTTATAAATTCATGTTTACCGGGCACGCTCCGGTGTGTGCTGAGGCAGAACAGGGTGCTGATAAACATGTCAGATTGACACAGCTGACTATTTCGTTGTTGTCAAAGGGGGCAGCTGCATTAATTTATGCCAGTTTGCACCACTAACTAAAAATAAAAAAACAAAAAACAGGGAGCTGAGTGAAAAGAACAAGCGCACCACTGCGAAATGACCAGAGGCCTGGGATGCGATCAAGATAAAGAAGCCACATGTTCTAGGTATTTCTATGCTTTTCTTAAATATAAGTAATAGTCAAAATGAGCATCTGTCACTAATTGTTATTACAAAATGAATGTTTCATTAATATTCCAGCTTTAGCTTAACCTTTAAAAAATTCACCAAGGCATGGGTTAGTGTATAAAAAGCCAGATACACGCACACACACAGGCAAACGCACAGACACACACAGCTCTACTCCAGAGACCATAAGTAGCTTCACCAAAGAGTCCAGCTTGGCCGCTGGCCTTTCCTGCAAGACTCCAGGGGTGCTGGCGCAGAGCAGGGTGAGAAGTGGAGAACTTCTCCACAAACAATGAGCTATACTCTCTCACCACGGTACTCACAGCTCAGCAGAGCACTCTGGGCCAAAACCCCTTTCCTCCCCGAGTGCTAAACTGAGCCATTTAGGAAGGCCTTCTTGCCTACAGCTATCAGACGTTTCGACAGTCCATTTGTCATTCTGCGGATGCTCTTATCCAAAGTGCCCTATGGAACCACAAGAGTTTACATTTTTAGCATCTGTGGCCCTGGAGAAATGAATCTTCTAACCTTTGCAGTGGCAGTGCCCGGCTTTGTTATTCAAAATATAACAAATGCGGTGAAAATGATGCACTGGGATGTTACGGTAACAGACTGCATCTTCTAGTGCTCATTCCTTTTTCTGCATTAATGTAGTAAAGTATCTAATGCTGGTTGTGTTGTCGCCTCTAAACAAACTGCTTCTACTGTAACTTGCAACTGGGTTAGCAGAATAATGTGAGAGGGAGTGTGAACTGTGCAGTGTGAAATGCTGAGCTGCTTTTAGGGTGCATACCCATGGTGACCGCAGGAACAACTGGATCTGTGGAGGAGGGTTTAGCTTTGACTGGGATGGGTGTGGTTGGTCCATTTACCATCACGTGACCTGCACAGAAGTATAAAAATAAGAGTTATTCACACAATTCAGATGCACCCAGTAACCTATAAGCATCTGTGAAGGTGGGGAAAAGACATTCATAATTGTTACAGTATAAAACAGCAGCAGATTCTCTGCGTTGACCTAATGTGTTGTAGTCAGAACTTGTTCTACACTTGTTTTGACACTAAATGAGGCCCAGTTTGAATTTTTAAAAATCATATGTACACTAGTTAAGCACACTTATTTTTAAACACTCACATAGTATATTTTCTAGTTAAAATGTTGGTATTAGACTAATCATATACTACATTCCCGTGCACTGAAATTGCCATCGTCAGCTTAACTAATGCATACAAAGTGTGTGATGGGACATGTTACATATGAATATGTGTTACTCAGAAACACTGCTGTAAATGATAAGGGATTGGCCTATGTTTATTAAAAACAATTGATTCCTGGTTATACTTTTGAGAGTGTGTGTGATTGTGCGAACGCTGTACACTGACCCAAGTAGTGCAGTAGTTTCTGGGCTCGATTCTGAGTGGGTTTGAGGTTGAAGAGTTCCTGATTCTCGTCGATGAACTGGGTGTCCACCGTGGAGTGGAGGAACTGGTGGTTGGACAGAACATTCTGGAGGAATGGGATGTTGGTCTGGAGACAAACAGATATGGAGTAATTAGCATTTTTCTAATCTCTTAAGAGCATTTACAGTTTTTTTTCTCAAACAGCTCTTGGTCAAACTAAAAGCAAATATAAAAACGGAGAAAAACAACACATTTTGTAAAGAGAAACTAGAGACTCAACACAGCAATCGCTTTGCTCTAGTTTTATACTAAAAAAATTAATCACTTTAAAGAAAAGACTGCAGTTCGTTTGAAGAAAAACATTTAAGAGCAAGGTGTTAGACATTTGTGAAAGTGCACACAAAGCACACCTACACACTGGTAAACACTGAAGCAGTGGCATCACACAAACCGCATTAAAATAGCAGCAGGCTCAACACAGCACAATCTCAGCTGCAGCAGACACACGCTCCGAGCAGAGGCAGAAAGTCAACTGTTGAAAGTAATTACCTTCCGTTTCTATTTTGTTGTTATTTGTTTTCCCTCAAAAGTATGATCATGCCAATTAAGCTCTCCAAATTAACAAAGAGGGAGAGAGAAAAGAGACGAGATGTAATTGTTGTAGTTAATTTCATTACTTGATTTGTTGTTAGATTTTTTTTTCCACTCGTGTAAGCCAATCTCAGTAATGTGGTTAAGTTTGCTTTGAATTGTTGTAGGAGGCAGAGAAAGAGAAAAGGGGGAGTAAATGGAGACACCGACAGAAGGAGGGAGGTAGAGAGAGAACAGCAAGGAAGGATAGAAAGGGAGTGTAAAGCTGGAAGGACGGAGAAATGAGGCTGTGCTAATATGTTCTCGAAGCAGATTCAGATGCATTTACGGTCCCCAAGGGACAGTTGGGAGTGAAGAAATGTCAACTGTGTGACAAGATGATGTCTCAAGTCAAACGCACTGTGTGTTAAGTGGCATTTTCAAGAAGAGAAGCCCCTGCCTCTCATGACCCAACAACCGAGGACTGCTTTCATTTACAAATAATAAAAATAAAATACGCCAGACTGCACAACAACGCAACATCCTTTTAGGTATAACCACACGCAAACACGAGCCACAGACAGACCGTATTTAAAGCCAGACATCAGGCATTTAGTCAACAGTCAAACAGTGACTTTAAATGGTACAACACACTCACTCGAGAATCCCATAATTAGGAGTAGGTGGTTGGGCAACAAACAAACCACACGGACACAACCCGATTATCGCTAAAATAAGATACATTTCAGCCCCTGGTTTTGCACATTACAGATATGAAAATACATGTGTCGATTGAAGCTTCAAAAAGGTAAATGAGAAATAACTGGAGGTATTGAGAGAGCCAATGTGGGCATCATCTCTCTTCCTTTGTACTATTTACCAGTAAAACTGTATTAAATGTAAACTGAACCTCCACACGTCAGGAAAAATAAGCAGCTAGATACTGTTCTATAGATATTGTTGTATGGATGTTGTTGTATTGAACATTTTTATTGAATCAAAATCAAAGATAGCCAAATGCAGACTGGCAATCCATGTTGGTGCAAATTAATGTGGCCACAAACATTTGATACTGTGCCAGCACCGCACACACACTGTGGAAAGTGAAAGTGTCTCAGTTTGCAGTAGAAGTAATGTGAGAGCCAGAGGAGCCACTTTCATTGTTTTCACATCTTATAGATGTGGCATCATATTTATCCTACAGACCTGAGACTATTCCCAAAAGTACATTGCACACCTTTTTATTAAATGTGTTATTGTGGAGAGATGCAGGTGACTGATTCAGCACCAGTACCAGTGTAGATATTTGTTTACAAAAGTTTGACCACTAAGAAAATTTCCAAATTTTCAGTTTTAAGTTTTCGACATTTCTCCTATATTCTCACACTCACCTGAAATTCTGTGCA
This sequence comes from Channa striata, assembly GCA_033026295.1. Lineage (NCBI taxonomy): Eukaryota > Metazoa > Chordata > Actinopteri > Anabantiformes > Channidae > Channa > Channa striata. Next base: position 30,191,200 of record CM065168.1, on the reverse strand, counting down.
GAGTGAAGTGGATTATGGCAGAACAGAATGTAGCAGAGACTGAGGGCTGGGAACATAAAACCGGTATTTCATAATATGATCAAAAATGATGTGCAGCACCACCTGAGTAAAAAGTCTTTCATTTGTATCCAAGAGGGAGATTCTACTGACAGCAAATATTTGCTGCACTATACCAGAAAGTACTTCAAATACAAGGTCAAAGGTTGAGAAGAAACAGAAAAATGTAAAAATGAAAGAGGAAAATGTGATGTGTGTTTGTTTTCTGCTTCTTTGAAGAAGTTTTTGATATGGCCTATGTTTTAGCAGCACAAGTTTGGAAATTTTCCTAATCTGTCTACGTTTGATGTCATCTTCATCTATAATTTATACGTGTAAACAAACTTCATTAAAAATCGAAAAAAAAATGGAGAGAAAGTGAGACGGAATGAGTGACAAATAACACAGACATTATTAATGAAAGACTGGAATAATGGAGAGGGAAGCTACAGACACTAATAATACACAGAGGTTTGTCCTTTTCCTCTCTGCTGTACCAGATCAATGTGTTCATTATCAGGCTGCTCGGTATGCCTGTGGCTACCACACACACACACACACACACACGCAGTCCCTTCACTCGCTCTCTGTTTCCGTAATGATGTGAACAGTACCCCTCCTCTCGTCTCCCCTCACTCCTCTGCATCTCTTCTTCTTGTGTTTTTATTCGGCTCTCAGTGATATCACACACACACACGACAGAAGCCCTTCCCTGATTTGGATGCCCTGTAACAACTGCTTGGCTACAGCTCTCAGAGCTATGGGCACAGCATGCTAAACACACACACGTGTTCCTGACGCTAATGATTGTGGCTCATGCTCCCAAATGATTTTCAGATTGCCAACGTGAACATCCACAGGCCTTTGACTTCTCGATTAGCTTTAGTGGCAGAGTAAACACGTCTATAAAGCCTGTTTCACATATGAACTCGGGACAACATGAGGATAAGTCAGCGGAGTTTATACACTGTACGTAACGAACAGCGGGAGATTGTCCGCTCAAATACGGCATCAACTCAACATTTCCGTTGATGAAATATTTAACCACTTTGAAGTAGCAAAAAATAAATAAAAAAATAAAATAAAATCACCTTATGTTCGGAGCTGCTCTGAATGTTGACACTTCTATCTTTGTAGACTATGCTTTTTATTTATTTTTGGAGAATCTTTCTAGGTAAACACAATAACACTGGCGAGTGTATTCGACTGCAAACAGATCTGTAAACTGATAGAGGGCTCCAGATCAAACAGTTCATCCTATTTTATGGAATAACACTACTGCACTTGCATCACTTTTCCTTTTGCTTGAAGAGAGCTGATATAAATCCCTGCTGTATTTCATGTTTAAGCCTGAAGTCTAGTTGTGTCCTTTCACTGCAACTAATCTGGAGTCAAACACCTTGCTGTGCAATCCTCTTTACTCATGCCACTCTCAATGTGAGGACGACCAGCAAACAGTGGACAAAGAAAACAGGGAGACAACCACCGGTTTTGCTGAATTCCCAGAGCAGAAGGGGCTGCGGTTTGGTTGGTATAACAGTTGTCTGCAGACCCGTCAGTTGCCTCCTGGTTCCCACTGGCTCCATGTTAAATAGTTCTTGGACAGTAGTTTGTAAAAAAAAAAAAAGCTGGTCTGTTCATCATTAAATGGTCTACAGCCCTCGCATCTAAAACTTCTGGACACACTGACATTTCTATTTTATAAGTGATGTCCACTAATCTGTTAGAGGCTTGCAAGTGGGCTACAGATAATCCCAGGTGAGACTGGGAGAGAGGCGGATGTAAACTATCATAGAGTTAACATCTCCTGTAGAGACAACTAAAATTCAATGCGTTTGCAACCACTTGAGTAACTTTCTTGGTGTAGCTGATTTCTTAACAGTCCTGTAAACGGGAAAGAATGAGTCATTAACGGGGTGATGCCGCCTCAAGTCTGTATGTGTGTGTATGTGGATTTCCAGTAATGAGGTTCCTTAAGTGGACAAACACCAGTCCCTGGAAGCGGATTTCTCCGTGATCCCCAGTCACCTAAGTCCATGTCTACGCAGCCATTCACACCTAATCTGCATCTGTTTGGACTGTGGGAGGAAACCTGCAGGGACAACCAGCCCTCAGCCTTCAGCGTTGACCGCACTTCTGTCTCAATACATCACGCTGCTTAGCATTTTCTAGTGATCATCACTTGCAAATACTTCATATTTGCCACTTTATATAGCCAAAGAAAAACACACTGTTCTCCAAGTTTTGTTATGTCCATTTCCTGAGGCTACTGTAGATGTGCTTTAAGCACAACTGGATACAAAAGAGAGTCAAAGAGAGAACAAGGGCCGTTTTTGAATTGAAAATTTGGGATTTCTATTCACGCTAGCATTACACACACAATGATCTCCGTCTTACCCCAACACAAACACTGCCTCCCTCTGTCACACACAGCCTCCATGCTCCCTCGGTGATTAGGAGTTGAATAGGGGAGCTGTCAGGTCATTCATCTTTTCTTTCCTTCCCTCCTCTGTCTTCCCTATCCCCATCCGTCACGCCTTAACCACTGGCCCGGACACATAAACAAGATCAACGCACACACAAAGCCGGAGGAACCTATGTACACACACTTGCACAGACATGTAGGGGATCTCTCACCCTCGTATTGGCTACAAATTTACTCAAGCTGACAAGACATGCCCAAAATAAACAGACACACACTCCCACCTCTGCCTTTTACAGAAACCCAAAGGCAGGAACCTAGCAAATGTATACAAACCCAAGCAAACATTTATGAAGCAAGACTCCCAGGAACCCAAGGCTTAGGATCCAACATACCTTTTCTAACAAGCAAACAATCATCCACGTGGAAAACAACAGCAACCAAAAAAAAAAAAAAAAAAAAAACGCTGCTGTGACATGGTGGTCTCAGATAGCTGCTAATGACTTTGCCACAGTTCACTGATTGGTTTGTGTGCGTCTGCGTTCTTGTCTTTGCATCTTTATCTGAGGATGATTGCAATATTTTATGTCAAGGCGACAGCACTGATCATCACATTCTGTTCTCATGTGACAAACAACTGTGATCGCATTTCTTCCTCCATTTCTTTTTTAAAATCCAATGTCACGGCCTAATTCCTAATTCCCTGCTCAATGTCTCTGTCCTCTAATTTCAAACCTCTTGTCCTCTTGCTCAAAGTAAGCATTGACTATTCATTGTGCCAGCCACTGAATATTACAATTGGCCTTTGCAGCCATAAAATATAAATCAGAAAATGTTTTTAGTGCCAAAGGAACAGCTACAGTGGTTTGAACACTGAACAGTCTTGCTCACACACACACACACACACACACACACTACACCTCTGGCTTGCAGGGCTCACTACAAAGATAACAGATTTCTGAATGAACATTTCATAGCTGTGCCTAAAAATTTATTTTTAGTCTGTGCTTGACATGGAACTTAAATGAAAAAAAATCAGATTGCCAATACCCGACTGAAAAGTGATGGCTAGAAATATTTCCATTGTAAATAAGCTCACGAGACATGAATAAGTCTGCAAAAGATGGATAAATAAATAAAATGGCTAAGGCTATCTTGTTTGGGTGATTTTGCACGCTAGTCTCAGCATGCATCCGAGTACCTGAGGTTTCCATGAAACAAAGAGCATGTAATCCAGCTATGATCCCCTATTGATTTGTGAAATACTTAGAAAAGATATGCAGAGGAAAAGGAGGAGGGAAAATAAGTAATATTCTTTGCGATACATCATACAGGGACAGTGCTGAGCTATTTCCAACTCTGCAATAGGAGAATGCTCAATTGTGCTAGCAACGTTTCAAGTTGCCTTTATGGGAGCTGGCGCTGGCCAGGGTCCTGAACTTGACAGACATTTCACACAGGACATTATTCGGGACACTCTTGCCAAGACATTTGTGGCATGATTACAGTCTTCAATAGAAGGAAATGAAGCTTAAGATCTAAAACAACAGTAACTTGTCTGCAGGCTCACCATTCTGACTTTCATATATTACACAATATAAAATTATTGGAAAACCATGCGGTGATTTGTCAGTTTCCCCCTTGTAACAGCAATCTACAAGGAAATGCTTCATAGCTATAAATGTTTGCAAGTGCTCGAAACTAGAAAGGCTCACATGTCAATGCCAGCTGATTTACAGTGGTTGCTAAAGTTCACACTGTCCATCTGGGAAATAAGAACTCACAAGCTGAACCCGGAAATGAGATGAGATGCATTAAAGAGGAAACAAAAAAAAGGAAAAATTTCTAGACACAGACACGAGTACTATTTGTATGCTCTAAATTTTTTTGTTTTAATAAATTCATAATTACCATGCAAGAATAGTTTCTTTTACTCCCAGTGAAGATACATTTATGTGTTTTCTTTAAACAGTGTGACTCAGACTCGTCTTGTCTCACAAAATGGCCTGCTGAAGTCGCTAAAAGAAGACCTTCTCAGACTCTTTCAGGGACCCTGAGACACAAGTTTATTAAAACAGATTGCTACTTAGTGGTATTCTGGGAATCCTTAACAGTAGGCCTGTGACGCATTAAATGACTCGTGATGTACTCAAAACCCACCGTGTGTGTCTTCTCACACTCTGTTAACAGGTGCTTGGTCTTCACTGGTAATTATAGTTGAACTCGATCAACTCCCTCTTAGTACGAATGAATAAGGAGGAAGAATTCGATCAAACACCTGAACTCAAAAATCTGACAACTCGGTCTTTACAACCTTTTTTTTTTTAATGATGCAGCGACACAGTATCTTCCATTGTTAGGTTATTATATGTGAAAACAAACATCTCACCCCACAAACACAAACCACTGAACCAGAGATCCTCAGAGTTTTGAGACAGCACAAAACAGCAGGGAATCCTTCAACATTTTGGAGCCTGGGGAAAACATTAGGAATGCATAGTTTCGCACTAGGATCCCAGCTCAATAAACCTTATTACTACTTCTATCACACAAACATCCCCCTAAAGCAGGACTGGAGCCTATTTGATCTAAAATTATAGCATAAACTGATATTGTGCTATAAAACAGTGTGGCTGCTCAACATGGCGACATTGCTCCAGATATGAAAAGACGATAATCTCTAACGATTATAAACAGATAGACACTGGGAGACAGCATTGCTAAAGACAATTATGGCCCCCACTAACTTTAAAGGATATGCTCCAGTTGTTTTTTATTTATGCACAGCAGAGCAACAGTCAAGGTAAACAAGAAGGTTATGCTAGTAACACAGAAATGTCATGTTTATACGGTTTAATCACTATTACATTAAATAAGATCCAAAAGTCCAAATAATCTTTTACCAGGAAGACCATCACGTCAAACTCTTCATTTCACTTTACACTCAGCAGTTCTGATAATACCTCAAATGGCGGTTCATTTCATCGACCATAACTTGCTCACCTGTCAAAAGTGAGATTCGTTTTGTGGTTGATGTGTAGTTTAATATCTCTTTCACTACCACCAGCTCCGCAGCAGGTTTCACCAATGTGTTATGAATGTTAACTTGCCAACAGGAGTCACTGGAGTATTGATAATGAACAAACTCCCAGCATGCCGGTGTCGATTAAAGCTTTTGAAAATGTTTTTAGCTCAGGAATGAAACATGAACTTCGTAATCTTGCTGTGAGACCTCAGTGCGGGGAGACCCAGGGATGGATTATAGCAAAATGAAACTCACTACTGATAAATCACAACAAAATGCTTTCATTTCCTCTGAGGGTCATGATCACTTGTTTCAAAGGTTCATTTAAACTGTTCATTTTGCTTTCAAACTTAAAGCTACTGTAGTTCCTAACATACAGACTAATGTTAGCCATGTTATGTGATGTTAACCATCACCTAAAAGTATGATTCATAACAATACACAAACCTATTAAATGCAATGAACAGTTCTGCCCCAAGTCATTCTTTACTCTTACTTCAGGATATACACAGATAAGCATGTATTATGGAATTACTTCTACCTGCTATGTCTAAAACAATGGCTGTGACTCGTGTTTGATATAGATTAATAGTTTAAAGAGATCCTGAGGCCATGGTATTTTGTAATATGGAGCAGAGTAGCACTTTGATTTCATGTACAAGGCCACTGTTATAGTTAAAATACCCTCAGGAAGAATCGGACCAAAGAATATATACCTAAAGTTGCAGTACACTAAAAGAAAGGTGGAAGATCACTTGATTAAAAACAAATGGTGACCTTTAAGTTGTTAGAATTAATATAAAAAAATAAAAACATACAGTTGCATGCTGCCCACCTGTCTAGTTAATATGTACCAACTACACCCACAAAAATTATATAGTGAACCATTTTAAACCCACTGGCACCGGGTTTGCTCTAACATGACTATATACTCTACATGCCTTGAAAATAAAAGGACTGTTTTCCTACAGTAAAGTGAATGGGGGTCTTCTTAACAACGCAGGCGTCCGACCGGCAGATTAATCACGACAGTAAACTAAAAGAGGTTCGAAATGTTCAGCAATAAACGAGTACCATATTTGCCTGGTATATTTTTGCTACACAGTTGCAAATCCATAACAGCTTTAGGAATAAAAAGCTTCAAATGTTACACAATGTTAGGTCACGACACAAAAATGATTTAGTTAAGGTTATTTGGGTTGAACATTGCCTGTTTATGTGAAACAGGAAACTAACTGGAGTTGCAAAGTCTTGTTTTTTCAGGCTCCATTACCAGCCACACGTGTCGACTTTTTCACCTTTAACTCACACGACTGACTGCATCTCTTAAACCGCTGCCGTCATAAGTCACGCTGCTTTAATAGAGAGCGCTTAGAAAAGACTGCGTCTTCTTACATCTTCATTAGCTTTCTTACTCCAATAAAGCAAGCATCTCCAATAAATGTTTTAATTGCTTCAGGGTTACTACATGTGACAAGTGTGTGCAAAACAGGATTCAGTGAGTCATACTGTATGTTGTTTATTAGGGATCCAAGTAAAGCATTGTGTCTCATGAGCGTTTATCATATTCAGCATGGGGGTTGCTGTGAAACAATTCAACCACGTCCATTTACTGCACTAACAGGGTAATGGCCTAAGTCTCAACAAACTGTTCTGTCAAATAAATGCATCTCCTCTAATGGGCTCTCCGTATCGATGACTACTGTCCATAGTGAAAAGGGGATTCATCTGTGTATTTACGCTAATACATTTTAAGTCAGGATAGCTTGGCTCCCATTTAAAAATCTAACTAAAATAGAAATGTTGACTTTAATCCTTGCCCTAACATCTATGGTGCGGGATGATGCCTTTAATGCCAGTCCAGCCCAAGGGAGCCCAAAACACAAAATGACTAACATCTGCCTCTTATTTACAGAATGTACTATAACTGTCTGGATTTTCTCAGCACAGAACATCATGCATTATTTATTGGAATACTTTTATAGCCTCATCATGGTTGCCTGTGATTTTCTAGTAAGTATTTATAGTCTTTCACGTTCGGTTTTTAATGCTCTTTGATCAGGGTTCCTGCTCCTCCTCCTACTACTCCGTGTGTGTGTGTGTTTGTGTGTGTGTGTGTTCCAAACGGCACACACCTAAGCTCAAGTGCCCTGACCATGGTGCTGAAATGGCTGTCTGGTAGCAGACGCTCAAAGTAACGGACCTTTATAACCCTTAACGGCAGGAAAAGCACGAGTGAAACTCATTTACTTGTGCTGGTAAGCTATGCCAGTGAACCAGCATGAGCAACACCAGGGCTCTGGCAATAGCACACTTATAAGTCAGTGTAGCTTTTTAGCAATGATATACCCGGATGGAACAAGTCATAGGTTCCAACTGCGAGAAATGTCCATTAGATACGTTTACTTACCCATAATGTGATTAGAGCTAAACGAGCTTGAGCCAATATAAACATGCTCTTGTTTTTTCTACTCGCAGAGAGAGAAAAAGCCACGTGAAATTTAAGCTGTGTTATTTAAGGGCATTTCACCACCTTAGTCCAACTATCACTTTCCATTGGTGTTTTAATAGCATTTTCAAAACCCATGGCACTGCTCGGAGACAGATGCCGAAAATATCAGCTGGTGAGACACTTGAGTCTGCTCTTTCAGGGCACCGTCTTGATGAGGACTCTAGGCTACGAAAACTTTGTGGCCTTAAAGTGCAAGTTACTCAGTAGTGCATCTTTCATTGAAGTCATACATGCACATACTGTACAATATTGAAAGCAAAACTCGAGATGAATTGTGGTCCAACGGACAGCCACAAGGAAAACCTATTTAAACAAGAAGCGATGGATTAATTCCACTGGTAATATTCTGCAATGTAATCAATTCAACATGCAAGACATCAAGGAAGGATCAGCGGACTAGTTCCAGAGGCTCATTATTAGACATAATCTGATCATTCTTTTCTGTAATACATGCAAACGTCTTGCGTTTCAGACAAAAACTAATGCCAAAGAAGTGCAACTTACATCGGGGGAAACAAACAAAATCTCATTTGCCATCTTTTCATTTGCACCTCCCGGCTTTGTACTGTATTTCAACACTTTACAGCCTTTTTCTAACACCTCATTGCATTCCTGTACAGACCCATTTATGTAGCCCCACACACTAAGCTCCCTTTTATCCATTTTTCCTTTTGTTATTTCCACTGAAACTTGCAGAAGCACAAAAAGCATTAAAGCAACTCACTCTTGAAAACATTGGCTTACGTGTTTGATTTTCTTTCTTTAACCTGCATCCCTTAAGTCATTTCTGCCCTGTGTCTGCACATTTCAGAGTATTTATCAAGGTTTTACACTTAAAGCAGCACAGACAAATGAGGCCCGGCATGTTTATCTCGTACTTCATTGATGACTGCCCATGGCTGGTAAAGTGTAGTGCCAGCAGTAACGGGGAAATTATTTAAAGACACCATTACTGATGTAGGAGAAATAAATAAAAGAATGACATGCAAACGGTTCCAAAAGCAAAATTAGAAGACAGTCTTGTGTGGCTGTGGTGTGCATGTGTGCGACTGTGTGTGTCTGTCCTTGTCTCTCATTATACCTAGATTGAGACAAATGGAGGGGGATCTGCCCTTCGATTTAAACCTCCACACCATTTACCCCTGACATCACAGTGCAGCCAGACAGTCAGTGAGTGTATATGTGTGTGTGCGCGTTTTTCATTTTGCTTTTTGTGGTGTGTGTCTCTCTAACTACAGGGTGTGCTGGCCATGTCCTGATTTGTGTCATACCATGGTGTGTTTGTGTGCAATCACGTCAATCTGCGTGTGGGAGTCTATCTTCAATAACGTGTGGGTGCGTGCGCATGCAAATAAACTGGCTGAAATGTATGCGCGACGTTTGCCCACGTGTGAAAAGTGTGTGAGAGAAAGACAGGATGCAGGCATTTGACACACTGCTGATTATGTGTGACATGCTTGTGTGCATTTGTATTTGTGTGTTATTCTGCCGTCTATATTTAGTCAACGTGTGTCACAAACTCATTGTGACTCATTTCTACACACTAATGATTTGTCCTAACGTGATGATAAACCAGTTAAAAAAACAGATTACAAAAGGGTTGATATGTTCATTTTTACTACAAACATGTGAAGTTATTTAAAACACCTTCCCATGATCCCACTCGTCACATCCACACAAGTATATGACTGCATTTGCTTTTCAATGTTCCGTCTTCTGAAATCAAGCCCAGCTGTAGTATGAGAGTCAATCGGTCCACTCAGGGCATCGAATACTGTGTGAAAGCCTGCGGTGTCTCAGATAAGTCAAGGGATGCACAGGCTTTGACCTTTGATTGTTTGGAAAGGGGAGTTTCACCCAACAACCTTTAGCAATGAATTTCTGCAGAACTGCTCGTGTTCTCCGAGGCTGTCACGTAAGGATTCTGCAGTACCTCTTTAAATTAAGATAACGTATGGAGAAAATAAGATTATCTATACTGAAAACAGGAAAAAGGTTGACATGCTGAACTGTAACTTTACAATGCACATTATTCATCTGTAACAAACAATATCTGAAACGCCATTTGTCAATACCTTTGGTGTGAGGTGTTAATGTGCATCCAGATGAGCCACATAAATATTTGACACAGATGTTTCCAGTTTGACATTACTAGTGACTTCACTAGTGAACCAATTTAAGAAAAAAAAAAGGCAGATGGGGTTGTTGAGCCCTGGGTCAGTAGGCCGACTCCCCTGCAACTGTTTTCACTTTCAGAGCTAATTTGGCCTGACCGAACCGGAGAAGGTCTGCCCTCCTTCTGATCAAGAGCAGAATTACTCAGAATGAACTAAAGAAGATCTTGCCAATCTCTCTGCTTAGTTCTCAGGCAGAGAGTGAAAAAGTCTCTCCCCTGTGCAATCAACTTTAACGGGATTGATCTGTGGACACTGCAATGTTCTAACGAAATTTCTGACCCTAAGCCAACAGATTTCTAGTTGCTCGTGATATTTCTAAAAACATGTCATACAATTCTCATGCCTCATATGTAAAGCAGAAACTTTGTCAGCAATATGATTTTCTCCTGACTGGTGAACTTGCTTCATCCATCAGCCAGCAGTAGGTCACGCCATTTATTTCATTCAGCAAGGTCACTCTTTCTGACAAAAAAAACTGGGTGCCAAACCACTGGAGGTTTGATTAATTGTGAATCAACGAACTATAAATCCAAGCTCTGTAAACTCTACAACACAATTAAGGGGAAATTATGTATCAAACTTGTCCTTGCTGGACCTTGCTTTGAGGGAGGTCTGGCTGGGTAGGTTAAAAATACACTGACCCACAGTAGGAAAAAAAATGACGGTAAAAAAGGGAGAAAGTGGGATGACGAGTAAATGCTTGGAATGGAGATTTAAAGAGGAAGGTGAGACATATTGAGAAATATTTAGAAGATTGAAAAGTCAATGAAGAACAAAAATCCTCGGTGAAAAGTGAGATGCATGAAAAACTAAGCCATCCGTAGCAAAATCCAAACCTCTGTTCTACTCTTCTTTTCAACATCATTAGTTCCCATCTTTTGGATTTCTTAATTCTGACGTCTAGTATGTCTGATGTTCTACATTCTGCCTGCACCCACAGATGGTTCCTATTAAACAGCCATTTCCAACAGCTATCGGCACAGTGGGGAAATCAAGTGCTCGACCACCGTTTGAAGTCGTATCGGCTACACTTGTTCCTATCGCCATGCAATCACTCCATCCACTTCTTTCTATCTCTCGCTAACCCCTCTCTTCCTCACTTATCTCCCTTATGCCCCTAGAAATCTTCGGCCTCCTATCTCGTCTCTGCCTCTCTTTCCTTACACATTGCCACTCGTGCTCGCTCTCTCCTAATCATTCTGCTTCTCCTCACCTCTCATCCTGCTCTGATCTAAAACTGCTCAAGGCATTAAAGCTTCACTTTCCCATGTCATACCAGGCAACTTTTGTCACCCCGTGTTCCTATACTGGAGGTAAAAGTAGTAAAAGCTACTGTAGAAAAATGCTCTTAGAATAACCGATTATCAAAATTTGACAGACGCAAATGAGAATCAATTATACTTTTGTCAAAATGTAGACATTCAAGTAGTCGATATGTAAAACGTCCCTTCCTGAGTGCTAATATGATTTATGTACAAACAGGAATAAAGTTTTCAGGCTGTGAGAATATTATTCAACACAGCTAGTCTCTTTCTGTGAAGCTGCTTTTTAAGTCTAATTTTGAGACGATGTAATTGATTTCAATTCAACACTAATGTACTTTAAATGCTTTATTCTAGATTGTAAATGGATAACAATATGTCAATATCTTATGTTGTTTTTTAAAGAAAATGTTGCCCAAAATGTGCCCAAAACTCTTAATGTCACATTTATGTAAGGGAAGCAAAAAGAATAAATTAGCATACCATGAAAACGCTCTGGCAACGTATCACTAAGCAATAATGCCGTGCAGCACTTTCCATCACTGCCCTCCCTGACCATTATTCCTCTTCCCTTTTTTAGTTCTTCCATTTTCTTTTATCCTCCCTCCAATTCCTTATATCTTCCAATCTCCCCTCCTCATACACCGGTCCAGCTTTCTTTCTTCGCCCTCACTCTCCTGCATCCCTCGTCTTTCCAACCCCCACCGTTTCTCTTACTCCTCATCTTCATGCCTGTCTTGTGCACGCATTCTATCTCTCTCAGTCCGAGGCATGACGCCGCCGGAGACAGATCACAGTTCTCTCCTCTGCTCCTCTTTGGAAATGAGACACTTTTGTGCAAGATATGGACAAAGAAAAGGGAAAAGATGCAAGTAAATGGACAGACGAAGAGGGGAGTTGACTGAGTAGAGGCAGGACAAGTTTAAAGAAAAAGAAGAAATGGAAACAACCTCCCTGAAGGAGAGAGGAAATTTCTAAAAATACAAGCTGGCTTACTCCCTGCATTCTGTTATTTTCTCTCTCTCTCCTTTCTTTTTTTGCCATGTCCCCTTCTTGATTCAGTACCTGTTCTGTGGGATTAACATGACTTAAAATTCAATCAGCCTACAGCCTGACAGAAGAGCGAAAGAGGAGGCAGATAGAGCGCTGCAGCTGTCGAGACCGAGTGAGGGGTTGACCAACGGGAGGGGGGGGAGAAAGAGAGAGAGAGACAGAGCAGGATAGAGAGAGAGGGAGATGGGTGTTTTTCCACGGAGCTGAGCGAGCGAGCGAGAGAGAGAGCGAGAGAGAGAGATACGGAGACAGAGAGATGTGACGGCTTCAGGAGTCGCGGTGGAATGATCCGGAAAATAAGGTTAGTAATTTCACCTTTTTATCTAGTAGAGGGGAATAAAAATGTTAGATAAGGATGACAGAGGCAGATGAAGACTTGAAACTTAAAAATGGATGAAAAGGCACCAAATAACTGCAAAGTGAACACTGGAGGATGAGAAGCAGATAAACAGATTTAGACCCAAAGAAATGAAAATAAAAAAACGAGGATATTTTAGGAAAAATCTGGCAAAGATGCTGCACGTATGTAGCTGCAGCACTAATGTACAGATGAACGCGCCGAGGAACACACTCACAAACAGGGTGTGAGTGCACAGTTTTAGACCAAGATAATGAGATTGTCTTCTTAAAGGTGTTGGCTTCTGGAGTTTGACTGATATGCAAAAGAACGGTAGTGACGGGGGGAGTCAGACTTATGAACTACCTAACATTTGCAGCACTGATCACTAGCAGAGTTGTTTCACCGGGGTTGCATATCTGTTTGACGGGGAGAAAGCAAGAGAGATGCAGAGACCGTGTGCGGGAGAGTATCGCTGCACAAGTACTTAGTCGATGTGTGTGGTAGTAGCGACGGTGATAACGGTGGAGCTGGTCTGCCAACATGTGCGAATGCGTAGCATGGCTGCGTGCGCGTGTGTGCTCCTGAGTGCGTGTATGTGAACAACAACAGGCCAGTGCAGCCTGCTGAGAGGTGTTAAGAGGGTCTAAGAACTATTGATTCTATTTGACAGACAGGTGAGTGAGAAGGAGGGAGATGGGAGTTCCAGAAGGGGAGGGGGTGGGGGGAGCAGAGAGGTGGGTAGGGGTTTTTTAAAGAGGCCATAAGGGAGGACTGACAGGAGAAGATGAAGAAAGAGAAATGGGTGAAAGTGCCCCAAGGGAAGAGGGGTGGGCCAAAAATAAATTGATAATGGCCCAATGGCTTATGTGAGTTCAGTAAAGAAGGCTTTAATGGAACACAAGTACAGCGACAATTCATTCTCCTCACTCTCTCTGCAGGTTCTCTCCAGCTAATTGCCAAGTCTCCGTTTCAGCATCTTTCTCCAAGGTCATCTATGAATGACTAATTCCATGTAGGACAACAAAAAGACTGAGTGAAGAGTGAAGTACTGTGACACACCGGGAAATTACTTTGGACAGCAAGGAGAGCGAGAGGAAGGAAAAGGAAAAACGACACAATGTGAGAAAGAATGCAGCGATAGGAGAGAAAGGGAAAGAGAGATGAATAAATAAGAAGCAAGGAGACTGTGCTGCTGATCAAGGGTGAGGAAGAAAAAGGAGAGCGGGAGCAAGAGAAGGGGGGGAAGGAGAAAGGAGGACGGGAGGTGACGATCACTGCTGACTCCAGGATTCCTATTCTCCCCAACAAACAGCTCGAGACATGAGAGAAGTCGAATACCGTCATGTGGAAATCATATTAAAAGACCATAAACAGGATTTCAAACAAAGTGGAGTCCCGATTTTTTTCCTCTAACCAAGGTCTCCTTGGATTGAGCAAGATATTCTGGATTTTCCAGGTTTTCTTCATCTATAGAAGCCTAAGAGGATTTTGTAGGACTGGAATTTCTGCAACTCTGGTTTTATGACACTGTCCTACATCTACTTCCTTTTAATGTGAGAGGGGGCGTGTGTGCGTGTGGAGGGGAGTAGGACAGGTTTCAGCTGAAACATCAAACCCTAGCCCAAAACAAGGAGAAACACCTGGGGCGAAATCTGTGCTAAACATCCACATTACACTCACTCTCTCTCACACACACACACAAACCTGGATATCATGTGGAGCTGATTCGGATTATAAAGCCGCACAGACAAAGAAGGTAATGACCATACAGACTTTGCTTCACACACACACACACACACACACACACCTGCCATATACTTACCGCAAGAGGTAAATCCATATTTGCATGGTTAGGTCTCTTGTGCTGAATCATTGAGCATATCAATGCAGTAAACACCACCAGTGGACAGGGAACTCAGTGTTCTCTCACATACACACACAGACACACACAGCCACACACACACACACATATAAATAATGAACAGATGTGCATTCATAACAACAAAAACATAAGAGGCAAATGTCAGAGTACACAGACAGGAACACACACAAGCTCAAATCTCCCACATGGCAGAGGATGTAGCTTTCTTTTCTTATCCTTCTATTCTAATCCTTCTCTGCCTTTAACCCCACAATTCTTTGCTCTACATACCCCTATCATACCGACAATCCTGCTCGCTCTATCTTTCTGCGTGTGTTTCTGTTTGAGTGTCAGCCAGATGTCCTGTATCAGATTACTCACTAGGTGCTTTGCAGCTTGGCTTTCATCATCTCGCCTTTATGTAATCTCACCTGGCATGTCATGTGTGTGTCTTTGTGCACCATGGTAAGAGTGTGTGGATGTATGGCTGAGACTGTGTGTGGTGATGGCAGCTGTAGCCCAGAACCTAACCTTCCTTTGAGTTTTTTGTTTTTGGTGACATAAGCTTTGTTACAGCACATACACAAACACACAAAGATTTGACACACTGACATGGGAGATCAGACTGACTGAGTGGATATATGGGAGGATAAAATCTGATAAAAAAAAAAGGACACCACGAAAGAATAAAAGTTTAACAGGAAGATAAGAAAAGGAGGAAGAGCGAAGCAGTTTGATAGAAGAACAAGTGATAGATGGATGAAAAATAAAATAAAGTAGTTACTAAGGGCAAATAGAGGTCAGATGAAAAAAGGAAAAGGAAAAGGAGTGAGGAGCACTGATTGACCAGACTGAGGAGGAAGAGACAGACGGATAAAAAATAAAAAAATATAGATATTTTTTTTTAAAAAAATCAAGAAAAGAGGAACCATTTTACAGGTATAAAAAGGATGAAAAAGACAAATGATCTGATGAGCAAGTAATTGCATGGACCAAAATAATAAAAAATGATAAATGAGACAAATTTCATAAAATCTAGAATAATTTGACATGATAACATTAGAGGGCTGCACATTCGAGCTAGAATGAAAGACAAATGAGGAAGTAATAATTAGAAATGACAGATGGCCATCGTTATAGAGCTTTCAACTGTTTCACCATTGGCTACAATTAGACTTACATGACCCCCAAAAAGTCTGTTAAAGATCACTACCAACACTAATGAGCTATTAGGGATATAACTACAAGGGGAATATGGTGTACAAGTTGCCTTTTTCCATATAATAGACACGTCAATTACAAGGCACAACCTAAGGGAAAAGTGGAATTCCACCTTGAAGGAAGAGTAATTACTCTGGAACCAAGAGATGTGGCAAAAAATAAATAATTCAACATTTATAAAACTATTTTAAGAACAATAAGCTTTTTGAAAGCAGACAGGGCTCATTACTTGATGTGTTGATTGTTTACAGCAGTTTTGACTTGCTTTGAACAGAGGAGGCACTAATTCGAAGAGATGATGACTGAAGCTCTTTAAAGTCTAACAAAGAGGCTGTTTTATATCCATTAACCAAATCCTAATTCTATAATTGGCTCTGCTCTCAGTCATATGACTACAGAGCAGGTAAATGTCATCTGGTTCAAACAGTGAAAAAAAAAACAAAATGGAACAAAAGAGCATTTTCTCAATTATCTTGTTAATGCTCTGTGCGGCTTGTTGTTACCAAGGGTGTCTGTCAGTCTGAGGCTACAGTAAGGGATGAACAGATGGGTTGCCACTGTTCAATGTAGGCGACTTGCCAAAAAGAACAGACTGGGAAGTGAGTGGAGTTAGAAAAGATGGATAGGAAAAATGGCAGACTCGTGAATGGACTGTTTATTGAAGAGGACTGTTAAAAAAAAGAAGAAGAAAAAAAAAAATCACATCAGTTGGATGATTTGTCACCAAGTCTCTCCTGCTCTGGTTGTACCTGTAAAAACTTACTCTCCGCAGAACACGTACTGAATTCACTGTACAGTGACGATCGTACAAGATTTGTCATTAAAATACTTCAACAACTTCCAACAAAGTCTTGGATTTCGAGCTAGCTACAATCAAAATCTTAGTGATACTCATGAGGTGTAGCTGGCAGGCTAATTAAGCTAAAGGTTAGGACTTTCCACAGACTCCTGTAGAAATATCTTAAATATGCACTTGACTGTAACATAAAATAAAAATCCAGTGGACTGAGTCTAAATATATATTTTTTGTTCTTGTGAAGAGATGACAGAAGAGTTTGACACTAAAGTTACATGACTCGCTGTCAGTGCACTCTGGGTTATTAAGATTTTGCAATAATATCCTAAAGCCTGATATCACTGGGAACCATTGTGCTGTCCAGTGCTGACTGCCACACATGTGCTACAGAGTTTTCACAAAACACTATAGAAGCTACTGCTAAAGCAAAGTCAGTGATTTTCAAAGAGTGAGGTAACATGAGAAGGCAGTAAAAGCCCAGTTAACTAGCTTAACTATGATTGAATAATGATGCTGAAGGAGGGTTTAATGCAGTCAATTGAGGAATTAAATCTAAAACAAAAGAGTAGTTTATTGATAGTGTTAAGAAAGCAAGTCATTTCTAAGTGTGGTTTCTTTAAGGATTAATGACAATTACATGAAAGAGATAACGGCCGACACATGAAATGACATCAGTGATGAAAATAAGATGTACGATGTCAAACACCTTCAGACATATCCAGCTTTCAATCTAGTTGAGAAGAGGAATATGTGAAACTCCGAAACAAGAAAGACGTAGCCGATGTCAGAGAGGCAGCACTTGATGGATCGATGGAGGGATGGATGACAAATGTTGGAGGGAGACAAGTGAAAGGGCACGATGTTATTTGGGGGGGATAAAAAGGATGAGACATCAGGCTGCTGTCAATGGTCAAGGAACAGGTGGTAGATGATGGACAGAGAGGTACAGAACGATAGTGTGATGAAGAGGAATAATTACAAGACTGTTTAAGATAGGGAGGAACCCTCAGAGGATGGAGAAAGACTGAGTAATGAAGAATGAAAAGACAAGTGATGACACTTGAGTGGTGGGTGATAAGAAGCGGGGATAGGGGAGTAGGAGAATACCAATGTCTGAAAAGAAAAACTAGACTAATAAAGCACTGGCATGCTGAGGGGAGGAAGGGTTGGACAGGAGTGGAAGGATGAATGGAATAAAACTGATATGATTAAATGTTAGGAGAATGAGTAATTAGACTGTTAGGCAAACGTACAGTGGTACCGGGGAAAGTTCATTTGGAAAACGATGAGAGGATAGAAGAAGAGTATATCGCAGAGAGGAGGAGTGACAGAGACGCTGCCCAGTCACAGGTGGAAGCAACATTAAAAGTGTAGTACAGAAGTGAGGTAAGATAGAGGGATGAGTGGATGAGTAATTAAACTGTTGACAGACTGTTTAGGCACAGTGGGCGCCTGATGAGCAGAACAAACTGTAACCACAGCAACCGCTGGGGACAGAAGGAGAGGTGGTTTTGGGGAGAGAGATGTTGGAGGAAAAACTGAGAGGAGCCAACCGTGAAATGAGGGATGAAGGGAGAGATGAGTGTGGGTAAGAAAAGAAGCACGAGAAGAAAAAGATGAAGGTTCGAGTAGAGGCAGGTGGGAGAAATACCTAGAACAGACACCGACTGTACGGATCCGCGAGCCCCAGCAAGGACTTTTACAAGTTAGGATTAGGATGTTCGCCACATATCTGAGAAAGATTATTCCTCTCTCTTGGTACTGCTGATTTCAATCTATGAAATTATATTTCAACATTACGTTTTGGGAATATGATTCAGCTATTCAGACCGAGAATTGCTAACAAAATTTTCACAAAGTACTTTTTAAACTTATTAATCCTGCTTTGTGAAAAGCCCCTGTGGAGACGGAGAGGAAAAAGGCAGCACGGATTTACACACATACACACCCAACTTTGATGTGTTCAATCCTATCAGAAAAAGTTCTCACCGGCCGCCACGAGTCCTGGCAAAGGGAGACGTCCAACCTGTCTGGCTTTGCAAGGACGAAACGTACAGTAGTGGCCTTATTTTACGTCTGGGGGGAACAGACAGGTAGTCATTACTACTTATCAATTTCAATCATTTACTGATATAGTGGATTGTTTTTTTGTCTGAGTAATCAATTTTAGCCAAATTGCCTTGAAATACTCCAGAAATCAAGCAGCTGTTCAAATTCCTCAAGACATTCATGTAAAGCAAACAACTGGAACTAAATGAAGAAGGTCGAAACCAAGATGAGACTAAACAAGCTAGGAAGCGGCGGAGACGCAGAAAGATTTAAGATATAAAATGTTATTACCACAATTTGTTAACAGATGAGTAAATATTGAAACCATCAGCTTTACAGATATGGCCACACACACACCTCTTACAGTAGTGACACCTCACTGACAACTACACATATCCAAACCATCAGCACTACTCTGCGAACTCACAGGTGTTCGTCAACTACCCTCTACGCACGCGGTGGTTTGTAGATGCTAAAGTGAATCATGGTGCAGAATATAGCGTGGGTGACGGCTGTCAGAAGTAAAGCGAGTGCTACTTAGTCTGCAGCACACACAGGCTACGTCTGACAGCAGTGCTAGTGCAGGCAGGGACGCTCTGTGCTTCTAAGCGTTCGAATATGAGACGCCATAATCAACAAACTCAGGGGGAACCGGTTTCCCCTGCAGACTCATTGCAGGGCGACGCTGTTTCGCCTTTACTAGTGTCTCACATCAGCTCTTTGTGGTGACTTACAATACAGTTTGTGACTCATTATGGCCAAGAGTGGCGTCTGATCAAAGGTGTCTTGCAACGGCTCTCACTCCAGTGATCTTTGAGGCTTCTTTCATTTCCCACGCAAGTCTGTCTGTATAAACTGAGCTTTTACCTCCAGCCTTGCTGTGTTTCCCCATACTGTACATCCCTCCGTTTCAGAAGAGATGCAATAAGAGGTATAAAGACAGAAGTACAGTAAATTGGAAATGGGATGATACAAGGAAAGGGCTACATGAGTGAGGCCAGAGTAGTTTGTGTAAGAGTGTGTGCTTGTGTGCGTAGCATTAATCAATACATCCATCACTATAATTCAGAGGCTTGGTTGGCACGTCATTGACCTACTGTGCTGATTGGGTGATTTTTCTCTAACTCAAGGTTTTCCATTAAAGCTTTGAACCATGCTGAATCATCAAATACTTGCACGTACATAAAGGCACACATGCTTTTATTGTCAAGCTGCATCCTTTTGTATCAGCCAATCAGGGCCCATGTAATTGGCGCCACAGGGTTTCTGACTGGGCGGGAGATGTTGACAGCTCATAAGTGGCGTGCTTGTATGTTTGTCAATGTGCGCTCATGATGAATTTGTAATTTTTTTGTTGATTAGCCTCAGCCATGTATAAACCCATTTGCACACGAGCTCAGGCGCTGAAAATACGATGGGGCTGTGGAAAGGCTGACATGGAAGTATGAGGAGGGACAAAATGAAAATTGGGAGAGAACAAATAGATGCAGGAGTGAGAGGGGACAGGATTAAGAAACATGAAAAGTGGAACAAATTACTTTTACATGGGGACAATAAGGTTGAACTAGAAAGATACGCAAAAGAACATGCAGGAGCCGCACAGAGGGGATGAGAGGAGGAGGAGATGGACAGAGAAATTTGCAAGCACATTATGTTCAGGGTGAGTGGCAGGTCAGCTATTTTGCAACACTTGTGACAGTGCGTGTCATGCAAAGGCACATTTGTGCTTGTAAGCAGAACTAAATTAAAGTATCTGCGAGTGTGTGAGAGAGAAATTGGGTTTGTGTATTTTTTAAGCACACAAGGATTAGAAACTGCAGTAGGTTAGGTTGAAGACTTTCTCTGTGACCCATCATTGACTGCAAGCACCAACATATAAAATTACCCCTTCACAAACATTCCTCACATATCCTAAAGCGCCAAAGTACATAAAGTCTAGTGACTAGACTCAAATATATTGCTTCGTACTGCTTGGAGTAGAGCTTACACAGCAGGATATGGCGTTATCACATTTCATGGGACAGAAATTTAATTACAACATTTAAGGCTGCAATAATTTTCCAAACAGACACAGTTTGAAACAAGCTGATAAAGGTAATGGGACAGACTCCAAAGCCCACAGGTGTGGCTCAAACGAGAGTCTGAAGTCCCTGAAAGCGTGCAAAAATGTCAACAATTAACTATTTTGAGAAATTTAACCAAACGCTTGAAGGATAACTTCACTAATTTCCTGAATTAATACTGTTAACAATCCCCACACACATGCTAAAGCCATCAATGAGTTGCCTCTACTCATGTGCAGTTTCCATCAGTCTTGACATGAATATGCTAATTGCCTTTTGCAACAGACTTTTGATTGTTGTCCAAAACCAACCTTTCATAAAAACAAACAAACACCAAAACACTACAATGCCAAGTTGCATTATGGGACACAATGTAGTCTTTTACAGCATTGCACATGTCTTCAGTATTTCTCTGCTGTTTTGACATTTGAAAGAGTTGGGAGCTACTCACTTAACCCATTCCATCTCAGTGACCACTCATTAGATGCACAAGCATTCCTTTTTCAGCCTTTCTAACTCACCACATTCCTTTTACAGATAACTAATGTTTAAAACTACCATTTTGCATGTGGACTAAGGCTTGAAAAGGAAAGCTTGTGTGTATACAAAGCAATGCAATTCAAGCAGATGCCAAATCGTTTTACCCCAGCATTCAACACAATATGGAAATTGGTTCAAGATGAGCAAGTGACAAAAACAAAGACTGCCAATTAATAATTATAGGCTGTTACTGGGCCCATCTTAAAACCATGCTTTCGTGCGATCTCATCAGATGCCACTGTGCTACTGCCATCCGGAGTATGGCAGCATCAAAACAGAACAGTATTGAGCTGCCTCTCTGGCACCAATATGACAGCTATCCACCAGTGAAAAATGATTCCTCTCCAAGTAAAACAGCATCCTAGTATAGCAATGGAACGGACCTGCCAGGGCTGTTTTCAGCATTTCAGCTTTTTATTTCTCATTTGCTCTGCTGTTCGCATCATTTTTGCTGCTCCAGTTATCCATCTATAAGACTGTTAGAGATGGATAGAATGAAACTGCCACATTTTACAAAATGATTTTCAAAACAGTTATTCCTGAGATGCTATTTTGCAGTCAAAGTGACACTGAAGCATTACAAGAACGTTCCCTGTGAATACAATACACGCGGCGCAACGCAAACCTTTGGCCAAATCCATCTATATACAAATGATTAGGATGAATAAAAGTTCAATACTCAAATGAAAGCTTCGTAACTTCGAACATGACCACTCCCTGACATGGACTGTACCAATGAAGTGTCCAGAAAACACTGTCAGCCCCATAGTTTGCCAATTCAATTTACCTCCCAGAAAATTTAATCCCCAAGCTGTGCAGTCCTGCTTTCCAAAAGGAGGAAACAAAATTACAAAGTCTCAGCAAGGAGTGGAGGAATGGCTGCCAAAAACCATACCACTGCTGAAAAACTGCTAATACAAACTTTGAGAACAGTTTGGGCATTGGATTGGTACAGTTCTCAAAAAATTATTTTCTTAAAAGTTACACAGGGTCTTCGGCCTTTGCACAGCTTATCGTCTGTGGTTCATTATTTATCCATTGTGTGATGCTGTCCTAAAAAGAAAATCACGATAACAGATTTAAAAACTGTGAAATGCTTACACTGGTTTATGAAGTCTTCATCTTCCTGGAAAAACATAATTTCCCTCTTATTCAGAGGTGTTGAGCGCAAAATTAGCAATAGCAATTTGTTGTTGCTATGTTTTAGTGCTAGAGATCTTCTTGTCAAATTCACAAGTCTGAGCGGTTACATTTTTTCAGAATATCCGGCACTTAAGTCTAGAAGACCCCCCAAAAAAAAGCTACGCAGGAGTTTCTCAACTTTTTGACTTTTCAAACTTTAGTTTTTATTAAAGCTCATTAAAGAAAGAGTTGCTTATCTGCAGATGTGAGTTGTGGCAATCTTTAAAAAGCCCAACTTCAAAGCCTCCACCAATATTCAAATGTTTATACTCCAGACAGCAGAGTGGCTTGGTTTCTCTGGAGTGTTGCCATATTTAAAGATTACAGACACTTTTAAGGACTTCTTACTTAGAATAAGGTGCTGTAGCTGAAAGCACCCTGCAACAATATTACTCCACTCTAATGATAGATGTTTGTCTCCAAAAGTCAATATTCTGGACATAAAGGCACAAACACTTGGTGCTGAGACTGCTGAAGAAAATCACAAAAGCTGAAAGTTTTTCCCGCGTTTTATACCAGAGCTGTGAAATGTGGATCAGGGAGACAAAAACAAGTCTTTAAATAAGCCTTTAATTCCTAAACCAATGCAGAGGTGGAAGTTATCCAGAGGTGTAATAATCAACCCAAACAAAAACATTTTTAAAATCTGACTGTGCAGTGTTCCAGGAATAGAAACAATTATCAAAATCTTCCAACTAGGATGGATTCCAACAGGATTTAGTCAGAGAGGGTCGTGCATACAGACGCATATACACATGCTGATACACAGGCACTTGCTCTCTACACACACACACACACACACACACACACACACACACACACACAGATTGTTGTTCTGAGGTTTGGGAGGAATTAGCAAATCGGAGTGTTTCAGAAGAACCGCATTATTGTGGAGCCCGCTGTGAGGAGACTGTGGCCTTTTTAGATTTTGCTTTAATTTAAATACACTTCAGTTCTCCTCTCGGATTTCCCCATTCTCTTCTTTCACTCCCACCACCACCTCAGGGGGTTGTGTGAGAGCCCCGCCAAACAGCACCTACCTTTATAGCAGAACACAAACATATGACTGCTCAGACTAAAAGAACAACTGCACAATGTGCTTAATGACTGACATTCACAGATTTCTTTACTTTGTGATCCAAAAAAAAAAAAAAAAAGAAGATGATTATCACACTTTATTAAAACCTGAAAATGTTAAGATACAGATACAAACCCAAAACCTAAATCTCTTTTCCAAGATACAATTTGCAACCTTCTCACTGCTAGACTCGGGACAGTATTCATCATTACAAAATGATTTGCACATTGAAGATTTTTTAAGCCATTGGCCATATACAAAAAAACCCAAAAACAATCACAAATGCTAAATACACTAGCTATTAAACATTGTTCTTTAAAATAGCTGATTATTTTAATATGAAATGAAATTAGCTTTTTGCTATAGACCAACATGTATTTGGCAAAAACTTCAAAGTACTGAACTTGGCATGGAACGGCGTTGACGTCTAATTATTCTGCGACCAGCTAGTTAATGATTTAATTTAAAAAAATTAAAAAAATCAGGAAATTTGGTTTACAACTTTAGAACAAGCAAAATCCTTATGAAGTTTCAGACCACGCCACTAACATGCCCGCACACCATGTGACTTTTTTATTATTAATAAATATGCTACACAATTTATCTTAACGTACAGAGTTGTTCGGTTAAGGGTGACGGTGTAGCAGAACACCTTAAGCACTAGCTTAAATTGATTATTGTAGGTTTAACTCCGTTAATACCTGACCTATGATCTGGGGTTAATGCCCTAAGTAAAACTTTGAGACTATTGTGGGGGCTAAATTATGGCAATAAAGCCTAATACAAAGTCCTCAGTAAGCGTCATTGTCTTGACCAGTAACCGCTCTTCACCTGATCACCTTTCACTTCCATCCTTCAACCGTGGCTGCTGTCTCCGTCCACCATGATGATAGTGATAGCCTTACAAACTCATCTTTAACACAGCTCTCCCTTTCCCCTAATCAAATCCACCCGTCCCTCCCTCATCTTTCTCTCTGACAGTGATGAATGGCGGCCTTCACCCATTTATCGCCTTTACATATTTCTCTGCCCATCTGCTTAACGACGCACATTCATACACGCTGACTCTTCCTCTCTCCCTCTCCCCCATCTTCTTTAAACTCACTCTTTTCTTCCTTTGATTTCCACTCATCCTCAGCTTTTTACACTGGCATGTTATTTTCCTCCAGTCGCACACCCTTCCCTCCTCCATCTTGTGCACCCTTCTCCCATTTTCTTCTCTCTCCCCCTCGCTGAATTTCACGCAGTTAGCCTCTCCTTCCACCACACGTCTTTTTTTGTTTCAATATCCAATATCGTTATTGTTGTCCATGTGCTTTCTATACATCCTCAATGACTAAAGAGGGCAGAATATGATGGGAATGACAGAAGTGATAGTATCAAAAGAATGAGTGGGCTTACAGTACACACGACTGCTGCACAGAGAGGCCACGTGGGCGTTCTTTTGTTCCTTGCCTAGAGAGGGAGAATGTGTGTATGTGTCTGCCTCCCTATAATTATCATTGTGTGGGAAGACTGTTTTGGTATGCTCGCAGTTGTTTCTGTATGCAACATTCACCTAATATCAAGGGCCTGGATGATGAGTAAGAGTACATGCTAGAAAGCCTAGGTGCGATTGAAAGAATTTCTGAGCCCGAGCGTGGAGCGAAAAGGCTGCCTCCATATCGGATTCAGGCATTTGTGCACATTTTGAGATCAAACAATGTAGCAGAGCTCATGTAGAGATAGTCAAATGTCACTTTTGCCTTTATTATTTTCCCCTTTGGTCTATTACATACAGTAGTCCAATGTGTTCATTGTACTGTGGTACTGGTGGCTGTTGATTGAAGCCTTGTGGTGCACCTACCCACACCCCAATCAGATCTGCGGATTACTGTACTTGTGATAAGTGGCTTTTGAGAGCTAATACAAATCCCCTTGTTTATAAATGCTGCAACATTCCCTAAGTCGATTTAAGTCGATTATGGGCTAATGGCATTTCTTTGTCCCAGAGTGGAAGCACAAACACATCCATGAACATGCAGATCTGGAAATACATGCACGCGTGCGCACAAACAGTTTATTAACATTTTTAACTGCGGTTGGCATTTAAGAAGGCCTGGCATTTATAGCACTCCACGGAAAATTAAAAAACGTGACCAAAAAAAAAAAAAAAGGGAGAACAAGCCTTAAAGTGTTGTAGGTCTTTCTATGTGAAATAACAAAGAAACTTCCTAACAGACACATTAGAGCTTTTAAACTCATGCCTGAAGCTTCTCATAATTGCATGTGTTTGGATCAGGTTCAAAAGTATCACAGACAAACACTGTTAATGGAGGTTCATCGTTCTAAAGCTATTACCGGCCTCATTTTAGCTGGCTTTGGCCTCCTGGGGCTGTTGTGGGTGTTTACACCAACTTTTGAAAGTTAGGGTGAGGTTAGGTTCAGACTAGCAGCTCAAAGTTGAGGGTTCTCAGTAGTTCCTTCCACAGACGCTTTTAGCTCATGTTCTCACTCTCAGTTCTCATTCAGCCTTTTTGCTCTCTCCACCCGTCTGCTGCTAGCTCTCTAAAGGGTTGAGGGTTCATGCAGGGTAGCGTAGCAAGAGATTTCCCAAAATAACGGGAATTTTTTTTTTTTAAAAACTGAAAAAAAAAAAAACACTGCTACAGACACTCATATGTTACACGTGCCTTAGAACACACACACACACCACTAAAAGCACATGAACTTTTATGTGAAATATGCCCATATGGCGTTTTTTTTATGTTTTATGTTCTCCATGATATGATTTCCTTTGTCTTTTGTTGTCTTTATGCCCTGTCGATCTCTGATTTGTCTCTCAATCATCTTTCATTGACTGCCTTTTTATTTCCCAAAAGGTATCAAGGCTTGTTACAGAAAGGGCTGTGTGTGTGAGAGACAGAGCAAACTCACATCTGTTCATTCCCTTCTTATTGTGAATTCACTAAACTCTTAAGGGAAGTTTCTACGTACACACGGATTCACACACACAAATGTCACATGTAAAAAGGTAGTTAATACACTTTACAAAATTACACTTACAGTGCTGTACATTACTGAGCAGCAAACAAGTGAACACTGTCGTAAGTCCATATGTAGACACCAAGCCTTGCTGAGTGACTCCTCGAAGAACCACTTAAGGTACCTGTAAAAATCAGTTCCATGTTGTGCATGTTTATCGCTTTTATTAGGAAGGAAAATAACATTGCAGTAAATAACGAGCAGTAAAAAAAAAAAGGAAATTCAAACGGATGGGACAAGGTGCCATCCATCTCTCTGGGTCAGATCGATCACCAAACAGGCAGATTGGTTACACCCTACTTGAGTGCGTCTCTGTCAGAAAGCTTCAGTACTGCTCTGCTATATTTTTAGATGGGATCTACTCCTTAATAAAAGGAAGAGTGAGATATGAAGAGGAGATGCAGAAGTCAAAAGAAAATGATTAGGCACTAAGTGATAGGAGGAGAGTGTGGAAGGGCTCAGGGAGACAACCAAAGTCCGAGCATGAGAGGAAAAAAAAATCCAGAGATTAAGCCAGAGCAGAGGAAGGTGTGGTGCAAAAGTTAGATAAATAAAGAGGGCGAGGCAGAATAAGAGGAGAGGGTCTCTGAGACAGGCAAGAAAATGGCAAACAATGTAGAAACTGAGGGGGTGTATAGTTTTTGACTGAAACTAGGATCAGAGGGGCATGGAGGGCAGCAGTGAGAAAAAAAAAGGTGGAAGAGGGAGGTGAGAGAAAAAAGGGGGTGAAGGGGGTGAAGTGGGTAAGGCAGAGCTCTGACTGATAACTTTGTCGTATTCAGGTTGCCTCAAGGGCAGACAAGACAGAGAGAAAGAAAGTAAGGGAAAGAGACCTAAAGAAAGAGAATGTGGAAATTTACAGAGCAGCCAGAGGCAGAAGGGTTCTAAGATAGGTGAGCAAGGATGAGAGACAAGATAAAGAAAAAAACAGGGAGGAGCACTGCAGTAAGAGATAAATGGCTGAGGATGGATGGCAAGGAAACAAAGAACCATCCCTACTAACAGAGTCAGAGGAAGAAGAACGGTAAGCACGCCACTGAGGGGGGAGGGTGAAGGTGTAAGTAGGCATTACACAAGAAGAATGTGAAGACTTTCACAAGGAGAAAAGGGAGCAAGGAGGTGAATATTAAAGACTGAGCAGGAGAACATGAAAGGCAGCGAGGAGAGTAAATTATTATGAGTGACAAAGCAACAGCGAGAAACACCAAGATAGGAACAAAGTCGTGGGGAAAAACAAAGTGGTGAGCGAAGCGCGAGCCCTTCGACATTCAACGTGCCACGGAGAAAGTAAGACGTCCAAGCAGCGAGCGTTCGCAAAGCGTGGGGCGAAGCTGGTCATCCAGGGCTGAAGTGGCCTCCTCATTGTCCAACCCCTGACGTTAGGTGTTTTCCGGGAAAGACGCAGAGTAGACACATTTTTAAGCAGCGTTTCACTTTTGCTGAAGCATTTCCCCAGTTTTGGAGGCACGCCTCCACAGGAGCTCGGGAACAGTCAGCTTCCAACACCGACTGCCCTGGGGACCGGCTGTCACTGCAGGCAGTCGGGACCTTGTCTCCTCACCACACTCCCCCCAAACTTTCCTAACAAGCTTTTTTTGGGGGGCCCTCCTTTCTTTCTTTGAAACTGATAATCCTAGACATAAGGAAATAACTAGCTGCGGTGGAATTGCTTATCTGGAGTATGTGTTAGGGTGGCATTTACAGGCCTGGTTTTAAAATGGTTTCAGTTTCTGGTCATTATTACAGCTCCCTTGAGCAACCAAGAGCCACTCAAGTATTTAGACTTAAGTAGCAAAAAGCAAAAGCAGCATTTTCTAACAATTTGGTGAATGTATCCTATTCGAAGCTCCTATGAATGGGACCAGTTCTCCTGCCAAGCACGTCAGACCACATTTCTTGCCTAAATTAGCCCATTTGATTTAATATTGCACCTGTTTGAAAAGGAAATGCAGGACATTATGGAAGCATTCATATGTATCACCCATTTGAGCCTAAGGTAACCCCTTTAATCTATTTGTATCTATGAGGAAAAAATTGCTTCTCTTTTCTTCTCTTTGCTATAAAAGTCAGAAGATTTAGAAATACATAAAATAGGTCATTATTTTAAAGAAAGGGGTTGTTTTACTTTTAATGCAAAGGTTCAAAAATAGGACACCGTTGTCTAATACAGAGCCGGAATTTTGCAAACCGGCAGCAAAGCAGTAAGTTGGGGAAAGGAAAATGATGCCCAAACCCTGATCTTCGTTAGTCATACAGCTTTAATATGTGAGCTAGGTAGTAAACCCTTGTCATGCAGGAAGAGCAAAGCTAGCACCAAATGAAAAAATATTGAGCCAGCAAATTGCGTCAACCTGTAAAGTCAGCATGATATACGGTTATGTCTGGTCGTTACTCAAAGTATTAGGTTGCATACATTATATCCTCAAGTCGCTACTCCACTGCACGAGTCTCCAGATTGCTCGATATAAAAATACCCCCATCTTCCTCCAGTGATGTTAGTTTCTGTGTCTGACTCACCGTCTGATTCTGTCTCCTCACTCTAGTCGCCGAGGCTTTGACTGTTATCAACACTCACTGTCACTCTCCCTGTATCTAGGTTACAGTTGCTATGACAACTATTATGCATGCCAATCAGTGGCAGTGACTCATCTCTATAAGTTATCACATAGCTAGATGTATTTAGGAAAGTCTGTGCACGCAGCATGTGTTTACTGGGAGATCTATGACCCTTGTACGTGGGGGAATCCACTGATCCTACTGAGATCGACATTGTGCTTGACTTTAGAGTGGCTGTTGAATCGAGGCTGATAGGCTGGTGATCCGTTTTGATTCCCTGACCCACAGTCTTAAGAAGGTTGCTATGATATAACACAAGTGTAATCCACTCTTACAGGTTTCTAGGTGACTGTTACTATGGGGACTGCCTGTGTTCAGTCTCTCAGAATGTTGTTGCTAGGCAATATGCAGTGGTGGTGAAAAGATACACAGAGCTGTGTGTATGCTTGCAAGTGTATATGTAAGAGGTGCAGTAGGAAAGTATGCATTGCAGGGGCGTCAACCCTTTCTCCACATTGATTTTTCTTTGTGCTGTGAAGCACCAAGTGGGCAATAGTGCAGAGTGGTACTTATTAAAGATGATGCCTTGGCCCACATAAGTATAGTGTACATGCGTGCAGAATAGGCTCTTGTTCCGGCTCTGTCTAGTCAGAGTAGGTGGAAGACAGGGAAGCCGACACACAAACACACTTCAGACATCACTTATACAACAATGAGACTAAAATCCCTTTTTGCTGTTTCTTCTCCCCTCTCTCCAGGTCTGTGGCTAGCCAGGTGTTCTACCATGCCTGTCCCCCTACCCCTCAATCCCTGCAGAGAAAAACACCTGCCCCACACACACCTTCATCACAAACAAAGGGCAGCACATTTCACCTTCCCCTCCCTTTTACCCCAGTCCATCCTTTCGCTCTCTCTTCTCCCCCCTCTCCTGGTTTCATCGTTGCCCTCCTCATCCCATCTTATCCACTGCGCCTGCCCCAGAGCTACAAAAAGAACCCTTCCTGACTCTGTTGCTTTCCCTGCATTTCACTGGCTTACTCTGGTCACATGCTGCCTACTGCCATCTTTGATTGGAGCAGGGGAGACGTGGGGTGTGGTCTCTGCCTGTCCCTTCCATTGCGTGTGTCGAAACCTTTCAGAATCGCTCAGCACGCTCTGCGCGGATAAGGGCCTCCTGTTCGTCCCTCCACATGTTGACCGGCGCACAGTTGAGCTGCGACTGGCTGACAACTTCATCACGGAAGTGGGCGGGAACGACTTTGTCAACATGACTGGCTTGGTTGATTTGACTCTGTCAAGAAACACCATCCACCTGATACGGCCAATGGCCTTTGCTGACCTGGAGAGTTTGAGGTCGCTGCACCTGGATGGTGAGTTTAAACTATTAAAATTTGGAAAACTATTCGAATAAATAAAGAGGATGGAAACGTGGTTTTAACACAGTGTGGCATTATTTCTTTGCATAGGTAATCGCTTGACAACTGTTGGACCAAGGGACCTTTCAGGCCTGGTCAATCTGCAACATCTAATCGTGAATAACAACCAGCTAGTCAAGGTCTCTGCTCAGGCTTTTGACGACTTCTTGCTCACACTGGAAGACCTTGATCTGTCCTACAATAACCTCAAGAGGTAAGCTTCTGCTTCACTTTTGATCAGCCACACCCTTTGCATTGTGCTTTCACACATACTGCTCTGCTCTGATAAGCAGAACCGCACTCGTACTACTTAACTTAATACCCTGGAGTTTCCTGTGCTCAGGACTCAAATTCAAGCGTATTCTCCAGACACACACAGCTTAGGTTCCAAAACCTCAAGGGACAGCGAAAAATGCCTTGTATTACCTGACTCAACACACACAAAGAAAAAACTACAAAAAAACAAAAAGTTCCAACTACTACAAGAAAAAAAAAGCATGTTTACAGCAACTTGTGAACAGTGAAAATGAATAATTTTTAAGGAGGTCCTAATTGTCTGAGTTTAGAAAGACTTGATAAAGACATGGCTGAGCTCGTTCCACTGCGTATGACAAAGCTATCCCATATGGGTCCTGTATTCTCTAAAGACCAAATAGTAAGTTATAATAAAGATGCTATTCTTTAATAATCCCATCCCCCTCTTGGTACCGCACTGTGTTGAGGAACTCAGCAGATTGCGGCTGTCAGTAATTATTAAGATATTTCATATGTCTTCTCAATAGGGGCTATCTGGCCTTCATCAAACCATAAGGAAAGAGTTTTAATGACCCTTGGTAATTGCTGTTTGACATTTGTTGCATGCAAAACGAGCACTATCTTGTGTCGGGGGGCTCTTTGGGTAGTGGAGGAGATAATCGAGATGAAAAGGCCCACCTGTGAAGAAGACCAACCTGGCATCATTTATGGGAAAGAGTTGAGGAATGCGGAAAAGACTCCAAACAATTACCATGCATCTTTGCACTGCCTTAAGTCTTACTCCTGCTATGTTCTAAGGCCTCATTATATAAAGAATTTGAGAACAATGAAATATATAATATTGTAGTTCAAATCTTGTCAAACATCATGCTTCATTCACAATTTTTTGCAAACTAAACCACAAACAAATGAATCATTGTCTATTACTTCTTTCCCCACTCTACTTTATAAAGACAGTGACCATTTTCTATTTGTTCAAGACTTCAATAATTTTCACAAACGCTAAACTTTTTTTCCTACTGAAGCAATTAAATTCGTTCTCTTTCAACTCATTAAATTCAACCAAATGAGTTTTGAAATGAACCAACTAATGTGTGATATCGAGTGGTGGAGTTCTTTGTGCTCAGTACTGAAGAGTGCCACAATGTTTATGAGATACAATATTGTTTCAAACATATATTATGCGCACACTGTAGTGAACGGAACAACAAAGACACCAACAATTTAACTATAACACCAAAAATAAATGCATTGCTTCATGTTTACCCTATCTTCATGGTTCTCACTTGTCACATTTGACACATTAATTTGTCAAAAAAAAATTGCTCGTAAGAAATGCCTGCACAAAAGGAATACTAAATGACTGTAAAAATGGGTCACAGATGGGACTGGTAAAACCCAGAAAGAGAAGGATTGAGAAAGAAAATGAGCATCTGTTGTTGATTTCTGTCATTACTTTCACCATTAATTAGTCTTTGCTTATTTGTGCTTTCAACAGAGCAATGGACAAAAGTGGTTGGAATAGTGACAAGAGTAAACTTTGATCTAATAGATGTATACTTATTGTTTAATCATGGTAATTTCCTATACAGTAAACGTCTACCCACAAATCCCATCAAAGCAGTGAATCAGCTGTCAGCACTGTGCTCATCTTTCTTACTCTTCTGAACAGAATATATGTCCAATCTCTCGCACGGCATCTATTATTTCAATAATCTCACATTAATATGGATCTATTAATCCTTTTTTTGCTGCAGGGTGCCATGGGAGTCCATACAGAACATGGCCAGTCTGCACACACTGAACCTGGATCATAACCTGATAGACCACATAGCAGAGGGAGTGTTTGGTGAGCTGTATAAGCTTGCAAGACTGGATATGACCTCCAACAGGCTCCGAACCCTTCCTCCTGATCCCCTCTTTGCAAGGTACTTCTTAAGCTTCATCTTTTATGTTTCGCTAAGTGGCTTTGTGGAAATAATCTTTGACAAACACACTGCTCTGGCACTGGAACACAAAGTTCACTGCAGACACCCTGTCACATCTTTAGTTACATCATCTGTTCTCATCTACTGTACTATTTAATGATACTTATGTATGCCAGTACACTGAGCAAAACGCACCATATAAAGTGGCAAGTATAGTGGTAGATGTATGCTGTTGTAAAATAAAATGAGACTATAGAGTTTTCTGCACTGTAAATGGAAAATAAAGCCACAACTGCCGAAGTAGTTGAATGGTGAATAAATACAGGTCTTGCAGGTCTCTAGTGCCCACATATTGGCATACGTTTTTTTTACAGTTGAACATTGTGATGGCAAATAATGAGGGCGGCAAAGAAAATCTCACCACGGAGGTGCCAACTGAGCTCCAATTAACTCAGTAACAAAGTCCAGGTGCAACACAGTCTATGAACTTGCACCGAGTACAGTTATAGATTTATATAGCAAATGACAGGGGTATTGCAAAACTACTGACTTAAAAAAGTGTCCGATGAATGTTGTACAGTACGTGAAAGGCCACGACTCCGTCTATATGATGACCAATAAAAAGCTGTCCTTTTATTTTTAGCAACTTTTTTTCAAATCAGGCTTTCAGGTTATCTACACCGATTTAAAGCCCGTGATCAAATCCCATCATCTATTTTCAACAGCTTTAGTCTCATGCATTTGAATTTCGTCAAACCTGACTGGTTCCATTAGCCATTTCTCTAGTCTACCCGTCTTTATTTAAACTAGTTTCAGCATCTTCAATCTTTTTTTTTTTTTTTTTTAAAATAAATTAAAGGCCACACATGACTGTGTGCAGAGAGCTTAACAAAACATACTTTAGATCATTGTATACAGTATATCAAAGCATAAAACTTTTTAAAAATAAGTTTAAAATAATGTGTAGGTACTTGTTAAGCATAGAGCAATTGTCCTGTGGTTGAGTATTGTAAAACACTCTGGACGATTGCCATGGGTACATTTATCTTGAATTACCTTTATTAGTAAAAAATTGAATTGAATTATTTTAATATGTGAAATTAATCAAGAATAATGCATTTACAAGGACTTCATAAATATGTAGATACATATAAATTTGTGCAGGTTAACTGATTCTTTGTTAATTGTCATCTCTAGGTCCCAGACAGGTGCAATAAGCCCAACCCCCTACAATGCTGTCATCAGCCTAAATTTTGGAGGGAACCCACTTCACTGCAACTGTGAACTGTTATGGTTACGAAGGCTTATCCGTGGGGATGACATGGAGACTTGTGCCACACCTATTCACTTGGCTGGAAGGTAAATATCAATTTGTAGATGGAATGTCAGTTCAATCCAATACATTTTCAAGTGTTAACCCAATAAAAACTACTTTGAATGTCAGGGCGAGCATATAATTAGCTATAGGTGGAATCAAGTATCAAGTCCAGTTGAAGATCATTTCATATTTTATCCACCTTGTCCTTGTTACTCTGTACTACAGGTTTTTCTTTCAAACCTATTTTAGCACATAAGTGTCTCATGACACCCTAATTTAATCGGTGTGTAAGAAAAGAACTGGAGCAAAAACTTGCAGAATGGATAGGCTAAAAGAGCAGTTTTAAAACAATGGTGTGATATTGGATTAAACATTCTGAAATCTGAGGCTCACTTATCTCCCACTTTCTCTCTGACAGAACTGTTATGTTCTCACCCTGTAGTCAAAAGTCTGCAGTGCAAACAAAAGACTGATGAGGAAAAGCAACATCTGTTGTCATCTGTCATAACCGTCACCATTAATTACAGTTTGCTTACTTGCTTTAGTCTGTTCTGCAGGTGCATGGTGAACTGTTCAGAAAGTTGTGTTAATGAATTTGGACAGATGAGATCACTTAGAGGTTTAGGTTAAGATATAAAAAAAATAAAAAAACAGAAAAACAAGGACAAATTCCTTTGCCAAAAGTGATTGTGATTCATCCCCAAAGCCCCTCTCTTACTGACTTCAGCTGTCTTCTTTACCATCTGTCTCAGATATTTCTGGTCAATCCCAGAGGAGGAGTTTACTTGTGAACCACCTCTCATCACACGTCACACCCACAAACTGTGGGTGCTGGAAGGCCAGAGAGCCACGCTCAAGTGTCGTGCAATTGGTGACCCAGAGCCTGTAGTCCACTGGGTTTCACCAGATGACCGCATTATTGCAAACTCATCCCGAACAAGCTCCTTCATTAATGGGACCTTGGATATCTTAGTAACAGTTGCCCGGGACGACGGGGCATACACGTGTATTGCAATAAATGCAGCAGGCGAAGCAACAGCCACAGTTGATCTGAAAATTATCCCCCTGCCTCATCGAGGTGGACCAGGTGGAAACACAGGGAATAACAACGTGAATACCAAGAACCACAGGAATGTTGACCAATGGGATTTTACGGACCGATCCGGGCTCCTCGGATATCAGCACAGGGAAAAACGGAGGGAATAACAACGGCATAAGCCACGGAGGCGAGATCGAGGACGGAAAGAGGGGTGGAGGGGAGGACGACGAAGGTGACCACAGCCGGGCTTCTGAAGGAGAGAGGGTTGATGTGGGGAGCATGGAGGAGGACGATGTGGATGAGGATGAGAGGAGGATGGTTGGAGTACAAGGAGTTACAGCAACCTCAGCTCAGATCAGATGGGATTTAGGGGATTTGTCTGCAGCTTACGTTGTCTGGATGTATCAGATACAGTACAACTGCACCGCCGACGAGACCCTCATCTACAGGTCAGTTCAATGTTTGTTACAATTCCCAAACAATGGGAACCGTCATGCCTTTGATATCTTACTTTTGCATTAGCCTGGATTCTTTGCCAGCGTCTGATATCTCCTTGCTCCAATACCCCACAACAATGAGACAGTCTCTTCTTCCCTAAAATGTGAATATCCTGTTTTCACGCAAAGCTCCTTATAAATTTTGTGACACCGTTTACCCAGTATATGGATGGGTGGGCAGCTCAAGAGAAGACTGAAATACACAGATGTAGGGGTAAAGGGTCAAATATAGTTCATTTATCCATTCATTAATGTATGCCAAAAAAAAAACAGGTAGATAGTCAAGCAGATGTCAATGCCGGGACAAGTGGATGAACATTCAAGGTTTGTAGACGGGAGTTTTGTGACAGTGCTCCTCGGAACATGAAAACATATATTCTTACTGTCTCAAGACAAGTCTGCAAGTATTAGTGAACTGAATTTTAAGATATTTAAACCATTTCATATTGCATTTATGATGAAATCCTTTAACACTTCACTGCTTAAGTTTACACACCATGGTGGTTTTCTAAAATGAGAAACATGCAGGAAAAAAGGACTTATGAATGCAGGATAGAAATTTATAGACCTAACAACAATAAGATTGATGAAAAATGCGTGGCTGTTCCAACAGCAAAACTGAACAAGTTGAGGAAAGAACAGGTTGCGTGGAGTGAATCCTTACGGCATTTTTTTGAATTTCATGTGATTTATTGAAAAGATTTCACTATGATACTATGCTGTATGATGTATTGAGAGGTGGTGAAGGGACCCAACCATGACAGGAAGAAAGAAAAGTAAAGAGGCAAGTCGAAAGATGATTTAACATGTCAAAAACTGTGGAAACTGATCGTTCCTCACTTCAATCATTGCATAACCAGAAGTCCTTCTACTTCTACCATCTTAAAAGGATGTCCCACATCTCATATTTCTGTTCTAAAAACCAAAAAGAAAGGATACGCAAGACCATCCTTCACAAAGCTTCTGTATTTTACTGGACTGACACAGCACTTTAGAGTTCATATCCTCTCTCTAGTCAGAAGTAGAGGATTTGTATTATCTGTAGGTCCATTTGACAGGAGAACTTAAACCATTTTTTCATTTGAAAGATTTTTCTCTTCAACATCAATGATTATTTCCTACAATAAAAACAGTGCTGCCATTAGAAATGGCATGTTGCAGAATGTTACATTTACCTACTATGATGTAACTGATCTGAGCACAGTAAATATGCACAATGCATGTTTAATAAATGCCCAGACATTTGTGAAATGGTTTATATTCAAACAAACGGATAAGAAACATTGCATGGAGTGTGGTAACTCTGCCTCCTTATTACATGGACAAAGAAAATTGCATTTTAAAGTCTGACAGCTTATCCAGCAGAGAAATTGTCATTAGATACAGATGTCATTTTGATAACTGTTCCCAGGAAAAGATGTCTCATTAGGAACACATTCCCTTGTTTTTTCTCTTCAGTAGGAGGTATTAAGATGCAAAGAAGCAATGCAATTGAGAGAGACATGAATGCAATTAAATAAATTAAAATGTATCCCATGTGTAGGTATTATCAGAACAACTGAGGAAGGTGGTAACCAAGGGTAAATGGAAATGAGATGGATAAGGAGGATAAAATAATGGAGCTAAAAGGCAAAAGGGAAGAATGGGTAAATTTGAAGATACTTCAGGAATGGGGCCTCTGAGATTTGAGAGCCAAATAGGAAAAGAAGATAGGACATGGGCTTTGCCAAGGGAGAGACTGAGATGAAAGAAAGATGGGGGAGAGAGAGACTGACAGACACTAAGGAGGGAGGGAGAGGGGGAGGCCCAATTGGTCCTCAAGGAAAATGCAAAGTAGTAAGTGCAGTAAGAGAAACTGGAGGCATTTTAAATCCATCACCAAACTGGTATAAGATAGAATATGTGTGAACATTACAGAAACACACATTGATATAAAGAAAAAGATGAGTGGAATGTATTGGAATAAAGAGGGGTAGATTGAGCCCAATGAAATGGGGGCTAACGGCAAGAGCTGTACAATTAGCTAGAATAAACAAAAGAGGGGCAAAAAAAGGGAACAATTCCAGAAAAGAGCAGGAACAGAAAAAGACCGAGGTGATGCAGTGAAAGCCCTGCAGTAGAGCAACCCACTGCTGGAGAGGTGTCTTATTGAAATGCCACATCAAAACAGTAGAGTGCAGATTCTGCACAGTCCCATGACACATTTGTCGGAATTACACGTGGAGAACTAATTAAATGATTGGATTGAACAAACTGAATGAGATCTCTCTCAGCTCCCTTGCTGATTGGCTGCATTAATTCCTCTACGGAAAAAGATTTGAATAGGGGAGCTAGCTCGCTAAAGTACTTAATGTTAAAAAAGAAAAAGTGCAATACCTTTAAAACCTTGAGCTTTTACAGCTTTTACACAATTAAGCAACAAAAGATAAAAATTGAGCTTGGACTATTAGTTGCAATATATGTTGTATTGGGATTGTTGGACGAGGTAAAGGCCCGACTCCACAGCATGAGACAAGAAACTGACACAAATGAAAAAAGCAAATGGGAAGAAGACATAAGTGAGAAAGAGTGAGCCAGGACAACAAGAGCCACAGGAGAGATGCTCGAATTCAGCGAGGAGGGAGTAAGGGATCTCAAGTTTGACTCAATTCTAAACAAATCAAACCACCAACAAAACAGAAGGAGGGGGATGTTCGCCTCAAAGGAGAGAGGAATATTCAAGGTGCAAGTGAGATATAAACACTCTACCGAATTGGAAAAGAGAATTAAAACATTTAAAAGGACGAGAAGTCTGAAGGTTTTATGGCAAGCAACACAAAATCTGTCTGTGAAGACAGAGGAATGGAGGGGGGTGCATTTGAAAGGTAGCATACCACAATCAAGTCAGGGATTTCCAGTATAGATTTCTGTCACGTTATCAACATGCTGGTGCCAACTGCAATATCACACCAGCTAGCAAGTCTGAGAAAGGAGAGTCAGCCAGAGGGAGTCTGGCTTATGATTTCAAAAGCATAAAATGGGAGACTGAGATTTTATGCTTTCCATTAGGGATTTGTGTTCATAGTTTGTTGTTGCTGTTTGTCTGCTTTGGCAGGTGAAGAAAAGCTGAGCTGAGCTGGGGAAGTGAAAAGGGGAAGACAGGAAAACAGGATTTAAGAATGGAGGCAAAGGAAAGATAGAAAAACGGCAAACGTCAGGTCCACAAGAAATAACAAAATAAGTTCTACATTCCGAGTCAGTGGCATGAGGTATATTCAAATTACAGGACAGGGTAACGCATTTGCCAGATTTAATCTGCTTTAAAGGTCAATCGCATGCAAGGCAACAAGAGCCTCCATTTCAGTAGGGCTCGTCAAATCCTAGTGGTCTCTGTGACAGTGCCAGGTGGAATGTCATCTGTGTGTCCGCTGGGCACCAGCTCACCTGACAGCATCGACCAAGCATCTGTCTTTGAGCTCAGCTACATGATACTGGGCCACACTTGTTTTTTTTTGCCATAAAATGTGCATTAGCTAATGTAAGATGGTGGTCACATATTCTGAACAACAGAAATAGAATAACCAACCATTTAGTAAAGCTGAATTTGAGCAATTACAAAATTGGCATGTCTTTCTTTCACACTTATGGGTACACCTTAGCTGAAGGACAAAGAACATGAGAAAGACTGTCCCTCGATGGTAATGAGACGGGATTTGTTAAATGACCTCTGTACTACCATCTGCTAGGAATGTTAGTCTTTGCAGAGAGATTTCTAGGCCTGGAAAAAAAAAAAGAAATCTCCATTACAGGTCTGTGCACAAATGTATCAGCTGAACAGTTTGTTTAAAGAACCACATATAGTGCCCTTACAAAACATCCACAATTGTGCAGCTACCAATGTTGGGTGTCTTGCTGAGGCTGTGTCACACACCTGTCAGTTCTTTGGCAGTTGTACTGAATAGTACTCTTAAGTGCTGCTGTGATTTTGCCCAGCCAACACGCAGGACAGACAACATCACAAGATACAGCCATAGAGCTCAATTATCCCTGCTGGCATCAAAAATATCTTGCATGAAGTAAATAGCACGTAACATTGTGAAGTTTTGAATGGCATTTGTTGCATGACATTTTATTGGAATTGCACAGCACAGTAAGTGTCAGTGAGTAACGTCAAAGTAACAGCCATTACTCAATATATCTGATTTATCATTCTTAACAGAGTTGTTTGTGTGTGATGCTTTCTCCTTTAAGAGCACTGTGGATTTATCTTTTTTTAAACCATGGCTAATCTGCTGGAAAAGAAGTTTGAAGCTTTATGAATCAATTGTTACATGAAATGCATGGGTGGGGGTATTTGCATGATGCTTGTACATGTTAGAGCAAAAAAGTTTTCTAATTAAGTTCAGAAGTCTTCCAAGTGTGCAGGCCACAGTGTAAGGGCTTTGACAGCTTCCACAGTTTCAATCCAGTCACAACAGGCTCAACCTTCCTGCTGGGCACTCCAAGTGCCACGTTTGGCACAGAATTTAATAGGACCAGAAATGATCACAGAGACAGAAAGAGGAGGAAGTTGGAGAGAGAATCATGCAGAGTTTAAGAAATAATGAGAATAATGAAAGTAGAATCGCAGAAAAAGGGACGCACAGTTAAAAAGGACAGGTTGAGCGTTTGACAGCCATAGAAAGGAGCATGCTGAGAAATAGATGAGAGCATGGGTAATTAGCCACAAAAGGAGAGGGACATAAAAGGATTAAAGAAACAGAACCTGAAAATTAGGTGTATGGCAATACCACTCATTTGCTAATTATACAGCAAATTTGACTATGACAGAGTACTGAACCAATCTCAAAATACATTTAAAAATGTGGCACGCGGTAGGAATTATTTCCCACCCTCGGAGAAATTAAACATGCAGAGATGCCTTCAATTTCCTTAGTACTGCATATGGCAGTGTGTTGGGAAACTGACATCAGCATCCTTCTGTAACCTGGTTTAAGCCTGGTAACCAATGCAAGAAATGATTCAAGTAACAAGATAAATACATTCGCTGAGGCACGACAGATTAGGATGTAACACTGGGGCGGGGAGAAGGCACGCAGTGACAAAGAGATGGAGGAAGGCAGAAGGGACCTGGGAGGGCCACAAGAGAAGGGACAAACTGGGTTGAGAGTTGTGCCCGAGGGGGGAAGACGTAATTAAGCGTTAAACTACTGTGTCAATACATGTGTCAACTCACATCAGAGGCCGAGAAAGGAAGGAAACGAGAAAGGGTCAGCACTCAATACGTACGTCAACTTACATTACACTGTAAGGTCAGAGGAATGGACAGAGTGAGCAGGAGAGCTAAAAAAGGGACATGGCAAAATTCCTACTACTCTTTCTAACATTGTTAAATTAAAATGAAGATGAACAGATTGAGAAATTGTGGAAACAGAAATGCTGGGGGATCGAGGAGGACGCTATAAAAAAAAGGAACTGAGATGAGAGAGAAAACAACTGAATCAGGCAGCACAGAAAAATCAGGCCAAATAAGGGAAAGCTGAGCGAGAAGGATAGATTAAGTAAAGTGAAGAGACAGAAGGAGGGATGCAGAAAAATCCAATGGGGACAGGAAAAGATTGACAGCAAGATCCAGGAAAACAAAGTGATCAGACTAAACAGACAGCCACTAAATAGCCCCCCCCCCAAACAAAAAAGATTATATGGAGGAAAGGGTAAACCAACAAAAAAAACATGAGATTGTGAAAAAAGGAAACGAGGGATGTATAGTAGATGATGCAGTTTGTCTTATAATTCTCTCTCCCCACTCAATATTGTCTGATGTCAGACCACCACGGACTTAAAGGGAGGGAAAAAATAAGGCAGTGACAGAAAAAAAAGGAGGGAAAAGATGAGAAAAGGGGGGAGAGATTCCACCACTCCGATAGCCTCCCTGTTATTACTCCCCCAGTACTAATAATTACTTATTTCTGTGTCACCACTTTCACCCTGCATCTGTGTGTGCAAGTGCCTTTGCAGGGTTTCACTGTAGTTAGAAACCTAGATGGACTCACACACACTAGCTATTGCTGACGAACAACAACGGAGGAGTCTTATAAAAACCATTCCACAAAACCAGCTCAATCAAATCAAATTCACATTTAGAGCCCAGTAGTCCAAGTTATATTCGACGTGCTTTGTATTCATGAGCATATATTGTCCCAAAAGCACTGTGAATATAGGTGAATAGCATCTCATGTGGAGGAGTATGCACACAGGCCCACATATTTGCATGTTTATGTGACAATATGCATGTAAATATGGTTACAAATGCATAATGCACTGAGCAGTGGCAAATCAAAGATGCATGTGTTTGTGAATACATGCAAGTCTTACATGTATATTTGAGTGAATTTGCTCACTTAGTTCTTTTGCTGCCAGTGAAACAAATACAACAGTGGTGAATTACTATCTCGTGAGGGGAGGGAGGGAGAGAAAAGAAAGAAAAGAGGTGATCTATTGAGAGGGGAGAGGAAGAAAGGGAGGATAAGAAATTTAAGATGAGGGCAAATGGAAAGGTGGCAGGGGAAAGGAAGAGGGGAGGGAGAGGACGAGGGGCAGGGTAGAGCAGAGGCAGATAGCAGAGGAGAGAAAGGGGACAGGAGGAGTGACCTTGGATGCTAAATAATGGCACACCGTTATAGCTGTGGCTAATAGAGACATAGCACAGTGACTGCGAGAGACTGGAAGGTCAGGTGAAGCCCAATGAGAATTGTCGATTTATTTGTGGCGAGCACA
The DNA here is from genome assembly GCA_033026295.1 of Channa striata. Classification (NCBI taxonomy): domain Eukaryota; kingdom Metazoa; phylum Chordata; class Actinopteri; order Anabantiformes; family Channidae; genus Channa; species Channa striata. Next base: position 30,148,795 of record CM065168.1, on the reverse strand, counting down.
GCCGATTGGCTCAGAAAATGGCGAGAGACAAAAGAACGAGAAAAGATGTGCAGACAGCAGAATTCTAACAATGTGTTAAGTGAGACCGTATCACTGGAGTTTTAGGTATAGGTAGAGCAGGTATGGGCGAGTTGGAAGCAACGAAAAGGTAACATTTCACTGGGGAGTGGCTGATCAGCAGAAAGAAGGAAATCCATTCATAAAAGAGGGATGGGAAAACAACGAGGAGGACAGACTGAGGGAGGATTGAAAAAAAGCTGAAAGGGGGGATAGGGGGAAGAATAGAGGATCGAGCACATAGAGGACAAGCTATTGAATAGCAGGATTAGAAAAATAACTCAAGGATTCACTCAAGGTGTGTGTGTGTGTGTGTGTGTGTGTGTGTGTGTGTGTGCCCGCCTCGTGGTCATGCAATGCAGCACCAACTGAATAGACTGTGTCTCAGTTTATCAGAGTATCGACTGCAAAAAAGAAAAGGAGTTTTATGTTAATCCACGTGTTTACAAAAACGTGTCTGCTGTAGGATAATTCATAATGCAACCATAAAGTATGCAAGGAAACAACACAGGCACAAATATGGCCTGTATACAAAAGTGACAGTACAGTTTATTTTCCAGCACTGAATCCAATAAAGCATGCAATCGACAATATTAATCAAACGGAGACACTGAGCCTTGTGGAAAAGGAGGCAAACGAAGCACAGAAGAAACCGGTGTGCATTAAGAGTACAGTGAATTAAAATAACATTTCATAGAACATTTGTTACAAATAATCAGCTGAGTCGTCTCTTGTCTTGTCTCATGTTGTCTATCAGTTACACAAAGGTAATAAATTAATCTGTTCTACTGTAGTCTTTCACAGGGTCTTTTTATTCAGAAAAAGATTGCTGCAGTGGCATAAGTATGTATTTTTCGATACGTGTTGTTGAATATCTGAGTCTTTATGAATTTACCCTTGCTAAATGCAGCAGTAAAGACGGGTTCATATTTGGTTAAATGCTTTCGCTTGATTTCAGTTTTGGAATTTACTCTTTGCAGTAGGATATAAGAATAGGATATTGCCACTATATTTCTGAATTGTAGTCATTTTCTCTGACGTTTTAGGCATTGCAATTTTGCCTTTGTTCCATAGTGTCACACGGCAGTTTGACGCATTGAGGACTGAAAGGTTTTTGGGATGAACCATTCATACTCAGTTTATTTTTAAAAAGTGTGAACAAACCAGTATTTCATGAGACTGGAAGCCAAATTGCTTTAGCATAGCATACTTGAACAAGCAAAACGTTACCGTATGCTTGTTCAACAATGCTATGATCCCCTCCGGATGATTTTCAGGTCATAGATTGCAGTTCAAAAGAAAGATGACTAAATCTGTAAATTAGGCCATGGAAGTCAGCTGGTCATGAAAACTGAGTATTTAATGTGTGGATATTTCATGAAGAGATGCTTTCACACCAAGTACTGCACTGTTGAGCCAAGTAATGAGCCTTTGCCATGGTAACACACACCTGGGTCCCCAAGTTGCTCCAGCATGAGAATGAGTTAATTGGCAAATTTGTGACAGTGCTGGAAAGCAATCTATACCAACCTAATGACCACTGGATAAGGGTGATTTTAATGAGACTGCCCCATGTGTCCATCCATATTATACAGAGGGACAGAGTGTCAAACAATACATTGTAATTCCTTATGAAATCATGCTGTGCTTCTGCTGGAAATTAGCTTTTGCAGGAAATTGGCTGCATTACTTTTCAAATCCTTTGGCTTTTCAACCCATCCAGGAGATTTGATTCCATGGAGCAAACACCTGCAACAATCTGCCCTTAGCTGAGATTCAAGCTCTTACAATAGGCTTTTTTCCCCACATTCCCTTGTGGTGATGTATGCATCAGAAACGTCAATTGAACTCATCTAAGCCAAAATGGGGGAAATCATCACGCACACCAAGTAAAAACTATTTGAAGGTTGGGAGTCTTTTGCAGTGGCTTCCCCGGTGTCACATGAGATATATTTTAGGATCCGGCTCAAATCTGAGGAAAGCTACAATGGTTGGCAACAGACGATACACAAAGGCCCTTTGATGTAGCATGAAAATGGAAAGCCAACATGCTGTTAAGCAACACACAGAGGGCAAAGTCATCCCAATCAGCAACAGATAACCCCCCCGAACAGTGGCACACGCCTCATGTAAAACCCGTGCCCCTCTCGCCATCGTTTCCCCTCTCTCCGTCTCTCTATTGTTCAGCTCTCCCCCGTTTGTTCTATCGGCTGCATGAACACTTAAAATGAGGACACATTCAAAGCACTTCTCTCTTTATTATCCCACGCAAGCACTCATTACCCACACACATGCACATTAGAAGTCAAAAGATTAAAAAAAAAAAAAACAACTTGTGATGGCAATGCATCAACACACTGGTTTGCCAATTTTTACTTTCTTTTAAATCAAAACCCCAAAACGTCTTGGCTTTAGTGTAATCCGAGCTCTGACCGTTAAACCTAAAATGGCCTCTTTTTCCAAATGTGAGACCCCACAAAATGGCTTGACGTTTGCTTCTTGCATGGATTCAAGTACGAGCATGCACACATACACACACCCCTGCACTGCAAATGAGCAGACAGTTCTCTTTTCATGTTCCCTGGGCACACGCTCCATCAATAGCCTCATTTTCCCTCTCTCCCCCACTGCAGTATCTACACTCCTGCGCTGTTTCTAGCCATCCTTCATACCTCCTTTTCTCAGTTTCTTGTCCAATATTCAGCTCTTTTGCCTTAGTTTCACAGCAGTAAAAGTATTTAGGATTCAACTTAAGTGCATGTTTTGCATTTCACTACCAATCCTGTGCTTTGCAAGCTTGTTTATTTAACTAACCTCTACTGTATTTGTTTTGCCTCTTTAGAATTCTGCCGTCGACCAGTGACCGTTTCCTGTTGAAGAATCTTGTTTCTGGCGTGGACTACAACCTGTGTGTGTTGGCCATTTTTGATGACACAATTACATCATTAGCTGCAACAAAGGTCCTGGGCTGCACAACATTTGCCACCAAGGATGTTTACCCAGCATGCCGCTCGCTCCAGGCCCACTTCTTGGGTGGTACACTCACCATATTGGTTGGCGGTGTTGTTGTGGTCACCCTACTCGTCTTTACTGTGGCGCTCATGGTTCGCCACCGTGTTTGTAATCACGGTGACCACATAATATGTCACAACAGCAACACTGAGGCAGGAGGTGGGGCCTGCTGTCAGGGAGGAGGTGTAGGGAACAACGACAAAAGTGCAAACAGTAGCTACCAATCAAATGGTTCCGGGGACATGATGATGGTGGTCCTGCCCAACGGTTTGCCTTCTAAAAGAGGAGGGGAGACAGACAACGAGAAAGACAATGACAAGGGGAAGGAAGCAGCAGATTCCGCTTTATCTCTGCCTCCAAAACTCCCCCCAAAGCCCAGGCCAAAGCCTAAAGTCAGCCTGGAACAGTTTCTTTCAGCTGGGGGGTTAGTTTCCACGACAACAGGGGCAGGAGGTGAGATGGCATTGGTGGTTAGGCAGAGGAAGCTGGAGAAGGCACCGCCATACACCCCTGAAAGTGACAGAACTCCCCTCTACTACTCCCCTTCCCCTCCATCCACCCTGCCTCGTCAGTCACGCTCCAGGGACCGCCCAAAACCTCGTCTGGAGAGAGAACTGACCAATCGTGCCAGTTTCTCTCTGGCTGCACCCCTGAGAGACTCTGAGCTGTTGGACTGGAGAATCACTCCCCGGGGCAGGGACAAATGGAACTCCTCACAGGCTTATCAGAGCCCTGTATCCCCTCTAAGTCCTGCCTGCGGGACCGTTAGCAAAAGGCGGCACTCGCTAGATATGGGCTCCTCCGTTGCCCTTGCAACTGATGCTGCTGCCACTGTTGCCAAGCGCTATGGTGCTGTCAGTTATGCCAAGCGGCTGAGTGTGATCTGGACAAGGAGAAGCCAGTCGCTTCATGGAATGCTGGTGCAGTGCGCCTCGACGACAAGCACAACATCTTCAACAACCAGTGAGGAGGGTGAAAGTGGTGGGGGTTTTGGAGCACACTGCGAGTTTAAACGCGGGTACATCCATGCTTATAACACCACCAACTCCAACTCTAACACTGGGATCACTACTGGGAAAGCAAGCAGTTTAAAAGGAAGGGAAAAAGGAAAGGAGGGAAGGCATGCTGAAGAACTGGAGGAAAGTGTTGTGTAGGGTGCTGGAATAGACTAAATGTCAAGAGGGATGAGGGATAAGGGGTTCTGTGAAAGGGCAGTCTGAATAGGATCCTGATTTGAGGCGGGCAAAGAGGTGGAGCCTTGGGAGAAATTGATGAGTAGGAAAGCAAATGAAGTGATTGCAGATGATGAAGAAAAGGTTGTGAGTTCAGAGGGAGGGAGAAGAGTCTCACTTGTGTAGCTTCTCGATTTGACCAGAAAGAATTCAAGAGAGGGGAAAGTGTACCTGGACGTGAGGTAAAAAATGTTAAGAGGCTCTAGCTGGCCTGAAGAGTGAGGACTGGGGAGATCTGAATAAATATTTAACAGTGATAAAATAGTCTTTGCAGACAAGGCTGAGCTCATGATAAGTAGGTAAAATTTGGCTTCTACAAAACAGTCAACCGGCTAGTAACACAAACACTCATTTAATTCTAGACAAACAATTGTGAGAACAGATCAGTGTCTTAGTCACAGAAGTGACTGACCCAAAAAGGGGGAATCATCAATAGAGCAACAGAAATAAAGTAAAGTCCGACGCTAATGGTCCCAAACTCCTGCTAACATTTAAACTCTCCAGGTCCTCCCAACACAGAGGGATGGGGGATTGGCTCGGTGGGATGGGGGGAAACTGGATGAAATGCAACACTGCAAGCAGTTATGCTGGAGCTACACTCTTCTCAAACAGAAACACAATGGCAAAGAAATGACACGGCCCTGGCTTGTTTGGAGGTTGTTTTTATCTTCTTCTGACTGACGGCCATTGAAACTCTTTTCCTAAATATAATGAATGTGACTTTTGTGTGTCCTCTGTGGTTGGACAATGATTTTTGGCTTGCTGTGCCTGAGGATTATGGGAGCATAAATACAGAGCTGGGTACATTGGACAAGATCAATCGATATTGGATGGAAAGAGCGAGTGGAGCAGAGACATTATTAAGAGAAACACGTCAGGATTACAATGGAGTCAATATGGATTACAAAATAGAGGAGACTGGGGTGTAGGATGAAACATGCGAGCCAGGTGTAAATTTCTTAAAAAGAAGATCATACTAGATGCCAGATGATAATGGACAAACAAATTCATATTGCTAATGGATGCACAAGTGTACATGCATTAGATCAGGGACAGGTTGTGGATACAGATATGGCTAAAGGAGTTGGAATCCTTCCTTTGAAAAGTACATTTAAATTAACGAAAGTAACAGGTACTCACTATTCTCCATTCTATATTTTTAAAAAGCAGACATTACATTTAATTTTTGTACGTAACACTTTATTTTAAATAATGCTACAAATGAAAATTAAATCGACAGAAATATCAAACATTCTTCTAAGACAATCATTGCAAAGTTTCAATAGATAGGATACGACTTACACTGATATCAGGCCACTTTGAAAATGTTTTTCTTGTTAATTCTTGGGGTTTAGGTCAGTGGTTCTCAACCCTGATCCTCAAGGACCAATGCCTTGATAGTTCTCCCACTATCCCTGCCCTACCCACTGCAGATTACCTGGATCAGTCAGAAGCTGGAAAATATCACTTCACTTTGTCTGTACCCATCCCACCCAAACCTAACATCTTACAGCTACTGATTGAATCAACACACATAATCAGGTAATCAGCTGTGAGTACAGTAGCAAACGAGCACAGTATGGGCACCTGAGGAAGATCAACTGAGTTAAGAACCATTGCTTTAAAAGAACAAGACACTAGGCCTTATATTTCTCTACACAAACCCTTGATAAGGTTCTGATTTTATTTTGTCCTGCCTATATTTAGGACACCCTGTTCCACATGACCCAATCAAAAACGTAATATAACTTTGCCTCTTCCATGTTTCATGGTATGGATGTGAGCACCGTGCTTATGTTAGCCACAAAAGAGCCAAAAAGCTTGGTTTGTGTTTCACAAGTCCATAGGACATTGTCCTAGAAGCAATCACAGATTTTATTGTCTGTGGTAATAGAAATATCACGCAGCTTGTATATGTGCTTGGGAGATTTATCTTAAGTCTGTTATATCTATTATATACATTATTTTCTTCCATATCTTCTTGGATAACTTTTTTAAGTCTCGTTGAGTGTGGTACACGTGTTGATAAAAAGCACAACACTTCTACTTAAAGTAATCACAGAATAATTTTTTACAATTGTTCATTCTAAAATATGCCTAGTGTATGCCAAGACTGTTTTCAGGAATAAAAGAGCAGCGTTTCAAAGATGCGCAAGGGTTACAACATTTTTAGCCATGTCTGTAAGTGTGCCTCTGTGTGAATTTGTGTGTGCACGTTAATGAATGTGAGTGGCAATCTCATCGAACTGTGGTGGTAAAGAGGATTGGGGCTTTCTGGACATGCTGTAAAAGGAAAAAAAATAAAAAACATAAAAAGCAAAACTTAAAAAAAACCAAACGATTAGAGGTGATCTTAATGCTTGCCGTCAGTGGAGAAAAACTAAAATGTTTACAGGTATTTTCACCAAAACCCGGATCTAATCACGATTTCCAGCAATGTAGCATGGTCAGAAAGCAGCAACTTTTACAACGGAATCAACAAAATTCAAATGAGTTTTCTGTGATTTCAGACTCCTTTGTGCCACATGGATTTACTTTTAGTGAATGTTTTCAGAAAGAAAAAAAACTATTAGCCACCAATAACTCTTCACAGAAAGACTTTGTAAAGGGTAGATGGATAACTGACCCGCTGGCACCGACCACAAAGACTCCTTAAAACTGCTATCAAAAAGAAAAAAAAACTTGAACATATATATAGTATATATATACATATATACATATATATATAAATGATGTTAATTGTCGCACCACGTGTTTGTTTTCCCAAGTTTTCTGGAGAATGTTAGGATCAAATACAAAACAAAGTGTATTTTTGTTTTTTGATTAGAACACAAGATGTTAATTATAAAAAGGAAAATCTATTTCAGAACAGATACTGAAGAAACCGAGCACAAACACACACAAACAGATGCCTGAGAAACAGAGCCGATCACATTAATAATGACAACTTAACCATTACTGCTGTTTCCTTTCTGTTTTTTTTTTTCATTTTGCCAAAGTCTATTGTTCTCTGAACTTGATATAAATAAAAAAAACATGTATGGAACAGAGACAAAGTCATTACCACAAGAAACTGCTGTGTCGTGTTTGTGTACATGTGTGCTACAGGAAGGTCTAAGGGTGTCCTGATGACACTTTTTCCCAAACTGAATACTTATGTGTAAGAACTTGCTGATACCAAGTGCAGTTACGAGTAATAAACTGCTTTGCATCCCCACTCCACTGCAGTTAAGCAAATCGCGTAAAATCTCGCCGGATTGCGTTTAATAAACCTAACACCTTTCACTGAAATGAACAAAATGAACAGAAAAAAGTCAGTCAGTGGTGTTCATGAGATGAACTCTAATTGATGTAAATTTGAGGGAAAAAAATGGTATTAAAAAAAGCATACATTACAGGAAAAGCAAAATGTGGGAGAGAGAAAGAGAGAGAAAGATTAAGAATTTTAGTGCCAGATGGAAACGCCTTTAGGAAGCCAAAAGGGTACGTGTACACAAAAGACTTTCCACAACAGATCTCATAGCACACGGGAAAGCAAAGAGCTGATGCGACTACAAAAAGAACGACAACTAAAAGCCATCAGACTAATGGATCATTGTGAAGCTTTGCTATTATGAGCCATTTCTACTGGTTTCAGAGAGTCTAATGTAAGACATTACAGGAGCCTTTCACTGCTACCTGCTGCTCAGTTAAACACTAATTGAGCAGCAAAGACACAAGCTGGCAACAATTTGTAACCAAACGGAAAGGACAACAGTACATTGCAAAACTTAAAATAACAAATTAAAACATATATTCATTGATTTTCTTTATGTGTGTCAGTGGGGCAAAGCAGAGCAACATAGCCCTCATGTCCGTATGTCAGAAATGGCCATCTAGTCGTTTCTGACTCATAATGAAACTAGATACAAATTATAACCCCACAAACGTTTGCAACTGATTCTCATCTTAATGTACACTATAAAAGCAAAATACAACCGAAAAGGGGAAGCATGGGGTGTGGAAACGAAAACAATAAGCTCAAAGGACGTGAATGACAAAACTACAGTGTTCATTCAGTTGTTTTTTTTCAGTTTGGTTGCCATTTAATAAATTTGGCTCTCTTGCAAATTAATAATAGCAAAGGGTTGTGCAGATCATGAAGGAACGTAGCAGATGGTAACAAGAGAGAGCGCTGAGCAAAGGGATTGACTCTGAAGATAATGCTAGCACCAAGTCACAATTGCATACCATAGCTTTAACTTCATACTGTATTTTTAATCAACCCCTCCTTTTGCATATTTTCATATTCTATTATGCCGCTTGCAGACCCTGCATATTCTAAAGCGTGTAAAATATGTAGACAGAAAGAAATGGTGTATGCTGACACACAGGGATTGACAAGCAGAGTGGAGGGTCACCGCACTCGTGTAAGAGAGTGTGTGTGTGAGCAAATGTGAGACAAAAATGACCACTGTGTGCTCAGTGTGGGTTGGCGTTAATTTTTATCACGCAAGTACACATTTTATTACCAGATAAAAAGGTAATTTGCCACAGTAGGACCAAATGAGACTGCATAAGTGGCTTATAGTACTCTGCCTGTAAGGACCAGTTGGAGGTTCATACCTTGTGAGTGAGGACAATTATGGAAAATAAGGACATTTTGGCTGACCCCCCCTTTCTCACACAGCTTCAAAGGGCTTTTTGAGGATTAAGGCTTGGTCATAGTGTCAAGGGTAGAATTAAGTCAGAGAACACAATGTGCCAGGACGCAGGTCCTCACAAAGACAGGAATACAGATGTGTGTGCTGCATGTGTGAAAAGGGTTAATATGTTCTCCTCCCCCTTGAGCTTTAGACAGAAGACATTGCCTGGGTGGTAGACAGTGTCCCAAATTGAAACCATCAACAAATCACACAGGAGAAAAGAAATGAAGAGGAGAAAAAAAAAAAAGCGGGGAGCTTGTACGTGGTCACATTACAAGCAGGACACACTATCCGCTACAACGTGTGCTTCATCTCCTTGTGTAATGAACAAAAACAACAGCAGAAAACACGCTGCCCTCCACCCACCTCACCCTCTGCTTTCTTTGCCGACGGCAAAAACCTGGCCCAATTTGACTAATTAAAAATGCTGACTAACATGCAAAACACACACACAGTATATAGCGTTGCTGTAACTGTAATGAGATATTTGTCAGAGTAAGTGTGTGCAGTTTGCACACACTTACTCTGACAAATATCAGACATGCATTGCAATCAGACATGCATTGCCTGCTGAACGTCTCTAGAATGTATCTGGAAGAGCTGCTTTGGAGAACACAAATGCCCGAGTTAGACCGAGCGTGCATTAAATGGACTTTGTTTTAGCAGCTTTGTAGTGCAAAGGCCAAGTAATGTGAGACTGAGCCAATGAGCAGTGGGCTTGTTGTTATCACCTGACTGGCGATTGATGTGCTCTAAACAAAGAAAGCCTGACTCCTGCAGCTTACTTTTTGCAGCACATCATGCCTCCCTGCATGATTGACACAAGCCCCATGCTCTTGCCTCAGCCAAAAACTTCCCCCCTACAGGAATGAAGAAAATCTGCACTTGATTCTCCCAACATTGTCTGGAGTTTCTGGAAAAGGTAGCTTGACACAATTTGCAAATCCCCCAAAATTTGGTCTGATTTGTTGATATACAATTTCCAAAGACAGAAGGTTTTTTCTTCACTCTCTCTTCCAAAGAATGGCCTTGACTACCACCAGACTTGTTTTAAATGCAGGCTCATCTGAGAAGTCCACATGAACAGTACATACAGAAATATGTGATTGTGTAGCTACACAGTCAACGTCACAATATTGATTTTTTTCATAGTGAGAAATTATTGATAAAAAAATGTGTGGATGAAGCAGCCTAAGCTCCTGGTATGTAGTGGCCAGGGCCTACTAAATGTGGTTGAAGGGACAGCAATGTTAAACCAGGACCAGGACTACATGGCCACCAAAGGCTCAGTGATGCGCATGGGGATCTAAGGGCAGCCTGATCTGACCCTTTAGAAGAGCTATTGTGCCACAAATTGCAGAAAAATATATTGCTGCTTATGTCCTGAGTCAAAACATACAGGACATGGGGCTGTGTAGCCACAGGCCGGTCAGAGTACCCCTGACGACCCCTGTCCACAACCAAAATCACCTACAATGGGTACAGAACTACAACAGCACCACAAAGGAACAGGCAAAAGTGGTCTGATATGTTTGGTTTTCATCGTGTGGATGGTGCATGCATTTCAAAATAACCTTGTGCTAGTGGAGTTCACGTATGTGCATGTTCGTGTGCTCCGTTTGTGTCTTGAAAGGTCACGCTCGTCGGCATTTAAACTTGCCCTGACATTTGAAGTTCTGATCAAGGTATAGATACGATTCCCTACAGCGTGCTGAGTAACCCCTGAGTTGGGATGCACCGGGAATCAGCCCTTCACGCACTGGAAGCCAATTCGACCAATTCTGCAATATTGTGAATGACACACACATTACAATGAGGTCACTGTAACCACTCTGCAACACAAAGTTCCAAACCAATGACCCCTCCATGGCAATTATGCAGATGTGTCACCAGTGTTGCCCAAACATCTGAAGGTTAGCGCAGACTTGATAGTTCATACATAAAGACTGTCTGCACCAACTTCCAGTCTAACACTGTGAAGGTAGCAGACACCAGACAACTGAAGTGTGTCTAGAACCCTGGAGATAGACACCACAAAAGCACAAAAGTCCTGTGCCAAAACAAAGCAACTTTGATTTTTAACAACAATTCTCACGTAAAACTACAAATGACCAAAAAAATAATCATAAAATAAAAAGCAGCAAAATCAACACATTAACAGACTTTCCAAGGTTGTATAGTGAGAGTTTTGAAAAATTCACACTTATTAAAAGTTCATAACTTCTGGAAGCAATGGGTAAACAGTGAAGGAGAGTAGCAAGCGGGAAACAGTGGATTGATTTCAGTCTCGTGCTAGTACTGGCTTATGCTTCATGTTGCAGCTTTAGTTTAAGGAGTAGAGTGAATTCATTTTTCAGAGAACAAGTCCGTCAGTTGTTATGAAAACTGTATCACCACACCTACCCCAAAGCACATGCACTGGTTAGGACAAAGCCTAAATGGGAAGTGCATATAGAAAACATTTATTTACATAATTTTCCTTGTCAATAGCACGTACAAAAGAGTTGTTTTAGTGACAAAAATATTGTATTGGGACAAAAACAATTGTATATTTAATGTGCAAGCATGACAGAATTTCATACGTGATCTTCTCCTCTTTGACGTCTCCTAGTAATATTTGACTGTTATACGCATGACATCGAATTACGAGCACATTACAGCCGTTTCATTTTATTCTGTCACTTGAATGAAATTCACTGTCACTCAAATTCACAGCAGAAAACAGTTACAGCCGATGCAGAGATTCAAGCGATAAAAGGCCATTTTTACATTATGTAACCACACAATCCTTAGTAATATTGATTTTGAGCATACACAATCTATAACCATCCAGTCAATAATCACTGTTTCGGTCTAAGATTTATTTATTTGTTTCCTTTTGCAATTGCAGCCAACAAGGCTCAGGGGAGCTGATGCTTGAATGATGACTACAAATTGCCTGGAGAGCTAATGATGAAGGTTGATCAGCATGCATAACAGTGCTAATAAGAAAAGATTACATAATAACTATATAATTGGTTTAAAGTAACGGAGTGCCTTCACGCACTTATAAATCCACAACTTCGTACCTGCGCCTTCTGGCAAAACACGTCTGATCACCACATCACAGTACATTACTGCATAGTCAAGTGTCAGTTATATAGTCAAACCAGCGTATCATGGAGACGTTGACAGAGAAGATTGTTTAATATTAAAAGAGATGAGCAAAGAGAACAAGGGAGATGGGAGCAGCGGCGAGGAGAAAGATCGAATGAGGAACACAACTGGAATACTACAACAGTAGAAGAGGACGGTTAATGTTGAGAAAGCACCAGGGCAGATACGACAGGCTCAAGACGGACGCCAACGGGCCGCAACTGCAGCGCGAATAATTACGCCGGAGTTGAGCGGTTAATTTAATAACGACGTGTTGCACAGAGCGCCTTTGCGTGAACAGATGTGAGAATAGACGGGAGAGCAGGAGATGACAAGAGACAAAGAAGAGATTCAAAAGGAGGAGAAACAATGTTCGAAGTGGAGAGGAGCCTGAGCCCCTGGTACGGCTTTACCTTCATGCATCATTTCCTCCATTTTTTCTCTGCCTCTCTCCCCACAATCTTTAATTTAGCCTTCTATCTAATTTGCTCCTCCTTCACCTCCGTTGACTTCTCATTCAGTGCTTTGTTCGCTGCATTCACTTCTAATCCCGCGCTCCCTCTGACCTGCCTGCTCTCTCGTGCCTCATTGTTTTGCCAGTTTGCTCTAGCTGTCTTCGACTCATTTTACTCTGCTTTCCCGGCTTTGGGAAAGTATCTTGCCTCTTTCTCCTTGAGTCCTTTCCTCCCTTTAGCTTCTTTATTCTTTATAATTTTAATGTGCCTCTTACTGTCACTCCCACTCTTAGCTACTATATCACTGCTGCCCCAGTCTTACACTTATATAATAAACTTCTACTTTTATTATTGCACTGAATATATTTTGGCGTTTCATCCTTGCCCCCTCTGTCCTTGTCCCTGTCCACTGCATTATTTTGTTCATTTTGCCTTTTCTTCCTAAACTCTCGCCGACAGTCTTCCTATTTAGTCTGTATACAAATGTGCGGCAATAAAAATGGCAAATGTGACGCCACAAACATAAACAAACAATTCTACATAAATGATAGCTTTTATGGTACTTTTAGTATCAGAACACCAAATCTGTGCAAATTTAGATTAAGACCATAACATTTAGGTAGTTTTCATTATGCTGAAAAACAAGATCTCCTCCATTTAGAATCTCTATTGTACATCTGCCAACTGCTTCATTTTCAGCCCACTATTGATTCAGCTGCCAGGTGGTTTTATGAAGTGAAACTGACCATCAACCCCCCCCCTTATCCTCTTACATCCTCGCTTTCCGGCCACGTCAAAATCGTGAAAAATATCACGCTCATACTTCCTTTTGTCGAGAGGCTGAGGTGTGGTAAAGACATGTTTGTCCTGTCACTGAAGAAAACAGTCGAGAACAGAACAGACTAGATGCCCTTGTCTAATATTTCCTACCCCAGCTGGAGGAGCGCAGTATTAGTGTCACCTTACCCTTCTTACAAAGCTATTGAGCTACACGACGAATGGGACACCTGACCGTGACAGTGTCAGTAAATGCCGTGGCTTCTTCCACACAGCTGAACGGATAGTCTCAGTCGAGGCTGTGGACAGGTGGACCGCTGAAAGAATACTAATTGTTTGTTTTGAGTGGAGGAAGCTGGTTAAAAAACCTTGGGTTGGTTGAAGAGTTTGTTCTCACTAAAAACAACACATGCACTTCAGTGTGATAGCTGTTTTTTTTTTTATACTTGGGATGTAGAACAAGTTGGAATAACAACACTGACATATTACATTTTAAATTTCTTGCAGTAACTCCTAACAGTTGCCTAGTTACACACATTCAGCACAGTCCTATATTAGCATAAATTGAGTTGAGTTTGTCTGACAAATGTTAAATTCTGCATAGCCCTGACTTGGAATGGCTTTGGGGAGACCTGCTGTTAAACTCTTTATTCACGCTCGCTGACAGTAGTTGTCCAACAGGCAGGTGGTGCGGGGTTCGGATTTATCAGATTAGATTCGCTTTAAAACACTGAAATTCTTTTGTGGCTGGAAATATCATTCATAATTTAGACATTTTTGACAATTTAAAAAAATGTCCTTCCTTCAATTTTATATTCTGTTTTTTAAAAAAAAAGTTTTTTTTAAATCAAATGTAAGGTACGTACATTACAAGACAAGAAGAGTAAAAGAAAAATAGGAAAAGTAAAAAGTTTTATTTCCCTTTTGGGAACAGCACTCAGCGACTTCTTCTCAAAACCTCCCTGATCACTTTTCACTTGTGCCAGCTTGCCTCATTTGACCCATCGTCTCTTGCAACTGAGGGAGGCCATCATTTCCTTGACAGCTTTTCTTAAAAAAAATATTTAAAAAAACTTGTGCAAGTTTTATTTTGTTCTTCTCCATGAGGAGGTTTCTGTTCACCCCTGCACCTCTGTCACTCTGTCGTGTTTCTTCAGCATGTTCTATTTTGTTTCCCCTCACCTATTTTATTCCTGACATCTCGTTTCTCACATTGTCCCAGACGTGGTTTTGCCTTTCCCCTCCTTTTTCTTACTTCACCGCAGGGCCTCTCCTGCTCATCATTATCTCAACATTCCACCCACTGCCCATCTTTTTGCCACTTTTCTTCCGAACAAGGAGTGAAACAGGAGCTCCCTGCACTCCATCATTTTTCACTCCCCATTCTCTTTTTGTCCTCCATGTGGTGATGCTGCCACCTACTCCTCCGACTCATCATCCCCCGCTCCCTTCAGACTCCAAGGAGGAAGTGAGTGAAATCTTCTGATCTTGACATGTTCCTTGGTTCCTCGGTGTGTGCATGTGTGTTTTGTGCGTGTCTGAGCGACAGCCGCAGAGGAAGAGAAACGCATACAGCGATGTGTCGACTTTTAGGCTTTCTGGCCTTTCTAGAGAGCCAGCAACATGGGAAGACACGACAGAAGAAGGAAGGAAACTGGGAGAGATACATGAAACGTGAATGCCCCGTTTGAGTTCTGTTCATAAGCACAACGCTATACACCGAGCTCACATTTGGCTTTTGTGGCTGCTACCAGTTGGACAGGATAAAACCCCACAAATCTATGTTCATCTCTAAACCCAAACCTAATGCAAACACTAAAAACCTAAGGGTCTTGGTACTAGCACACTTCCTTTTATTGTGGAGGGAACAAAATGATTGTCACCCACCAGGACTCAGCAGAAAGATGTAACATTCGAGTGTTCCAAGTGTTGGTGTTACAACTTTGCCAGTGGCCTTACTGCTCGTGATTAGAGTACAACTAGAAGCCAAACTGTGATAAAAGGCGCACACAGCCGCCCAGCTTCTTCAAGTTACACAGCGTAGACATTGTCAGGAGTGAATCTAGTTTGTAGCACTAAGTGTAAGAGAAACAGCTTTGCAGCCTTTGGGAATCTCGGCTGAGCTGTAATTGAGTCCAACCACTGTGAGAGGGTCCTTTAGTTTTGCAGCTGACAGCACCAGCCAGGAAGGAATACAGCTTTGCTCCTTCTGTAGCCTAAAATGCCTGAAGGCTAAAAAGTGCAGGAGATTATTACTATAAAATATTCAGAGTGTTCTGTTGTTGATATTTCAGACCTTGGTGCATTGTTTGGTTGGTGGTACTAAATAATGCTACTCTTTACTAACAGGAATATAATGAAATTTCAGTTTATGTAGGAAAAAAAAGCAAAAGTGCCATTTCTAACAGAATAAACATGTGTATGTGTTAATTATCAAAAGTAACGCGCATCTTGCAAAATAATGTAAGTTTACAACAGAATAATGAATGCACACAGCAACTCGAGCTCAAGTTTCAAACCAAGAAGTTTTTGGGTACCTAGCACTTTTAGACCACTTTGGGTAAGGAGCTGAGATGCATTAGTTGCCCAGTAGCCAAATTTCCTGTCAAAACAAAAAAAAAAACGTACATCTACTAAAAGATTAAAAATATATATATGTTTTACCATATAAAACCCAAACATAGTTGGGGAAAGTTAAAGGTGGAGAAGTTGCTGGAAGAGGGTCATCCACTAATATCAGGGTCTGAAAAAAAGTATTTAGGGTAAAAATAACTTTTAGGAGAGATACTAGTTTAGTGAAGTGAATACTAATAGTGAAGCATAAATACTGAGTCATGATAAACCCAGAGAATACAATGATCAGCAGAAAAAATAACATGTTGATTAAATGTGCATCTGGCACTTTAATAAAACATCTGTGGTCTGACTTTACGCTTTACATCTAACCAGCTACTTGATCTAAACACTGAATGGCCTGATTCACAATTATGTTTTGCAGCTTAAACATTGACATGACAGCAATGAGATTAAGGTGCCTCTGAATAAAGCATAATAAGATACATACAGACAGGAGTGTTATTCCGCCCTTTTATTATATCTCAATTAAATCGAGTCTACACTGTGAGGTTGCAAATTTGAAAAGAATTTTAAACAGGAAAAGAAAATATAGCTTGTTCAAGACAATTTCATGAATAAGTGGCGTTTTAACGTTGTTACAGATATCAGTAAATAGACCGTCCCTTACTTGTTGCACCAACAGGCGCAGAGAAAACCGACTTTATGGATATTTTTGCGAACTTTTATGGTTTTTAATGCTTTGGTGGAATGGACGCAGATCGTGTTTTGGAGAACAGCTGTGGTTTTATCTTTACTCACATCCCATCTATGCAAAATTGGGAGTTTGTTTCAATTTGCTAGTTTATTGTTGATATTTAAAATCATTTTATTGTAGTAGATTGTTTTATTGATGGCGATAAAAACTCATTTACTACTTATTAACTGCAGCACAGCTGTACTGCTGTGGCAGTTTATTATAAAAAAACTACTTAAGGAAAAAGTTCAGGCAGCATCTTTCTGCTGCAGCAGACTTTGGTCTTTCAGAGGAGAGAGTTTTAGAGACCGTGACATAACTTTCAGCACTAAATGATCAGCAAAATGTGAACTTACTCCATGAATATTTCCTACACTCTTTCCAACACAATCATTTTGCCACATTCACGTAGTATAAATTTGAGAGCTACAGCTCAGTTCAGCCGTTGTAGGACATTCTTCAGAAAGTTAATGTAAGTTACATTACAATGACAGAACAGGATGAACCCGTGTCTGTAGCATTGACCGATATTGTTATTGTAATTTCCGATTGTGTTATCCTTTTTATCCCTTTTCTCCAGCTCCCAAGATGAGGGCTGTATATGCACAATCCACAGCGGTGTGGGTAGCACACGGTTTATGTTCTGCATCTTAAAACCTACTTCAGCTTGTGGATGCTTGAAGATCAAAATGCTGCCAAACATCCACTGCACTGAGAGTACATAGGGGAACACTGACGCTTTACCTGTGTGCCACCGCTCTGCAGCCCTCAAAAATACACAAAAAAGGTCTTTCAAAAAAGTTCAGCTGCAGATCAAAAATGTTAGACATTTACACTTACCACTGGTTATAAAACATGTCTAAAACAGTTGGGGTGAGGAGAAATACAACTTTTGATGCTGTACAGGTTGTCCTTAAAAGCATTTGTCTTGACTTCAGCCAAAACCCACAATAGTAATGCAACAAACATAATCAGACTGACAATAATAAATTGATAACCTGACTGACACAATAATGATAATAAATGACGCCATACTTCCTCTTGCTGACAGCATACAAAACCATATGCAGTTACTAAGCATATCAGCGTGGTGAAACATAAAATAAAACATTACATTTACATTACATTTTTAGAAGTTATCAATGCCACATTATTTCACAGACAAAGCCAGCAGCCTACGGCTACAATTTGTCAACGATGACTCAGCTCAAGTAATTGAGCAAAGAACCAATGAATAATTTAGTCATTGTGCATTCTTAGTTATTATGCTCAGACTGTGCTGCGTGTGGAAACGCCACCAAAAATCAATTAAAGCCGCCACAACTCTTTTGGTCAGTCACCTACATTAACAATCACTGATTCGTCCCTAAAATCGACGCAAAGTTCGATAAAAGGTGAGGTGTAATCAGAGCCCTATTGTACACCATCACTGTACAATATGCCATGATAATGAAATATTTATTGTGTAACAGAAAACAGATGTCACGGTTTGCTCCAATCTGTGCAATGTGTTACTGAGCTCAGAATACACACTGCGCCAGTTCCTGTAAGAGACGGTTACACTTTGAAGAGACACTTCTTGTGAGGAGTTTTATTTTTGACTTGTTTAGCACAAGACAGGTGGTGGATATTTACCCAAATATCTCAATCTTAGTTTTCTAATGGAAATGGATGTAGTTTTTATTGTACGTATACAACATATATTGTAGCTTTTAGTCAGAAACTGTACATTTTAGGCTACAATTAGTCTAATGCTTTAGTCTCATTTTTGTCCACAACGTTTAATAAGATATCTTGCAAGTATTCAGAGGATACAGATGGTGCCATTTCTGTTGTGTAACCAGCACCATGGTTACACGCGTCATTGTTTAATGGCAGAATTGGTAGAAATATGTAGTTTGTTCGCATCCACATAAGTACAGTGTTCATGTCTCTTTGCAATGCAGCAACTGTCACATTCAGATTGACATGCAGTTCACCGGGCGGACTGAATCATATTCATTGGATATGCGGTATTAATACAGCAACACATACTTGGCAAACAAACATGTGGAGTAAGACTGAACTGACTGCTGCATTATTTGACTGATCTGGAGCAGCTTGTGATTCCACAGATGCTGCATTATTTGAAAGTAAAAACTTTGCATCAGGACACCAATCTCTTCATCTCCATGTGTCCTCTTTTCACATTATTATTAGCAATAATTTGACAGAAACAGTCACATTCCATAGACCAAAAAAAGATGAACGTTATAAAATGCTGTTTGTTTTTCCGTGGTTTTTGACTGACACAGGGTTGGTGCCACATGCTCCCCAGGGCACATCGTAGCACACAACACATTCAGATTGTCATAAACAGGTAGTAACACTGTTCCACCTACTCACACAAGTCAGCTCACATGTGCCAGCAAACATTGGCTTTTAGTGAAAGCTAGGAAACATATATATTTAACCCCAGTAAGTCACTCACCTGCTGTCTACTGCAAGCAGCTGTGTAATTAATAGTGGAGTGAGCAAACGGCAGTGAACTGTGGGTCACTGCGTGTCTGCAGGGCGTTTCATTCCACAAAGGACAGTAACAAGGTGCAGGTAAACACACTTCACCTGTGTAACCTTGTGAGGACTGCTGCACGCCCACAAACCCATTGACCCCGTCCCCCCTGCGTACTTGAGGTCCTGATGGATTTGATCACAGATCGCTGAAGAATGTGACTAAATGATTAAACTTTTATACACGCAGATGGTCAGGCCCGTGCTCAAGAGGCAGATGTGATGCAAGTGTACAGTAAGGAGAATATACACTAGAACACATGATTTATAACTAAACTACAAAATGTCAAAAATGATGCAACGTGAAAACCAATGTTATGTCCAGTCAATTACACACAGGGCAGTGGAAGGTCAGTCAAGCTAAGCCAACCACTCCCATAGACTCCCACAAACCCATTAAGTTCTGTAAACAGTCAAAGAAACCTTACCGGCCGAATAAATAAATCTTTATTTTTCATATTTAATAATAATAATAATAATAATAATAATAATAATGAAAAGCAATAAAGTAGAAGAATAATGTGGGGACTGAGAAACTGCAACAAGAGAGCAAGGAGCAAATAAATAAAAAGAACAAAATTAAAATATATACCCACACACAAACAATACCTGGAGAGCACAGCTGAAACAAATTAAAAACTGAATGACAGGACAGTAAAATTAGAAGTGGAAAAGTACTGTAAATAAAAACAGTGCGACAGTTTAATTGCACAGCCCCTTATCTGCATAGTCTCCATTGTGGCATTTCAAGTATAATTTAAATAGAATAAACCCCAACAGTATCACCAAAAACAATACTGCACCAAACCCAGATATCACTGCTTGACAATTGCAGCCTTGAAATTCCTAACTGGACAAGAACAAACAGAATCTGTAGTGAGGATCTGTTAAACCGCGTCTACCATATTCTGCTTCCTTTACGAGCTCACACTATTCTTTGGCTGTGTGATCTGTATCTATCGTCATCTTTTAGACCTATAGCAATGTGTCATTTGAATGGAAATTATTTCAGCTTTAAAACATAGAATGGTGGCTGAATGTTTCCATATAGTACTCACTGAGGATTACATAATTGCATGTGTTTAATTGCATTACATAATGTCTATCAAATGCATATTTTAGCTCAGTAAATTGATTTCTTTTTTCGCTCATCACATTACATATGTAATTACACCGACGGATGTGAAACTCAACATTTTAGTTTTTCTGGAAATTGTGGATGATACCTGGCAGCTGGTGTCCACTGTCAAGGTTCCAAGTGGAAATGCTAAAAAGGTCACTATCAGAGAGAACTGTGTCCCCAGTTGTCACGTCAGCTGATATTTTTAGTAGTCATTTATGTTGGTGCTGCCAGAGTCTTAAAAAAAGCCCAAAAGACAACATGCTGCTGTGTTTCACATTGATGGCGTTAGTATGTCAACCAGGTGATTGTACATTTGCAATGGAAAACAAAGCACCTGGTATGAAAGGCTAATAGAATTTAGCAGAAGTGAGTGTGTGTGTGTACTAAAGGCAAATATTCTTTGTCAGTTTCTCAGAATGTCTAGTTAAAATTAATGCATTCTGTTATGCTGAGGTGTTTTTAATAAATAACTAATACTGATGTTCTTGACAAAACTACCATACAACTCCAAAACACAGCATTTCTAATTCAACACCACTGCATCATCCTCTACAGTGCAATTGGTAGTTTCCGAAGTCCAGAGGAATAATAATCTGATGCCATGATAACTTGAGTAAAGGGGCACAAAAGGACTCTTGAGAAATGAAGGAAGCCAAAATATGGTGTGATAAGAGCTTGCGTTCTCATATTTCACCTGAATGCTGAAGCAGAAACGCTGGTAAAGCTGGTGCATGTAGTCAAGACAAGATGTGCTGCCAAATGTCAAACCTAGCAGTGGACTGCTTAACGTGGAAATCAGTCATTAAAGATGGTATAAAGTAGGCGTGAATATATTAAACATTTATTTTTGCCAACAAATCGTAGCAGTGAGATGCAGGAACTGCTATTGTGCTGTACAATTATTCAAGCAGGAAATGCCATTTACTGACTAATTACAGATGTTCACTTACAGTGCATTGGGTATACAGATGAGAAATTCATAGGGAGTGAGAAAATAGGACGGCATAAAGCTCAGAATAAAAAAATAAAATAAGATGAAGCAGGAGAGGAAATGAGGAGACAAGAAAGGCAGGTAAGGAAGGAGACAAGCAGCTGACGCCTCCTGTCTGTTTCCTCAGCAGGAGAACTGCAAACCTGCAGAACTGGACAAATCCCAGAAAATGTGATTTTGCCTCTACAAAGCTGTATCCTAAATCACCCAACTTTTTCGGGACTCCCGTGAAACGAACGATCACAACGAAGTCATTGTACGTTCTAATGTTTGTAGCGAGGAGTGGCTGAGATCGGGAGCGTGCGCTTGATTCTGTTTTAATTGACAATTAATGAATCCAGACATTAGCTGATCCAAACACCTGGCTGAGGGCAAACTATAATTAAACTAATTAGAATTAGAAAGGAGACTTTTGTTCTCAATCTGTCATTAAAGCAGCCAAAACACCAGGCGCTCTCCCAAAGTAATTTCTCTTTCTCTCTACACCTCCTTCCTCTCGCACTTTGTTTGCCAACCCTGGTAAAAGCACTTTCAGACTTTTCTCCGACTTTCATTTTCTTCATGATGTTCATTTATACTTCCACTGTGTTTTCTTTTTCCTATGCCCACATAATTGCTGATAGTTTTTTTTTGCTAGTCTCTCGATCTATAAAATACACAGAGTCCGTGCATGCTGCAGAGGTTTACACACGTTTGTGTGGTGCTGGTTCTGTCTTCCAGACCAGAATAGCATCATAGGGCTTTTATCAGTTCATCTGGCTGGAAATGCCTTGTGGGATCTGTTGCAATATTTAACAGCCCGTGGAATGTATGCATCACTCACGCTGCATATTCATTTCCGAAATAGCTACACATCTTAAGCTAGCGTTCCTCAGGCCAGTCGGATACCGGAAGTCGAACGCTGCTACCAGACTGTGATTTAATTAGATCATATCAATCCCCCGGAATTATTTTTCCAGTCTGCTGACAGGAGAGCAAAGTACTTATCCAATTATCTGTGCAAGGATGATTTTAGTTCTTTGACAGACAACTTGTGTGAAAAAATAAATCATATATTTTATGCATTTATATGATGCTCTTATGCAGAGCCACTTTGAGTGAAGGTAGCAGTAAAATAATCTCCAGTTCTTTGATCACAAACATTACTACTTTTTTTTTTAATAGGAGGTAGAAGGGTGAGCTGAGGCGGCCGGTGAGTAGAGGAACTGTGAGTCGGCGTGGAGAAGGTGATTTGGGGCACTTCTTGAAGGAATGGTTTTTAGCTTATAACGGAGCGCTGCCTTTTCTAACCAGTGGCAAAGTCATTCCACTTCTTGCCTTTTTGTGCTGATTCATTGAGGCCCACAGGCTTCTGTAAAACCCCCTGAAATTCATAATTGTAAATAATCCCATGCCAAACTCTGCACTACACTGTCACATTTCCTTTAACATAGCCGCTTCCTGGAGCCTTGAAGGAATCACTTCTCTGCAAATAACTTCTTTGATCAAGGGGCAGCTCTGTGAAATGCAGACTAGTAATCATTTCCTTTACTCAAAACAGCCCGTTTGCTCAGCTTGCAACATAAAACCACAGCAAATACACGGTCGAATACATTACTGTGGATATTCATTTGTGCTTCCTGCAGTTTTTTCGCGACCCCTTTACGTTTCTGTTGGCAGAAAGCGCAGCTGCCTTTCTTCACTTGTGCCCAGAAAATTCTTAAATGACACTCCGTTTTCTAAATTAAAGTGTTATCAGAATATTTGTTGACCGACTCAGTATTTGCCCAGGATTTTAATACCTACATGACGAGAAGGCCTTTGAAGTAGGCCTCTCGCACCTTCCTGAAGACGTATTGTGCACATATGTTTCATCTGTTCACGTTTCAGCAGATTATCAACACACTTGATAATGACACCTAAAGGGAATACTACCAAGGCTCCCGACTTTATTGCATTTTTTTCTCCCCTTGCCTCCGAGTTCACATCGATCTACGAGCAGTCTAGACCTCGTGATGAAATGCAACTCTGAAGGCTTTGTCCAGGACAGCTGTAAACATGTCACCTCTGCTGGAATTCTGGCTATTTGGGGCCCCAACAAGATCTTTGTAAATGCCTCAACTGGAGGGCTGTTACGTTCAAGGTTAGTTTTACAGCCAACAAGAGCATTACACACTTAGGCTCAGAAACTACATTAAATAACAGTTTTCCCCCCCATGCCTGACATGTTTATGTGCAAATGTATAATACTGGACTGCCTCATAATTTTAGTGTGCTTATGTATGCATGTGCACAGTAATTTGGAGGAATTGTACTTTCAGCTTGGTGTTTAATGGTGTCGGGAGCGTGAGGAAGACGTAACAGAGAAAGGGTGGGTGGAGAGGTAAGAGATTTAACAGGAAGTATTGATGAACTGTGCCCAACAGTTAGCAAAGTCGTATGAGCAAAGCCGACACTATCCGACTCTTAATGGAATTTTATATTACGGGGAACAGAGAAAGCAGGTAAACCTCAGGCTCGGTCTTGGAGAAAAAAAAAAAAATAGTGCTAGCGGGCTGCCAGATGTTGCAAATGAAACAAGCAAATCTAGCTGTCAAATAAGCAGCAGAACTTGGTGAGAAGGTACGATTGCAGCAAAATTGGCAGCTCTGATGAATGGGAGTTTCCTCCTAGGCTGTCACACATTTAAGACATTTTTGGGGTTGGAAGAAAAAACAAATACAGATGCATTAGCAGGTGCAGTCATCACATTATATGGCAGGGAACAAACGACTCCTGCATTTAACGCTGCCCCGGAGATGAACTGTTTGGAAAGCATTTCATTCTTTGTGGGAGTGTGGGTGTAATAAAAACATGCAACGAGCTGGTTAAAAGAAATTCAGAACTGTATTCCATCATTTCCATTCATTTAGAAAAGGTCGTGGAAAAGTACAGAAGCCCTGTGGACATGGACGATACGTGCATTTAAAGATTTCATTTTTAAAATACACAGCAGTTAAAGCTATATATGATTCAGACGCAACTTACAAGGATTCAAACCTTCCCGGTTCTTTTGAATGCTCTCGAAGAACTGAAGGAATAAATGTGTGAACCCGAATGCTCTCAGAATGATTACATCAATTATTGAGGCTGATAAGCTCCATCTGTTTATTTTCAATTAACACAATCTACAAGGGTGACCTAAGACATCGGGATGAGGACGCCAATGTCCAAGTCTGAAAATGTTTATACCCGTGCTGTGCATAAATTTGTATTCCTTTGTTTGTTGTTTAGCCCATTATATGACAAGGAGTTTGTTTGTGTTATTTGTCTTGTAAGTAGAGTGCATTAATATCTGGGGTGTGTAATGGATGATTAAGCCCTAAAACCTTCCTGAGTGTGAGTGTGCGTGTGAGCCAGCTAGTAACATCAATTAATCAGCGTGTGTACCGACCCTTAATTAAAAACTCCCACTTTTCCCCAGACCCTACCCCCCGTGTGCATGTCTGTGTGGAAGTGCGACTGCATTTGTATGCACATCACTTGTGCTCCATCTCAATATTCATGACTATGCATGGGAACTTGCACAACACTACTTCTCATACTCCAATCTGCATGTAACTGTGGTACGTCCGGAGAGGTTTTTTTTAAGGCGTTCTGCTACAGTTTCAGTAAAAGTAAGCCACAATGTAAATTCTAAGAATAATTAATGCACCATCAACATGCATCGTAGCCTCTGTGTCAGAGATTTACTCCATCTCCTGACTGCGCCTGAAGCCAGTGTCTTCCTGGAAGTCGACTGGTCATTAACATTTCTCACTTTTGAAATCCATTAATGCTTCATCAAACTGTGCTTGGAGGCAACATGTTGAAGATTATCAAGAGCAATAACATGTTCTGTCTGCATGTTAACTGTGTTTATCTTTCACTTCTACGTGGGTTGGGTATTGGATGCTCTGCCGCCTACTCTCAATCCGAGCCTTTAATTGCTCTCTTTGGTTTTCATTTGTACTTGCCGCCTACATCTTCACTTTTGAATTCTATTGCAATGTCTCATTCTTACTCAGCCACAAATTTCCCAGCCATTCAAGGTGTGATACTGGAAATACACTCACCAGCAAGTGTAATCGTTCATTCTCCACCTACATCATCTACATCTAAATGGCGCCTGTTCATTTGAATAAACAGTGCACACACTGCTGTGAAAGGAAAGTAAGTGAACTTCAGTTGACCCGTATGCCATGACAGATAGCCCATCCCCTGGGAAAAGGGCCATCACTCAGCCAACTAATCAGATTTCACACCTTCAGCAAGGTCATCACCTTCTCCTCATCCTCTCTACCAGGCCTACTATGTTTCCAGCACTCACACTCTGATAACAAATTAATATTCAAACAGTTGTCCAGGGCACTACAGGGGAGCCTGAGAATCTATGTGTTTCACATGCATGCACCCAGAATTACACCCAGAATTACAGCCTTAAAAAGGAACAGCCAATTGCAGAACCTGCTGTAAAATCGCTGTCTTCCGCTTTGAAGTTGGCGCATGGTTCAATCCCACATATGCCAAACTAATTGCGTTTTTTTTCTAATTAGGTATAGTAAACCCTCAAGAAACAACTTCACTCATAATCGTAGTGATAATTTGTATTTGTTTTCTCTTTTCTCTGTCTCTACCTGGAGTTGTGTCCAGTTGAATTTATACATTTACTGACAGGTCTATACTTTTTTTGGCTGACTGCTAAGTGAGCGTGAGAAACACAGAATGGGAATGCTGGAAAGCCTAAAGCTACATCTGAAACAATACAACATTGCCAAAGGGAGATGGATTTTTGAATAAATCATGAGTGATGTTTTCCACAACAGCAAAGAAAAGTGTATTACTGTATATGTAGGAAAGGGAGGAAACAAGTAGCTGTTCCTGTGTCCACAGGACTGGCTAATCAAATGCCATTGTTAATGTAGTGGTGTGAAGCAGCAACATTAGGAGGCTGTATGGTTGGCAGGGTCAATAACACGCTGCTTTCTGTCTTCAGAGGATTTGCATATCAATAGGTAGTAAAAACTATTTCACTAAGTTGCATTCGAACGGAAAATAAGTCTTTGTTTTCCTTGTGCATTTGTCATCATTTTGGTTCAATTTTCTTCTCCAGCTTTATCCAACTTTTTTTTACGCCTCATCTGCCTCCCCTCTGACGGTTCTCTTAGTCACAGCCAATTCCAGGCAGTTTAATCCTGATTATAGCCTCTAAGTTCCAATTAAGACCATACTATTTCTATTTCCTAGGTGTATGGGTGTCCAAAATAGCAAGAGGTGGAGTTTTGCTATTAAAACATCTGTCTTATGTCATTTTTGAAGACATTACTAATGGGTTAACGTGTTTGCTCACTAAGTGGGTTTCCAACACAATAGCACAATGATAAGGTTGGCGTGGCAGTTAGTCAAGATTTTACACAAACGTAACTCACCAACAAACGCAAATTAGGTGCATGGAATAGATGGTACTGTAGGTGTTGAAGTCAAGTGCTTAGTTGTAGTTTACTCTGAGGCACAACGCTCTCATTTTAACAGGTCTGCACTTCTTTGACTTTCATCCTGTGCAACTTGTTCTCGTGTCGCCTTATAGATTTTGTTATAAGCCCCGGTTTGTCTCTGAAGATATCAGAGGCCTGTGATACAGGATTTGTTGCAACTTTCCAAACTAAGATCAGTCTTTTTGTCATTCAGGTTAAATTAAAACTATCCAGTATGAAAAACATTATTTTTTATCTTTCCTTTATACACTTATTGCATTTTCATATAAAAAAGAAGTGTTAAAAAAATTAACTCAAGTAAACCTGATAATGCTCCTAGCGTATGGCTGAGAGATACAGCTTGTTCAGTGTACTGAGCCGGTTTATATAATGCCCACATGTGAGTACACAAGTAGGAGGGACACCTTCCAGCACAGGAAGAAAAAATTAATTAATAAATAAATCATTGTTTACAGCTGTTAAAAGTGGTGAAAAACAAATTGTCAATTATTGTTACAAGAGGAACAAGAAGCTGCTTATTAAAACTGATAATTAAAGACACCTTGTTATATTTTGTAGTGCAGTACTTCTATTCAGTTTTTAATTATGCAGTACATAAACTTTTCAGTGTGAGAGGGAAAGTTTAAACTTTTCCTGTGAGTCTTTGAAATTTTAATGGATTCAAGGCATTAAAGTCGGGCATTTTGCATCATATTTTGTTGGTCTTGTCTTGACTTGAAGTGTCAACTTTGTTCCCACGGCTCACAACACTAAACAAGTGGTAAACAAGTTTGTCATTTGTTATTCTTCATGTTCCTTTTCAGTTTCCATCAGTTTCAACTGATGTCTTTGTCCTAGGTTTTAGTTTTCATCCTCGCGTCAACACCGCCTCCCATTCCTCCATTCACCCCTGCATCAGCTATCAAACCTACCTGCAGCAGTCTTACTATCACTAATGGGATTTGCGTGCCTTGATCTTTTATTCAATTTCCTAAAATATCTTTTTTTCCAGGAAAACACACCTAAACGTAAACACAAACATTAACACAATCACGTTCTGCACATACACACGGATAATTACAAGACTGTTTGTGTGGCTAAGTGCCGTGCAAGTGGTTGTTTAGAGGTGTGAAATGAAAAATGAGATGGACAGATAACCCAGCCCCCAGAGACACAAATTAGTGTGTCACATTTTATGTGAGTGTGTACATGACCGTGTGACAAAGCGTGTTAGTGTGTTGTCAGAGTGTGTCTAAACCTATTATTCTTCTTGCTGATAAGTCAAGGATTAAATGAATTTCTTCTTCTCCTCTCTTTATAAATGCTGGGTCAATGACCCCGGAACAGTGTTTTTGCTTACTGCTGCCTTGTAACATGAAGGTCGGAGAAGCCAGCACCAGGCCAGAGAGGTAACCGGGTCACTGAGTTAACCACTAATCCCACTCTGACTGTGGTGATGGGACTAAAAAGGAAACAAAGAACCAGGAGGATGGTTTGCTAGACTATCACAGTTACACAAGTGAACAAATTAGATTTTCACGAGATTCTAAAAGCAGACTGGGGTATAAAAATTAAACGACTACCTACTATCCACATTGCAGGTTCCATGTACAACTGTTCAGAGTCAGGGTTTCATCCATTGAGGTGATGAAAAAGAAAGTAAATTCAGAGATGTAATAAAAGTCTCCCGGATGTAATGAAATCATCAAAATCTAATCAATTAATCCTTTACTTCAGATAGATTATGTCACCCAATTCAAAGAACTTTCCTCAAGGTGTCTCTGAGCCAGGTTATTTTAGTTTAAATCATTCAAGTTTAGTTTCATTTCTTTTTCCAATTCAAAATTCAGTTTCAGTGTTTTGGGGGACTGGTTTTATATAATGACTCAATGTTTCAGGTTCTTAAATATAATTTTCTCGTTTTAATAATTTCAATGTACTAGTCTTGTGTTAGGAAAGGGCTTCTAGATGTTCTCTATAACACATTTTCTTGTTGACTTCGGAGAACAACATTTGCTCCAGTGATGTGGTGAACCTGTTCCTCCCGTCTGATGAAAACTACACCCACTCTTTTTTTTGGTCCCGGTTTAATTTACTTTAATATCCCTGTTCCTGAAATACTGTATTCAAGAGAAAGGCTCTGACTGAACAAAAGACAAGTCAGAATATAAAAGTAGATCATAAGAAAACAGCAGGCTTGGCCATCTAAGACCAAAGGAAGACTAAAGGTCAGATGGTGGGGGAGCATGACAAGAGGGAAAAAAAAGTTAAAGTTGTTTGACAGGAAGAAACAAATGAAAACAGGATGTATGGCAAGAGT
Source organism: Channa striata (assembly GCA_033026295.1). Classification (NCBI taxonomy): domain Eukaryota; kingdom Metazoa; phylum Chordata; class Actinopteri; order Anabantiformes; family Channidae; genus Channa; species Channa striata. The sequence continues at coordinate 30,119,677 of CM065168.1, read as the reverse complement.
CAGACATGATAGTACAGCTGGTAAAATATAGTACTTGGCCAGACAGGCTTGTACACACATTCACACACACCTCAAGAGAAATTTGGTACAGAAACAAATACTCAAAGAGGACCTACCAATATCCTGGTATTTTAAATTATGTTGTACCAGTGCTACACAAACCTCACTGCAAGAATACATCTTTATTACCACGAGAAGAAAAAAAAAAAACGCAAACTGCAGAATGCTACTGTATTATAAAGATATGAAAGTTTGACAGAGTTGGTTCATTTTTCTGCTGATAATCTCTGCACAAGCAGGCTCAGGGTTACTTAAATTCACAGCAGCCCTCATCTCCTATTTACAAAGAAATGCAGAACACACACTTTGAATTTACTGTTCTGTTCCTTGATATGATTACCCCTAGCTTCCTGCAAGGATTATTCATGCCATTTTCATAGAAAATATTTGCAGATAATGAATTAAATTTTGGCAAAAGGAAGCAGGGAAATAAGGGCTCTTCAGTAAACACTAGGAGGGGAAGGAAGAAAGACAAGGAGACACTGTAGAGAGCAAACTGCAGGCGATCAAAGAGCCAAATGAGGACAAATATGTTTTAATGAAGATTTTTTGAATATAATACAATATCTTCCCTGCTGAAACGAACTCCTCTATAGACCGTGACGATTTGAGAAGTGTAAAAAGCCACGTGACATAATCATGCATGACAGAAATGGGAAGTAAATCCTAGTCTTTCATTGACATAAAGTGAGGTAAAAAGAGGTTCATGCATGTGGTGATCTAAAGATGGGAACTAGCCTGTGGCCTGACAGGAGATAATGAAGCAAAAAATTACAAAGGTTCTTCAAAGAGCCACGCTAGAAAGGAATTATCTCACTTGTGTCCACACACACACTCATGTAGTTCCAACATGTAGTTCCTTAGGTCAACTCAAACACACTCACTTACAGATGAGGTGAGGAATGTAGAAAGTGGCGCCCATGCAATAGGGACACGAGTAATAGCTTGATGTACAACATGCACGTTGCATCACTTTCAAAACAATAACAGTGGTCAGATCGTGATGGGCTTTTCAAAGTTTTGCCATTTACAGACTTGACGTGCAACAACTGAGTCCAAATCAAGTGCAACATGATAAATTATGCTGGTCATGATTCAGTTTTCAGCAGAAATGTGAGTGCGATTAAGAAGCCAAAGGGGAACTAGTTGAACTACAACATTCAGCTCAGGAACAGGCCGACGTAGAAATAATCGTTTAGAAGTAGAAAAACTGGTTCAGCGTAACATGTGTGGTTGGTATTTGTCACCAAAGACCCATCGCCTTGTAATGTTGCCTTAAATAAACTAGTTGCATGTCTTTGATCCCTTGTGAGTTTCTCTTGCAGCATAGCTTTGCAATATATAAACCCTGTAATCTGACAGGTATCATGTTGTAATATTCTAGTTAAAAATCACCCTATGCACGATGAACCATTTGTATAGGGCATGATACTTCATGTCAAAGCACAATTTAGCGTGTGCAGCTCCACGATCGAAATGCCCTCATGTGTTCCATTAGGTTGGTACCTCTTCCTGGGGCCAGATGTGCCATTCCAAAAGGCTTTGTTTTCAAAAAGAAGCCTGCTAATTTCCAGCTGACAGTGCTTGTCACAAATGAAAGGTGGTGCTTTACGTTTAGAGCTAGCTAGTTAGCAACACAACTAGTTGAGCCAACATGCTGCCTGGCTGACTTGGCTGACGGCCACTGCAGGTAGAAACACACTATGTGTACTCTGCTCCATGGGCAGCACCAGCTTCCTTGTCTTTTCATGTTACACTCTTCATCTTGATTGCCCTTTCACTGTTTTCCCCCTGCTCCTCTATCCATCTTGCTTTACCCTCCTGTCTCATGTCCTGTCCATCACTCTCACCTTCTTTTTTTTCCCCCTGCAGATGTGACATTTTACTGCTGAACGCACATGCCTGCACAGTGTTGCCATGCACACAATCATACATACACAAACATAAATCCACACAAAAGAGTAGCATGTCGTCAGGTGTTAAGTAACTCAAACTTTTAAGGTTATACTGAACGACCATGACTATAGGAGCCACCAAGTGATCTCAAGCAAAGCTGATGTAATTTTTCACTGAGAATTAAAAAATAAAAACACTGAGGTTGTCAGCCTTGAGCATTATATCTGTGAAAGCAGACCAAAACATTAATAAGCCTTGGATTTTCTGCCAAAACAGTAGCTGGTGAGATTCCAACCCATTACTAGCATCTCTCTGCAAGGCCAGTGCTCACAAACACTGAACCTTAATTGCCACGGTAGTCAACAGACACCGGACACATATGCCACATGAGACACATCCTCATAGGGAGATAAAACCTTAAATAAGTCCTCAGCACTCAATCTTACCAACTATGTATACTAACCCTACACACATTATGACATCAGCTACATGCAGTTATTAGATAGATTAAAGTCAGTGAAGTGAAAAACGAGTCGCCGGATGATTTAGGGTGTCCACATCAAACTGACAACACATCTCAAACTATTAACTTCAAGCGTTTTAGAGCAGCAGAATAGAAAATATGCCCACAAGTGGAAATGTATTCCTTCACTCCTATTATGTTCTATACGAAACAACCCCAGGTTTCAGAAACCATCTGGTCTTCAACGCAGAAAGCTAAAATTTAAATTTGTAATGCCAGGTGGGAGCAGTTACCTAGCTGGTGAGATGGGTAATGTGGGCTCTCAATGTGCTATCATGTCCTGTGCACTGTGTTCTTTCAAGCTGGCACAAAACGGTGAAAAGCTCGAAGGAGGAAGGACACCGTGTTTACCCGCTGAGGATGCACATTGTGATTTAGCTGCTAAGGAGTGATGAGACTCAAAGTTGTGTTATGAAGAAAACGCACATCAAAACAGTTGTTCAGTCAAAAGCAAGTCTCTCCACTTACTTTGAAGGCGATATCATTTTGAGTACAGTGACAAAGACATAAGCACTCGGATGTTTTACTCTGGGACATTAAACACAAGTGGCACACTTTAATTCAGACAACTGAATTTAAAGAATAAGCAGCGATCATGTTGTTATAAAGAGCTGCCTTGATTTCCGTCTGCCATCAGCAGAAGAAACAAGATTATTTTTAAAAACCTTGTATCAGTTATCCAATGTCCTTTGCATCAAGGTGCTTTCCTTTTCTTGAGTCAGTGTTTCAAAGCTTTACAGCAGTTCTTGTTTCCTGGTGCACAAATTAAAATATTCAGCAAATCTGATCAGCAGAGGTATCAAGGTTTCTTACTGTAATTTGTTTTCAGCACAAATGCAGCTTTTACAGTAAATTAGTGTTTCCATCTGACGGCATGATTTTATTTGTAGTTATGGGCATTGGGTCAACATCCCAGGGTCTGTTTACTGTACATAAAGTACATTTTGAGAACAAAGGGCATCGTCTGAAGGGCAATCAAGTCTGGGCTAACGTTTACTTTCTCACTCAGATTGGAAAATTAACCCATTAAATATGGGCTGACAGTCTGTAAAGTGCTCTTCAAGTTAAATGAAAAATTAGAAGACCAATTTGACTTGCAATTTTCAGCTCATTATGATTATTTCTCAGACTGATGAATTAGACTGAAGTGACAGAAATTTCACTGACGTCTGCTGCAGCAATCTCATGGCTTTTACTTGCAATTTACTACGAATAAATTTTGCATGAACTTCTGCAAAATATTTAAAAGCAATATTTACAAATGTGTGCAAAAAGATAATTTTGTCTTTATTGACCAGTGATTTACAATTGTGATGTCACACCTCTTATCTACATGCACCGCTATTGACAACGACTCAGAGATTAATAATCCTGTTGTTGCAAGATGTGACAGGGCATTTCATAATTAGGGATTTAAAAAATAAAAAAGAGCAGCAGTTCTTATTTAGTGAAAATCTGCTAATCGTTTGACAAAGAAGTCATTTTAGAAAGCCTGATCCAGCATCTCAGCTCTAAGATTGTATGCCTGGAAAACATCTTTTCACTGATCTACTACACAAATGTGGCATTTATTAGGATGAAAAATGATTTACTTCATTTTCTGCTTTCCCAACAGTAAAAACAGTAGGTGCTCAACTGATTACAAGACTTGTTTATCTTGCAGCTCCAACGATAACAATTCTTCGCCACCCATGTTTAATCCACAGTTTGCAACAAAAACATCCCCGGCTTCCTAATGCTCCGTTTTAATAACGCAGCTTCAGAAAAGCTGTTCACATCCCTTCACTCTTTGCACCCTTCATGTTTATTTCATACAATACTTATGTTTTCCCATACACTATACATTTGCATATCTAGCGTTCAGAGACTTAATTCACTATTTGGTAGAAGACATGAACCTTTCAGTCTTCTTTTCCAAATATCCATGAAGTGTGCACACCTCGATTTGGCCGGGTTACCTCATTCCTTTTCACCAATTCTCCCGAGCTTCATCTGATTGAATGAAATCCTTTATGTGGTATATGGCAAGCAGGCGATGACATGCCTTTTACTCATAGTGGCTTCAATTGTGCAGCTCCATCATAAAGGCCGCTGTCAGGACGTGACAGTAATCGTCATCTTTCAGAGACGTGTCGACCATCTTTTCAGAGGACAAGTTGCACAGCCAACTCATTTAAGAGTTTTATAAAAACATAAATTCCCACAGAATTCCTGATAAATCTAGAGGAAAATGAAAGAAACAGGGCGTCCATGACCACCAACAGTCTGCTAGACTATCACAGGACCACACATCGAGACATACCACGATCCACACCTGTGGCAATTTAGGGTCACCAATTAACCGGGGGGGGACTGAGGTACCCAGAGAACCCCACAAGGACGAGGAGAATACATGTGAGGGACAAATACAATGAATACTTGGAAGTTATTGTAGTTCAGCACAAATTTCACCACAATGTGCTGGGGAAAACAAGTGCATATCAGCTCCCTGAATGCAAAAACTAATATTTTCTAATATTTTGTTTTCATTTTCCATTGTGAAAATAAAAGTAAATTGCTAAATAATGCAAGCTTGATCCTTCAACACTGTGTTTCTTGGGCTTATTAAAGGTACAAAAAAATGTTTAAAGCCCTTATAGACAATTGAAGGTCTATGACACGTATAAAGTGCTACATGACATTATTAGCTTATATGACAGGTGCCCGAATAGCCCCAAATAGCTCATTCCTCAGTGAGTCCCTTCAGGTGCCTCCGGGATTTGCAGTTCACTTAACTCACCCCCAAGAATTCTGTACGACCTTGCAAGTGGTCTGTACATCAAGGCAGTTTTAGACGCAAATTAGGAAATGTGTTTTTTGTTCGAAAACCAAGGAATGAGTATGGTAGTATAACATATACAGTAGAAGTAGAGCACATTATTAATCACAATGATGACACAGATGTTGGGCTGTGTGTCCAAGAATGGTAATGCAATGTTTCACTATAATTCGTAGTCGTAGGAGATTCAGCACATCAAAACCGTCAAAACGCGCTCCTCTGACTTCCTTGGCTTTAACTAGATCACACAATTAACTATGCTGGGTTTGTTCAAATCGTTTTTGACGGGCTCTTATTAAAACATCCACAGCAGGCCAATTTACAAATGACGCAATCAAACCTACAGCTCTGCTGTCAAGAAATAGACGTTCAGGGTCAACGGCAACGTCCTATATTTCAGCTTGACACTAAAGCATTTTGATATTATCTTCGGGTTTCCCCATCAGCTCAAGGGGTCATAATTTTTCGATCTGGCAGCAAACCAAGAACTTCCCATGCAAACACCAATAGCAAACAATAGCATCACACAAAGCACTAGCAACATCAAGCAGACAAGGTTGAATGTCCTACCTTGACCCCTCGTACTCGGAACTCAGCCAGGGCTCTGCTCATCTTTGAGGAAGCTGTCTGCAGGTCCTTTCCACTGGCGATGACTTTTACAAGCAGGGAGTCATAGTGGGGTGAAATGACGGCGCCCTGGAAGGCTGAGGCGCTGTCCAGACGTATGCCCATGCCCTCGCCGCTTCGGAAGACCTAACGCAGTAACAAGACAGCCAAGTGGAGTCAGGGACTTCATAACATAAAATTATTTTTTAACTGGGTTGTTTTAACAGTTGTATAAAAAAAAATTAAAGTGTGATTAACACATAACTCAAACATACATAAAATACCTTAGTAAAATACATATCTTTTACCTCTTAACATTTTTACCTTAGCATTAACCAAATTCAGACCATTAACAGAATTAATTGTAATAGCTGGCAGTGGGCTATAAAACTTTCCATTTCAATATGTGTTTTCATTATGCCCCATAATAACATGTTTTAAAACCTTTCAAAAACTAATAAGAAAAATAAATATTCCTGTCAGTTAAGTGAAACAGTCCTTCCTCTGTATACCACTGAATCTTCAGTAGTGCACTGTCTAAGCCAACCCTCAGGTGCAACACTACATTTTATACAACCCAAAATATGAAGATTCCAATCTCCATTGATGAAACCAATTTTATTTATCCCTATTTCACAGGTGCGTGGAACACAGATCAACATCACTTGTACTGCATCCATCCATTTTTGACTTTAATGTCAAAGTGTCGAGTTCAAATCCAGCCTTGAACCTCTGCCTTTTCTCAGTTTTATCACTGGCCACTTGGATCTCTAACAAAAAGTTAAAAAACACCAGAAATATAAAACCTGACCTTTTCATCTTTCCCAAAAGTGCAAGATGCAGAATCAGATCATTTACTGTGGCTTTTCCTTTGCAGTCAAATGATTTATTTCACCGCAGTTTTCATTCCTTACTACTTCCATCTCAGCAACATTCATGCCCTTTGTTAATGGCTTGTTAGGGGAATGTAATGAGGATGATGAAGGAATGCAAAGCATCACATCTGTTATGCGCCTCAAATGTGTGTGTAAATTAATGCACAAGTTGAAGGTAACAGCAGACAGACCTACAAGCCACAAAGAGTGAAGGGAGAAAACAAGCAGAAAACTGAGAAGAACAAAAAGCCTGGACTGTTCCAAATATACTTGGTAACAAAGCAGAGGAGGAGGAGAAGAAGAGATGTGAAGAGGAGAGTGAGGAGTGTTCAATACTAAAACATATGGAGCCCCTCAAGGCCTGGAAGAGAAAGGGGAGCAGAAATTACAATTATAACAATGTTGTGCTGCACGTATGATATGCTGGTTCTACTTTCAGACAACGTGGATATGCAGAGCTGTCAACATTTATGACCAACTGTATTTTTTTTTTAATATCGCTTTGCTCTTTACAACTCACCGTTTTATCTAGAGTAATTACGCCCTCATTCTTCAAACAAGCAATTTGGTCCATCTCCAGTGGCTTAAAAATGATCAGAATACAGCACAATTCCCATTCCTACAATAAATAATGTTAGCAAAAACGGGCTGTAATTTATTATGACAAGGGGGGGTTTGTGAAAGGAGTTCTGATAGTCTTCAATTTAAATCGGGTACCAAGTCAAAAGCCAGTGCCTACTCTATGTAAAGCTGTAAATGTAGGAGATGCTAAAGCAGAGAAAATATTGCTGCTTATGCATACTACCTCTACACCTGTGCAATATGCTGTTTCAAGGCTCAAAGAACCAATTACCAGATTGTGATTTTCCTAAAGCCTGTTGCTGTTCTTTGATTTTCAAAGCTTGAGGCTGGTCATCAACACGCCAATTGTCACTGAAGTAGATCTCAAAGCTCCACGCTCACTTTGATATGCATGTGAATAAGTCAAGGTGCAAGCCTCTCTGCATATAATAAATGTTTTAAAGTCAAATAGGTTTCATATTTGAAGAACATTGTAATATTAAGAATAAAAGGATTGTGTGCAATTATAATTTATTGTTTAGCTGAGCTTCAACAGCTGTGTTTACGCAACATTTTTCCTGATAAAATAGTTTTCTAGTAAATATTGACCGATAAAGTAAGAGTGATTGTTCAAAACACACTTGCACTGGTGGTTAGCATTCTTAAATGTAACCTAGGATTCTAAATAATGAAATACTCTTGGCACAATAACCACAGTAAAAATAACTTCCCAGAGAAAAACGGATTGAAAAAGAAAAACTAAAGTGGTTAACAGAAATCAGTTGCTTGTGAGACAAAGTCAGAACAGTAATTGATATTCTTAGTGTCTAAAAACCTCTATTGAAAAATTACAATTCTACACTAACATTAGAAACTTAAAGGGAAAACTATGGTAGATGTAAAACCATAAGTAACAACATTTACTTATTTCCTTTCCTGAAAAAATGGTGCTTTGTAAACATTTAAAACTGCTTTTGTTGAGCCATATATTGCCACTCTGTGCCCTGAAGAACATGTACACAATTTACTGGACTGGATGTCTGATGCCTGCCTGGGGTTTCTTTGCACAGTTTGTTCATATGAAACCTCTTCTCCAAGGGGGTGGGGACTTATTTCAACAACAGTCAACCACACTAAAAGAAAAATTTCAGCTGATTGGGCCGCAGCCAAAATTCATTCAAACAAATTTAACCAATAACTCAAACAGGAGAAACTATCCTGCCATCAATCAGTGAGGTGTGGCAGAAAACTATTTTTTTCCTACAGGGTGGAAGAAACAGCCTTTAATGAATCATATTGGCAGCACTTGCCTACCCCAGAATGTCCTGGGTGTGTGATTTTAGGAGTTTTCTGTAAACCTCACAACCTGATTATTCCTCCGATGCGCTGAGATTTGTTTTGTGATTGTGTGCTATTAACAGTCAAACAGTCAAAAACAGGAAGGGACACTGCAGCCACACGTGGCCCAATCAGATTTTTTAAAAAGTACACATTCTTATGGCTACTTAATCACTTTAGTGACTAGAAATCACACTACAAGGAAATATAATTCCACAAGTGTGGCTTAATTTCTGTGGCAAGGCCAGATGGGCAACAACTTTAAGTGCCATGTTATTTGTCAGTAGGCCAGGTTCTAATCTGACAGCTGGAGCTGGTCAGTGATTACTAAAGGCATTTTTACACATACCTTGTTTGGTCCAGACCTTTAGACTTTGCAGTTTGGCCTGAATCAACATTGAAAATTTTAAAAAGTGCCTCAGACCGAGGTTTGGACCAGAAATTAAGAATTTGGTCCAACGAACAGAGGTGGTCTTGGCTGTTGGCTTTGTTCAGGACCATGGTTCAGTTTGTGTCTTTTGTCAAATCACTTTTTGCATGATTCGGACTTTCAGATCAAATGTAGATTATAGATTATGTTGAGGCAGGCCATTCTTACACTTATACAATGAAAAACATGAACAGTACTTCAGATCTTTGTTTTGACTTTGTGTGAAAACACGGGAATTAAAAATAAAGATGCAGAATGAAAAAGTTTTCTAAATCGGTAATCACACAATCATATTCTGAATATCTGAGTATAAGTTAAATGTTAGTTTACTTGTGATGGTTTAAATATCATGCAAACCTACATCTAACTTGCAGTGCAAGCATGTGCCATGTGAGGTCAAGTGGGTGCACAGACTTGACATTACAGAGTCTCTGAATATGGTTCAACAATACGTTAATTGGCTTTGAAATAAACTGCACAGGAATGAGGCAGGTAGACACATACAGCACACAGCCAGGAAACATTTTGAGCCCTTAAAAATGGGCCAACATTGTTCTAAATCTAATTCCTAACTGTAAACAATCGTGTCCTCCACGTGTCGAGAGATTAATCAAACATGTACCAAGACAGATGTTTTCTGTTACGCTTTAGTGCACAAACATATATGGGATATATATACGCTGACTGGAGTCCATAAAATTAGCACAGAGGAGCCTCTGTTATTAGAACCACTCAGACGGAAGTGGTTTTGCAGAAGAAAAACAACCACACAAAAACAATGAAACTCTGTTTCCACAACTGGACACAGTATCGAGGGTTTTGCATATCCCTAATTTTTACACTTTCCAGCCATCATTCAGAAAAAAACCTAATTATTTTTACACATTTTGCTGGTTAAGCATTAACATATCTACTTTTGACTGCAAATGAAGGACCAACACCAGTCGTACGCTGCGGTTTTGTGCATGTGCCTTTGTTCATACAAAGTGTGTTAATGTTGGCTCAGGGCATATAGAAGATGAGATAAAAGGTGGCACAGCAACACCCCACAGAGACATGAGGTTTATCTCACACACTCAAGCACAAGCAGTGCCACCAAAAAAATAAAAACAAGTCTGAGTCAGAAGGAAACAGACGAGCAAGGTGCTGTACAGGCAGAATTAAATGAAAAGCCAAGTACCATGTTAATAATTGAACTCCAGGTGTCAGCTAGTTTGAGCCCAGGGCACAATCTAACAAGAAACCCCCACGTTCTTCTCTCTCACCCCCTTCATGTCATATCCTCTTACTCCATCTAACTGCTCACACTTGATATTCACAGATACTAATAATTTAAATACAAACTCACTGACACATACCTACTGTACACTGATTGGACCCCTGTTGCACATACTTGCACACTGGTGCAGTCCTGCCCCTGATCTGAAATGATCCTGTATCCAGCCGCATTGTTTTCCTGTGGATTCCACTTAATACTGTCAGTACACAAACTACCAGCTCATCACATCAATATGGTGTCGACTTCTAATTGTCGTCCAACTGTGTGGTCACGCCTGTTGCTCTAAATGTTTTTACAGCAAGTCTGTCTTTCTCCTTTGTCCCTGCTTTTTATCGTCCTTTCACAGTATTACAGTTTACAGCCCTTTTCCATTTTCGGTGTATTTCCCTCAGAAACCTCCCTCTGCAGCACAGGCCAGTGGTGTATTTCACTGCCATGGTTTGAGTGGTGGCCTGTCATAGGGGCATTAAATATCCCCACCGCCCAGCTTGCTACTCAGTCTCAAAAGTTTCTCAAGTCTCTAAAAACACACTTTTCATTCAGGAATTCAAACAAACAAGACAATTTCCCCACTGATGCCAATGCATTTTTTAGAATGTCAAAACTGCTTCAGGGTGGCTTTCAAAGGCCCACATAAAAATGTGCCGAGGCCATGGTAGGAAGTGGAAAATCTGAACAAAAAAGCCAACTCCATGAAAAAAATACAGCTACACTGCTTAGATTGACCATGCTTATACTGGGCCGTGAAGGTGTAATAAATCAATGGAGCATGAAGCAGGAAGTACAGCTCAACGTTTGCTTGAGGATAGAGAAAAGGTGCTATTCAGATGTCCATTTATTTTGGACAGAGATTAAAAGCTGTTTGCAAGTGTGTTGCAAGTACCCATCTACACATTTACTCTAACAGTTTTGGCCACTTGATTATTGTAGTTTAAATAAGCCATCCTGTCAAAAAAAAAAATCTTACTAGTTGCCAATTTTATGTTGGTTTAAAAAAAAAACTACGAACTGAAGGATATTAAAATGTTTTGCTTTGGTAAAAAGCAACTGGGTGAAAATTATTTTCTAGTCTGCATGTACTTTGCCAGTTCTTGAATATTTGCATAACTAATGACCAACTGTACTGTCAGACTTATTAGTATGTTGTCCATACACAAAATTTGATTTTAATAATGTTGCCACACATTACTGACTGTTTACACACTAAGATTATGAGGGGAAAATTGCTGGAGGAAAGACTTAAAAAAGCCTGATTATAGGACAACAAGACGTCGTTGAAGACATTCAAAAGCTTGAACGTGGAAATCCTCAGCCTATTCAAGTGGACCCAAGACCAGGTCTCATTATTTTTACTTTTATTATGTATTAACAATGAAACCTCTTACCATTTACCAATAAGCTCATCTCCACTCTAACACCACTTTAAAGTCTCATTTATAGTCACCCTCTCTCGGACTTTCATCCAGCTCAGACCAGCTCGGCACCAAGTTCCATTTCCCCTGTTTGTTGTCAGGTTATGTTTGTGTTTGGAGCACAGACGCACTCGATTATAATGTATGAGACGGAAACAGCTGAAGCACACTGTCTGCCAGCTCGGTGTGTGAAGCAGACAGACAGAAGGTGACAGCAATATCTGAGCCCCAACTGATAGCATACCAATTAGAGAGGGAGAAGAGCATACGGAGAGGCGCAGGCACCGAGCGATAAAGAGGGGCAGGGAACGACACAGTAACACACACAGACGAGAAGAGAACACGAGTGCCGTGTTAATGTCTGAAGTTGAGCTGTGAGCATGAAACGTGGCAGTTGTAGGTGAGAAGAGAGGCAAGATGGGGAGGACAGAAGCGAAGAAAGAAGATGGTTTGTTTGCCGCTAAGTGTTTCGGGCTAGAAAACCTGGCACTTAACAGTCCTCCGGGATTGTGCCATCACCATAACTACACATGCTGTGCTTGTCATATGAGTAAAGTGTAGTTGTAACCTGGATGAGCACATGAAGTGGAGCATCTCTCACATCCTATGGGCACAGTTTCAGCTTAGAGTTTTTGGGGCTGCCAAGTCCCTAATACCAACTATAAGAGCACCAAATAATTTGACAAACTGTTGCAAACTTCTCAGCGTTATTACTAGTATTGCAGATGGTCTCAGCAGCATCTTCCTACTTTTCCCTTTCATAGCTAAAAGTGTAAGTGGGTTGACTCCCAAGGAATTTGCTGACAGTTTATGGACAGCCATGAAGAAGAAGAAAAAAAAATCTGTCCATCTCCTAATTTAATTACTTATGTCCTTCAAAACTGGGTGTCCTGCTGTCTCAAATGACTAGGATGCATGTCTATATCATGTATCTGCTCAATTAAAATCTGGTTTGACTATGTTATCGCAAACCCCTCTGAGACCGCATGTTCACTAGATTATGAAACCGGTCTATTTTTGTTCAGCTGATCAAAAAGGACTTGTGAAAATCATGTCCAGACACTGTGAGCTTAACAGGGCGAGGGCTCTGGTATTTATAGTAGCATTTGATTTTATCTGATTTTAAGTCTTAAAGCCTTTTTGAAACTCCAAGCTCTCATCTGGCAGAAAAAAAAAACCCTTTACAGTAGCTTAAAGTAAAGAAAAACCATCAATGAAGGGAAATGTGTGTCCGATAAAAACTAGGTGGCATGTTTTAAGCACATGCCATAAACAAGACCCTTTGAAAACTAACTCAATATTAACTCATTCCGTGAGTGCATGTGAATAGAATAGTCTGATTTTATGGAACACAATACTTTAAAAAAGTGGAATGTCTGCACAGCTCAACACCACTGCAGGGAGGAACGTTTGCATTTAGAATAAACAATATGACCACGAGGACAATACATGAAGTTTAGTCGCTGTAGTGTTTTCTGGTGATTATTGTAACTACTCAGACGTTGCAGCTTGTGTGAAAAGAACTTCACTCGGTACTTGTTTAAAATCCATCTCGACTAGGAATTTGTTTTACTACATCACACTGGTTCGACTCAGACAATGAGGCTGTAAATCTGGCCAGTGTGCAAGAATGTGTGCCATCAACCTTTGAGAGGTCGAGAAAGAAAATGAGATTTCTATAAATCGGAGGACTCTGTACATTTGGTATTCTGTTCTTGTAGTTTATGCCAAAAGCATCGTACCCCCCCTCATCCTCTGTAACAGGAGTGCCCCTGCTCATCATCTCCATCTTCACGCTGGATTATTCCAGGCGTCTAAAGGTCACCAGTTGGCTACAAGTAAACAAAACCTTACGCTGATCTACTTTAATATTGATCGTCATTGAAACAGGCTTCAGAAGCGAGGCCTTGTTGTTGACGGTTACCGAGGTCTCCGCACACGCACCCTTCGTTTTAAATCATTGCTGGGACCTCCACTGTGAATTAATGACTGCATTAGCTTGCCGAAATATCTTCTGCCATTCTGACTGGTGACCAGAGTGCTGACAGCCAGACGCATCAGTCTCACTTTAATTAAAACTCATTCCCCGTCTTTGTCTAGCCCTCCACAAGCCGTTCCCAAAGCCAGAAATAAGAGAGCCATGACAAATCCAATTGTATTAACAGAGTGTTAACTGGATATTCTTATGTTTAAGGAAACATGTTGTAAACCACTGTTGGTGCAGTTTTTATACACTTTTTAATTAAAGAAGTTTTATTTTGTGGGTCCTTTTTCCTGTTCTATGTTTTACTAACAGAAAGAAGATTAATGTAATAACTCAAAATATGGGAATTCTGACCTTTCAGAATTTTGTGTTTATCTGTGTCTCTACTTGACATGTGCTTGTCTAAAGCTTGCCTGACAGTCCACAACCTTCACTCAAGTACCTGAATCCAAACATAACCACTCCACCCGTCTTTGTCCATTTCAATTTTCCTCTGATCCTTTCAGTTTCACCTTCATTTCCTGTCTCTATACAGGTTCTATTCTCTCATCACACAAAACCATTATCCTCCCCTCTCTCCATCTTTCTCCCACTCAGTGTCTTAGTCCCTGGAGCATCACTGGCTTTATTTATCCCTTCATTCTCATTTCAATTGAACCCCGTCCTTCATTCCTTCCTTCCTTCCTTCCTTCCTTCCTTCAGCTCTTTCCTTCCTTCCTCTGACTTCCAGCCTCAGACCATTACCTTCAAGTCGAGTCAGACGACTGACCGAGGCCCTTAAATACAGTATGCTGACATATTCATGCCCTTCATAACAAAACCCAGCTCTAACTGTATTTGCACTAAGGAGGCAACACATGCACAGCAGCAGCACACAAAAGCTCTTTCATCCAAAGACTAATTTTTTGACACCCAACTAAATTGGCTTCTCCTTTCAATCCTCTCAGTCTGTATAAGTATGTGTGCACCAGACGGAGGTATAATGACCCTAATGAGCAATAGAAGATCTCTGCTGCTCTCCAGTTTCTCCTTTTCATTTTCTCCCTTTTCTCACTTTCTGAATTTTCTATCAATTATCGCCCATTCTGCCTTGCCTTCTCTAGTCAGAACACGCCAATTTTCGTCTCTGTTCATGTTCTCCTCTCTCCTCGTTTCTACTCCACCCTCTCTGTCTTCTTTCATTCACCCTCCACTTCTGTCTTTTCCCATATGCCCTCTCCAATCCTCTCCCTCTCACTGCCTAGCTTTTCACCTGGCATTTCCCTCTCGTCTGAACCCCTGTTCCTGTCTCGAAAACCTTTTCCCAATTTCCTTCCCCTTCTCTCATCACATATTTACATTCTTTTCTCATTTCCATTTCATTTTACCTATCCACGTCACTCTTCTCTCCTCACTCCTCCTCAAAAATCAAAAATGAAAATATAAACAGCTGCAAGTGCCCTGCTTCTAAAATAAGTCGAGCCTGACGATCATGTTTTGTCTAACGCACAAACCAAATGCACAAACACAAATACACATACCAATGAAGGATATTACAGATACCTGCAGCCCACCTCCACACACACACAGTTACCTCTTATGCAGTATTAAAAACCTATGCAACCAGCTGTGATGGAAAAACAAGCTGTTTGGGGCTTTGGAGGTTACACACAAGCACAATCATCTCATGTACAAGCTGTCCAGTTTCAGATGGACCTCTAGCTGTCCCCCAAACACTTTGATTCAAGTTGAGATACATACTTGTCCCGTGAATTGTACAAGGTGTCTGGATACAGATGGATGAATACTAACAATCCCCCCACTCACAGCTGTCACGACAATATAAACACACTCATGTTCCACAAGTCTGAGCTTACACGAGGACAACTACTGACTCTCAACCTCACACTGTTCAAACTGGGATGTTTATGTTTGACCTTCAAACTATTCCTTCATTATTTCCATCTGCATCTGCCTAAAAAAAATTTAAAAACACCTCAAACATTTATAGATTTACATAAATACATACTGCAATGTGTAATCAAACAACTTTGCTAGATTATGCAAACATGCGAGAACATTTGTCCGAATATTTTATGCAGACATCCACGTTCCCCACAAGATGAACTGACAGTCATTCATCCATTTGTGCAATCTTTGTAACGGCAAATCTGTCTGACATACCCATTAGCCTCAGTCGTCTTTGTGCCAAATGTTTATTGCCCCTAAAGTGATCCAACTTGTAATCTAAATTATAAACCATATTATTGGTCAACATGGTAAACACTTGCTGCTAATATTTGCATTACCACTATGAGCATGCTGGAATCATTTGGCAAAAGCGCCGCAGTGCTTAAATTTTAGTTTAACACAGGCACCAACATCTATTATTAAAAAAACCTGTGTCACCAGGCAGCTAGCTGGTTTTCAAATGATCTTTTGTGAAAGATCGCAGAGTGTGAGAGTAAATGTTTAGTGCCACTCGGGCTGCCCCAAGGATCTACGTTTGGTCACATTTTATTGATTATTTATATTAATGACCTTGGCCACTGTACTTATCAGCTTCTACTCTTGATGCTTTTGGGAAGCTGCAAACTGCATTTCCTTGTATTCAGTCAGAGTTTAGTGAGATTAAGCCGTCTCTAAATGCTGACCAAGCTAAACTAAAGATCTAAAATTAAATTGTCTCTTCCTTCAAGTATCTTCAAACCTCATTTTGACAACATCATAAAACAGACTTACTACTACTAAACTTCTATTTTACCCCAGGAACAAGCATTGCTTCTCTTGATAAAAGAAGTTGAGCACCTGAAATCCATAGACAGTTTCTCAGTGCTCTCAGATTTAATCACTATGTTTTAGAACTTTGTACACATTTGAAGATTGAAAGTTATATTCTTTGGATGGTTGGCCAACATACTTGCTGTAAGGGAACCTACTAACTCACTTGCTGATGTTTGTATACGTAGCCATTCTATCCATGATAATTTATTAGGGGAACTTTAACCTATCATTTTTTTAACTACAGACTGGTATTGAAACGGAAGCTATGTTCTGTGTGTCTAACTTTCACATCGACTGCAATATTAACAGAATGCATTTATTTTCCTGCACCTGGCACTTCTTCGCCTGCAGCGGATGCCACGGCCATTGCTTCAACTCGTCTAAACTCATCTTTCTCCCTTCTGGCTCACACAAAAGTTAAACCTTCTTTCAACTTTCATCAGTGCTGCAAAGTCATTTCCTATCTTTCTCACTGTGACGATCCCAAACATTTCCTTGAGGCAACGCCTAACCTCAAACTTTGCCCAAGAATCCTTCCATTTTAATTCCACCAGCCATTAGGATTACCATTTGTCAAAGCACTAAACTAAACAGCATAACCGCCTTATAAAACCACGTACCCAGGGTTAAGTAGGAGCCCACTAATACAAAACCCAGCCCTGTAAGACACAAAGGGCATTTATAGGAATGTGCTACATAAGCAAAGGTGTTATCTGTGTATGCCAGCTGAATGATATTTTCCAAATTACTGTAAAATATTTTCATTTGCAGAAAATATTTATTGCTTAACCTGTACTGTCTACATTGTACAATACTTAAAGAGTTGAAAATCATATACCAGGATAACATTTTCAAGTAAAATAAAAATTCATGCTCCTGCAGTAGCTTGTCCCAGAGGTCATGACCCACTTTGAGATATGGGGCACACTGTTCACTAAGATGCCATCAAAGCAACGAAAAATGAAGTCAACAGATTGGATGCTGCTGCTGAATACCGACGTATTCATAACTCCATATGTGAACCCATTAATCACCGCATCATGAACCGTCATGAGACATGTAAGGTAACTTCACCTACGCTCACTCTCTCCCTGTCCAAGGCCCTGTCTTAGTCTCGTCCTTTCATGGGCACACACGGACAATTAACTGAGCAGATTTGGACATGTGGTCACTGAAACATACACCTGCTAGTTTTGATCTACGGGACATATACATGTCCTCATTTGTCCAAGCATTCAGAAGTCAGAACAGTGTGACACAATTATAGAGAGCCCAGAGATGTAACGGGAGAAGGAGAGTGAGGAGGATGAGATGTAGACAGAAGAAAAAGGGGAAGAAATAAATAAATGAATCACAGATGGGAATAAGAAAATGAAGTTTGTGCCATTTGTGGTTTTTGGATGGCATAATGCATGTCCATAAAATACTTCTGTTGATCTGCATGGACTAGCAGGTGCATCTCACGACATCCAGACAATCCTACATGGCCCACTGCCACTCATTTTTCTCTCTGCAGCATATTGTGCACGCCCCACTCCTATCTATTTACTGCCATCCATCTCCATGCATCTTTTTCTCATCACTTTACTGTATGTAGCAAAGACAGCAGCAGTGTCTTGCTAAGTAGGTCACTACACCTCCACAGCCCCTTCAGTCCTAGTCAATTTCCTTTGTTTCCCTCCGTCTCTGACTTTGTCTGTCAGCCTCTCCTCTGCCTTCATGTTTAGCCAACTTGCCACATTTGTTATTATGACTCATTACATTTTTACAGTTAGTTATATTCTAAACACCATAATATTGACAACTGAGAACACAAGGAACTGGGCTTTTACGCATTCAATTTAACCAAAGCACACTTGATTACCTGGCCCTTATTTGACACTTAAGGACCCTGTGCCAATCAGAAAGAAATTTTTACTAAATTAAGAAAAAAAGGTCCCATTTTGGTAAATTGTGGTTTTCCATTTCAACTCTTTAAGCCCTTACTGTATACGAGCTGCACTAATCTACAAAAGCATCGCTCGTTTTTTTGTATTTCTCCATATTATTGGATAAATGTCCAACCTTTAGATGAATGCCATTAGGTTTGCACACTCAACTATTAAACATAAATGCATTATACTAAATATCAGTCTCAGTACCGCATTTAGTGAAAAACAAGAGCTTTTATCTAATAGTGAATCAGACATTAAATAAAAATGAGGTGGAAATAATTAACTTCAAATCAATGAACAGAACAAGCTGAGATGTTACAGTAATACAGTAGGAGGAAGATAATTTCCAACGGCAAAACAGAGGATTGTATGTATGGCTCTCACCAGACAAATAGGGCCAATTGGAGACATTACCCCTTTCTAAGAGAAGGAATATTTATGAGGTGAAAGTGTGCCAGCTGGTTTGATGATGAAATGAGTCACCACTTATTAAAAATCTGCTCCAATTCATCCATCATGATCAAAAAGCAATCATCACATTGAAAATGCAATAAACAGTCACAAAATAATTAAATCTCTCACTGAGGGACTCAAGCTCTTGGGAGTTGGTTGTGGAAAGGGGGCTGCTGCACAAACTGTTGGATAGAACAATATGGCAATGAACATGGCAGTTCAGTGGAACTGCTCTAGGTAAAAAAAGAAGAAGTCTTTAGCTGTGGTGTGATATCAAAGTAGGGGTCTCCTTTGACAGTATGTTTCCTTGTCTTAACATAAATCACATTACAGAGTATAACACTCTGCTTATTAGCACTGTCTGACGCCTGTGAATAACCTTTTTGAAAACACACAGGAAATTATACAGCTAGCAGACTAGTCTACTGCGGCATTTAAGCAGTAGCTTAACTCTGATACGGTGTGCCAATTTTTATTTCCCCTTTTTGCTAAAAATAGTAATTTGCTTGCCATCTTCTGTCGCATTACAAATGAAGCCTGAACCTTGTTACCCTATGTTTTTATGTCTCTTCTCCTCCTCCCCCCTTCCTCCCCTCACATACAGAGTTCAAGCGTTTTCTTGTCAAGCCAAGCTGTACTGGCAAAGACCTGAAGGTCCCAAAAGGCATTAAACAATATATAACAAAGATCCAGAGCAAAGTTGAGGAAGGAAACAGAGGTGCAAGGGGAACTGACAAAAAATGCAGAGGCAGAGTGCAATGTCACTCAGTCATACAGAAACAGTGGCAGGTAAACTAAAGTTGGTAGAGAGTAAAATCAGGGTAAAGGATTATAAGTGGGATATGAAACAGAGGAAAGTGAGTGTATGGCAATGAAAGGTCAGGTAGGAGACCATAAAGATGGGCAAAGAAACTTTACAGGAAAAAACACAGCTGTGTTAGGGGAGGGGTAAGGCCTCAGTGGGTCTGTTGAACTGATTGTCGTCCCCTTCATTAAATTAGTGCAGCCAGGGGGATGGAGCAACTGGATAAACCTGGGAGTTCAGATGGGAAAGAGGCTGTTCTCCATCCTCCCTCCACCAAGAATTATCAGGGGATGAGAGACAAAATATCAGATGCACATCGATTTTTACCGAGACTTCTTTGAAAGCCACGGTCCGCTACTCTGAATGTTGTGGGAACTGTAAAGGAACATGTGTTGCAGGCCGGCAGACAGATTTTTGTTGAGTCTACATGTGTTTGTTATAGAACGGCAACCTTCCACACATCGTTCCGCTTGCTTCATGTGACCACTCGACGGCAGACACACAGAGACAGACCAGAGTTTTTTTAATCCCGTCTGTCCAGCCTCGTGTGTATCGCAATGCAAAGTCAGACAGCCATTTTATACATGGTCCCCAAATTTGAGGGGCAACAGTAATTGGGCACTTGGCTATTCATCTGTTCAGTGGCCACGTCTGGGTTGTTCCCTCAGTTAATTTCAACACAGGTCAGATGGCCCTGGAGCATACCACAAACGTAACTTATGACATTTTAAAAACAAAAATATTTTGGTGTCTCAACCCAATTGAACATGCATTTATTTATATAAAAAGGCACAAGTGAAGCTGCCCAAAGAACAAGCAGGAAGTAAGGAGAGCTCCAGCTGAGGCCTGGCTGAGCATTACCAGGGAAGAATACCAACATCTGGAGGTTTTTATAGATTCCAGATTCAGATAACAAGGTAATCATTTACGAGCTGGACCTGTGTTGGTACTGTATTATAACAAAAATTGAAACATAATTAGAGTTTGAGTTTTAGCTACGACTGAAATTAACCTAATTTATCACTAGGACAGATTGCAACACATTGCATGGGTTGAAGAATAACCACTTGATTGAGTCGATCATTCAAACATTTTCACTCAGATTTATAATTATACAGTGGTAGATATGGGGTAACCGTTGAGTCACGGCACCTTTTTAATTCGGTTTTAAAAAAAAAAATCACCTTCCTCAGTCTCTACTTTTCCACTTTAAAACTTCTTTATCTGTCATTTTCTTCTATATTGCACCCCTCTCCTCAGGTACTGCTTTATCCCTCCTAATCCTCTCTAATCTAACTCCTTCCTTCACTGTATCCCCCATCCACCACCTTTTGGTGAGTTTGAGCCATCTCTTTGCCATCTGCCTCAATTTCACCTCCAACTTCCCCTTTGTGTTTCCATCACTCTTCTTTTTCACTTTATATCCACCTCTTCCCCTCTGCCTCAACCCTCTCAACTGGCTCTCACTGCAAATATCCTTTTTTCTTTTACACACACAAAATGTCTAGCCACAGTTTCTCCTCCTCATGGCAAGACATAGTGTAAATAACATTTCCCTACTCTTATAAAAACACTCTTTGATCCATTCTCTCTGTTCCACTCGAAAATAATTTGTTCTACCCCCTTCTCCATCCATCCCCTGTCCTCTATAAAGAAATACCAAAGCAGAATTTCAAAAATTTTGATTTTGGCATTGGATATCATTACAGATATGCATGTTATGTGAAATGTGCACAGCTTTTTTTGCATGCATATGCAAATTCAATTTTCAGTCTAATCTTTCTCAGGATTTCACTGTCTGTCTTCTATGCTCTTACAAATACACACACACCAAGCCAGTGAAATAATGAACTACATTTTTTTTTTAAATCAGGGAAACTTATGCATTAGTCTTTGATTGATAAGAGGAAAATGGATAAGCATGTTATGAACACCAAAACATAGGGCATTGTTTGCAGTTCTCAGAGGGGGCTGTGCAACTCTGGAAAGTCATTCTGGTGGCAACTGTATGATCTTTGGTGTTAGTCATCTCAGAGTAAACGGCAAAAATACACCAGCAACATCAGAAAGGAATCTGCCAGGAGCGCACGCTTCTCTCACCGCCAGGCGCCATCTTTTGTTTGACATGCAGTCTCTGTCTACATGTCAGTCTAGCCTCGTCTCACCTCAATTTGGTGCCAATCCCTGCTGCGTTAATCACACTGAAATGAATGATCCTTTGCAGACAAAGTAAAGTTATGCCCGACACAGCCTAAAAGCCTAAATATTCATGCATTGTTTAAAATGCAACTCTGCCCAGGTTTGCAGTGTCCTTGTGAAGGCGTGTGTGCATCTCCCTTTGTTTTCTAACAAGGACTGAAGCACTTTGATCAGTATGCCAAGGACTTGATTTACCACTAAAATAATGCGTCATGTACCATACACAGGCTTTTCACTCTTTGCAAACTTAATTTCCATATTCTGAACAAAACAGGAAGTAGATTAATCCAGAAGTGCAACTACACACATATGTAAGAACACATTATCGTTTACAGAACATCCCTAATTTAACTCATCCTTTTCATTCCTTCCTGTTCTCCTGCTCAACGTCAGTCATTTGCTTAATTTGTGTAGTGTGCACCGTCTGATCACTCAGGTTTCACACTGTGTGCATGAAAAAAAATGCTGCACCTTCACCCACAAGCAGTTTTATAGTCAGACATTCTACTTTAGCAAATTGTTTTGCTTTTTTGTCCACACTGAAGTGAGAATAAATGAAAACAATTCTTCACAAGCAGTTGATTTTGATCAATTATAAAATAATGAACTTTTGAAATGAAAGTTGCTAATCCATATTTTTTTCCATGAGTAAAAGGCTGTATATTTTAATTTTTTTCTATTTCAAAAATTCACTTTACTTTGATTGGCCAGATGTCAGATGCCTGTCTTACAAAAATGATCAGATGGGTCAAATACTTACGTTTAGCAAAATTGTCATTTTACACAATAGTTGTATGAGAAAGATTTAAGAGCAATAACCAAAAAATTAATTTCATACATCAAGTAAAATCATATTTGATTCTTGATTGAAGATCCAACAAAGGGCACTTGGGATTAAAGAATACAATCATGACATTGTTGCTGGACACTAGCAGCTACAATCTATGCCTCAAAAAGGGATGTGTGTGGATTTCTCCATTTTGAAAATGAGTAACAATGTGGCTTCAAGTCCTCCTAACACAAGTGCTCTCATTATCCTTCCGACTCTCGTCTTGTTTTAGTCTCCCCTCTTGTAACAAGTGAATTCTGATGTGCAATATTCAGAGCCCTGACATCACCTTCTCTCAACTCTCTACACTTTTATTTCATCTTTTCTCTCCTCTGTTTTTCCTTCTGCTTATGTCAGCCAATGAGAGTGTCACTGCCAACAGTATCACCACAGAACTGGAAAATCATTTGTGAATTTAAATTCCTTACACAGTTGTCCTCATTACCCTTACTGTACGCTATCCATTATTCAGCCATCCCTCCTTATCTCTACATTGGCAAATGTAGTGGCTGTTGCCACCAGTGTTGCTTTGAAATTCTTAATCTGTTGTTTGTAGCTTGCAGGCCCTGCCAGTCCTTTCATTTTAAAAGCATCTTTTATATCAGCTGACTGGCCAAACAGAGTAAATAGTCTCTTTTGGGCCCTGGAGCCCAGACTCATTAAAACATAATACTCATGTTATGTGAAGACCCAAACTAAACACAGCAAGCTTCTGGCACCCTGGGAGCAAGCATCTTTAAAATATGCTACAGCTCTTACACAGGCCCCCAATCTGAGCGAACAGCGACTCTCACCCAGGGGCCTTGGTTCATACACAAAAAAAAATAAAAAAATATAGATATACAGATATACTTTTTGTTATGTGGAGATCTGAAGTCAGCACACATCTGACGCCCTGAGTCCAGGGTAATTAAAAATATACTAGTACTCATATCTTATTAAAACTCAAACAGTCACTTTGGTCTGTGAGAGCTCCTGGCCAGGGTCATATAGGGAGAAATCGACATCGGCTGGCCAGCCTTTTGAATACCTATGGGTGAACATCCCAGTTCAAACAAGCTGAAGTCCTTCCCCAAACTAGAAGGCCTTATGCCACATTACAGACTATTCTGGTGTAGAGATGAGAGGAAAAGTCAATTACGTGCATCTCTTCACAATTCAGTTATGCAACTCTGGCCAATCCAACTGGGACATAATAAATAATGTAATGTCCCAGTATGATGAAAATATCTGAAGATGAGCGTACAAGGAGGTGGTGCAATACTCAAGTCTTCCTTCCAGTCTACAGTCTTAGTCTAAATACTAAGAATCGACAAAGAATGGAACAAATTATTTATGCATTATATGTATTTTTGCATTAAGTATGTATTACACTGTTTTTTTTTTTTAAGTATGAACAGAGACTCTTATTAAGAAAGACCCAAGTTAACGCTCATGAGGACCAGTCTCAAAGATATTTAGGATGTTGTAATCACGCCGTCATTTTTTATATTGCTGCGTGCCTTTTGGTTAATAACTTTGTTAAAACAGCTGGCATATCCTTTAATATACATGGGTATTAAGTTGGGACCTAAATTGAGTTAATCCAGTCTCGACACCCTGAGGCTCGGGATCTTTAAAATATTAGCATTCTCCTTATATTGGGACCTAAACTGAGTAAATGTATTCTCACACACCGTAGGCTTCAGACTGATTAAAACATATTAGCACTACTATGTGGGGCACCCGCATAAACAAGCCCTGGATCCTTTTAAAGTATTTGCCCTTAGTTCCCGTCTCCCCATCCTCAACCCAAACTGCGTTGCTTTGTGACTACAGGGCAAAACGGCTGCTTGTGGACGTGTGCATTAGAAAAACATGCACTTTGGTCTCCAGTCCTTCCCAAAAGCTCCAGATCATCCGTATTCCCGTCCTCTCCCCCTCTTCCTCGTCACTCTGGGCCTGGGTCCTGTCATAATTCTGTCCCGTGTCTGTTCTGACACTGTTAGCACTCCCATCTCTCATCCTGTCATCTCCCTAACACTCTACATTACACCCTGCTACACGCCAAGCAATTTCTCCTCCATCCATTCCTGTAATCCCTTTCCACCCATCTCATCCCTCAATCAGCGTCTCTCAGTCTGCGTTGCTTTGTTACTCTGTTTAAGCTATGAAGACAAAACATTACATCAATTGTGGCATTTTATCCCCTCGCTCAAGTTTACTTATGATTAATATAATCTTAGGCAAAGCCTAGAATGAACCTCCTCAGAGAGGAGCTCAAGCACTGTTTTGCCAAAAAGCGCAAATCGTTGTCCTAATTCCGAAGTCTCTTCTCTCGCTCTTATTCTGGGTCCCGCTATCCACTCTTAGATCCCTCGGTTGCCCTCGTTTTCTGCTTTCCCCACTTCAACCTCTTCACTCCATCTACCATTTTCAAGTTGTTTGATATGCCAGTCCCTAACTGAGGTGATGGAAGCTGCTCTGTCCTTGTTCGTGCTCTTCCTAATATACCAGCTCTAGTGACCTGATCCATTTTGCTGCTGGAAAACATTCTACAATCCCTGCAGGTTTCATTCACGTCTGCCCCTACAGCCTCATCTGTTCCTCGCTTCATCCACTGGTCCTTTTTTCCTTCCCAAGAAGGTGTTTTTGGGACATCTGGACAAACTCCTTCACTCCAGTTGTGTGAAGGAACTCCTTCACTCCACATGTTTTTGTTCTTCTGTTCAACCCTGTTTCTACTTGTCTGCTGAAGTTACGGTTTCCCTTAGTTCTTTAAAACTACTTCTCTGCATCTTAATTTATTCTACTTCTTACTTCTCACTAATCCCTCTCCCCATCTCACCTCTGTCCTTTAATTCCTCAATTTTCTCTTGATTCAACCATTTCTCCATTCTCTCTGTTATGCCTTGCTTCTCATTTTAAGCCAATGAAAGCTTTTTACGGCTTTTGCCATTTATTTTTTACCAAGGCAAATACTCAACAATAAGAACATGCTCCATAACTTCTCTTGAAGTACAGAGGTGCTGTCAAAGCATCCCATTAAGTCACGCACAGAACAGTAGAGATATTCACTTAAGGTTTTTGAGCAAGGCTTAGTCCTACTGACCAATGAGAAAGGAGAAAAAACAAGATTTTATTTATTTGTTTAATTTGACAACTGTGACTATCCAAAGGCCCGGCAGATCATGGCGGAGCGTATGAAATGAAGAAAAGCCATCGCAAAAAAGGACAGGGCAGCGCATAGAGGACGAATTCCAAGTCTCATGTTAAAACTAACTTTAGTTTCAGAATGAACATATTTTATTGCAGTGTGAAATGATAGTTGACTTCTTTGATATTAACCCTTAATGTCTGTCGCTGTGAAACAGTGACCTTGCTTTGGTTTTCTGCTAGTTTGAAATGTAAATGGATATTAAAGAGTTTATCTTAACACTGTATCTCAAGTCGCATTTGACTTCACGGTCTCTCACGCTATTCTGACACCAAATTGTTTAATAAGGAAGAATATGTAAATTATTGTTCCTGCCCAAAGAAATCTTAGAGATGCTGTAATCAGCCATTTCCAATCTACTCTGCTCATTCTTAAACTACTTTGATGTCTCCTCACTTCTCAACCTCCTCTCCTACAGTATATGGTCATACAGAATTAATTCAGTTTGCAAAGTATGTTTGGACTAAAAGTATTTGCTGTGTAAACTACATTTAGTAGTCGAGTATGACATTCTTGCTTTACACAGAAGAGAGAGAGAAACATTCTGATGGAAATTTAGCATGCAAATCAGTCTCAATGTAGACGGGGACTCACAATTTATGTTCGCACTGGTTTCAAAACACTTTGTCATTAGTGTTAGGAGCAGCCAGGAGCACATACTGTAGGAAAATTAGTCCCCTACACTGGCAGTGAATGCAGATACAGCCAATATAATATTTTTCCTTGTTATGTTAATAAAAATTCAAATTGAGGCAGCATTACATTCCCCACAATACTGATTACCCTTTTGCAAATTAGTTATATGTGCTCATCATTTGTAGGAGACAAGGTTGTCTCTCCCAACCCCTACCCCTCTCTTCCTCCTAAAAATTCACCCCTACACCCCTGCCATTTGTCTCTCCCTCTCTCTCCCCCTCTCTCCTCTACACCCCAGTAAAGCAGACCACTTGGGACATGTCGCTAATTAACACCATCAACGATGCCTGGTTGCCACGGGGACTGGTCATAACTGCCTGCGGCACAACGGTAAACAAATAGAATGTGTCATAAATGCCAACACCCATGCACGCATGTCTGTCTTTTTACTACACACACAGAGAGACAGGGGTAAGCAAACACGCACAGTAGTAGAAATAGCAATAGTAGACATGCACACACAAGCAAATACTTGGCTGGAATATTGAAAAGCACGGCCAAATAGAGGCACACAAACACACACAAGTGTGATAGTCATACAGGCACACACAGGCTTTGAGTGTCACAGAAACGGCTTGCCATGTCTGGGGATACGGGATGATTAATCGCACTCTGTACAGATGGCCACACTGGGGAGGGAAAGGGAGAAGAGGACAGCTTTCCTCTTCGTCTCTCAGCATGCAACTAGCATTTTCTCTCCGTCTCGCTTTCTTCCGTTGCCCTCTCTCTTCATGCTGGTCTCTGTTGACCCTTACTCCTCTCTCTGTAGTATGCTAGATTTATGAGTGGCTTTCAGAGACCCTCTGTCTCGGTGCTGTGTCCGCATGACCAGCATTAATGACCGAGTCCATCTACTCCACTCACGTTTTCGGTCAAAGGATTTAACAAGCACACGTACGCAAACGGTCTTATCCAATTGAATCTAAATGTTTAATCAAACACGATACTCATGTGGACAAATTGGACACAAGCATATAGCTATTTTCCTAAATGAGTAGAAGCGCACTGCACATACACTTGGCTTCAAACTTCTCCTGTACACACCCAACCCTGCTGCTCTCCCTACACTTACGAAGCCAGAGTTTTCAACCCGACGAGGAAAATGATGGTAATCGTACCAGGAGAACAACGTCAATTAGACAAAAATTAGGGAAATAACAAACAGCACAAAAATTATTCAACGTTGTGCAGGTTCATTTGTTTAAACCTGAGCCTAAGGCCTTTAATAGCTGTAGCTCTAACACGCTGAAAGTGCATTTCATAATTGCAAAATCTTTATTTCCACTGACCCTAATGTGACAGCAGAATTGTCTCAGTTTTGTGCTTTTCTCTGCAGTATGATGCATCGCCACCCAGCAAGCCCAACACTGTCTCTCACAGCACAAGCCAGAGACAACCAGCAGACTTCACTTTTGCTGGAGGGTGACATGGCACTGAGTAAACTCAAGTGTCTGGAGATTTTGCTTTATTGTAAAAATGAAAGCCAAAGAAAATTTTAGTTTAGAAGCACAATGCCAGTACTAAGGTCCTCTTCCCCTGCTGGGTTAGTTTCAAAGATGTTACAGAGGGGGTGAGGAGTGGGGAGGAAGAGGGAACACGAGCGTCTGTCATACAGTACAGCGAGCCATCGTGTTAGTGCAGCACTGGCTGCATGTGCCCCCAAGATGAAAATTTATATTCTGGTGTAGAAAAAAAACTGTCAACTCATGACTACAGAAATTATTACAGGCAGACAGTTATGGGCAGTTAATCACATTTGAAAATTCTGTGGGTTGACATCCAAATTAAAGCAACGGATGAATTAATATACATTTTTGTAAATTATAAGTTGAGGTACCTTGGTTTTCCTCGAGACCTTGAGAAATAGGTGTTCCCCAAAAACATTCATCTTACTAATTGAATTTCTTGTATAAACAAAAAAATTAAAAATATGCCAAGATGTACCACATGCTACAACATCTGCAAAAAAATGCATTTACAAATAACTGCTTCAATGCATTCCAGGCCCTTTTACTTGTAGCAAAAGCGGAAAATATGTTAATAAATGATGATGCCAAGCTTAGTGTGACATTTCTTGGCTCAACAGTCAATAATCTGTCATGTGTTGAACATTAGGATATGTCAGACTTTATCCCAGGCAGTGTTACCCATGTCACACCCACACATCAACAATCAGCAACACGATTATTGTAACATCCGTGCAACGCTTCACTGCGCAGGCATTAGCCGCATTCAGCACGAGCAAACATCAGGACACCGGACACTGTCCGACGTTGGACCCACTGATTGAGTAGGCCTACATAATCACTTATTAAATTCAATGATTCAGGAGAAAACTCAACCCATCCATGCACAAAACAAAAACACGGGTTTTTAAGAACCCTTGAAAAGAGGTTTTCTGGGGGTCACAAAATCAATTCAGCTCCTACAAGACCCGTGGATTTCAGCAGAAAAAAATAAAAGTCAAGTAAAGATGTTTCCATGACATTGCTAGTAAAGCAGCAGAAACACATATGTGATGAGGAACAGACACTTAGCAATCTGTGAGCCTGGAGCAAGAACATTATACAGGCAGAGCTGGCAAGGTATGCGATTGGAAGCTAATGGGGGTAAATATGGAGATGTAAAATAAATGGTGCAGCCATGGGGGCTGGAGCCAAAACCTCTAGCATATTTATCTTGAGAAAGCTACTTTGTTTAGTTCCTGTCTAGTTTGGAGGTTGTCAGGTGAACTTGACAAGTTTTAATTTTCACCGCGAGATCACCGAGTTCACAGCTCTGAGAAAATACGCATTGTTAAACAGAATAATAAAAATGATTTAAAAACACAATGAATGATGTATACATGCTATTTGAGCTTCGTGTTTAAACAGTGCTCATATTTCTGAAGACAGTTAAGTGACAGACTATCTCATCAATTTCTAGATGAAACCCATCTGGTGTCACCAGGTAAAGGTTCATTATTGTTCTGACATTTAAAATGCTTGATAAATCATTTTTTGCTGGAACCCAGAGGGGATAGGACATAATTCTACATGTGTGGGAGAGATTCAAATGCAAATACACTGTGTAAACAAAAACAGAAGGTGGCTCTCAGGATCATTGAGTGCACATTTACACAGTGTTCCAGGCAGAGAATGAAATAAACAACTCAATCTATGGCCAACTCTGCCATACATCTTGTGAAATGAGAAGTGGTCCGATGGCGTGGTTTTACATCCAGCATATGGACTAAATATGAGCTTTAGTCAAAATCCAATTCTTGCTCATTTGCTAATTTTCCTTCTAATTTTCGTTTAATTGCCCTTTATTCCAGTGATGTCCATAGGAAAATCTGTTTAACCAGCAGGACCAAGTCTAATCCACAGACATGGATGCTGAGATGCACATTGTGACGCACTGGTGACTGAATAAGAGTCATGCATGATGAGGGTGGATCAACTAATTGGGATTAGAAAGGAATTAGATTTGTTAACTTTACAAGTTTATTCATTTTCTCCTTTACGTCTCCACTGCCCATCTCCTCCCTTTGCCCTTATTGCATGTGCTTTTATATGTAATGCCAGTGGGATTTTAATAATACTCCTCATACACTCCTAATAATTGGCCTCGAGTGCCAGCGCTCCCTAACCTTTCATCACTTAATCCCAAATTATCCTTTAACGCTGGAGCTTCTTGTCCTTTTTTAGTTCATTAAGCACCTGGCATCTATCTTGACTACAACTCTATATATGAATTCAAAGGGGTATTTATTTTTTCCTTCGACATGGCCCCTTCAAACTACAGGTGCCACAGAGTTTCAGCCAGTTTAAAAAAAGGGCGAGCATTCCAGCACATCGATCCTCTGTACACCACTCACTTATTACCTATTAGTTTTAAGGACTGATTTTAAGATATTGGAGGCTGCTTTCAGGGCCCAGCATGGCTGACCTTTAAACTCCACGTACCACCAAACCCCCTGAAGTCTTCAGCTTCTGTAGTTATGCTTGCTCAAACATTTGGCACAAAGAACACATTGTGTTTGAGTCTTCAATCAAGACGGCAAGACACTCCTCCCTGCAGGGCCAGAACTAACCATGGAGAAACCAATCAGGGACGAACCGCTCAGGGTCCTAACACTGCAGATCTTGAAGGAAAGCCCAGACAGCTTGAGGTATGTCCTCATTCTCATAAGGCTTAAAACTTTTCTGTATGCTACCTTCTGCTATAAAGTTAAAACCATATTAAAAACTTAATTAGCTCAGTTAGCTCATTTACTCAGCTTAATTAGATCAATACACATTCTGTTTTTGCTGTTTAGGATAAAACATA
The DNA here is from genome assembly GCA_033026295.1 of Channa striata. Taxonomy (NCBI): domain Eukaryota; kingdom Metazoa; phylum Chordata; class Actinopteri; order Anabantiformes; family Channidae; genus Channa; species Channa striata. The sequence goes on along the minus strand of CM065168.1, from coordinate 30,088,709 downwards.
AGCTGAATACAGGCAAAATTCAGAATAGTCTTTGTTTGCTTGTGTTTGTTTCACAACTGAGCACTTTTTATTTTTCGATATGTATTTTGAGGTGCTTTCTTCATGACAAAACTATTAAAGTAATTTTTTAATTACATAAAGCACTATTAATGTTTATTAACGTGCTATACAATTTTACGATAACAGTTGCATATTTATTAGAAAGCTGATTTACCAGTAATCTGTGTTCTTCACTTGTATTCTAGACACTATAATACATTTTTCAAAATGGCCAAGCTTACAGACTAATCAAATATATTAAATCGGTATCTTGCCTTATCCAAAATGCTATGAATTACCATATTTCCATTAACATCTCACATGTGCAGATGATTGGCTTACTTCAGCCTACTGTAGAATGTAACAGCAACTCAGCACATTTTGGACAACTACTTTTTATTACATTGACCCAACAAGGTCCAGCCAAGTGGAGCGTCGGGCTTATGCGTTTGTCTGCCATACACCTCAGTCATTGACCAAAAACAAACAGTCCAGGTTGCAGAGCAACAGACATTACACCCGAGTAGAGGAGATATATAGCTGGTTTTATCACCTGTGTGTGGACTGATAAAAATATTATTAATTTAGGAAATGGCAGAAATTACCCTTTATGGAAAAGCAACAGTGGATGTAAAATACCATTTCTACCACACATGACTCCCTGTTGTTTTGCATTATCTTCCATCTCTGTTTGCCATAACTGTCTTTTGCACCTTAAAAAAATAAAAGGCCTATGGTAAGTGACATTTCACAGTCCAATAGGGAGAAATAATCAAAAAGATCAAAATGATAACACATTCCTGCTTTTCCACCCCGCTGTTTCTGACTTCAACAGTTTACAGAAAATCTCTGGTCCTGGGGTCACTCTTGCTTCAATCTTTCTGCACCACCTGTCAGAAACCACTCCTCTCCGTTTGCTACCCATTTCTTCCCTTTCACCACCCCAGAGTCTACCCTTTCCTGCCTGTTTAAAGTCTGTTTTCAGAGTTGCAGGTTATTGTTCACTTTTCCTGACTGTGCAATGGGTCTGCTTCTCAATACGGCCGAAACCCACCTTCTTTAAAAAAAACATGTTACAGGCTCATACACAAGCACCTTTCATACATGTACTGGAAACTCTTACATTCTCCTAACTTTGCCCGAGGGGCGTATATGTGAGAACACAAATGTCCTGAGATGCTCCTGACATTATCCTCACATTGTCCATACACACACATTTTTTGAAAGATGCAGAGCATAAACCAAAATACTATTTCCCACAGCCCCAGTTTTCTATCACGCTGTGCCTCCTGTTCACACTGACCGTGCACCGAGATCTAGAGAATTTTCTCTTGTGAGGACGCTTTTGATTTGAAAATCTCCCGCTGTGTGTTACATGCGTGAAATGCAACGCTGTACAATGCCCGAGGCTGATTTCACCTTTCAATTCCATATGTAAAACAGGCTACACATTCACTTTCAGATAGACACTTCACACACCCTTCTGGTGGTCACTCTCCCCCTATCAATCATCTAAATCTCCCCATCTTTGTATTGTCTTTTCTTCATCTTTGGGTTTGCGTGCATCCCTCTCTCCCTTGTTTGCTCTGTGAGTCATCTTCCCCTCGCTCTCTCCCCCCTCTCCAAGTCTGCCTGTCCATTTCTTTCTTCTCTGCCTTCACTCTTCAGAGGGCTCTTCATTTCGCGTTCACATAGATGAGAGGCTGCGGCCATCTGCAAGCACTGATAAAACCATCCTCACACACACACACACACACACACACAGATACTGAAATACATACAAATGCAGGGACCAAAAACTGAACAAATACACAGATGCAAATGCATCACTCAACCTTAAAACACACAGCTTGAGAATGCACCACAAGCCAGGTTCACACCAGTGAACACACCTTTGGAAGGAAGTGTGAACATAGTACTAGACACACATACAGAGCGCAGCAACACTGTAGTTATGTAGGATGCATCAACTAAATCCTAACACAGTGCGTGCTGAGGAAGAAAATAAGACAAAATAAGCAAATGAAAATAAGAAAGCAAAAGGTGTACAATTAAATAGATGAGAAAATAAAAATGAGCAGGGAAAGAGTTGAGGAAATCTGAGTGTCAAGAGGGGCGGCTAAATGTCAGGGAGATGACGGTGAAGGAAAGTGTGTGAGGAAGCTGCAGTAAGGGAGAGAGAGAGAATGAGGGATGGACATGAAGCACCCAGAGGACAGATTATAACCGATGAGACTGAAAGATGAAGTGATGGCAAAGTTCAAAGGTTGGTCAGCATATTTTATGGTGAGGTTGTAAAGCCTTAGATAAAACACATCATTTTAAAAAGATTTAAAAAGGTAGAAACATTTACACCAGAGTTAAACAAGAAAATCTTGGTTTTCACCTGAAGAATGCAGCAGCAGAATTGCATTTACGGGGCAGCAAATTGCTTTGGTGTCTGTGGGATCATCACTCATCTATGCGCTTAATCTGCACGCATCCATCCCTTAATTATATACACCCATAATTAGGCAAAACAGGAAAGATTAAGAATGCCCTGTGTTTTGGTGTGTTCTATTTTACCCTGTGAGGTGAAACCTGAATATCTGTGAAATAGGCCCAAAATGAGGAGCCTCCGTTAAACTAGTCAAACGCAAACAATTAGCTCAACATAATTCTCATTTTCAGTCAAAGCGAAGAAAGTTGACTGATGTTCAAGCTGGAGCACTGACATAGTAGCTCTGCATTGTAATATGCCTGCTCATTTTAACATCAAAAGGAAAAGAGGCCTGCTGTGGCTCCTGTCACACTGATGCAGGGCCGTCGTATGACACATGGGACTTTTACAATGGCCCGCACTGAAAATAATCCAGGAGGCCGTCTGCGCTGTGTGTTTTTTCCCATTAACATGCAGAGAATCACTTGTCTGCCAGTCCAACCGAGTGGCCACACTCCCGAGGAAACGCGTGGCTGCTGTCACTAATACCAATTAAAAGTTGTGACTTTGCCTAAGAAAATGAGGTCAGATTCATGTTGTGATTATGCGGGGCTCTCTGCTGCCTTGGCAACTGAGGGTCATAGAATCTAAAACTGGCCTCAAGAGAAATTACTTTAAATGAGCTGACTTTGTTAGTTTAGCAGTACAAAGTGCTACTGTGCCAGATCTGACAGGCGGTGCTACACTGTATATCTATTTTACACATCAGTGTTCCGCCGTAGTCACAGCTGATGTTTCAAATCATTCATACCTGTATGCCCCTTGCTCATCAGCTTGCCTAAGCTTTGTTTACACGTAATCAAAAGTCGCATATTTACTTGAAAACCATGCTCAAGATGACACTGAGTGGTACTTACTAATATACCGCTTCACATTGTTTGAATGTAAAAGGCACATCAGACTACATTTAATTAAATCTTAAGGACGTGCTGTGTTTGTTGACTCTTATTTAGCAATATTCATCTGATGAGATCAGTGAGGGTGTCACTTATTATTTAACACCATTTTTAAGATTTTGTTTATTTTTCTTAATCTGGTCTGATCTTGTCATCACATTTTTCCTGTGTTGTTCACTTCCTGCCTTTAATAAAAAGCAGGTTATACAATACTGTGATCATAAACAAAACAATGTCAAATTATTTCTGCACCATTAAGTCCAAAGCCACATCTCCTATAAAGCATAAATGCAACTGTTATTCAAAAGTAAACGGGATAATAGGAAAAATACACTTCTAAAAGCTGAAAGTTTTTCACTGATTTGTTTTACTGAGGGACTTACTGCCTCTCTCACCTTCAATATCTACTGTGAGTCTTTATTAATTAATTAATTAATCAAGGCCTCAGTCTTTGCAGCTTTAGTTGGGAAGGATTTCAGATGGTCTTGAATTCACTTAAACTATTCAGTACCATAGTATGTAGTAATATCTGTAGATATGCACAAACACAAATAATTTAAAAATAACAGACTCGAAAAAAAAAATATTCGAGAATAAAGAGGGAATTGTCTCAAAGATGCTTCCAAATAAAAAGAAGCTCATAGGTAGAAGTATAAGGACATTTGTCTATAGAATGGAAAAGGCAGTAAAGGAAAAAAGGGCAGGCAAATATGAATCACAGTGACAAAGCAGTGTTACCATAGAAAAGGGGTATATATTGTGACGAGTGGAAACTGGGGAATCAGGTGTATATAAAAAGGAAAGAGAGAAGAGACAATCCGATTTAGCAACAAGCGAGTTAGGGAGGGCTGAGCACAACGAAGGAATAGGGACTAAAAAACTGACAAATAAGGAGAAGATTTACATAGAGAGCAATGGAAGGAGAAGGCTGTAAGAGGAAGAGACAGTATCAGATATAATATATAAATAGAGAGATTGAAAACAACAGAACAACAGCGTAAAAATGGGATGAAAGGGAAAAAGCAAAAACTGAAGGGAGACCTGCAGAAACAAATCAGCAAGATTAGAGAGACAAGCTAGGAGCAAAAGAAGGACAAGAGGTAGAAACTGGGGAGGAGAGAGACACTGAGGAAAAAACAGACAGGAGACGAGAATGTGAAAATAGGGTGAAAGAAAACAAGGAAGAAGGAATGTGAAGCTATAAAAAAACGAAATCAACTAACAGCGTTGAGTGAGAGAGCGAACATGACAACGACGCAGAGTAAAGCTGAGAAATGACAGGTAGAATGCGAATAATAGTGAGAAGAATACCTACCACAGAGGAAAATATGAAACAGACGGAGGGAGATGGGATGAAGATAAGTAACAGAATGGAGAACAACTGAAAACAGAGGAGGGGACGACAAAGAGCGAGGAGGAAGCGAAGAGTGAGTGGAGTTGTTTGAGAGGAAAACGGGAGGCGAGGAGGAGGCTGGGGGATAGGGAGGACCACTGTGCTCAGCTACATATTCAGACAAAAGAAGTTGTACATGACTCCAGTGAAACGAGTGACAGTACAACACTGTGGCTACAGCTACTCTGTCTAAGCATTCAGGGAGTCTCACTCTACAGCGCAATTTCAAATCTAAAGTTTATTTTTAAAAAATCCTACACTCAGATTTTATAAGTGTTTTTTATTCATTCATAGATTATTATAGCATGCAGGTATTGCAGAAAAGTATATAGGCAGGCCTTCATCTCAAGGCGCCATAATGATTGGGATAAATGGCTTCCCAGGTGAATGCAAAGGTGTGTTTAAGTGCTTGTTTGGTCTAGAAATACTACTACTACTGTTTAACATGGCAATTAATGGTTTGATAATTTAAGGATGACAAACCTGGTCAAACATTATGCTTAGAAAAATCAAGCGCTGGAAAACAAATGGGGAAAAAAAAGGGGGGGGGCTTGTGAGCTTACTAATTGCATAGGGACTGTTAGGCCACCACAGCTGACAAGAGAAGAATTCTCTTCATAATAAAAAGAAGTCCCCAAACGCCCGTGCAACAGATCAGAAACATTCTTTAGGAGCCACTCAATGAAATACGGAGGACACGCTACCACATGGAAACCCCACGGTAGCCACAAAAACAAGAGTTTACAACAAAGTGATTAAAAGAGCAACTAGAGTTCTGTGAAAAGGTCTTATGGAAAGAATGAACTAATAACTTCTATCATGGAAAGAAGAGAGCGCAGCGAGAAGAAGGAGCTGAGTGCGTTATTGCTTGGGCATGCATGGCTGAAACGTCAACTGGCACCTGGACCTTCACTGAGGATGTAGCTGCTGATGGTAGTAGCAACGGGGGTTCAAAAAGGTTGCAGACACTATGTCGACATTGACACACTGCTGAAGCAACAAAGCTAATAATTGGACAAAGATTGTCCCATAATGCTGGCTTCTAATCATTAAGGACTGAGATTTGAGAACTATGTAAAAACACTCGTGGCAGCTGATTTAAGTGGGACATTATGGAGTACAGAGAAGTTCATGAGGCAACAGCGATGGTAATAATTATTAAGGAAGTATGAGTGACGGCTTTTGATGCTTTCTCTGAAGATACACTTGATTTTAAATACCCGTCTGACATATACCTGATGTTTTTGTCCCTAACCTTGAACAGCAGCACAGGGTCAATTTTGTGACTAAACAGTCAGACAACACAGGGTTATGATAAGAACCTACTAAAGCTAATAGGGTATAAAAGGGGCTATCTACAAAACCAGTTTTTTGGTTTACTTCAAGCATCAGTTTCTCAACGTATTAGTCCTCTTACTGAGTTGATGCTTTATTCGCTCATTTTAATTCCTAATAGGAACTGATTAACTTGTCTCTAATATTACAAAAAAATAAACCGCAAATCATAACCACTCTTCACTGGGAGGAGTTCTGTATAGCAATGATTCTAAAAATCTATAGAATTGACTGCCTGAAATAGTGGGGATTTCCTACACAAAATGTGCAACCAGGAGCAGTTAAACTGAAAATAGGGTGTGACAGAGCATTTTATAGTGTGCACTCACACATTCCCCCAATATTCAAGAGGTTCTCGTCCTTGAATGCCAATAGATGTGGTGGTAAGTATATTTGAGTCTTGGAGAAGTTGCAAAAAAGGAATGAAAAACAAATCTCACGGTATTGACCCATTTGTGCAAAGCAATTAAAAGTGACCAAAACTTCAAACACCGTATATTCCTCATCACTCTGAATTGTTAAATATTTGTGATTAAATTGTCTGACTCTGAGTGTCTGAGTGTTATTAGTAATGATTCCTGATGTGTTGGAAACTATTAGTAATGATTTTTTTTTTCCTCAGCCATTTTGATAAAAGGAAATTACAAATATGAGCACAGAGAGGAAAAGGCAAAGGTAAGTTGCTAAAGATGGAGTGATACGGAAAACTGAGGCGGTAATTGAACAATGTCACAAAATGCATGAGCATGCAGAGGAATAAGAGAAATGTAATTTCATAAAGCAGTCGACTAATTTGGGCCCGTGATTACCATGGCAATGAGTGTCAGAGATGGAGTTGGGAGGGAGAAAAATCATATCACACTCAAAAATGTGACCAGAGATTACGCGAGAAAAACCCAAACACTAGGGTAGTTACACACAGTGATAAAGAAAAGGTGCATAATTGGAGGTTCTTTCACTGCCACACACACCCACACAGGACAAGTAAGTCTGCTCATTTCTCCACACACGGCCTTTAAGGCTCAAGGTGTTGCTTTGAAAATGACACCCTTCGTGTCTGTACCTTCAATGTCGACGGTTTGACCTCCTGCACAGGTGTTTGTGGTGCACTAACACCCGGTCAGGAGCCATTACTGTTAGAGGGGGTTAACAAGTTGGAATATGAACAGTGCATGTCCCTCAAGCTCTCGACATCCCAGCTTTCTGTGGGCAGTATGTATCACTCCATATGCTTTCATAGTTTTTTTTTTTTACTTTGCAGGTAATTTTTGCAGATATGTCACTCGTGTTGACACACATACAGAGTATAAGCCATCATTCAGATCCAGCTAAAGTTCTGCATTTAGCAACATACAATCTTGTGGTTAGTCAGTCTATGTTATAACTTTTGTGTGGCACTGAATGTTCTGAAGGCATTCAAACGTAAGCATGAAAATACCAGAATTAACGCCAAGGACATAGGTGTCTGACAGCATTGTTGGCGGCACTGGAAAAAAATGAATGATGGAGACAAATCACAATCCTGCCAGTAAGAGGGGTAAGCAATGTTTATGTGGGAAGCAGATGAAAGTGTTTATGATGTGTGAAAGAATGTCACACACATTTCATCTATTTAGGACTCGACTCATTTTGAAACTAAAGTGTTATTCGGTGGATAAGGTAAAAAAAAAAAAAAAAAAAAAACACTCAAAACAAAGGAGAAGCTTGCATATGGGAGCACACACACACACACACAAAACCATTAACACCGTGAGTGACGTATGCAAATGTGTTCCAATAAAAGAAACAAGGGGATGATCCACGGTAAAACAGGGAAAACAAAGACACACGTGAATCATGCTGCTAAAGAAGAGGAGACAACTGAATTATGATATGAATTACAGGATGGCAGTTTCTGATATTCCAATTCACACTAAAAGAAATAAAAGGAAGTAAATGGTGGAAGGTCTTGTGGCTCCCTCCAGGCAACTAGCACTCCCAGAGTGAGCGTTTCCCCTTCCTTTAGAGCTACATGGGTTGCTTCAGATGGGGTGGGGGGGTGGGGGTCCAGAGTGGAAAGGCAATATGGGGAAGGAAAAGAAAGTGAGAAGGAAGTGAAATGAGGTGCTGGAGAACGATGGAGGTGCATAAAGAACACAAGGAGGAAAGAGAAACGTCAAAGTGTGGCCTTATTCCTGGCTGTCAGAAGATGGGACACGGGGCTAGAGAATGAGGAAGAAGAGAAGGAAAAACAAGAGAACAGCAAATGTGCTTGAAATGTTAAGATCGGAGAAGTGAAGACGGAAGAGCGGTTCGATTGAATAGAGAGACGAAGAGAAACAAGGAGGAGCGGAGGAGAATTGGTTACCCATGATGGATGGTCGGCAACAGATAAACAGAGGAGAGACTGTGCGAAGAGACCAATGAATAGCAGATAAACGGTAAAACAAAAGCAGGGTGACTGCAACGTCCTTGATGCTTTCAGATATAGACAAAGACAAATATTGCTCAAACCATCATTTAGTCGTTTACTTCTTCTTTACAGTAAGAAGAAAACTAAATTTCACCCCATTCTGTTCCTCAGAAGTGAAAAACAAAGACACGCTGGTTTTCTCCTCCTCTCTTGTACAGGAGTAACATGATTTCAAGCTTCACTAAACTGTCTTATCATCCACTTATTCTACGAGAGTCAAGGGCTTTTCCACTTGTGCTGCTTGGAATCGGCTTCGGATCTCATAAAGCTAAGCTGATCACAGTGCTGGCGTGCCAAAAGGGTAGCTGATACATTAAATGTGACGAGTGACTGCTGAAGACAAATAGATTAAAACACAAAATGTCAAAGTGCTGCTTTAATGCGCTCACCCTTCCTTCACTGCCTGCTTGCCTGATCCCCAAAGCACAAACGCCATCCTTCGGTGTCATGCTGTCACCAGAGCCGCAGCTACGACACCCATCACTCCTCATCTCCCTTTTGCCCTTTCTATGGTCCTCTTCCATTTCTTTTATCAAACGCTATTATGTTGCTTGCCCCGTAGCAGGCTGCCAAACATGTTGAAGGAGCATTCATATATTTTTCATGGAAGTGTCATAGTGTGAAGTATAAAGAAAGAGCATTGTTAATGTGGCAGGCAGTAAAGCAAGTGTGCGTTTTAAGAAAGGTGACAAACTATTAATTCCCTGTTAAGACAATTTCAATAGTTATGATCTTGATCAAATTCCACTGCATAGAAAGATTTCTCTAGTACTTGCACCAGAATATGGCTTGTGTGAAGATAGATTAATATCTATGTGATCACAACATATAACAGGTGCAAAAGTTTGCAGTCTTTTATTTGGAAATTGAAACTTAAAGTAAAAATACAGTTTTGTTCAGTTGGCCAATTTAAATGAAAAGTTTGATGAAATCCATTATTCATCATCTTCAAGGGTCACAGCTCACCAAACTTTCATGGCTGGGGTGAGTTTAGGTAATGGCAAGGTGGTCAAATACAAATTCAGGAACATAGTAAAAAAAAAAGTATATATATATATACATACATATATACATATATATACACACACACACACACACACATTACTGGCCTGTAAGAGGCAAGTGCAGTAGTTTTCACTTACCTATACAAATTATAACAAAACTCCATATGGAGGCATTATTTAATATAAACTGCCAAGTAGACATTTAAATTATTGATATATTGTGTAAAAGAATTTAACACGGGGCTTAAGTTAAGCTTTTTTTTTTACAGTTAGCACTATGTTTTTTTGCGTTAGCACCCCCACTGTGCTAATGCAGTCGCTGACCTCTCTGACATTAATGCAGTGTTCTGTAAATGTGCCCTGACAGTCCATCATTCAGCCTTGATTTCAAGTGGTCTAGCAAGCCCTGTAACAGGGTGTAAAAAATGAGTGTCCCCTGCTTTAATTTTACAGCTTCACACTACCCCAGTGAAGAAAAAGTACGTGGACCCAAAACAAAATCATAAAAAATTAATTTTCTTTCCATAGTTTATTGCTATGGAAAGAAAACCACAATGAAAAACACAACTAGCCAGCTGTGTCGCAGCCAGAGCAACAACAGGAGCCGGGACATTGCAATTGTGAGCCAGACCTTTAAATATAAGCTGAGTAATGGTTGCATTTAAAATCGCCCTGGTTCTCGGAGCACACAATCCGTCTTTCCTTGTTTACTTCGGTTGCTCTCTTGTATCCTCCTTGCTTTTTGTCTCTCCTCACCCATTTCTTTGACCTGCTCTGAAAGCTCCATTAAATGGGCGATAAGAACAAGACAGAAAGCTCTCATATGCTCGTTTCCTTCGCTTTTTTTACCTCCTCAGAACAAAAAAATTGAGTCAAAACAAAACAAGGGTGTTCCCATTACCGAGTCAAACTGATGGACCTTTGCTTCTGTTTTGTTCACAAACACCCATCCGCCGGCTCTCCCCACAATGCAGTATGAATAAGTTGGTCCTCCTCTGTGCCTTAACTCATTGTGCACTTCCATTTCTATCATTTTCATCTATTTTTCTCTTCCGCCACATTACTACATTGCATAGCTCATATCGTAGCCTCTCCTCTATTATGATTTGGGATGAAAAAAAGCAATGAAATTCAAACACTATGTAAGGTAAAGCTGATTTTTTTCTAGAATTAGCCATTCCAATGCCATGCACGACACCTGACCTTTCTGACTTGTGGCAACTCTTTTACAGAATTGACCAAAATGGAAAAGTGACTGCATTTTCAACATGAAATATTATTCAAACTTTTATGCTACGTTTCAGACTTTGCTGTTGTGTGTCATCCAAGTTGTGGGCCTCCCGTTAAGAGTTGTCTGAATTGGCTCGTCTTGTTTACTAATTATCCAAGTCTCTTCAAGTACACAAAAGCCCGCAGCATAATGACAATCTCATCCTCCTATAATAGTAATTATGTAACAGTGATATCTTCTGATTCATCTATCCCCAAAATTGGCAAATCTCCATCAATGCCTTCCTGCGCAATTTGTGTTTCATCCAATACTACAGCGTGATGACAGTGGCTGAGGGTGGTGGGGGTCCTTACTGTGTTTACATGTTTTGCGTGCAAGGCAAAGAACTGGCTGAAGGGGGAAAAGGTAGAAACGAGTGCAATCGGGAGACAGACAAGTCGGAGAGGAGTAGAGAAGGGGTGACAAATTTAAGCATGTGGAAATTATGTACATTTTTAGACACAGTGGGAGGTAGGAATCAACTGATGACAAATTACGGGATAAGCCAATACACCACTGAGGAGGTTGCCATTTAGTCCATGGTTAAACGTTGGGGAATTTTTGGATTTTTAGCCCAGGCCCAACAAGTCAGGTGAATCTGATTTTGCTGATGTGTGTAATAATCTAACCTGAATGCTCAATACAGGGTAAAATCCAGAGCAGCTTTTTTTTTCTACATCCTTACTTTGTGAAAAACAACTGTTTAACACTTTAACATAAAAAAAAGATGGATAATGGGCAATGTGACATTTCCCAAAACAACTGCCTTATGGTTTGAAGTTCGACTGGCACTCTCAAGTACCAAGAGCTTTTGAGGACAAACCAATTACTAATGCTCACAAAACACTATGGATAGACATGCATTATTATCAATCAGCTTCCCCTGGGTGCAACTGTGCACCTCTAAACTGTAGACCTCTGACGGAATACTTAAGGCAATAGTGTTCAGTACATTATATAAATTTAGTTCACTTTTATTAACCCCAAACAGAATCTTCAAACATTAGACTAAGTGAACAAAAATAGAGGCAAAATTATTTATCCATCCTGAACCATTTACTGTATTTGTTCATTAAACTGGAGTCCTTTCAGTTCATGTTTACTGATAGGAAATGTACTAAAAACATTTGTAGCTTGAGATGTGTTTTGAGTGGCAGTCTAATTTTCAAAAGCTGCAGCTACAACCTGACCATGAGATAAGACTGAAACTAATTCACCTTTAAAGAAGTGTCTGTGCCAAGGATGCTCTGTTTCTTAATGAAAAGATAAGCGTATATACATCAACAGGAGACATGAAATCTATATTAAATTAATGCACTTCAACGCATTAACAACCTGCGTTTACATTATAAATAAGATTCAAACTGCTGAAACTGGTAGTTTAACAAGGCAAGCACTCAGTGCCACTTTGTCCAGTCTGGTTGCTCAAATTTATTACAGAATGATGTGTCTTAATCATATTTGATCTAAAACAGAGCAATTTTACAGCAGTTTTTCCACTCAACTAGCACTAACAGCGATCATCAGCACCAGTCAAAAGCCTGACCCTGTTAACAACAGCATCAGAATTCAAGAATCACTTGCGTTAATGCCCCATCTGATGTGTTTGTTTACACATTAAAATGACTTAATGCTGATTGAACTGCATTATCACAGGAAATGGTTAAATAAGACCTACTGCCAGGAAATTTTAAGAAGTTCAGGGACTGAAGCTCGCTCCAAAGGTGGCTTTGTGCTGAAATTCATCAGACTTTATTGCAGACTGCAATAAAAGTCACCTTGATTGCTAAATGATGTGAAACCAGAGAAACAAATAAGAGAAAAAAAACACTAAAGAAAGAGGATAGATGGCAAAAGAAAAAAGGCATCAAGTATAAGTGTGTGGGTGTGTGTACAATCTGGGTCGAAGGGTAAAAACATCTGACAGCGGAAAGCATCCAGGGATCAGACCTCATCATCTAAAGAGAGATTTGTAGACACACAATAAGAAATGACGTACAGTGTGGAGGCAGACAGGATATGTGCCGGTGGATGGAAAAACACAGCAATTCTATTGTGAACTTAATGTCTTTGCATGTGTAAATGCTGTCAGAAAAAACTAACGTCAGCGATGCTCTTACGCTTCGCACGTAGACAGACTCAATCCAAAGTGCCAGACACTCAAAATACTGAAGATCCACACAAAAAGAGCGCATAAGCTAAATATAAACCAAATCCACATACATACACCCACTCCCAGAACTCATGTGGAGACGTATGTTTATAATTACGATGCTGAAAGCTAACACATAGATCAATGTGAAAGACCTATAATTCAAGTGCTGGTTGATCTCTGCATCTGCGAATGTGTGCACTTCCCCACATACATGCACTTGATGAGGAAATTACCATTACGAGTTCCATTAAGTGACATTTGTGATATCGACAATGAACAAAATGAATGCCTGAGCAAACGAGACATTAGTATTACAGAATCAACAGTTTTCACTCTGCAGCATTTTCTTTATAACACCAGACCACTATAAAGTATAAAACTCTCAAAATCCAATGTTATGCTGCATTCAGAAGCCTAAATGTCAAATGTACAGTACAGGAGGCTATGTTTGACATTTGGCAAACTATGGAAACTCTATATAGGTTTTGGGGCATTTTTGGACAGCGCCGTTAGAGACAGAGTCAGGAAATGTGGGTGGAGAGAAATGCAATAAATTCACCCTCACCAGGACCTGAATTGTGGACACTGCAGTTATGTGGCGTGCATGTTAAAGCGTTAGGCTACAGGGGAACCCCTAAAGAATATACTGTACATTTGACATGTCATGCCACGTTTGTTTGTGGGCCCACTGCAGCCAGTTTGACACGAGGGCTAAACTGAAACTGCCCACATTTGGCATGAAAAGAGGAGAATATGATGTGGCATTTTCCACTTAATGGTGAAAATGAGCATTACTATATCACATGTACCGTGTCAGTGAGGAGTGTCATGTTTCATGTCATCATCTGTTTTCTAAAGTACCACACAGTTATTCAGGGGGGAAATAATGTTACAACCATTAATTCATATCATTGGTTGTTATCGACCTAATTATTCAGCTGTAGGGGAGCTACATTCTTAGACAAACAAAAAGGCCTGTAGTTGCTGCCCAATTAGAAATTAGGCACCTGCAATTTTAGATTCGGCAGGTACAATATTGATTAATGTTTTTCTAGTTGGGCATTGCATGTGCTAAAGCAAGTCACCTTGTTTGCGTGTTCACATTGAGCTGTGTGGATTCATATTTGTGTTTTGAAACCCACCTCAATCCTGCCAGTGTCTGGCTGGAAGCCTCTGGCTGGATCTTCAGTCGTCACTCTGCACTGGATGGCGCAGCCATTCACTCTGATCTTGTCCTGCTTGAGACCCAGTTCTGGCAGGCTACGGCCCTCGCACACATGCAGCTGGGCATGCACCAGGTCCACGCTGTCAGAGACACAAGAGTGTAAGCGGTGAGTAGGACTGATTGAAGCCCTGAACACCCCTTCATTTTCCTTCATGTCCCTGTGGAGATCAGTTTGGCTGCTTACACCAAGGTTTGCAAGTGCAGTAACACCTTTTATTCATTATTCGCATCTTTAGCTATTTTTGCCCTCAAACCAAGCTAGAAGTCTGAAGAGTTTAGAGGACATGACCTTTTGCAAGAATATCTCATTAGGGTAAATACATCTGCAGTGCAAGAAATGAAAACAATACCTCCTGAATATTTCTCAATAGCAATCAATAAAATTAAAGACTTAAAATTTGATGCTGCAAAAACAACAGCTTTTAAATATTTAAAACAGTATAGAGCTGATAAATTAAAAACATATCTATTATAAGAGCATATATTATGTGTTAAGATGTGGTATATAGAATCTGAATATATGGAAGCATCCCGTCAAGAGCAACTCAAGTTACTTTTTGTTTATCTCAGGTCATTTTCATGATGTAGACCATGCTGAGCTGAATACATGGTGTAGTTTCCTATTAATTCTGTTATCCCCGTTTAACAAAACACACTGTTTACATGCACAGTGTATTTTATTCATGAATAGCTAAATATGCATTTCTAGCTAGAAACAAATGTCTACATGCCCACAAATAATTATGTAAATTTTTATTCAGAAATATTTATTAGAAAGAATTTAAATCTTAGGGGGATCAGGAAGAAGTTATTCTCTTCCACCTCCATGAATTTTAACCCTTCACATCAATTTCGGCTCATCTGTATGCAATTATTTAAATGTTGCTGGAATCAGGCTTTGAGTTAAGCTTTATGACCTTCCGTCTAACACACAGTCAATATGCGTAGAAGTACATCTTCACTGTTTTTGGACAGATTAAAATTGCAGTGTTTGATGACTCAGTGGGTGGGGACACTCAAATGGTTGTGTCCCCGTACCTCACCCACAGCCAAACATAAGCACATCCAGACAACTTGGGAAGCCTCGCTGCACTGAAGGGTGAATAAGAGACAGAAGGCGCACACACACATTAGCAAACAAATCTAGATTTTGGACTACGTTTAATGTCTCAATTAGCTGGTATTCACATTCTGGCCAAACAGAAGGACAATTATGCATCAGCCTGGTGTGAAATGTGTTGGTGAAAAAAAGCAGATCCATTCTTGATAACTTGGACGGGCACTAGCATCATGTTTTTGTTACAGTTTCACAAATATGGTGGTATTTTTTTTAAATAAAGACAGCTCCACTTGCATGCTTACATAATAAAAGGGATGAGATGAAATGAGTCATTTAATGAGCGATGCCCCAACAGTAGTTATGCAAATGAATCTTTGTTTCCCGGGACTTTGTTAATTAAGATACAAATGTGTTACCAGACTCCGAATAGTAGCACTAGTCTTCACGGGGTCCATTTCACTGAAAGCCCCTTCCATTTAGAAGATCTCTATAACCTTTTTGTTTCTCTTATACTGTTGTAAAATGTTTAAAACCAAGTAATCTATATTTATATATATATACATATTATCTATCCAACACCAAAACCTCATATGCTATTGGAGGGAGGGGGGGGGGGTCTGAAGCAGATCCCAGCTGACACTGGTCTGCCTGTTACAGCACAGCAGAAAAAGACATTGTGTGCGAGTGTAAAACAAAGTCATTTACAGTCACACCTGCATGTCTGTGGGTGAAAACCAGAATATCTGGAGAAAACGTTCATGACAAAAAAATACTTCACCCAGAAAAGCCATAGTTTGCCCCATGAACCCCTTTGAGGCAGGAGCGCTACACACTCTACAACTACACCACCAATTTTAAATATTAAATATACACTAAACTAATTACTTTTGACTGTCAAATATTTTTGCTCATTAATTTGTTCCATCAGTAGCTCGCTCCATAACCATAAAAAAAAAAAAAAAAAAAAAAATGCAATTAGACAGACAAGTATCCCAACTCAAAAATACCAACTGCGACATGCTGGGTTCTAATGGCTGTCTTTTTAGAGACCAAAGTACTGTAATATTATTCAAATAAACACATTCAGAAACGAGGCAACCAAACATTCGTTGAGAAACATTTGGCACCAATGCACAGACTTATATTACATGTAAATTAAGTCTAGCCTAGTATTTCTTTTCTACTTGCATAATTCTTCTACTTTGAAAACATAAGGCACTGCTGATTGAATGAGGTCCCTGAAGGGTTTATGAAATTCATTGTATACTAATTTGACTCAGACAAATTAAAGAGCCTGCAGCAACAGCTGTCCCTCAGTGCAGCAAGTTACTAAAATCTACAATAAGGCCAAACTCTGCATGTAGCGGATGAAGGTTATGGGCCATCAGCAAAGTACGGTTTGGAAAACCCATTTATAATACAAGTGTGATGACAATAAATACTTTGTACTTGTAACCTTTGGCAAAACTTGGGCTTTGTTAGAGAAAAAAGGATTAATAAAAGACCAAGAGGAGGACTGACCTGAAACATCTGTACAGAGGCAGAGTCAGGAAATATCCCCATTTGTGGGAGTGCTTGATACAAAATGACTGAATGTCGTGGTCAGCTGCATACAATGGTCTAAAATTAAATTAAACTTACAAACACATGATTTTTGCTCCCAATAAAAGGTGAAAATAAAAACCAAGTAAATACTCAATGTGAAATGCAACACTTTCACTTTGTGTGCTCACTACTGAACCAGGACAGGGGTTTCAAAAATTCAAAATATATAAAATATATATATATTTATATATAAAAATATATTATATTTTATTATATGCTGGAATATATGATATTTTATTGACTATAGTTATATATATATATATATATGGAGAAGTAACTGCTAGTTTCAGACTTCTCAAAGACTTTCCATTGTGTTTAGAGACAATCAGAAAAGAATTGGGATTTTTACAGAAACTTCTAACAGATCATATATATAAAAAGAAACACTCATTTCAATTTAAGGTATAAACAATGTTCTATTAAGTTTATTTTTAAAGTTTAATGTTTTCAAATTTTATTGAAATATGCTCCAAAATGTACAATGGAGAGGCACAAAAGTCTCTCGGCAAAGGCTCTTTAAACAGCTCTGCCAGTGGTGCAGCAATATTCACTTCTAAAAGCATTTGAGCAAGGCTCACTCCTGTGACCATTTAACGAAAAGCAATGATTTCTACTTTACTAGTAACTTTTTTAGAATTCTTATTTATTGTAATTCACATTTATTTGAACCTCAACGATCTGACAGGCTGTGCAGAGCATGGAAGAGCATAATGAGCAAAGCAAAGCTGTAAAAGTGCAGGGAGAAGGAGGCCTGGATGGAGCAGAGCATGAAATGGATTGTGAGAAAGGAACACAAAACAACAGTGAGAAATAAGAGTTCATTATGGATGTCGCCCAGCAGAAGCAGCGGATAAAACCCCACTGTCATCCACGTTTTCTCTCCACTTATTTAGCGTCTTTCTACTTCTTGGTATCCAAAGCTTTTTACATTGCTTCTCATTCTGGGACAAACTACCGCCAGGCTGGCGTACACTCGCCAGGAGCAACTAAGTTGGGTTTCAGTGTCACGCGCAAGGACACTTTGACATGAGCCGGGGATCAAACCGACCCGGAGATTGGTGGACGCCATTGTTGCAGTCACATCCAGTTTTCATTTTAAAGTTGTTGACCTCTACTTCCCTCGGCTCTATGCATATTATGTGCGAAACCTATCATGCAATTACCCATCAAGTACCAAGCACACAGCAGACTACACTTGGCAGTTTAATTATGTTTTACCTGGAGCCCCAGGAAGCAAATGTACTTCCTGAGCTAGAACACAACCTGGCCCAAGGTCTGCCTTATGTCAATGAGTTGGTGAAAATTTGATTAAACAGAAATGTATCTAGGAATATGTTGCATGTAAGCACAATATACAGCTAAATAATTAAGAATCTAAACCTTTATTTAGACCTGAAGCAGCTCTGCAGCACAGGACCCAGACATCGCAGCACATTGTGTAATAATGCAGGACTTGCCTTAAGGCCCAAGTCATTATAGTTGGTATTTAGGTTTAGCAGCTCATATTCCAGCAGTAGCAAATAATCTTATTAGAACAAGTCAAAAGGCTGACTTCTTTTTCCTGTAAATTAGGAGCCCTAGAAAGTAATGAAAACACACTTCCTAAGTGCATCCAAAATGTACACCAAACACTTGCTCTTTACTTTAGTATTTTTCTCAAAAAGCAGAATAACCCAAATATGCCAAACTATATGTTGTGTCTATTTTTTGCCTTCAACTCGTCATTCTCTTAGTGGGCCTGACGTCTCAAAAATGTCAACATATTTCTGACAATTCCAAAGCAAATATAGATCCTTTAAGAGGCAATGGCCAGCTCGAGTCCATTTCCCATCTAGCATTAATAACCGTTTTCTATTTGTGCCTTTGCCTTTTGAAGAGCTGCCAATCAAAATGGACAGGTTTCTATTAAAGTAAATAATGTTGCAGTCAGTATGTGTCGCTCGTTTTTTCAAATTTGACAAATTTGACAAAAATGATGTTTGATAAAAATTCATGTATTTTGTGGCACCCTCACATAGTGACCACTGCATCAGGGAGTAAACCAAGTCCTTTAAATTAACTACACTTTCTACAAGACAATTATCACTTTATATCCAGCTTGAGTCTCTATGCTTTTAGCTCAGCTTGTCCAAATGCCAAAAAAAAAACGTGTGATAAAATGACTGATATGCAGTTCAAAGAAAATCCATTTACATTTTCTTCTAAAAGACAATCAGAATTAATGCAGGTCATCCACGGAGTCAAGAGTGCAATGACAGGTTCATTAAAGTGTAATTTGATTAAAATTAATTATCTTGTCTGCCCTGAGTTATGCGGGGATGGGGGGGCTTACAAGAGTTGAGGAGACTAGAGCAGATGATGTATAATAAAAATAAATGACAGAAGCGAACACCTACAGACCCACACAAATGCTTTCTTTTGCCATTAAATCTCAAATAAGTTCATAAAAATGTACGATATATACATATATGCATACGCAAAAACCCAGAAAAGCACTCATGACATTCAACACACGTGCACACAGATACGTATGACTTAACCTCAATGACATGTCCCAACAAATACAAGGAAAATACATTACCCTCATCTGAGGTCAGCAACCCTCGGAAAGACTAGCATACGTTCACATTCGGCAGCAAGCAGAAAAAATTCAGTATGTCACATGTATGCACACACACACACACAGCAAGAGCATAAAGGCTAAATACTAATTGCATATCATTTTCAGACATTTCACTCAGAACTCGTTAGCAAGGGAGAAGGGGGTGGCTGCGTGCCCAGAACTAAAAGGGGGAGAGGGAGACATAGGAAGGGCCTAGTGACGAGGGGAAAGCTAGACAAGGAAATATGAAAGACATGCAGGGAAATGATGATATTCTACTCCAATCATGAGTACCACAAGGATGAAGGCGCATGTGAGATACATAAAAGACACAAGATGACGCTTATTTAATCCAGTTTAAGGTAAGAGAGCGAAAAATGGAGTTGGGTGGAAGCAGAGGAGTAGGAGTATGGACGAGGATGAAAAACTGGATGACAAAACTCGAAGCATGAGTGGGAAAAGTGGGAGTGCGGAAGAGATTGGATTTGGCTTCAAAAGAACAGAAGAAATGCAGGCAAAGAAGCAGTGGGAGGAAGCAGAGAGGGAGGGGAGCTGGAATGGGAGTGAGGAGGAAGAATGGAGGGATAAGGTGGTTAAATGGGAGTGTGGGACAAGAGCGATGACAAGGAGATTACTGTGTTGAATAGAAGGAGGAGCGAATGAATAAGAGGAAGATGGTAAAATAGGGAACAAAACAATGAGGAAGGAGGAAGAATACAGGGGAGGAAGATTGCAATGCAAAAAAAAGCTCGAACGATTCTTATCGAAATTCAGGGTTAGCCTCATTTCATGGGAAGATGTAAGCCTGCATCGATCCTAGCATATAACCTTCAGCAATTTCCAAAAATATCAGACCATTTTCGCAACTTCAATATGGCAGAAGTAAAAAGTGGTACCCAGGAAGGTGGGAAAGAGATGGAAAAGCTGGAGGAGAAGAGAGGTGGGTGTCCTAAGGTAGAAAGTTAAAGCCAAACAGAGACGGCAATGCAGGATACGATGGAAAGTGTGTGGATGACAGGAAGAGAGAAACGTGGAAGGAAATAAAACTTCATATGAATCTGGCCTTCTGTAAGTTGCCCCCCACCCCCCCTTCCATTTTAGTAAATCTTTTTCTCCATCATCTCCTTCACTGCTGTTGCTCTCCTTTCATCTTCCATTGTCTCCAGCCCCCTCCCACACGTGGCCTCGAAATGCAAAACATTTACTCCCTTTGAAGTGTACACTTGATTTCATAACTTCATTAGTGCAGAACTCGTACTGTATCAGGGCGCGTGTGTGTGTGTGTGTGTGTGTGTGTGTTCTGTTCTGCATTTGAGTTTGTTCATGTTCGCACAAACACCATCTCCAGTAAATGCATTTTTCAAGATGGCTCTGGGGCAACTGGTAAAGAGCAAAAGAGAAAATGTATTTCTCATTTCAGCAGAATACACATTCTTGTATACCAAATGTGCATACACCTACCCAACACACACACAAACTCTTGTCTACATAAATAACTGGAAATATAGCCAATTCACTTCCAATGGGGACCTGCAGGGATGTGAATAGAAAAACAAATTTGTGGCAGTGGATGGTTCTGGAATAGGAAGGATGGATTAACAAACACAAACACACACAAGAGTGTTGAAAAAAAATTCAGACAAGTACGCAGACCTGGAGAGAAAAATATGAATTCAGACTTGAAGAAAAGTATAGAGAACAAGTGGATGAAAGAGTAAAGACAGAAAGACAAACAATGATAAAGCAAACGACAGGTCGAAAGAAGCTGTGAGGAGGAAGGCATCAAGCCTCTCATCTTGTTTCATATGAATGCCATTAGACCGATGTAGACGGCAAACAGAAGAAAACAAAGAGTGAGCAAAGTAAGGGCAAATGAAAAATAGACAGATGGGAGGGACAAGTTGTCTTGCATGGCAGAGCAAAGAAATAAGAAATTTGAATCATTGTGGCATGAGGATGGCATTTTGACATGAATTTAGCAGGCAGCCAGTTAATCAATGTGAGGAGACCAAAAAAAGGAAAATAAAATGAAGCATAGAAAGAAAAGGGAGAAAAAAGGTGAGAATAAGACTCAGAAAAAACAATTTACAAGATTAAAATATAAAATGGGAAGAATTAAAGGAATGTGTGAAGAACAGCTTTGATTAAACAGATAAAAGAAAGAAACCGAACGAGAGGGAACTAGGGAAGGAGCAGTTGGGAAGATTATGGACAGACACACACACACACACACACACTTCAAGCAGACGCACACAAAAACAGGATCCTATCTGATTAGATTTCCTCTCCCTTTCAGCTCGCTTTCTCCCCTATTTTCCTGGGCCTCACCATCAGCCTATTAATTAATTCCTGCTTTCCTTGTTATGAAGCAGATAGAAAAGTGAGGAGAGGAATGCAAAATAACTTTAGTGTCCAGAAGGCAGCAAGGAAAGAAATGAGTACGGTGGGAAAGAGAGAGAGTGCATGCAGATAGAGGGAAACATTCATAAATTCATCTGCATGTCTAGTCAAAGAAAACTGGGTCAAAAATAAAGTGTGATGTGATGTTAAACTAAATATACTGTCACGCCAGTGTACACGCATTGATTACATACTATAAAAGCACCGTTACTATACATATTAAGAATAATCACCCAACTAGATTCTTCCATTTAGTTATTAAAGCACCGCAATCATTTCACAAACACAAGCTCAGCAAAATATTTAAACACCAATAAATAATTGTCAAATCAGCCGCGATACAGATAATTAGCAGAGGCAGAGTGCTAAAAGCTTTCTCAACCTCTACTGTTACAGACGGCAGCTACAGAAACCAGAAACCCAAGGAAAAACACAGCAACCCTGAGCAAAACAGGAAAACTGTGGTTTTCTAGCAGATAATAGCGACACTTGGCAAATCTTCACTGTCACCTTCAACATCTGAGGCCTATTAACTCCGAGTGGCACACAGCTGCCCTCATGCTTCTGTTCCAACGTGTTCATAGTAAGCTTATGGGTTATCAACAACATCTAACAGGTACATTAACACTGAGGATCAGACTTCCTCTGGCTACACACCTACTGTGTCACTGACCCATTTTTATTTCAAGCGCCTCAGGATGATTTAATACAATTTATTTACATTATGCATGTCTCCTTGGGCTAAATCACAAATCTAATCATGTGTGATCATCTTCACTTTTCACTCATCGGGGATCAGATAATTCCACCTCATTATTTATTTTGCATGACATCTTAAAATTACTGGAGTCGTTTGTTTCTGCGGCTCCAATAAAAGACGAAAAATGATTTCCAAATCATTTCAGCTGCCATTACTACAGACTGCTTGCTGACATAGTGTAAAGGAGGAGGAATAAAGATTGTGTACACAGCCTGCAGAGATTGAAGGAGTTTTCACATTATTTCAACACCTGGTTATAATTCATCATAAGCCAACTCCAGATTGGTTTGAACAAACAAATTCTGATCCATCTCAAATGTGCCTGTGACACATTTATACACAGTCTACAAAATAAATAAATAAAAATCCTAAGACTATTCTCTTTGCCAGAGCAGCAGCAGGTGCCTTGACCGTCAGCTCTCAAAAGCAGTGAATATGACATCAATTTAGAAGCTATGACCTTTAAGGTTTTAATCTCTAGACAGGAACTGATTTACATCCCATGAGACTTGCTCTTCATTTAGATTGGACTTTTCTTTTCAGCTTTTAACTTTGCAGTACACCACACTGCAAAGTCTTTGGGGAAGCAGCTTGAGTGAGAGCCCTCCTATGTAAGGTCAAGATTGATGTTAAAAACTGACATGCTGGGGCACGTCGTAAGACACCGTGCTGCTTGATTATACTTGAATATTGACATGACAGTGCTGCCCATCTTCATAGCTGTACATTATATCCTCTGTGTTGCTGATTTGGACTATGAACTTGAAAACTGTTTGAAACTATAAACCTAGCCACAAACCCTTCAACTCATTTAATACCAACACTTCAAATTATTCAAGTTGTTTATTATTTATATGGATTTATTAAATCTAAGCTTCCTCACATAAACGTGACACATCTTACATTCGGTAAGGTGTTAAACGGTGAAAATGAAAAACCTGAGCTGGGACTAAAGCAAGCGCCAACATGGCATTTCGTTTATTAAGCAGGCTCCGGCAGTCGCAGGTTTTTCTTTGAATTAGGCCCAAAACAGAGCCAGGAGGCTAAACAGTAAACTCTGAAGTCCCAGAAGCCCCAACGAACCCTGAATAACCACTCATACACCTACACAACAATTGAACATCTAACTACACTCTTATCTGTGTATTGCAGGTACTGTATCTTAGAGCGAAAATCCAGCGCTAAACAGCATTCGCGTTATTCCTGTGACCTTGGAAAGTATCATCTACTGTAAATATGCATACTTGAACAAATCACCCTCTTCTCATAGCACTTATTTTGCTTTCTACCACTTTAGAGATTCAAAGGTTATTTTCAACACAAAATGTATGATAATTGCTGATTAACTGCTTCCAACTATAATTAGTAATTTAATCAACTGCAATGTTCAAACAATTGGGGATTTTCAAAACCTAAAAGATAAGCAATTCAATATTTAGTTCAATATCAGGAATTCATTTGAATATGGATTATTAACTGCCACTACTAAACGGGAAAATTTTTATAGCAGCATTTCAAAGCAATCTGGAGGCCACAAGATGTTCTCATCCAACTCACTGTATCCTATAAACATTTTGAAAAAAAAAAAATGAGGCAATCATGCAGAATTCCATTTTGAAATATCCAATTATTCATCGGTCCTTGAAAATTAGGTACCCTATAGCTCTGTTCAAGGGTTGTACTGTACCATTTATGATTTAATTTAAGTTGGATGACATTTATGTGGAGCGCATGTCTGCAACAAGGACATACAAAAACTCAGCACGCACACACACGCCAAAAAATGCAAAAGCCCATACAGGCCTGATAAAATGCAATCCAAGTTCTCTCACTCGGAAAATTGCACAGTGGAAGTCACAAACAGAGAGAGAAAGAGAGTGAAGACCGATAAATAAGACACCACCCCCTCCCCAAAACACACACAGAATCATGGATATGCACATCAACACCGTGAGAGTGCACACGTGGTTAAAAATGTGTCAGCTATCACACTGTACATTTGGCACAAAAAAAAAAAAAAAAAATACAGACAAAGCAGTACACATCTAACGCATGCAAACTCACATTTTGACTAACATAAAAACACAGACATCAGGACACACAAACAGATACACACATAATGACACTGGCCTGTGAGTCACAGGAGCCCAGACAACGAGATGAATGTCAAATGTGAGCTTGTGCAGAATAAAATGGAGGCAACAATGAGGAGGAGGAGTACTGCTGCTAGAGAAAAAGTGGTGCGCAATAAATGCAAAAAGAAATAATAAGACAGAATAATAAGAAGAGGGGAGAAATACTGCAGGATGTGTAAGAAGGCAAGTAAACAGCAAGTAAAATAGTAAGAAAGGACACAAACAGGAAATGGGCTAAGACATAACTAAATTCTGCAGTGCTACAGATAGGAGAATTTTGTTCAGTGTTTGTATGAAAATGTTTGCCATTTCATAAAATAAGCTATGTACGTAATAAAAAAAAAAAGGGGGGGTAGGGTGTGCATGCTGGAAAACAAATTGACACAAACGAGGGGAACGTAACAAGATAACATATCAGCTCATTATGACCCTTTATGACCAAAGACTGTTTTACGCAGAATCAACTAAAGACTCTAAAGTTATTAGTCACAACAAGATGCTGCAATTACACATTCTGTAACTGGAAAAAACCTGGCCAATAATCTAAATATCGGTACCAGTGTTAAATTATTTATTTGTAATAGTCAGCAGATCTCAAGTACCAAAATCATGGTAATAAATCTCAGTGCATCTCTGATGTATGGATGTACATGTCCTTTTGTCGGCGTGTGAAGACAGGGTGGCACACGGAGAAGCACACGAGACATTTTGGTTGGAAGCCTTATTAAGTAGAATGTGATCTTCTCCACAGGGCACTCAGCGTGATACCCCCATGGACTGGCCTGCTGTGCGCCAGACAGCCCAGCAAAGCTTCCTTTACATCTAACTGGGAGAAATTTCATCTGTCACTTCATCCTATTATATTCCGCTCACAGATCTGACGAACAGGCTGGTGGTGAATCATTGGAATGCAAGCAGTGACGCCTGCCATCCCATCTGCTAGTTGCTGTGCAGGGAGCGACTAACAATACTGACAAACATGACCTGCGACTGGTCGGTTCAGACAGGCAGCGCTCCGGCAGCACTTTCAGGGTGTTAAATTTACAGTGTGTCACGCAAGGTAATCTGTGCTTGACAAAGCCCCCGTGGTTTGCATCTGCAGATTCCAATCTGAAAAGAAGACCCGAGTCTTCATTACAGTCTTCAGCTAGCTTCGAGCAGCATCTGCTACTCTTTTTAGGGGCCTTTGAAGCCAAACGGAAACCGTTCCGTCTTAGGAGAAGACAACTAGTGTACCCTCTGCCCCCCCCACGCCCTTTGTGCCGCTATCCCCACATGTATGTCTGTCCTCAGGCCTTACCCATGATCCAACACCGTTTGATGCCGAATCCTCTGGTTTTAGTTAAGTCTTTGATTAAAACTTGGTTCAGAAGCCCCAAGCCTGCAAAAAAGGCTTATGAGGAATCCAAAAGGGATTACTGGACGAAACGTATGGAAATTACAGTTTAATTTATCATTTAGGTCATGGTAATTCATGCAAATTAGGATTTCATTTATTCCAGCCTTGGGTTTAAAGAGTGTTGCTCTTGTTGGGTGTGCAGTCATGTCAAGATCACATGGGGGAGACACAGGAAACACACCAGTTCATATACCACCTCAACAAAAAAAGGTCTAAGCCATAGAAAAACCCAACATTACTACAAATGTCTGCACAGCAAAGTGAGCTGTAGGAGCTTATTGTATGTACGGCTCTGGTGCATAACAGCAGAACTAGAGACTGCAGGTGAACGGACCTCTGACGTGACCAACATTTTAACCTTTACAATGCAGGTGGACCTAAACACACACACACACACACACACACACATACCAAAACATGTTCGAAACCAGTATCTGACTTTTACATATCTTCGTTTGACTCAGGCAAATAGTGTACAAACAATGCATGTGGAGAGAAAATTTAAAAAATGGGTTGAACACTGATGCTGAAAATTCAGAATCATGAATTTGGGGAGTTTTTTATGTTATAGCATGTTAAGTTCATCACTCATCATCACCCCTTTTAATAAAAGTTATTTTAGTTGAGGTCTCATTAAACTTGCACTTCTTAACATTCGGTAGATGAATGTAACAACTCACAGAAGACACGAGTCGTTACTTTACACACCTGGATGATTGTGAAAATAAAAAAAATTCTAGTTTAAGGAGAGAGATTTGAGTAGCAGCGTAATAATGTTCACAAACTGCAAGTACAGCAAAACATGAAAAGTAGACACTGAACATAATTATTTGTCTGTGCCCAAGATGTTCAGTGTGCAAGGTGAAAATATCCTATATACATTAGAAGCAGAAAATCTAAAATAACCAAGTGACAAATTTCATCTTCCAGCAACGTTTTGCTCCAAATAGCAAAAATTCAGAGTAAGAACCAAGAGATCCAATTGCTTTCACTGAAATTATGACTGAAACCTTCATTGGAAATTGTAAAACTAAAGTGAAATCAGCTGACTATTTTTATAGACATGTTAAAATGACTAATTCAACTTATTTTAGTTAGCAACACCTGATCTAAACAGTTTAAAGGGTCTTAGACGGAGCTACAGTCGAGTCTGTAAATATTGTCGGAGACAGCATAACATTTTGGTTTCTTTAAAAATAAAAATTCAACATATGTTCTACAAAAAAATAAATAAAAACACAGAACCGACAAATACAGGAATACGATCAATACGTTGAACACTGGTGCGCCTTGATTGTTCCAACACATTTTCTGCAGCTGCAGTGTGAGGTTTGTTGGAAAGCTGTAAACGTTCAACCATTTTAAGAGGCAGAACATGTTCTTTAAAAGCTACCAGTAAGACGTACTGACTCATCCTGCTGATTGCCATTAACAATGACCTCCACTCATAAATGCTAATTATGTTTAACAGCTCCAGCATTATCTTAAAGTACATCATGAGTCTAACAAATGTCTCAAATGTTACAGGAGTTAGGGTTTAAAAAAAAAAAAAAGTGCATCTTTTTTATTCATAAAACCAGAAACAACTACAGTCATCATATCCCAATAAGTATCCTTTCTATTATCATAAACTCAATCCTCCCCACACACAAAATTTTTCCCTGGTGTCAGGACACAGACTCATATTGAAAAAACAGTTCCACGTCTCATTCTTATTCATCTGCTTGGTTCTCAATCACTCACTGTACGCTTCGGTGCACAATTATAATCACCTAAAAATTATTTTATGACGTGCCCACAAAACCAAACAAAACTCCTCAAGCACATGCACACACACAGAAAACAAACTTATACGCACACAGCACACAAACTACAAAATAGCTGAAGAAAAGCTGGATTCATTGTGTCTACAGTGCTTACAGACACACACACACACTTTTAACACAAACATCAAAGCTTACTGTAATATAAAGGCTGATTCGGGTAATCACTATTATACACACACAATTTACCCAAACACATACACAAGCACTTATAACCATTATCTAGCTTATTGCAGAGCGTCCAGGCATGTCGTCTATACAGCTCAGCAGTATTTCCTTGTCAGGGCTTATTTTATGAAAACACACACAGTGTGTGACCAGAGAAAAAAAAAGGCATGACTTTGTTTAGCGATGCGCGTGTTTCCTTTGTGGTGTTGACGAAAACATAAAAAGTCAGGAGGAAGGAGAGAGAGAGGATGAAGAGGCTAAGTGAAGAGTGCGAGGAGTGATAAGACATTCAATAAGCCATGAGGTAAATAAATAAAATATAAAAAGAAATGTCCAGAGAAGCAGAGAGCAGGAGAGAAGTTTAGAGGATAAAGATGAGAAAGGTACAGTATAAGAGGAAGAAGCACGAAGAAGAAAAAGTGGTTAAGTTTTTCAGAATATGGAGGAAGAGAGGAGATAGGAAGAGAGGATATCCATTTCTCCAACAAGCATGTAACAGGTTTTTAGCATTTAAATTGTTAAACAAGTCTATAATGACCCTGAGGTGACCTTTTTGATTTAATGTCTTTGTACTTTGGAGTGCCAAGAAACACGAACAAGTGTAAAAAGGGTTGGGAAAACTCAAGAGTGAGAGGGAGGATAATTGCTGATGTGGCAGCAACTCCTCCAACTCTTAGACACCGATTAAATCAAAGCCAAACGCAGAGAGCTACAGATGCTGGCTGCTATATCAAACACGCGGCAAGGAGGGGACAAAAGAGGAAAACGATAAAGTATGAATAAGAGTATGGATGCAAGCAGAAAAGAAATGGCAAAACAAACAGTAAGACGGGACAAAAGAGGCTCGGTGACACTATGAAGGCATTACAATGCAGCGCAGCAAATGGGTTCCCAGAGAAACGTATTAATGCAGGGGTCCTCTGAAGACTCCGACATATCTGGCCAACGCAGGCCTGAAACTTTGGTCCGGCAGGACGCGGTGGCTTTATTCCTGCGGCAGCTCTGGGTCGCTCGACTCTTTAAATTCACCTCATGTCCCTTCCCTCTCTCCGTTCCCACCCCTCGTTTGTCAGACCCTCAGTCAATTAATGCAAGGCATTGTTTCTGTCCGTCTTCCTAACTCCCCCTCTGTCGCTCTGCCTTCAGCCTGATGAAGATGGAGAGTAGTCATTTAGGACTAATTAGCGAGCCCAAACAGACAAATAACCAGGTGCAGCATACACATTTTCTCTGATATGTCCATGCCTGTGTGTGCCACCCACACACACGTAAACCACATATGCACGTGCACACACACACACACACACACACACTTGCACCTAAAGCAGTAACACTCAAAAAAAGCAAACCGACAATACCAACAGCTTGTGACACATGATTTAGTCACACCCACACGGAGATATTTTTGGACCGTTGCATTGTCAAAACTAAAGCAACAAACGCAACAGAACGCTGCTGATTTGTTTAGGGGACCCTCGCAACTTGTAGCTTATAAAAATAAAATAAAAGATTCAGCCTCATCTGGTCATCTACAACTAAATGTATTAAAAGCAACTTTCTAACGCACTGCCTCTTCTTCCTCACACACAAATACACAGCAGCAATATAGGGCAGGTTATGCCACGAATGAATGATTTCTTTTCTTGAGCAGCAGAAATCACACTATTGAGCATGAAATATTAGTTAATATCAACTTCTGAATTTATTCCTCAATTACACAGAAACTCTAGAAAATTTAGGCCATTTTTTTAACCTCGCTGAAACTGAACAGATTCAGTGGGATCAACCTTCACTATGATGGATATTAGGCTGTTTATTAGGCAATCCATACTACACAAGAAATCAATACTGCTTGCGTATGCAAAGCCTTTAACATGAAATGATTCAAATGTGACATTTAATCACAGTCAACACCGGCGAGCATGAAAAGGTTTATTATTACATGCGGTTCAGGAGGGCTGTTTTATTGTCCTGTGGGGTAAATGTAGATCACAGTTAAGTCTGTCATCAGTCTGTCAATACGTTGCATCAGTGCACCACTGGATTTTTGTTTAAAAATGAGCATCGACCAGTCACTGTCACCCAGTGTCTCCGTGATGGATTTGAAGCAGTTTCTTTAATGACCTTTAAGTTGTTTGAGTGTTTAAGGGAACATGTTATTTATTAACAGCTTGCAGTAGCAGGTTTTATTAGCTTTCACGTGAGCTACTTCAGGATTGTGCACAAAATAAAGTGGCTGCACAGAACATTATGAAACCCGTCTTTAAACACCCCTTACCTATGAATTTCTGGATGTAGCATTACTTTGAGTTTTACAGAATCATGTCACTAATTTGAAAGTGCCCACCACTACCAATTATGGCTCAATATGTGCCTAATGTTCTATATCAGCAACAACACTAGCGGACGGCCTCTTTACAGTGCTACACTGCATTAGGTTGGGCAACATTAAAGGTTTGATAAATGGCACACTGGTTGGCTTTGTCAGATGCAATGCTGATAATATATCTGTAAAAACACATCTATTGCAGATTTAGTTTTATTACAATGTTCACATAAGGATTAGAAAACCGGTTAAAGTAAAACTTTGCCCCCCGAGGCTTGTTATCCATCTGAGTAGGTTAATTCGGTGGATAATGGGGAGGTGAGAACAGGGCGGAGTCATGCGACTGTTCTTTTCTCTCTCCACTGTCCACTCAGCCCAACCGGTCAAGGCAGATGTCCATCCACCCTGAGCCTGGTTCTGCTGGAGGTTTCTTCCGGTAAAGGGAGTTTTTCCCTCTCCACTGTTGCCTATAGCTGCTCAAGGGGGATTTGTTGAGTTTTCTCTAAATGTCTGTATAGTCTCGACTTTATTATGTAAAGTGCCTTGAGATGACCTTGTTGTAAATTGGCAGAATGTCAAAGTTGAATTGAGTTGAATTAAACAACTTCTAGGATGCCATCGGTACATGTGCTCTCCTGGTGGAACGTGTGAAGTGAATTGAATCTTCCTGGGGATGGATGAAAGGGCAGCATCGAAAGTGAGAGACTGATTGTGCCTGAGGCCTGGATTCCATGTGTGAATGTACATGGCTCCACATGTTCCTCTCTCACGCCCTTTGTCTTCTCTGTCCAAAATGTGTATATTGTCCTCATACAATTGTCCTTTGTCCTTCAGGTATAGGTACAATGCGGATTCTGGTCTTGAGGTCTTGCTTCTCGTGCCGAGCCATCCTCTTGTGTAGAGGCCGTTTGGTTTCCTCTGCTTCTGACATTGCAGCTAGACTTGACTCAGTCATCATATACACGTGAGCTCCTGCACACATTTGTTTGGAGGATGCAAAGTGATCAAGTGGGCGTGTTTACGACATTTATAAAACTCAACTGCTGCTGTATATGAATGATTGAAGCTTGTTCTATTAGTTGCACAGAATTGATGTCCTGTAAATTAAAGTTTCCAAAATGTTTACATGATTATCACCCGCTGTGAGTTACATGTCTGAAAGGCCACTCCGGATAAGTCAGAGGCTGAATTCTCCTAACACTGTCCAGATTTTATGTCTGAAAGAGGCTTATAATATTACCGTACAGGTGAAGTATGTGCCTCTTTCTTTGTCAGCAGGCAGTGACACACTTCTACACTAGGTGACATGTTCTTATTCCAAAATGTGGTTTGACTTTTTACAAACTCTGCTCCACATTATCAGAATCAGCATTTCAGTGCAGCATACATTGCCAGTCAGCTGCACATTCTGATGACTGTGGAAATCAGGATCAAAGCTTCACAAAATCAAATTATATTTTGAAAAAAATTTGGGCTGTTAAGTTTGTGAAGTAAACATAAAACTGAACTTAAACGATTTACACAGACTCCATCAAACTATGTCGTAACCTGAACAACTTTAACATTTTGTGAGGCCTCCTGTGTTTGTCCGAACCCACAAGTCTGTGCAGCTACATTACTTACACACTGAAGGTGAAAACACTCGAGGGTCTTCGTGTGTATATTAGGTCTAGTAGCCAGTGGTCCCAACAAGCTCCATAAATCATATGGTTATTCTGAGGTATTACACGTTGGACATGGTTTAGGTTATATGTGGCTTGACATTTTTTGCCAATGGCTGGACTTTTGGAGCCTGGTGGGTTGAAGCACTTCTTTAAATTAAGCAAACTTTGAGGAAAAAAAACAATACAGGGGCATTTATAATGCAAATGTAAATATTATGAAGACTGGACAAAACTAGACAATCTTATAATCAGGGAACAATAAGATCACTGAAGTGTTGGTGGGCCACATTCATCCAAACCAGCTAACAATCCCTTATTGTCTCTTCAGCATACACACCCACACTGCATAGCATGAGCCTGGGGGTATAATTACATCACTTTAGGATCTAAAAGACTATTGTCCAACAAACCAACACCATGTGTAATGTCCCTTGACAGCAACACGCAGTCTCTCACACACTAACTGAATGCACTGAGCCACTGAGAAACACACACTTGACACAAAAAGGAAAGATCGTTTACTGCTAAATTATGAACAAATTGAACCTTGAGAGAAGAGAAGTTCAAAGGCAAAGCTGGAGTTGAATGCAGAGGCGGTCACCCTGTCTTACACAAACACTGCAGACAGCCAAGCATTTCATACACAAGCATCACCCCCTCACATGCTTTGGGCTTTGGCTCCCAGACAAAACGCATCCAACATGCATCTCCCAATATGCCTGTTGCATTGACGCTCACTAGAAACAGACAGAAATGCCTCTATTGTGCAAGAATTCTTTAAAGCAGGACAATGAGCATTCGCATAATGTGCCTGTGCAAGTGTGTATGTGTCATAGTCGATGCACCTTTAGATACGTTTGAGTACTGGGAGGTGTTTTTATATGCATCAATGAATGACAGTATGTGGAGAGGCTCTATTGATTAGCCTGGTATTTCAACTCCTCACTGACAGTCGTGCACACATTCACAGGCAAGGAAGAAGCAAAGTAAGTTCTGAAAAGTCAGGATGCTTTCTCAATCCATGACACATCACAGTGCCAAACTATTATAGAAAAGCAAGAGGAAAGTAGAAGGAAGGAGGCCAAACAATGTGAGTGAGTTCTACTCTTCACAAAGGCAACTTGTGTTGAAGTGGTTTAAGATTTTCTTGTTTGGGTACAAGTGGGATACAGAGATGTCAATCACAAGCAGAGGTTGCCTTGGGTCCATTTGGCTCCTGAAATCAGAACTTCCAATTATTTTGTACAGATTGGATAGGGTCTACTACCAGAGCTAATCGGCACACACTAGTCATCACAGGAGGAAACAATACATTTATCTCACAGGAGGAAACCAATACAGTACAATAGTCATATGCTATATCCAAGCAGGATTATTTTTAAACAGCTAATATAAAAAGACATCAGAATTTGAAGTTAAAACTAATGATATTACAAAACATCTGTGCCACCAGACATAAGCCAATGGTTTTTAAACATCAATGGCAATTAAAATTCACTTAACTAAATTTTCCCAAATATTTAAAGATGGTTCAAGGCAAAGTGAGACATACTAGCATGTATCCAAGTGTAACTGCGGAGAAACATTCAACCTTCAGCAGATGAATGTGAACACAGCCTCCACACACCATTTTGTACTGTCAACATTTTAAAAATAAAATTAAAAAACTGAAATGGCATATTCCTGGATACGTGCAAGCACACAAGTTTCCAGCTTCTCCATGATAAAAAGAAATTTTCTTTTTACTGTAGTGTTCATACGGTTTGAGTATTTTTGTCTTCTTACCAGCACAACTACACTACATATATGATGTGTATACAAAGTGTGCTTTAACTAATTAAAAATTGCTGTTACTAAAAACTGCACATTTTTCTTAAATTTGGATTTTATGCAGTAACACTTCCTAACTTCTTTGCAGAATGGTTCATTTCAGCTCCTAACCCGAAGTGTAATCTGTTCTGGTTGGCCAGCTGGCAGAGGCCTGCCAGTGGGCCAAACAGAGCAGCGAGACATGTAATATAAGAGAGGGTGGATGTGACTGTGTACATTGTGGGTGCTCTGACCCAAAAACGGAGGCGCCTCTATGGACTGACATCATTCATATTTACGACTGTCTGAAGCCTTTGGTGAAGGGGCAGAGAAAGTCTCTGGAAGCCACTGGGTCAGGCTCATGACAGAGGAGACAGCAACAATATTTAGTTTTTAAGTTCTTTCTCCTACATGTTGGAACTTTGCATCAATTACTATGGACATCCATCATAATAACAGTTAAGTACATACAAAAAACTAAATCATATTGTGGCCCCTTTAACCATTATTAATTAGCCATCACAAATAGTCTACCACAATTTAATTTTGTCATAACTAAACTCAATAAAACTTCAAGGACACCTTAACTGATTTTGAACTTTCTTCTACAAGTTCTAGTTTAGGTACTACATGTACATAAATGCCATTAAACTAACTTCCCTATATCAAAAAATCCTCTAATTCTAGCTGAAAAACACATCCAGATGACATAATTTGGAGGAAACTTCAGCTCAAATTAGGTCATCCTGTTTGGAATCATGGTCAACATTCTTCTCCAGAGCTCCCCAGATGCATAAGCTATAGATATTTAAAAGCATTAGTGGATATTTACACCCTGAAGTAAATCCATAAAAAGCCGGTGGAAAAATGAGGTCGACCTTTATTGACAAAGTTTGTGCATGTGTCTTCAAGTACTTACCAGTTTAGTTTATGGGTTTAAATTTAGTTAACTTAGTAATGAAAAGCACTTTGATATAACTGTTACACTAATAAATCAAGTAATCAAATTAATGGCTTCCCTGTGTAGTTGTCTTTACAAATGCGAACCACTACTTTTCATTTCGTCATTTTTGCCATTTGAACTGATACATGAAAGGAGAAAGTATAGAGTAGTGTCAAAGGAAAGATGAAGTGAGAATTGGAGGGGATGAGGCAAAGGTGAGGCAAAGGACAGACCGGAAGAACTGAATGAACAGACAGATGTCAAAAAGGTGGGAAAAATGAGAGATGAGAGGATGAAGGTGAATTAGTGGAAAGAATGACAAAGATGAGATAGATGTTATGAAGGACAGAAAAATGAGAGTGGATGGCTGGGAGGACGGGTGATGGGAGTGACAGAATGAGCGGCAGACACATGGAGGGAGAAACTGACAGGCCTGAAAGGATGGTGGATAGAAAGGACGATAGAACAGGAGGCGATGGTGCGAGAAAGAAAGGAAGGGGGAGTGGTGAAACGGACAGGGGTGAAGAGACGGGTGCAGAAAGTCAGCCGAGGACAGGTATGAAAGGGAGAGCTTGAAGGAGGGATGACTGATGGAATAAAGGAAGAAGGTATGAATTAAGAAAAGGAAAAAAGATGACTTTGATACCTGTGTGTGTGACCATCACAGGTACTCCATTAGTAATAGCTCAGGAACCCGTTTCATCCACAATGGTGGGAAGTGTAAAACTAATCCTATTGACAGCTAGTAATAATGGACTGCATGATTTCTTATTCGGATAAAGGCATCTGATCATAGAATTCTGCATTTACAACTGGGCATTTATGTTGTTTCCATCGGCCAATGTAGAATGATGGAACACGTTTTTATTAGTTGGACTGTACCAGTGTGCAGTCAACAAAACCAGGTTTTCTAAATTCTAAATTTGATATCAACTTCTGCCTCCTGTGGGTGCCCCTGGCAATCTCCCGCCGTGGGTTGCGTATGAGAAAGGCTAATGATGGCGGAGGCTGAATTCTCCTTACATTGTCTGGAGTTCATTTATAAAACAGGCAATGTTTAAAAAAAAAAAAATGAGGTCAAGGGCCACGGAACAATAGTAAAGGAACAAGAGGGGTACTGTTAGAAAAGCAAAGAGCTCACTGTGAGAAACAGTCAACAGCAATTATGATTAAACTGAGCAGGAGTGACACAGTTTGAGTTTAAGGAAGAGTCAGAGGTTGACAGGGCGTTTATGACTTCAGTTACTGCCATGTACACCTACTCCTACATAATAGTAAGCTCTCTCAGATGGCAAAGAGTGGAGCTACATACTGTACAAATCCTCCCTGAACAAGAGAAAACAAAACCGAATGAATAAAAAGACAAAGAAGCCAAAGCTCAAATTAGCCAAGTTGGAAGCAGAAAACTTGAATAAAACAAACTAGCTGAAAAGGGAATGAGGAGGATGACTGATGTAAGAGAATTAGGCAGGAGAGATGAAAGTGATGAACGCTGGTGAGAGGAGGAGAGCCTGGGACTGAACAGCAAGTTTAGAGGAGAGCTTTACACTCACACCTCACTGACAAGTCTATTAGTAACCCAGTCAGACTCAAACCGAGAAAAACCAAAATGTATTTGCTTACACACCTCAGACACTGAGTGTAGCAGAGTGAAACGGACAAAGTGAAGGCTAATGAAAATAGTAATCAAATAAATCCGCAAAGGAGTTTTTACTTTTGTCATTTAGACTCAAATGTAAAACGTGTCCTTTGTAAAGAGTTAATTTCCTGTAGAACTTAGATAATGGACACCGGGTTTCTGTTGGACAGAGTTGTGCTTTTCCAGTGTCAGCTGCTGCAACTGCTTAGAGCTAAACCTCAGCCTCAAATGAAAGCGCTGCAAATGAGAAATGTTGCTTGTGACAGCTCAAACTTTTAACATGTGCCATTTCATGCAGGACACTGCCCAGATTCAAGTAATTACTGCGCTCCCGCCAATTCAAATGACCCCAATTCCACCAAACGTCAAATTCCCTCAGTGATGTGAGGGTTTTTTCCTGCAGGAGAAAGAGGATATGACAAACTGGTGCAGGACAGGACGAGAGTGGATGTGTAATACATGCAAATGACTTGCAATCGCCCGACTGTGTCTCTGATGGAGAAACAGGCCTACTAAGTTGGTGTGTACCTGAGTGGGTGTCAAAAAAGCTGTTACATTATGAAAGAAAAACAAAAAAAAGGTGATGCCGTATGAATTAACAAAAGTGGGGGTAAAACAGAGGTGGTAACCTTTGATAAATACCAGCATGCAAGCTTTGGTTGGAATTAAAAAATGCATATAATCCTACAAATATTTTTAAGTTCCCCCTCGTTAGCACCTTCCTTTTTTTTAGTTATTAGATTTAAATTTAGTCACCTAAACCCAAAAATGCCAGGGATCAAACAACCATCCCTTTTGTAATGCTTCTTCCAATACATAACACAAATAAGGCTGGAAATAAGATGAAAAAAAAACTACAGCATTATGTAGAATATATGTTTGTCTGTCCACATCTGTCCTAGCTAGATGAACTTTAGATTGATTTGTACATAATTTCTATTTTACTTAAATTATTAAAACTAACAATTGTATAATAAACTTTTTGCAAATATAGAATGAAGATTGGGATTGTCGTCAACTGTACATAGACTTAATTTACATTTAGTGCCCTGATTTTCAAACAAGGGTTAAATTAGGGGTTCACACAAGGAAGGAGGAACTAAAGCTCTACCTGTCTGCACTGATTAGTTTAGTAAAGCAATTTCTACCTCACTATTTTTTATGAAAGGAAATTAAGAAAAAAGGGTATCTTGAAATTTGTGAAACAATGTGACTAACTTGATCACACTTTGATTTTAAATTTAGTGGTGTAAAAAGTATTGGTAGTTATTTGCTCATACTATAGTGCTGGGAGCAACAAAGTGATGAACAAATTTGCTCCGTTTTGAGGCCATCCATGGTTTTCCGTTTTAAAGCTGGTTGTAGCTATGCTACAAATTTGCTGAGAGCCCACATGTTCTCCTATAGAATCATACATTTTCAAACTGTGTGTGAAGCAAAACTACCAGGAGAGTCGGAGAGGGTCTGAACACGCACAGAGTCCTTGGAAGGCCTCTGTTAGTTGGTACTACGAGTATCGAGGGGCTTTAATCCATCAGCTTAGTAAAGGTTTCCTTAACTCTGCTCCACTCTGGGCAAAACACTAGTGTTTTAAACTCAGATGGGGAAAATTTTTTACAGGAAATCATTGTATAAATCAGAGGCACATGGAACATTACCATCTTACAAGAAAAAATAACATGTCTGACATCTTTAAGATCATCGGTATTAAAGTTACAGTAAGTAAGACTTTGAACAACACCCATCTGCTCACACAGCCCCTCATTCAAGCCAACATACTCAAAACAACAAATTAATTCACTTTGTGTCAATACTGGTGGTTGTTTGACTTCATGATCACAACAATGTCTGTTTATTGATAAGTTGTTTCACTCATCCTAAGATGATTTATGTCACAGTGGTGTAATGCAAATATAGTGAGATGATTGAGCTTCTTTTAAATTGAACACAAAGGAGATTTAAAAAGTAACAAAGGCAGAAGAGATAAAAGAAGCCAAACAAGAGGGTAATGACGGCAAGAAAATGACTGTCACTCATGTTGGCACAGAACCAAATTCCCCCACATAACATCCTGTATCAGCTGCACTGATTCTTAGTTTGTCAAATTAATTAATTGAGGATCCAATATTAATTTGTGTAATTGTACTTTTCTGCATGTACACACATCAGTGCAGCACAAGAATGTATGAGTGTGTGTGAGAGAAGTGGCCCCGCACCTGCATTTTGTGTGTTTACGTCGCGTGTGCGTTAGTTTGAGACCCATCTGTGTTGTCTCAGCTGAGTAAATCTCACAGGTAGAATGAGGTGGAATGCCATTTATATCTTTTTTGTCATCCGCTCTCTCATTTCCATCGTCTCTCACTTTCTCTTTGACTTCACCGTTCATCTTTTTACTGGTTCCATCTATTGTGACGCTCCTCTATGTCCAATCTTTCTCTTACACCAGTCTCTGTATCTGTCAAACCACCCCCCCCATCTGTCCATTTTTTTTGCCCATTTTTGCTTCTCTCTCACGTACTTAACATCAACATTTTTCTCAATTCTGACTGCACCTTCTCATGCACCTTGTACTTCACCCTCTATTTCTACTTTTCAGAGAGAAACCATCTAACCCTAAAGCCTGTCACTTGTCTGTGGACAGACAAGACACACACTGAAAATACAAACTACTGCAAGCACACAGCTACCTACAAGCCTGAACAGTTCCACACACACACACAGCTACTTACTCAGTAATTTCTTCAGTGACCGTGTGTTCAACCTGGAGTCGGGAGTTGACTTCAATGAAGTAGTGTTTCCCATGTTTGTCCACGAGGAATTCCACAGTCCCTGCATTCTCATATGCAACCTATTGAAAAAGAAAAGGAAAAAAACGCAATTCATCCATGAATTATTAAGGTAATCATTTTACCAAAACAAATATAATAAAATATAAAAATCAAGAGGCAGCAATAACTTTTAAGGAAACAAAAAACCCTCTCACTTGAGAGTGCATTGAGAGTTAAGAGTTTAAATTGTTCTTGTTTGTGTATCAGTTGCAACACAAATATGGGAATTTCTCTCTTTTCAATTGAGTACAAGCAGGACACAACGGTGAATACAGGGAAGATAACACGCTAGTAGACGAGGTCAGCTTCCATGTTCTTGACTGCAAAGAGATCACACCCTCTTTATACTGGCCACATCCACAAAGGTTTAAAATCCGTGCATTTGTTTTCCCACTAGGATATCTGCTATTGTCAAATCATGTTCAGTGAATCACAAGGAAGTAAAACTGACTGGAATCAGACAAACTCCCTAGCACAGAGATCATAGTGCCACAAACCCCCGTATTACTTGGGAGGCACATGAATCATTACTATTGTCCAACTAAGACT
Source organism: Channa striata (assembly GCA_033026295.1). Classification (NCBI taxonomy): domain Eukaryota; kingdom Metazoa; phylum Chordata; class Actinopteri; order Anabantiformes; family Channidae; genus Channa; species Channa striata. The sequence continues at coordinate 30,048,751 of CM065168.1, read as the reverse complement.
TCAAATTTATCTGCCTAAAGATGCATTTCCCCTCGTTTCCTTTCAAATGTGCACACTTCTTTCATTTCTAATGTAAACATGTTCATTTATCAATGAATGAACATTTCCATTGAGATTTCAGCGTCCAATTAAATTAATTTTGGCTTTGAGGGGCAGCTTTTGCATTTTTTTAAAGCCACGTCTCTGCAAAGTTTCGGCAGACTCTTACTACACTGATAAAACAGCCGTGTATAACTTCTTGTTTTTATTATGGTACGGCTTTGCCAAGACCGCCTCACCATGAATAAAATGTTCTATATTTGCCATGGCTCCATTCAAAATAAAACCGCTTGCCAATATACAAACACCAATGTTTTCCATTGTCATCCATCAAAACTCCAGCTATCAGCTCCAGTTTAATTTTGCCCAGTGGGAGCAGCAGACAGAGTGCAAGTGGAATATAAACGCTATATAAATAAAGTTTATTACTATGATTATAATTCTAAGACTAGATTGGGTTGCACAAATTACACAGCTGATTTGAGCAAAGCAATCTGATTGGTGTTTGGACTACTTTCCCCAATTTTACCAATCACTGCATGTAAACTTCCTCAGATCAAATCTAGCCACATTGCAGATTATTCCCATAATCAAATCCTTGCCTTATGATGAACCAAACACCAAAACATCAGAACCAAATTAGAGGGCTGCAAGCAATCAAATGGCCAAAATCCAAGCTGCTAAACACTAAATCTAATTCTACCCCCAAGTCACAGATGTGAAAATCCAAGAAAAGGCAACAGCACAACTGAAATCAGCATAAATCCATCAAAAGATGTTCTGTCAACACTACATGAATATTTGCGCCGCAAGTTTCTTCATTCGCCCTTTGTAATGTTGGACATGTTTGTGGAAATCAAAGTAAGTGAACAAATCAGGAGGAAGTGAATGATCTAAACCACTTTCTTGACTCAAATCTTCAAAGAAAAAAAATGCCTGTTTAGTTTGTGATTGTTAAACCAGCCTCGTGCAGTCAGGAATACTTTGATTTCCAACAGTTGGCAAGAAGAAACATCAAGACAATCGAATGGGCAAAGAAAGGAGGGATGGATTGCAGAGACACACAGCCCTGAGCTCAAACTGCTGCAATTAGAATATGGCAACTGAACAAGCCCAGAACCTCCTTAAAACCCCTAAATGTTTGGAGATGCAGTTATAACAAAAAAAAAAATCATTCTGCTTAATGCGCAGGTATGTAAACAAATCTTTCACCTGAGTGAAAACATTTGTTAACTTATTAAGTTGATAAGTGTCAGTATAAACGCCGTTGTGAAGCAAACACCTCTCCAGATGATATCAGGCACAGATCAGGAGCACAGTGAACACACCCACATGTAATGCATGTATAAATACTCACTGTAACCTTAACACATCTAATAGCTCCTCCACTTAAAAATATTGTGACAGTGAGCAGAGTTTCTCTGCAGAGAAATTAGTCTCATTTATGGCGTCTGTGGCTACCCACAGCTTTTACACCGCGAGACTCATTAAAAGGATCTTACAAAGAAACGCTGTGCATTAGTGTAAACAATTGACACAAAACTCCTACGCACGCAATAGTTTTGTGGTATTGTTCTGCTAGCTACATAAAATATTCTACAGTCTAAATGTCTACATGCCATTATACAAAGATGTATATGTAGTGCATCTCATACTGTATACACAATGAACGCACCTGTATGTTCTTACAATTCTGCTACCTCAAGCTGAGGACACAAAATGCTAATAATAGCCTCAGTAACCTTCAACCATGTACAGCCAAATGTTTCATGGTGTTCATTGTGTGTGTGTGCGTTTGCATTTCCTGCAGAGCCTGAGACAGCGATAACAAATGTAGCTTGTACCCAAGGCCTCATTAATACTGTAACAGTCAAATACAGTAGCCAACAATCACAGTGACATGACCCCTCTACAGACATCAAGTACACAAATGTGTTACTTCATACTCAAGTACGACACACACTCAGTGCAGGAGCAGCCAGTGTAACAGACTGAGTGTTCACTGTTTCATAAGCTCTGACAGGCAAGTCAATGGGGTGTAGTATCGCAAGGGAAGATCACTGGGGTGTTGCATACCACAGCACACTACAGTATATTAGTATTTTAGGAATAATGTATATTTACAAATTCAGCATCCTGGTGCAGACGGCACTGAGTGAGTGAGCCCAAATGACTGATGAATGTACGCTGGTGTATACCTTTAAAAAGAAAGCGATAGAGACAAATAGCTGGTACTTTGCTACCCATGCTCAGTGAGGGAAAACTCACTGGGTGCAAGTAGGTGGAGAGTAAAAGAAAGTGTTGGATGGATGGATCAAATGAGAACAGAGAAGAGGAATCAAAGTGTTCAGAGCGGACAAAAGGTCAAAGATTTATGGGGTCAATGAATGGATGAGGGAGTAACCAGGGAGAACAGCAGCAGAGTGGGAAAGCGACACCAGGAGCAACTTCAGGTTCAGTGGCCTGCCCACAGGTACTTCAACACATGACACAGGTATGACCTGCCAACGCCACAACAGCCAGCCGCTCCACCCATTTTTAACATCACAAGACACCATTTCAACTCCCCCGTATTCTTCCCTTGATCCGCAACATCTCGCTGTACTAGATAACGTCCCAAAGATTTTACAATAGTAAATAGATGTTGGATAAAACAATCAACAATAGTAGAGACAGCATAAATTATTGCAAAGAGCTCTCATTTAGTTCCAACAATGAATCTGGCAGCTTCTCTGCTTTCAGTATCTGAACATATGTAGTGAGTGTGGAACAACCTGCCTACAACTGTCACGCCAGGAAAGCCGTGTTAATATCTAAAAAGGCAAATTGTGAACTGCAGGTTTGGAGCAGGTTAGTACAGCAAGGATCCACATGAAGTACAACCATCCCACGAGAGACCGCTGTGTCAGCAGATTTCAACCCTCTGTGCGACATAACGCTACCGGACAAACATTTACTCAAACAATTTTACTTGTTATCACAAACGCTAATTATGTTTGGGATATTACTAATGCCAAGATCAGAATTGAGCATGCCTTTAATCCACCACCTTTCTAAATAAGGAGGTAACATATGTGGAGAAGGCTTTCAGGAATATACTAGTGTCAGAACGTTGTTGCTGCTGCTCTTTTAAGGCCACACACTTGTCAAATCAACATTTCTGGGAGCAGGATTATCACAGTGAAGGCAGACCCACAACAATTCAGTAGCTTTAGTTTGCCCCAGAAGCCAATACAGTGCAAGATGGAACGTACCTATGGTGTAGCCCTGACAGGAGGTATTGTAGAAAAGGATTTTGGTTGTTTTAACAAGATTTAGTCTGCTACAGGGGGCAGTGGAGACCCCACAGCAGTCCAGAGATTCCAGCTATTCTAAAAACAAAACAGGACCCTGCCCCATGGATGTAGCGGTCGGTGCTTGATGGCTGGGTTCAAACAAAAGGCACTTCCTTGTGGACACCCCTTTAGTCTTTTTTGTACTTTTACACATTTACAGGCAGCACCTTTTCCCACCTTCCTTTTACAATGTGACGTTTAATGCGCCAAAATAAACATCCAGACTATTTCTTGTTCTTCTGTGATTTTAAAACGTCATTTTTATTAAGTGAGGGTTAGGAAGAGAGTACACTGGAGTCGCCAAGTGTTTGTGCATCACGTTCCTGGCTAGAGGCTACTTTACAATTGGAAAAATATAAGCTGGCAGTTTGGAGAAGCACCCTTACTGCATTTTTGTTTGCATTAACATTTCGTATGTGTGCATGTTTTCTGCTGGCGCTGCACAATGTCTAGTCTTCATCTTCTGTGCTTAAGTAGAGTGATGTTTGAGATTTAGGTCATACTAAGCGTTGAAGCATTACCACTGCGATCCCTTTTGGCTTTTGGAACCGTGTCATCTTTGAATCACCAATTTGTGAACAGACTTGATGTATCCAGATTTGTGAATGAGCACTATCAGTACGAGGTCAATATCCACGTTGATAGTAAAATTATGACACTTAATGCATTTTCAAGTCTCAAAATATTTTTTTAAGCACAACAGCTACACTCCTCCAACATGATTTTTTTGGCCAAGATGTGCACAGGGGTATTTATTGCACATCACAAATTAGAGGTTTTCAGCCAAATTCTGGGATATGCCGTCTCTGATGAAGTTTGCACGAATGAAAGAACAAAGAAGTGGCTTTTTTCTTCATGGAGCCTCATCTGTATTCAAGGTCCTTACCACTGTATAATTTCTGCAAGCAAATAAGAATCCTAGCAGATGAGGGTTTAATGTGAATCCCTTTTTGTCTTTGAAGTACATAAGCAAGTAACTACATTGAAACCTGGCTTAGATCAGTCATGGATAAAAGTACAGAAGAATTCAACATTTCTTCAATAAGAATTTGTCCAAGTTCACACAAAAAAAAAACCATCATGCCGACACGTCTACTGGTTTACGGTCACAGACCAGCACACTTACTGTGGATTCTGTACAGTAAATCTGACTTGGGGATAGGCCACATATTAAGGGAAAAAAAAATTCACTTAAACTTTTGTTTTTGAATAATGTAAAACTCAGGTTACTACTTTGCCCTGTTGTCAATCAAATGGGGGCAGCAGTGATATTCTGGCAATTTGCTACAGCAGCAATGACATTTGCTGCATGTGTGTGTTTGTTTTGCTAGTGACCAAGACTGTGAATGGAAACCAGCGAATGAAACTAAAGGAGGGTTCAGCTACGTCAGTGACATGGAAACCTCAGACATCTCAGCTGCCTTTATACACAAGCTGAACATTAAGAAATCAACCGTCTCCATAGAATCTGTAGCCTTAGACACGTTAGCAACCTCTAATGTGCGATGCTGCACTGTTGGGTTCAGTGATAACTTCTGCTTAAGGTTTTTACTGCCGGATTTCTGTGACGACACGCAAACCCTGAGGAACAACAGTACTGATGATTCAACTGCACATCACACAGCTGTCCTCTCAGCCCAGTCCCTTCCATCTCCCTCAGCGCTGCATATCCACCAGCCAAAAAGCAATGCATGCTGGGTCATGAAATGCCCAGGGGCAGACAGAGTAATGTGGTACATGCTCCTCAGCGTTGTGTGTGATGTGCCTCATGTAGCAGATGGAACAAAACAAATCAATTGTACAATCGATGGTACTGACCTGTTAAATGGCCATGTCTGGTCACGTGTGTGCGTGTGCATGTTGGGGGGCATTTTGGGACTTTCAGAGCCCCTGTTGCCTTGTTTTTAATGTAATGGAAAGCTTTGCCATAGTTACACTTGATTTACCTGCATCTATACACAGCTTTTAAGATCATTTTGTACTTGTACAAGATTGTTTTTGTACTGCCCTTTGATGTTTAGCTATCAGAGTGACAACGTGTCAAACCCCACATACGGTCCCCGTACATTATCGGAAGGTTAATTCTTTTGATTTTGAGAAAGATGTTGGAATAGAGGTTCAGAGTCTCAGCTTTAATTTTTTTTTGGTTTTAACAACTCTGATTAACGGTACCTTTTGTATCAGATTTGGGAGAGAAAACAATTGGGTCACTTTGTTTACCATATCAGGTGTAAACAGATGGTCTAAAAAGTCTGAAAAACTTCTAATATTTATTCTTAAACCCTTATGTTTTTGATGTACAGCAAAAACTGAACTGAACAAAAACTGATCCAAGGCTGCAAGAGAACAACAGGTGAGTCTAACTGACAAAACTTTAAAATTAAAAAAGTCAGACATGCTTTAGACTTCCATACATACAACAGGAAGAGTGTTAATGAGTATGTAGCTGTTTGTGCATGTTGCCTAGGCAACCATAAGGTTTGTTATTTGTTGTAGCCCTGTTTTATGCATCCCGGCAGTTTAAGTTTTTATTTTGTGCTTTTCAATGTAGACAATATGACGTGTCTGATTCCAACCTCTCTGGCCTCAGAATAGCACAGTGTCCCTTTGTGGTTCTCACCATGACAAATGGAGGTTTATGATTGTTTCAACAGCAAAAGCATCCCACTAAGAATTTATTGTGAATCAAATACACTAGCAAGGCTACATACCACTACATTCGTGGCAACAACATGCCAGAACATTTGTTTTAAAGCAGTACATTGATCCAGAAACACAAACCTTCAGGCTGTGACCAAGGAGAGAGATTGAGAGCTCAATCCGATGAGCTGCCCTCCACATTCCTTTGACCTAAACCCAATGCAACACTTTAGGCTGCAGGGTAAATGAAAAGCAACAATGTGCTCATCTAATGTGGGAAAATATTCCAGACATGAAAGTGTCAGAATGTAGCCTTTAGGGAACTTCCTAGGTTTCTTTACAGCACAAAACAAAATATGCTGAAGCAGCGCTCTAGGCACTGCCATGGGGTGGAATGAGTAAAACAAATGAGGGCACAAAATATCATAGATCATAATTTGCAATTAAGACAAGAGAAGACTGCACAATGAGACAAAGGAGAGAAAAGTTAGGAGTGCAGCAACATCATTTAAAACGGAGACTCTCTACATGACGTACAGCAGAGGCTTATGAGACAGATTAATGTTTTTATTGTAAAATGAAGCGCATCATAACCTGAAATGACACAGCTTACCTTTTGCTTACCCAAACATCGCTGATGCTTGTTTAACTGCAGTTCTCCTCTTTGCCTTCTTTCAGTTTTTTTCCCCCCTCTCTAGTAGGGATTGGATTTATTCTGATGCCAAGATTTTCTGTAATCTGATCCAATTCCCTTTCAGACTCACAACACACTAAAGTCTCATCCGATTCATTGGTGATAAAACCACAAAACAACGTCATACACACACACACACAAGCTCAGTTTCAGTGCAGCGAGCTCTCTAATCCTTTTTGCTGAGAGCCGCCAAAGCAACGGTGCACATCCACCAAAACACACAATCAATAGCACATTTTGGGGAAAAAAAATAAACACCGAAAAACATGCATTCATATGTGCACATAGATGCCTAAAGGCAAACAAATTTTCACAATGAGCGTGTGTATGCCCCCACACATATACAGTCCCAAATGTGCCCACATTTTTGTATTCATCCCAGTCGCAAAGGAAAAGAGCTTAAAGGGGAATCCCACAGTCCACAAGGCAACGGTTTTATTTTACCCTCAGCCTCTCAAAGTTTAGGGGTATCCTAGCTCCCTCATCCGGTGTGACAGGACAGGTAAAGAACTTGCTGCTCTTCGGAAAAGTTGATGGACAGTATATGATGGCCATGCATTCAAAAGTGCCCCAAGTCTAAGCATAGCACGAATGACCAACATTGGCATCGTATAGCCATTTCACAAAATAAATAACCTTAAACTGATAATAAATTAATAGGAGTTTTAAGTACTGGACCTCTTCAAGCGCCTCAATATTTATGCTGTCAAGAGTGATACTTTAGTTGAACTCCACAAGCGTAGTTCCACTTTGTTTACTGATCGACTGAGCGGGTAGAGGTCAGGCTCAGCAACTAAGCTCGTGCAGACTTTTTATTATTCTCAAGGACATTTTAGCAGGCTGGATGAATGCCAACACAGAAGGTCGGACTCGGGTCTTTCACTCGGAGGGATGCGTCCCTACTCGTTACACAACTATAATGCCAACCACTTTCTGTAAACCTGCATGTTTATTCAGCGATAGATAAGGATGTACATAGGCACTTTTAGACTACCCAAGGAGGTTCTACGGAAAAAAAAACTTCTGAAGTGTTCCTGCACCTTTCCTCTGCTCACTGCTCTGATCCTTCCCTTTGCTCTTCTCCCTTGATCTTTTTCCCTACATTTCTATAAGCCCAACAAGTTGTTTCTCCACTGCCATCTCTCTATGTGGCATTTGTCCTTTGCTCCACTTTCCATTTTGTCATGTCTTTCCATTTATAGTTAATAAAAAGGATTTAAAACCTCCCAAAAAACAAAACAAAAAAAACAAAGTCAAGCATGGCTAAGAGTTGAAGGTTAGAGACGGACAAGTGGCAAGAAAAGGACAAAAAGAACGGACAAGATGACTAAAGGTAGATATGGAAATGAAAATTAACAGCAAAGAGAACCCAAGGTGTTACAAAAGCCTCGGATGAACGATGACTCAAACGTGATTTAAGAAAAGGGTTTAGCAGAGTTTTCAGTCTGTACACCTACTATGCATGACATGCACAACCTATAAAACATTTTTGCCAGTGAAGTATTCACCATGTGCACACACACATATCGATTTCACTTTTATACTACTGCAGGTGGGACTTACATGCCATATGTAAACTGTTCTGCAAATATTTTCATTGTGACTAATTAAAATATCAGTGTATTTCTGAAAATGGTAAATATGCTTTTAAGATGGCTGCTAATAGAGCATCATGCTAAACATTCACAAAGAGCATCAAGTAAACAGCGGCTATGCATTAGTCCATGGGCTCTCAGGCAGATTTTTTGTGACCAATAAGCAATTCTGCAGCTGCAGACAAACCGTTTCAATGTAATTTTGCAGTCATAACACAAATGATGTCAACAGACAAAAAAAGTATTTAAAAAAGTATATTTATCTGTCAATATTTGTACACATTACTGACAGATCCTGGGAATTGACTGGAAGCTGCATGGCCATCAGCCAGCAGTGTAATAGGGTGGCATACATATTGTTGAAGCAATTCAGCTATAAAACATACACCCACGAGAGATAAAAGAAAGGCCGTTCAGACAGATTTTGAACTAGTACAGCCACAGAAGACACCTACAGTCAACATGCAGACACACTGCATTGTGGACTCATAAAATCTGATGTTTACTATCAATTAATTTAAAAACAAGGACATCAAAGTGCAGCCACATCTTCAGATGCACTGAAGGGATAGAGACCGAAAGAAGAATCCCAAAATAACACTACACAGTTCAGAGAAAGTTTTCTGTGGGCTGATTCCCTGTCAGCAAGGCAACCCAAGCTGTCACATTTCATGACACCATAAAATAAACAGCTATACGGTAGGTGAAGGTGTACGTGTGTGTGTGTGTGTGTACACGTATATATGAATATGTGTGTGGTTGTTTTTCCATGTCTGAAGCCACATACTGTTTTATTTCCTCTACTATTTCGTTACCTACTCTGCCCAGTAACCTTTACCTATCCATTTGTCTCTTTACCCTCAAGTTTCTACCATTTCCTGCCGGAATCTTATCCCGTCAACTTCAGCCTTTTATGAAATCTCACTGACAAGCAGACTTCCTGAAAGTTGAAAAATGTAACCTCTCTACTGCATAACAAAAATACAGTTTAGCTCTATTTTATGTGTTTTAAAGAATCTTAAAGGCTTAAAAACTAAAAGGCTAGTGTGTAGGTTAAAAACAGTCCTACAAATAATTTTATTACATTATGTTTCTTTTGCACTGCAGGTACACTAAATAATACAGTATATGATGGTAAAAGTACTTTTTTTCCAGTAGCTTAGTCACACAGCCATTCAGATTTTTCAATTTATGACTGCAGTTCAAACTTTTTACCCCATAAAGTAATAAGTGGGGAATTCAAATGATCTGAAACCCCCTGCCCACCTAGTCACACTGGCAACAAATCTTAACCTCAGTCTCCCATTAGCTCTCCATCTGACTGCACTCACTTCTTGAAATCCTTTTCACATCTTACTTTGACGTTGCTACCTTTCAAGGCTTCCCTTCTTCCTCCTCTCTTCACTTATCTTATTCATCTTCTCACCCCAGCCAACTGCTTCTATTCACTGTAACTCTTTTCAAAAATTCATAATATCTAGCTTCATTCCTCATTTTGGGGTACGTCAGCCAGTAAAACCTCCCTTTGATTTCTCCATGCCCCTTCCGTTTTTCTGCCCTCATTCACCCTTCACTCTGTCTGCAGGTAAAAGAAACCTAATGAGCTTGTTGTCTATAGAATGAGGAGCCGCATGACAAAGAGCACCACACAACACACACAGCTTGACGACGACACACGCCTGTACATTGCCCATGCACAGAGGGGTGCTCACGGCCCCTCAGTCACACGCTCAAATCTATTCTCACTAGAGCTCCACCATTAGTAATGTAGACCTAAAGTCACCCAGAAGCCATTTGTCTTCCTCCTGTGCTCTCACCACAGCTTCCTCACCCCAAGCATACCTCCCCTCCTTCTGATGCTTCCTCCTCCCACCACGGGTGACTCAGTTCCTTACTCACATACCCAGCCTCCTCTCCCCCACTCCCTCGCTCTCACTCCTTCCAAAGAGGTAGTGAGGGCAGAAATGGGTTTTCTACTTCATAAGACTGCAGTTGTGTCCACACACACACACACCGCACTGTGTGTGTGTGTCAGACAGAAGATTTGGCTGTTCGCAGACACCCACACTGCAGCATTTGACACAGCTGGAGGGAACGGGGAGCTGAAGAGACAGAGGAAGACAGCAAAAAAAAAAACGACTGTTGTTTCTAATTATATATGTATGTGCGCGTGTGTGTGGAGGAGGTGTACGTTCTAGGTTACTCCAAATTTGTGTCAACGTAATATAGTGTATGTGCAGTAGGCATGTGTTAATTTATATTTGTTATATATACACTGTAGGCATAAACAAATATGTATCCATGATTCTGTGCTGTGTTAACAGCAAAACCCAGGCACATAAACTAGGTTTTCACTCAGATACAAAGTAAAACACACAATAGCCCAAGATAAAAAATGTTTTCATGGCCAAAGACGAGCATTGATTTGTGTGAAACCGTAAGAAACCATACTAGTAACCTTCCTCCACCACCTCCACACTTTCACAAACGTTTACAATATGTGGCAAAAAAAAAAAAAAAAAAAAAAAAAAAAAAAAAAACACCTGCAGGGTGGGCAGGTCAGGAAATCCACATTACCCGACAACAACACGTCTGCTTTCAAACACTGTCTCACTATGTCCAAAGGTAGAATGTACAGTAGCTCCTGTGACTAGCCTGTCAAAACATAACAGACAGAGCAACAGGGGCATTGTGCATTATTCGGCACACGCAGAGGTGCTTTATCACAGTTACTACAAGTTGGCTCTCCCAGCTCGTGGTTAAGTGAGAGCAAAACTACCACTAGTTACCGTAATCTCAGGTTGAAGTCTAAGATCTCTGGCACAGTAGTCTTGCATGCAACACAATCTGACTTACTTCACGATATTGAAGTCTTATTTGTGTAAAAAAGTAAAAAAAAAAAATATATATATATATATAACTAGTCTGAACACAATCCAAAACTATTCCCTACACATAAACATTTAGTAGAGAACAAGAATGTACATTTAAATGGTCTTAGTATAATACATAAATACAGTACATTAAACAACTGGAGTGTGGATAAATCCCCTTAATATGAAGCACAGCTTACCGTAAAGACTAAACACGTGAATTCTTCAACTTTAGTTTCTTTTTAAGTTGTATGGTGCTCAGCTGAGCACAAGTGGACTGCCACCCACAGACTGTTTACTGTAATCATACACCATGCTGTGGCAAAAAAAATCAAAAGCAGCCACCATAAACATGTCCAATGACCACAGCTCCTTCAATCTGTTAAGGGGCCTAGACAAAATAATACCTTTTATGTCGTAAAATTAACAATAATTAAGCAACTAAAGGCCAATGAGCCAGACCAATATTTTTTAGTTCCGTGATGTAGTTCTGATCTATGGAACATTTTTAGACAAATGGGGGGTTTCTGCAATTCATTTGGGCCAGCAAACATGACTGAGATCAACTTTTACAGATGTTACACTATACATTGAAAAACTGATTTGTGTTGGTTAATTTTTTTTTTTTTTTTTACATGTGTAAAGGAAAACATTACACCATGCTGAGAGTCAATTAAAACAACCACATTTTGTGACACATTGCAGTTCCGGTAAAATTCAATAAAGTAGTTCAATGTTTAAACCCTTTTGAAAAGTGCAGATGTGGGGATAAACGGAAAATAATGAAAGCGAGGTGAATAACAAAGAAGGAGAGGGAGGTGTAAAGATAGAAGGTGCAGCAGTTAGCTCAAGTCTCATCCCATGTGCATAATCAGGGAGCTACGCTAAATAGGTAAGTGCTGATGTCAGCGAGTCTGCTGAGAGAATGTGTGTCCACTTCTTTTACCGGCTCACACCGTCTTATACAAGTAAAACAAAGGGAGAGAGCAAGGACATCTCCCCCTCTGTCCTCTCTGAAAATGGAATATGAACAAAGCAGTCCTTTGTTTCACATATCTATGGCTGCAACCAAAATGATAAAGAATGGTTGACATGATTGTACTATATGCAATACTAAAAACACGTCATCATCCATAATATACGGCTGGTTCAGGTGCTACTCAGATTAAGGACAAGAAACATTAAAAGAATCTGGTCAGCCTTGCTTTTACTGGTTCATATCTGGACTAATGTTTTGACACAGTTGTGTCTTTAGAGACTTTGAATATTCTCCTTTTCAGTTTCCCCAAAGACAAATTACCTGTGCTTTACAGGATATAACAGTGGAACAGCAAAATTTCAATGTGACAATTGCATTACAAGCTAAAATGTTAATCCATCCAACTAAAAGCCCAGCAGAGACTTGAGTCGTTTTGGCAGATATTGTCATTTAATAATTCAACTAGAAATTAACAAAATTGACTAGCTTTCTTGACTGCAGAGATGTCAAACTGCGGGTCACTGCTGGAGTATCAAACCTCATAATGTGTTCATGCAGCAGGCTAAAAACTGACAGACATTCAGTGGCACAGTGTGGTTGCCTCTCTGATTGGCTTGCACTGTTCCAGTTCTGATCCATGTTTGAAGCACTTTGTTGTGTTGTCCACCTTTGCATTAATCCCCTAGGTTGTTACAATCATTTTGAACCATGATTGCCTTTAGGGCCATTTCAGTTTTCATTTTGCAGGTGATTTAGAGTTTGCTACTCGATTTGTGTCTTTTTCTGACATGTGTTTTGATGTTGCAGTAGTCTTCCTGTAGAACAGATGGATTAATTGCCAAGTTTGACCTCTCTAACTAACTGCATCCATTTCTTTTAATGCAATAATCCAAAATAATCCTCATACTGTAAAGCGATGTTGCTCTTTAGAAGTTGGTTCTTTTTGTTTATACTAAAGTTATCCTGTTTCTGTACCAAGCACTGCTCTGACCATTTATTATTTATAAGCATGCACTTTTCACAAATCTCTACAGTAGCGTTAACAGTGAAACAACAGTGCCAACTTTTCTCTGATCCTCTCTTCCACCATTTTCTTCTCCATCCTTCCACCTGTCTCTTGGCTCTAATTTCAGAAAGCACAGTTGGCTTCAGTTTCCCACCAGCTGGCAGAAAGAATCAATACCAGCCCTCTTTTGTCTTTCCTTCACTTCCTCTGGTCTCAGTCTCTGCATCCTCTGTCCACCTCACTTTGTCTTTGTTTACCAAGTCTATTTTTAAAGTCTCTTCTTTGCATTAACAGCAGCTTTATCTTCTTCCCCATCCTTCATGGTGTTCCTGTTCCTCCATCCTCCGTTTGCCTTGCCATTTGTTGCTTTATCACCCTCCAGTGTTCCTGCATCTATGCTTCCACACCATCTTTGTCTCACACCACTGATTTCTATGTCTGAGAGATTCTATTTCAACCAAATCTTTAACATATGCTCCCACAGGCGCACACAGTAAACAAAAAAAAAGCACTGTCCATTTCAGTATTTGACTTTGTCCTGTTTTTTGATTTACAAAAACACATACAGGCATGAAGATTCCACCGGCATGAGGATACAAGCAAGGATGCTGAAAATAGCATCCTACCAATCACAGGTGCCAATGTCAACCTGACATGCCAGACACTACTTTATGCATCGCACATTACACACCCCACAGCAGAATCGGTCTGTGCTTCCCACAGCCAGTGGAGCACACCACAAGTATATAGACCAAAATGGAGAGGGGAAAAAAAAAAAAAAGGGAAAACACAGGAGTAAAAAAAGGACAAGCCATTACTAATTTGTATTTATATTAAAAGCAATGATTTAATGCTAGCTGTCATTACAGCTGCCATCTTACAAAGTACATTACTTTTGTTCACAAGTGCATTATTATATTCATTTATTTCATCAGTGCTATTGTGTTCCTGGAATGTGCTTTTTTCAGAGCATTTGTCAATCAAATACTGTGGGCGGTAGCGTGTGACATTGTTATTTCTTAGGCTTTGTGTTGTATGAGTGTTTACCAAAACAAATTACCAGACAGTGTTTATAGCAGTTTTCATAACTGATCATTAATTGAATCACAACAAGAATGAGGAGCTAAGCAGAGTAATACATTTACGTACATCCTAATAATTTGGTTTATTGTGATATCATTTTATGTCACGCACACTTTATACTAGAGCCTTACTATGTTTAAATGAAATTAAAAAAAGGCTCATCTTCTATTTTTGTGTTTTGAGTTAAAATCCTACCTTACCCACCAGGTGTTTCCCTGAGTGAAACACCCAGCGCTAGTTCCGTGGGATGGGTTAAAAGCACAGGAAGAGGAGTCACTGAAAGAAATCACCATTTCGTTGGACTGTATTAAACTCCGCCTGTGTCAAGGGTCATAGAAACGGGATCGTTTGGAATGATCACTTTCTCTTTTTTCTGAGTGGTGTGAATCTATCAATAAAAAGGGGAGTAGAGTAACTGTTGGGTCATCTAATGTGTTGTCACCATGGTGATTGACAGCAGAACTAATTTCCACGATTAACACCCTCCGTGGAGGGACAGACATGTATGTACACACATGCACTAAACCAATAAATAAGCCAAAAAAAGGCAAAGTGACACCCCTCCGCTACAAAGATGCATCTGCTTCTCTTTTCGAACACACCGGAACACTGAGCTGATTAGAGCCAAGATTTGGCTCCAATCTAGGGAAGCGGACATGGATTCCAGAACACTTAGTCAACAAGGTGTGCATATAATTTAGCCATCAGCCATTGAAAAGACTTAAGTGTTACCAGTTGTTTTTTTCTTCACAAATAACAGTGCAGAGGTTTTAAAGCAGTCTCAATGTCTACAATCACGCAACATTACAGAACCATAATTCACTACAAATAGGGTAATCGGCTGGATTTTGCCATTTGCTTGCACTTCACAGCAGCTACACAAAGGCTTTGAAAAAGTGCAGAAATGTGCTGCCAAACAGCAAAGTATAGACATGCCCAAGTCTCAAAAATGGAAATAGTAGGCTAGTGTTGCCTTTTGACATTTGTTTCACAGACACACAGGAAGAATTAGCCTTGTGAGAAATTTTGTCCTTTAATGACCAATTGTGAATTGTGGATTCTTATGAGTTAAGGCCAGTCGTGTTACTTTAAATTTGTTTTGGTACTGCAATAAGCAATATAAAAATATTTTTCTAAATTCTATTAAACACCGTGACTAATTCAAAACAGTTTTTCTTTGTTCATACTGCTGCTGACTCAATTTCCCAGTCATATCCTATACAGTTTGACTCTAGATTTTAACATGGAAACAAATTTGAAAATCCTCAAAGTTCCAACTAAAACCAAAAGTTGACAGTAAACCATTTCACACAGTTATGTACCGTCATACTCTGAATACTCTTCTGAAAAGTATAAAAAGCATATTAATGTTAAGTTATCCTGTGGCAGATTTTGTTGTCAAATCATAATTGCATTTCCCTATGAATTATACAGATGCCTGCACAGCCAGTCAGTAGTAAATCTTGATCACTCACTGCAATTTCATAGGAGCTTGGGGCATGTCTTAGTCATGTTATTTGTTGATGAAGTCTACTATATGACTAAAGCAGCCAAATGTGTTGCATACTTAAACCACTACCTATTTCTGCAACAATGTTAAATGATACAGTATGTCTAAAAAGGGATGAGGAATTTGCCCAAATCCAAGTATTCAACTTTTCTGTCACAGAAATCTTGCCCATCATGCAATACAAAGCAGATGGGGCCTGCAACTCCTTAAAATCTAAAATGCATTTTAAAAAACTAAGAAAAAATGTATTACTGCTGCACATTTATATTCAAGCAAAAAGCAATGACGCGGCCAAACAATGGACCAATCACAGATTATGAAAACTGTACACTGTTCTAGAAAGATGCATCATTCAAACCTAACCAGAACTGAATGGGATATTGCATGTGTTGGGCTAAATCTGATGTCCTCCACAGGCCCAAAAGCATCAAAACAAAGCAAGGGCATAAAAGCAAGAAAATCAAATTTAAAAACAAAATCAGAATTGAAAAAGACAGCTGTTGGAGCAGCAGGGCAGGGCATTCTGAAATATCTTGGAGTTTGAGCTCCTGGATCAATTTATTAGTACCAAGAGCCGAAGCAGTTTCTGCAGCTGAGTAACTTTGTTCTCCAGGACATCCTATCGGGAAATGCAGTGGCCTGCAGTGAGTTCAAAGAATGTGCCGTTTTTCTGAAAGACCACAATGAAAGATGCTGATAATGGAAGATGGGCAATAAGCATAATAGAAGAGATGAAGGAGGAAAGAGACTGAGCACTATGGAGCTGCCACTGAGTCCAGATAAGAGCCCACAAAGAACAGTTGTGTTTGAGGAAGGAGGGGAAAAAAAAATAATAATTTAGCAATAAAACCAGTTTAATAACCAGTGACCAGTTTAGTGTACCAGGCGAGTCTTCAGCAATCTGCTCTGCAATTGCATGGAAATACAATTATGCATCATCTAACTCAACAGTGAACCACTAAAATTTTATTATTGCCCAAGAAGCTGGTAATGGTGGTTTATAAATTCACATCAATGCATTTTGGAGGTGTGTGTATTTAAGTTTGTAGAGTATTTGGCTGTCAAGTTTACAAATAAATAAAAAGAGCCCAACAACTTTTTGTGAGAATGAAGGCTGGTACTCCAGAAAAATTGTTAGTGTCATTTACGTAAACCACAAGGTTTAACAATTTAGAAAAAAAAAATTAATTGAGCTCCCACAATTAATTTTTTTCTACCATATTTTACACTCCCATTATGCTCTCCTCATACTCCACTCAAACATTATAAGCTGGCTGAGGCATGTTACAAGAGCAGGCTATCCCTTTGATACACACGCACACACCCCATCTTTGGTATTTGAAAAGTGTGATATCAATAACAAATTAATTGTTCAACACTAGTCTGCACACATTCAAGACAAGGAGGCGAGGGAAGAGTGGGAAAAGTCAGAGTTGTTGAGTGAAGGAGCGAAAAGAAAGGGAGATGTCTGTTTTATGGCTTAGTGAGGAAGCAAGAGCAGAAGTGATGAAGAGAGACAGTCAATTCATCTGTGTGTGCAAGTATGTTATTTTCTCACTTGAGTGCAATTTATTCAGTGTCACTCTGTGGGAAATCATAAATATACAGCACTGACTATATATTTACTCACCCACTGGACTCCCATTATATACACTGCAGGGATGAATTAATATTCTGTTTAGCCAAATTAATGCTTTATCCCCAACAGCAACTGTGAGCCTCTGTTTTCCCTCTTGCCATTAGGTCTTAAGTTAATCAGAGGACAGAGACCGTGCAGAGCTCATACATTTGTGGCAAGAGACGTGGTTGCATGCGAAACATGCTGCAGACATTCATCATCCCTCACACACATACACACAGTATTACTGTGTGTGTTTGCCACAAGTCCCACAGTTCAGCCTCAGCATTGCTCAGGGAACGGGTTTGGCTACCTGCAGTGAGAGCCGGGCTCAGCTCTGAAGTGGAAGCCTCCAATGTGGGGACTGACACAAAATGAAATGCAAACACAATACATAGAGAAATGAAATGACAGGGAGGGAGGACAGTGAGAGAGGGAGGGTGGGGGGTTGTCTGGGAAAAAGAAAAAAAAAAAGAAAATCAGGAGGATGCCAAGAGAAAGTGAGACCCCTGGTGATAATCTGCAAATGCTGCAGGTTTGAGCCTTCAGCTGTTACGCTTGTTATACATGTCTGTCCAACAGTGCTATACTTCAGAGGACTTCTCCAGCCCCAAAACTGGTGTAACACAGACTTTGCTTTTTCTATGACGGGCACTGGCAATGATCTCCTCATCCACATATAGGGAAGAAGGAAAATAAGAATGTACGCTTCCCAAAATGTCAGACCATTTCTCCAACGCAAACTTTAAAATAACGTTCACATCGTTTCACTGTGTATACTGCATGTACATGATGGGAATGTTACATTTTACAGTATATGACCATTGGGTAAAAAGTGTGCATCCATAATACACACATTGTCGTTCAAAGAGCCATTTTACTACATATTCCAACGACAAGGACAAGAGCTCCACACTGCTCTTAACCACAGACAAGAGGACATGGTTCATCACTTTAAGTAGAGAAGCTAGGTGAAGCGCTCATTTGATCACTGCAATAGTCACATTGTGCTAACAGACCAAGGTCACCATCACAAGTCTGACAAAGTTTCTGTAGTCTCTTCCATAACCATTTCTCCATCAATATCAAGGTCATCTCTTTAGCAAATCACCATGCTTGTCTCCAGCTTCCTTTCTCCCCATCCTCTTCTCTCCCCACGTCACTTCTATCCATTTCTCAACTGGCCCATTACCTGAAAAGGCCATTACTTGAAATCTCCTCTGAGAGATGAGCCTTGACTTTTAAGAGCCAGTGCCATAGCTGAGCCAACTTTTTAGAAACATTGGAGCCAGAAAACTGATGCAAAGGAATTTTAAAATCTAAGTGTTAGGTTTGGGCTTTCACTTTACCGGGAATGTTTTTGCATGTTTTTACCCAAGCGGAGCACAATTTGTGACAATAATCATAAAATTGTTAATGAGAAATGCACTCGAGAACCGTTCAGTCATTTCGGCAATTGCATTCATTGTCTGCACTGTTGACATTCATTTCTAGTCATTTTCAAATAGCATTTTCATTTTCGCAGCTCATTTGAACAACAGGTAGGTAGCACATTCAAATTCCTGGGGACAACGCAGTTGTTTTGCAAATCAATTATCGTCAGAAAAATGAACAGAACTGGGAATTGCTCAGACTTCCTAAATACAACCTCATGCTTGAATCAGGAAAGCCTTTTCAGTTTTACTGAGCCATTTCCCTCCAAGTCTGCCAACATTTTATAACAAGTGGCCAAAACTCTGCAGCACTGCACATTCAATATGCTGACACCTGCCTTGACAGGTTAGAAGAAATATTGCTTCCAAGTGAATGAGCTGCCTTAACAGCAGGCTTCAGCCACATGAACAACATTTTTTAATACACACAAATTAATTTCGTACACTCCATTATTAAAAAAAAAAGAAAAAGGATTAATTATGGGTTTGGCCATTCATTGATAAGGATTTTTTCATAAGTATGCAAGTTTTTTCCCCCTTCAAGGTTTCCTTGCATGCTCAAGGTGCTTTGTCTTCTCAATTTTTCTGAAGTCTTGACCTGACATTGTAAAGCACTTGAGATGACACTTGAGTTGTAATTTTGGTGCTATATAAATGAGGTGAAAGAATTGGTGTAGTTAACTTTAAACCTTCACGCTGCAGTGACAGAATGAAAAGAAAGCATAGACAATGAAAGTCTGGAGAGCTTAGCTACTGATATTTGTTGGACTCCTCAACAAACACACAATCCTACCTGTTTGGCGAGGTTGACAGCATCAGAATGAAGTCGATCTCTCAGATGAGGGTCCAACTGGAAAGCCGGTGCAATCTCAACAACCTTCAAAACAAGAGGATTTTACTAATAAAGCCACAGAGACAAGGCTATGATAATGTAAATACAGTAAAGGGGTGGAATGATTGAGCTGAATTATGAACCACTTTATTACCTGCATCTTTGAACTGTCCCAATAGATTACAGAGTAATCTGGATTGTAAATGCACCCAAGTTAAAATATGTTATCATTTTATTCATTCAGCTTGAGCCTGAGTCTAAAAATGTGCCTCTTTAAATTCTTGTTGACAAAAGGCCCTGAATATCTGTGTACTACTGAATGCAATTTTAAATTTAAGGTGTTTTAGGACCTAATAGTTCCTTTCATTTAGATTATCATACCTTTTATTATTAGAAAGTTTTAGGCAGCATACACAGGGTTGTTTTTAACTGGAAACAGTGGTTGTGACATCAATTAATCTCAAGAAAAAAAAAACTAATCTGGACCCGATGAACACAATTTATTCTAATGCAACCATCTACCTGCACGGGAGTAAATGCTAGCTGACCACTAGCTGCAGATTTCGGGCTGTCGTCAACTTTTATGTTGTGCATATTATTTTGTACGCACACTTCCATATCTGCCAAGTCTACGTAGAAAGTGGATGTGCTACAGTCCACGCGCAGCATTCATTTTAATAAGCGTTCACAATGACAGCCTTATAAGTGCTGTGTTCATCTGTTTTGTACATCTAGTGATCTAAAAAGGAAAAAAAAAAAACAACTTTTTTAAAAACCCTCCAGTTGCTACTGACATTCAGTAAATGCAGTAATTTCTTTTCATCTTTACTACGGTAGCCATCAGTTTGACATGGCATGTCTCACTTCGGTAAAACAGATTGAGAGAATCATTTGTCTTTCATTTGGTCTGGTCATGGCAGCTAGGTGGGTGAGGTGGGTGTAGTTCACCATTTGGAACTGAACTGAGCAGCTTCGTCCACCACGGCAAACCATCCAAGAGAAATAATGAAGTCAATTCAAAATAAGTGACCGGTGTCTAATTTTAGAACTTTTGTGAACCTAGATTTTAACTTAAAAGAAACGCTGCAAGTCTGAATAACAAACTATGGAGAACAGTTAAACATATTCTATCAATGCCACCAAAATCCATTTCAGCAAGTGACTATTCTTGTTTCTCAGATTCAAAAAGATTTTAGATTAGGGGCAAAGGCAGATTAAGCCTAACAGAATCAAAGAGCAGTGGCTCTGGCATGAACAGAGCTGCTAATATGATTATCATCTCTAAACTGATTAAAGGGAAAGGGGGAAAGTAATGAAAATACATGATTGAAACCACTCTGAAGATAACAATGTAATAAAATATTACAGAAGTTAATCAGCTCCCTCTGATGAAAGCACTGTTATGTTGACTGACAACAGATGACAATTTCTACTTCCACTCATTTAGTTTTCGTTGCAATATTAACAAAGTGATGTCACCTAATCTTTTTCTCTTATGTACAAGCTATTTACAAAAGAAAGGTCGAAAGGGGGGCTGGTGAATAAGAACATCTTTAAAATTCCAGGCTACCTGAGCAATAATATTTACTATTTAATACTATAATAACCTTATTTGTATTATTTTATTAACCCATTTGCCCGTGTGTTTATTGGACTGCACCAGTTGCACTGTCACCTTTTGCCATCACAAACCACTCTGCTATTCTATATAATACAGCAGAACTGCAATGAAGACTGATAGTTAAATCAATTCAAACATTAAGTTGTGTTGGATGAATTTTAAAGTGAGCACTTCACCTTTTGGTGTCTCCGCTGAATAGAGCAGTCTCTCTCATAGAGGTGGATGACATTACCATATTTATCGCCTGGGGAAAGACAAAGAAGTAGGTAAGAAAATGACAGGGGGTAGGCTATGGACAAAGAAAATTATTAAATAATCTGACGTGTGGAGGAAAGCTGGCGAGGAACAAAAAAGGCAGAACAATGTGGAAAAATTAGACTATTTGGACAAGAATCAGCAAAAATTGGGGTGGCAAAGGTAAGTAAAAAAGGGAGGACAGGAGAAACAACTGGGTAAGGAGAAAATAAACAAAACAGGGCTGGCAAAGAGCTTTTAATAGATAAGAAAACTCAAAATCCCTTGCATGCCCCAAAGACAGTAATTAATCAGAGACCACACAGGGCTACACTTCAGTAAATTGTGAATACTACAAAACACACCATATTGTAATCATGTGTCTGATAAATGAAGCATTTACTGGGTGATAAAGACATGCGCAAACACACATTCATATGCTGAAAGTTCCCCTTCTGTAACACTGATGAATTTTAGTCTCTACAAGTGTTCGTAAAGTTAATTTAACTATAAGTAGAAAAGAAGCTGATGAAAAAAGAAAATCTGCTGCTGGCTAATAAACCTTCATCCTCATCTGTCCCTTCCACTTCCTTACCCCTGCTAGTGAGTTTGAAGACTTCTATGTCCCTTGATTTCTTAATCAACTTTAGTCAATTCATATAAACCAAGAAAACAAAAAACAAGAGACATATAAAGTTACAGAGGGCACTTACCAAGGATCTGCACTTCAATGTGTCTTGGCTTTTCAATAAACTTTTCAACAAACAACGCTCCATTACCAAAAGCTGTCAGGGCTTCAGAGTAGGCCCGCTGGTAATTCTCCTCAAGTTCCTGACAAACAGATGAGAAAAATCCAGTCACGTCTTAGTGCCATCATTCCAGAAAAGTCAGAATTTGTATAACTCAAAGTTTTCATGCTGCAAAATAATTCATTTGCTAATTTTATTTAGCACTTATATTTCTTGTTACACGAAGCATAATTTCCCCTCTTAAATCAAATGCAATGTGAAGATTTTCTCTGTCTCATTTCCTCTTCTTGAGACATGTTTAGATGGCTTTAGGGAGCAAGATACAGTACACAAGGACTCAGACCAGGCTGTGGGAGGTCATAGCACAGTCTGTGTTTGTCAGTCTGATGTCCAGTCAGTCCATCCAGTCTCAACTGGGGAAAGAGCATGAGCGTGCCCGCCTTCCCAGTGCCTCAGGAGACAATACTACTGCTGTCAACTCACAGCCTTAAGAAAAGCTCCCGGAAGAAAAACAACCAGGTGCTCAAGGCAACTGTAGACATCAGCAGCATTGCAAAAGCAGAACCGGGATTTTGTCAAAGTGGCTTCTCAGACAAGAGGCCAAATCTGGCATGAAAACAAATGTCAATTGAATATATTTAATGAAAATAATAAATAAATACGTGTGTGTGTGTGTGTGTATGCATGTATGTGTATATATATTCCGTCAATGTAATGATTCTACACAATGCACTCCTGACTACTTTAATTTCAGCTTCATATTCACAAGCAGGTCATACCCTTTGACATGAAATGTATGTTCACATTTCTCAGAATGTCAAAATAAAATGTAAATAAGATTTACTAAAAACAGATATTAAAACTGAATTTAGGACTCACATTTTCTAGTTTTCATTAGCAAGATACATGTTTGGGGGGTGGTGAATGCATTATGTTCAGTTTGTGTTTTGCTATATACTAACTGGTAAACTCCTTAGTCATTAGATCACAATTGTTTAAACACTGCAACCTAAGTTACATATAACAGTTGCCACAATGAATATATGAAGTGTAACACCACGAGTCCAGAGAAGAATACTGGCCTAAAATCTGCGCCGTGTCCTAAATGTTGGTGTAATTGAATCACTAGTGTACCTCTATTTTTGTAAATGACAGACAAGACTTTTGAAAGACTCAAGTCAGCCAACTTCCATTTGTACCCTTTCCACATCAGTTCAGTCCGTCTGTCAGCTTTGGCCACTGGAGCTTTGATGCGTGCCGTTCTCTCTTCCTCCAACTCTTTCCGAAAGCACATCATGTCAGAGTGAGCTCAAATCTGGCGCCTTAATGCTGCTTTGCTTATCAGTAAACATGCACATCTCTACAATATGATGCCAATAGTCATGGTCACACTGTAAATTCAGCATACAAACGACCTTTATGAGGTAGACTTAATGGTATTACAAGTAAACTTATGCATTGTGGGGTCTCAAAAGTACAGAGAAACCTCTTTGCAGTTTCCTCACATAAGCAGATGGAGCTGTTAAGGCCCCTGTGATTCAAATGAATCACTAGAAATATCAACAACTAATTAGACTGGCGTGCAACTCAGAAAAGGTCATACGTTCCAGTTGAGTGCTAAGGCTCAAACTACAACAAATCACTGTAATTCTTTGTGTAGATCATTGAACTGCTGTGGCTACACTGACTAGTCTTTGTCAAATGTGAGGTTTGTCTGTGTGGATGGAAGCAATTTTCAGTTTGTCACCATTTACACAAAAACGTTTAACCTTCACCGCATCCAGACCCTTCAAGTCACAATGTGCAAGTTCAGCTATCAGCTCTGATACAGCTTGCCAATTACTGGCTGCCACACAAAGTCTTTTGGGTAGTAGTTATAAAAAGTACAGAAGAAAAAAAAAAAAACACCACAACTTGCTTATCAAGCAAAAATCAATGCTCCTCTCTGGACAAAAGCACGAGCCTCATCCAAAATTTGATGCAAATATCTCTGGACTGCCAGTGCTGGCAAATTGGCTAGCATTTGTCACTGTTATTTTGTTTGTAACACCAGAAAACTTGCCATACTGACCAAAAATAATCTCAGATCCACTCTAGGAAATGGGTGTTTAAACCATCAGAAATATACAATGTACATATTTAACCTATATACATTTTTAAAAATGAGGACTACAGGGCATGACAAGAAAGTTCTAGGACTTGTATGACCTTATGTATTATGACTTGCATATTCTTTGTTTTTGAAAAAGCCAAAGGAAACAAAAACTAAAGAACCATAAACACAGGCAGCCA
This sequence comes from Channa striata, assembly GCA_033026295.1. Classification (NCBI taxonomy): domain Eukaryota; kingdom Metazoa; phylum Chordata; class Actinopteri; order Anabantiformes; family Channidae; genus Channa; species Channa striata. The sequence continues at coordinate 30,024,218 of CM065168.1, read as the reverse complement.
TGAAGGCTGAAGAGGTGGCTTTGCTCGGTGGAGCTCTGATTCACCACTGATCTCTAACCCTCTTCTACAGTATGTGATTGGACAACAACCAGCTGCCTGCTGAAGATGTTTGACATGGTCAAACTTGAAAGGCAGAAGCAGGGGAAACTGTGTGCTTTCAAATGCACACTGAAAGCACACACACACACACACACACACACACACACAGTGCCTCCGCTACTGCCAGCACAAGATCCTCGGCTGCCCCCAGGCCGCCACTGAAATAAACTGAAATGACAACTTGCCTGAAGGAGTTCATTTTACCCATGAGATAATATTTTGGATTAAAAAAAATAATTTCCCCCTCTCTTGTATTGTATATTGAAGTCCTAGCATGTAAGGATTTTATAATTATTTTGATTTTATTAATGTTAGTATTTGTTATGATAATCATTTTTAACACCGATTATCATTACTACATTACTAAAAAAATTACCTTTTCAAATTATCACACTTCATAAATTATGAATGGCATACATTACTTGTAAGGCATATCTTTAACTACTGTACCTGTAAACATATGTGTGTTAGGTATATTTCATTTAATTTTATATTATTGTTGATAAAAGGTTGGCCAAACTGCTCTTCCTATGAGATTGTTATCTGAAACTAGGAATTTTAAAACCAAGACAAATACCCATGTTCACACTGACACAGAAGCACAGTGATACGGAAATGAAATCTCCGGATCAAAGGAGGAGACGTGTTGGCCAAACAGGGCAGCACTTGACAGTAAATTATTCGATTCCTGGGCGTTCTACTAAATAACTAAAGGAATTTGACCCAAAACGTTTTGGCCCACACTTCCCTCCTTTAAAGTAAGGTGTGCTCATCTGTGTGACAGCTATTGTGACAATTCATCACTGCTGACCGGTGATGGTTACATGACAGAGAGGAGGGAGTTAAAAACGATAGTAGCAGGTTGGTAGATGCAAATCTGTCAAAGGACATACTACATATGGCTGGTTTCATGACAAAAGTTACTAAGAATATTACTTGAAGGTTTATTCTGCCTTCTGCTTCCCAACTCCTGATCACATGTATGATGGCTTTTTCATTGAACCTCTTAATCCTTTTATGATCTCTCTCTCACATGCTGAACCAGTGACTGGCAGATCAAGATAAATGACCAAGTGTAATTTCTAAGCAGTTGTATTCTTATGCAATGCAAACAGTAAGTGAACGAAAATGAAAACCAAAATTTGTCATCAGGCCAGCCATCTGTCAGGTTGTGTTTGTTTTGTATTCGCCAGACGGGCAGTAGATCATCATTTATGATATTAGAGAAAGCCGTAAAATTACATCTTTCACACAAATAATGGTGAACAGCAGTGGCAAACAATCTTACCTCATACTCTCGGACCACCCGCATTCCTCGACCACCTCCTCCGTAGGCTGCTTTGAAGATGATTGGGAAGCCGTACGTTTGGGCAAATACCTGGGCTTCCTGCAAGCTGGCGATCGGAGAATCTGTTCCTGGGACCACAGGCACACCTTGACAAGGGAAGATAAAGTGATAAATGTGTTTATTAAAATATTTTAAACCCTTCACTTTATCTGAAGAACAAAACTGTGTACATAATTACAGTATGAAAGTGAGCGATTGCAGCAAGTACTAAATTTACTTTGCTTAGTGACAAGATAAGAACTTATCTTGGCAGATGGAATCAGTAAAACTATAGATGTACAATATAGAAATGCTGCATCTGACTTCACTTTATCTCAATCTACCTCCTGTCATGTCCTTCACCTGATGTTCGCCTACCATCCCCTTGCATACCTGCACTGATTGCCAGAGAGCGAGCCTCAACCTTGTCGCCCATCTTACGGACCGTTTCTGGGGTCGGACCGACAAACTGTACCCCAGCATCTGCACAGGCCTGGGCAAAGTCTGCCCGTTCAGAAAGGAAACCATAGCCTGGGTGGATAGCGTCCACATTGTTGTCCTGGAAGTGTGGGAGGCATAGACAGACAAGTTACTTAAATTCACTGTTGCCGTTAACTCCTATTTGAAATTAAATTTTATAAAAAAAAAAGAAAAAACATCCATCTTATAAAGCCAGCATTTGTCGAAACATTTTTTGCAATTAGTGTGATACAATATTCACTGCAGATTAAGAAAGGTAACCTAGTAGATAGGCAGCAGGGATCATGAAAAATAGACAGCAACTGCGCGGCCCTAGTTAACACTTTGCTAAATATTAGTGAGAGCCAGCTTTAGAACAGTCTACTGACTGGTGAAAAGGATTCATGTGTCACTTTCAGCAAAGGACTGTGGGTTAATGACATATTTTATTCTCATTCTGTCATTGTTGCAACTGCCCTAATCATCATGTACTCAATGGACACCAGTAGGAGACCGAGCGAGTAGACAGGCACGCATAATTTGACGGTCCGGGGGATGATACTCAGCACCCCACACACACACACACACACACACACACACACACACACACAGAAGAAGACTGATACAGTAGCTGCCGAGCTTGACAGATAGAGCCATCTCTGGATCAGTATGTGCCATCTGCTCTTGGATACGAGACTGACTATAATTATGGGCTGTCCTGTTGTTAAGGGAGCTGTTACTGGCAGGCCCGAGGAGGGATAGAACCACACACACAGAGCATGGACACAAGCAAGTACACTCACCCACCTACTAACAGAGACAGTAGAAAAAGGATTTGGATACAAGCTAACACCCCAGGGTAACACACACTTCTACAAGCAAGTTCAAAAACTCCTGTGCCTTCGGTTGCAGAAGCACTTAGAGCACATCATGTAGCTATACAGTAAGTATATACAGTACATATATACACAAGCACAACGTGCTGGGACAGTGACCGATGGTAACACTGTTTAGAAAGTAATAAGAGGTAAACATGCACTGAAAGCAAAAGAGTGAGAGCTCACGCACACCCAGTTACACTCCTTGCTGGCATGCAGTGGCTCAGCTCCCAGATAGGCAGACGGATTTTGAAAAATGAGTTGGACCGCGAAGGCTCCTCAACTTGGCTGGCTGACCACATACCCACACAGAAAATTATAAACCGAGAGACACCGATCAGAAAAACGATAATAAACAACTGGCAGCACGACCTGGAAGGATGGAGGGAGGACGGGAAAGAAAGGAGGTAACAAGGAACACATCTGATCTAATACAGTGATACATTAAGTTGCACAGGGAGAGACAGGAAATCAAAGCAAAAAGAAGAATTGTGGGGAATTCAGCAATGAAAAACACGGAGGAAAATACGAGACAAGAGACAATAGGAAAGGAAAAATGTAAGAGCTAGATGGACAGAAGTTGTCCCCCTCTAATCAAGGCAATTATAAACCTGGGGTGAACAGAAAAATAGTGAGGGATTCAGTTCTCACATGTCTACTTAGGCATTACACCACTGAAGCCTATGAAATTTGACTTCATCAATCACAATAAAGGATAAGACTTTGAAATCTTTGTTGAGTTCTAAAGTTCCAAAGGCAGCAAGGTTTTCCTTAAAAACATTTCACTCATGTAAATAATTAGGTGGAGGAAAAAACAGCACAATAGACCAAATGCTTGTAGGTCAACCTAAAAACTGGAATCACCCTTTAAGGCATCGTAGGCATAGTTTTTAGATGATAGACAGTAGATGCATAGCAGTTTCCCTCTGATTCCACTCTTGCTGCCAAGTTAATTACCTACAGTTTGTCCTACTCTCACATTTCACTCCCAGAGAGAAAGCAATATGCAAAATAAAAAGTCCGATGGTCATTTCAGCTTTGTCAACTTCCTTAACTTTAGGGTTTAACTCAACTTCCCAACTTCCATAAAAAGACACTGTTCTAATAAAACACTGCACCATTCATCATTCCAAGATGAGGCTGGTCCAACTTGGGAAGCTGGACCAGCCAACTGTCATAAATGCTGTCATAAATATTTACTCTGAATAAGTGCTGACTTTGGGGAGCCAGGCCAAACACATTTCATTATATGGGGAGGGAAACAAAAAAAAACAGTGATACACTTTAATAAAGCTGCAAAACCTACAAAAAAATTACTTTTAATAAAATGTATAATCTAAAATAAAAGTAAAAATCTGTAATATTTTCCTTGAGTTCAATAGGTCCCTTCAGGACCACAGGACACCATATAGCATTACAATGGAATTCCATATGCCAACTACAAAACATGACATGTTATATTTAGTTTGAACAAATTGACAATTTGATTTACTGGTAAAAACAGGAACATGTCTTCTGCAGCCTCTGTGGGCTTAACATGCTTACCTTAGCTACTCTAATGATGTCAGGAATGTGCAGATATGCAGCAACTGGTGGAAGGCCTTTCCCAATCAGGTAGGCCTCATCTGCCTTCTGCCTGTGAAGAAAATACTTGGTTCACATAAGGGAGTTGGAAAAAGAGCATTGAAGTTCAAGTACATGACCACGGTAGCTTCTGTGCAGCTGAATTGAGTAAACACTCTAAATTATTAAATTTTGTATTTTTTCCCCTTTTATAGCTTTCACGTTAGCCGTGATGAATTAGAAGGAATGTGATAAAATGAGAGGACGCTTGTGTTGAGGGCAAAGAAGGAATGAAGTAGGGCAGAAACAGGTGACTTTAAAAACTGTAGCAGAATGCATTAATGAAACGTTTTAAACAAAGCCATCGGTAAATTACAGGAAAGTTCAAAGCAAAAGGAGATTAGGATGTCTGTGCAGGGAAAGCAAGGGTGATTAAGTGAAGGTTTGTAATGACAATTATAGCTATGTCACCACTTTATACCAATGACAAAAATTGGCTGAAAGCACTGAAGAGATGAAAAAGGTTCGCAAGCTTCCCTTTCTTGCTGTTGGCTCTAATCAAATGTTTGCATTTCATGGTTAATATTCCAACCTTTGAGTCTTAAGACTACTGCAGACTTATTTGGTTCAATTCAGAGAAGCTTACCTGTGCATCTGCCCAGTGTCTTGCTCAGAGTAGACAGCCACAGTTCGAATCCCCAGCTCAGTGCATGCTCTGAACACACGGATAGCTATCTCACCTGGAACACAAGAAGATGGTGAAAGGGAAGGATGGTGAAGGAGATTGTTATTTTTAGCAGTTCCTCCCTACTTTACTTTACTCATTTTCATTATTTAAATTGTAATTCTCACACAGTCATCTTTCTTAAGCACAAATTTTAGTTCTATCAACATCCTGTAGCATTGGCCCTGTTCTGAGAGCAATGCCTCCACTGAAGGTACAAAATAAAAATGGCATTTTTATGTCACATATGAGATGTGAAAACAAGACGAATCCATCTGGTGTACTTCATCCCACACTGCCAAAATATTAACAGTCACTGCAACAAGTTCACTTTTTCTAAAGTTAGAGAACATGCAGCGTATAATCTCCGCTTAAGACAAGCAAAACATTGCCTGCCTTTTATCTCTGCTGTCACATGAGCCAAATACTTGTTTTTCCAAGCAGCACACAGTCGGAAGAGGAAAAGAAAAAGTTTAGTCACTAAAAAAGTAAAATGTGTTGTCCTTTTTCGAAGAGGAGGACAGCACTTACATCTTAGATACATAAAAAAAACAGGAATGAAAAAGTACATTTTCGGATGAGGACAACATTGCAACAGTAGAAATATGGGTACGAAAAGTTAAAATGTATCTTATTTAAGGTTAGAAATTTAAAAATAAAAACGATACGCAAAGGGATTTTTCAAAGAGAACAGCATCAAAAAGGGATGCAGGGCTGAGGACCTGTGTGTGTGTGTGTGTGTGTGTGTGTGTGTGTGTGTGTGTGTGGGTGGGGGTACACGAGAAAGAAGCAAAGTGGGTAAAAAGGAAGACAGCAAGTGGCACAGAGGAAAATCTTATCCGACATGCTGAAAAAGATGGGGTGAGAGGGTTATTGGAGTTAAGATAGGAGAGGAAGAGCAAAGGAAAAGAAAGGAGAAAAGTATGAGTGAAGGAGCAGAGAAGGAACGGCAGAGAGATGTGCTTGGTGAAGTGGAATCTGGGCTGATATGATGGTCCAGTCTCTCTTTATCTCCCTCTCTCACTCACACACTACGGTGCACTGCGGTGTGATGAATTTGAACTAATGTGCCGTTGATATCGTCACACCGATGTGAAGGAGAGAGATTGACGGACAGCCCTGATGTGAGGGAGTATGTGAGTATAAGAGAGACCGATATATCTGAATCAAATTGATAGACTAAAGAAGATAAACAGACTTTATGGAAATGAAGATATCAGTGCATCCATACATACATACACGTATACACAACGTAAATACATCATGTGCTGCAGGAGGCCTCTAGAGAACCACAAGCCCAGAAGTGGAAACACACACACCGAGCATGTGAAACTCAATCACTAAACCAAATGAAACATAAAATGGGCCAGAAGAAAGGAAAATATTCAAGTACAAATATAAATATAGATATATAAAAATTAAATTGAAATTAAATTAAAATGAAATGCATGAAAACATTTGCCACTCAAACCCTGTGTCACCTGACAGAGCCACTAATTGCACACTGTCAGCGTCTCTGGACAGCATTAGCAGGAGGGGGTCCAGTGATTAAAGTGTTACCAGAGCATGTCAGTGATGTTTACACTGTGGGTGATAACCACACTGGTGACTGCTTAGTGTTTAGAAAAAACTTTGGACCTCTATAATTATATGTCCATTTCAGACCCCACTTATGATTTCTAGCCACTTATAAAAGGAATGAATGCCTAAGAAACTCACTGCTTTTGGGTTAAAGCAAACAAAGCTCAGTGGCACAGCCTCCCACATAAAATGTGTGCTTAATATTACTATGTGCCATAGCAAACTAAATGTTGGCTATTAAAAATTAAAGCATTCTCTTGCCTTAGGTTTTTATATTTGTAAATCCTGTAACTTCCTATAAATAGAACAGTACCAAGTTGTATGCAGTGGTGCTATTTGCATTGCCGTCCTTCTTCAAAGGTGAATTTGTAGTTTTAAGCTTTGCAGTTGAGAGGAGGGGACTTACCTCTATTAGCCACCATGACTTTCTTGATGGGTCGATACTCGCTCTGTGGGGCAGAGTGGGCAGAACGGGAGAAAAGGCATCCCCTCCTCACAGCCAACAGGCCTAGGCCACCTCGGACTACAGTGTACCTAAACATCCTGAGAGTGAGCGGAAGAGCGAGAAATTAGGCGGGTGAGGACGGAGTCGAACACACACACACACACTCCCCATTAATAAATATAACCAAACACAGCTTATGAATGACACAAGAAACAAGAGAACCTTTCCTTTCTGTACTAGTATCAAGGAAGTGGTAAAGAGTCATTCCCACAAGAAAATGTCGAAACACTTTTAGTGATGCGATACCAATCAGGTTTTCTGCAGTGTTTGATAGTCAACCTGTGACTCCATCAGTATAAACGTCTTCTTGTCTCGCCACACTGGCATTTTTAAACAGACCTTTGGTGCCACACTGTGGTCCAACAACAGCAACGCACTAAATAGAGACCTTATCAAAAGGTGTGTGCTGTTTGAACACAATGTCATTTTTAGCCATTTACAAATACATTTGGTTCATTGTACGTTACAGGATTTAAGCAGCACTTTAGCGTGTCATTTTAAATATACAAATTAAGCTAATGACCATCAGAACCAATAATTAAAACATAATGTACAATGGCCAAGGCACCAGCCTGCTGTAGGACTCAGACGTACAGTACATACATCTAGAACAATCAGTCAAATGATCAAACTCACTGGAGTGCATAAACCCCACAGAAACTGGGGTGTGCAAAATGAGTCCATTTATGTCAAAAATGGCAAAATGTGTATGCTGCATTCAGGAGAAGTTTATATGAAACAACTGAGAAATAATTTAAGACAATATGGTTCTGTATGCAGCGGAAAAGGATTTTAAATGAAACAATTAGGTTGTGCTGAAAGTGTAGAATGTCAGCTTTATTTTAAGGATTAATAAAATATTGAAATCCACCCACACACACACAATTATAGATGCATTTAATTATATGTTGATGAGCATTTCAATTTGCCAAATGACTTTAGAAATGGTTACAGAACTACTGTAAATCAAGAACCAATGAATATATGCATACAGACTATCCATGAATACCTTCAGACCAGCTGAACGCAGCATGCAGTGGTACATGTTAGCACTGCTGACTGCTAGTTAAAATATCTCTATTGTAAATTAGCCCCGAAAACCAAATGCTTATAGCTGGCCGCTATGAATAGCACAGGGTGAGATTATTCAATATTATGACAACCACCACATGGAAAACAAAACAATTTAACAGATCACTTTCTATTTCAACTGATCGCCTCATCTCTTGCATATTTCCCCAAATCATCTTTTCATTCTTATTTTTAAAAAATTTGGAGACAACTATTACAGTAACTAATTAATATATTCTTTTTTCTCTTCCTTAACATCTCCCTGTAACAATAAAATGTGAAAAAAGTAGTTTACCAGTAGTTTGAAAGGATAAACATGTGGTATGAAAGGAATATCCAAGGATGGAAACTTCAGTTGTAGAATTGTAACCCGAGGATAATTTTGGTTTGGGTGCATCAATGTCATTTTGCAGGTTTATCTCCTTTTCCAGCTATGATAAACACTACAGAAACAAAACTGTTTTCTATCAGGTTACACAAAGAAAGGAAAAAAAAAAAAAAAAAAACACATTACTGTGTGTGTCCTAATTTTCAGGGACCAACCAATTCCCAGATTCATTCACTGCTATAATTTTAACACATTGCTTATAATAACTAAGGCACTAAGATGTGAACGAGCATGTGTGTAGCTATACAAAACAAGTTGTTCAGATTTGTGCATGTACAATCGCAGTTGAACTCAATATTCCCCTGAGTACAGAGCTGTGTACTCCCACCACCTCTGCCTCACAGTATCACATTTTGCTGCATAGGGGGCTGTGCAGCTGCAGACTGCTCAGAGTGGCCATGCTGACCCTTGTCCTGCATGACATTAAGACCACTTGTGCAGTTAATGTTATGGCTGATCTGTGTACTATGACTTCAGCATTTTGAGATCCAAATTTGTTCCGACATTTGTTGTGTGCAGTGCACTTCTATTTTTAATTCTGCTCTCTGGCAGAGGCACATTTTCCTCTTAGAACAATGGAACTTCCCCTCATTTCTTTTGCAGTGTGTGCAATTTGAGGTTTATTCATAATAAAAAAAAAAAAAGAACAACTACCTTTTCATGTTTATCTCATTCACTCATCCGTGTTATGTTCTACCTGCAACATGTATGCATATTTTGTTATGGGTAGATGTGGGCTTTTTAATAAGGACAAATATAAGATTATGTCTTTCACACAGTCTGCAAAAACTAAGAAATACAGTTTTCCTTCTTGCCACAAATAATGCCAGTTGTCAACATGACATTGACAAGAGCCTTTAAATTTTGTGAGAAGGCAGACTGAAGTGATTCATAGTTGAAGTATTAGGTTGTGATTTGTGACTAGTGAAATTCATACTTTTACTTTATTATGCCATGTGACATTACATTAAAGTGCTAATTATTAGGGCACATTATTTCCTAACCAACCTAACTGATTTTTTGTAACGAAGCTTAACCAAATTGCTGGATTTTGACCTTTTTATCTCATATATTTGAGTGTTTGGTTTAAGAAATGTTTTCTGTTTTGGCACTATGATAAATAGTAGCTGCAATTTTGTAGTGTGGTGTTGAGTAACAGGCCTGCTGATATAAACACTGCTTATATTATGCTAAGAAATATCATTTCATAGGATCAATACCAGCAATCTATCTCCATCTATAGTCCATAAAACAACAAGAGTTGATAATTTTAATCTCAAGGATTAAAGTTATGTGATATTATTAGGATAAAATATTTTTGTGTAACTGATAAAGCAGGAATGTGTATTATGATGCAGAAGACTTTAATAGTGTTAAACTGATATGGTCCCCATTAAAAATGCCATTATGAAATGACAGCATTCAGTATAAACCTGTTATCTAAACCAATACAACTACATCAGTGTATTCAAGTCCAGACAGGTTATCAGATGACAGCCCTAAACTGTCCATTTCAATGTTGACAAACAGAGCAACACATGTCAAATATTAACTGATATCTATTCAGTCATACTGTTCAAATTCCATGGGATACACACACTACCTTAATACACAAACAAACACACATGGGTGGGCAAAATACTGAAACATTACAACCTCACATGGTTCATTTAAACCATTAACTAACCATTAAACCAGAGCTCTCTTAAAAGTGGACAAAGAGTTGTAATAAATCATAGATGTTGCAGTTATTGTGCCTCATGTTTTTTGAGTGGAAACTGTGGGATTTATGCATCAGCAGCAAAAAAAAAAAAAAGAAAAAAGTTTTCCAAACTGCTTTTCTTGATCATGGATCAGACTTGTTCCAGCTGATTACTAGATTTTTAAATAATTGAATACTATAAACAGTATAGTATAATTGCAGACTCCATTGCAATTTTTGTGAGGACAAAGAAAAGAAAAAAAAATCATTGGCCCATTTAACAGAACTTTCAAAACATTCCTGCTGAGACAAAGGAATGTGACCTTTTGCCTTGAGGCCTAGGAAAACACATGGTATAGACTGGATTATCTTCTTGTTTAATAAGATAATCCAACCTTACTAAAGAATTAGATTAATAGTTTAGTATGATAAATCTATGCCATTTAAAACCAACATATTCTATCAATATTTTAGTTCAAGATGACATAAACCACTGAGTAAGTGCCAAAATAATTGTACCAATGTATTTCAGAAATTGAGATACATTAAAAAGCATGGGTTTGCAAACAAGCATCATTATTGGTTAATTTTAATTTCAGAGGCTTTCCTCTACATCCAGGGCTCAACCATTGCTCAAACATTCATCATTCAAAATTAAGATTAACAAATCAAGTATTTGACCAGAGTGAAAGGTCACTACAGTATAGAACCTTAATCCCACCTGTCTTCAATTCACACTTGTTTCAAAACTGATTCTATGCAAAATAAGGACAAAATTACATCACAACTGCAAAGCTAAAATGGAAAGTTTTATGACAAACATCTTCTGCTGTCCTGTCTAACACCAAACACAGACACACAATTTTAAAGAACAAACGTACTAGGAGTTTCTTCTGTGCATATCTGACTGCAAAACTCAACGTAGTAAAATATGCATTGCCACATGCACCGGAGTCTGGTGTGTAAGTGAAAGGTTACAGGATACAGAGAACATGTGAGTCTAGTAGCTCAAAACAGATGATTTGTTGTTCATACATTAACTTAAAGATCAAAGTCCTTCTGTGACACACGCTGGGTGATAATGTGACAAACACAACTATGATCTAGTTTTCCCCAGTTGGCTGGTGGAACAAATACACTATCTGCCAGCATTTGTGCAACAACTGGGATTGTACTTCTAATCTTCTCCAGCATACAGCTGATCATTTCAAACTCTCCAAACATGCAGCATATTTATGCTGCTGTCATTTCTGCTCACCAGGTTCAAACAATATCTTATTGTACACAACACAGAAAAGATTCCAGGTGTCAAAAAAAACACAGATTCGAAGGTTCCTGTGTAGAGGCCTGCATAGCTGTAGACTTGCCCAAGTATCAATGCCAGATGGTATTAATGTTGTGGCTGAGTTGTCATATTGCATCTGGGTAGATTTAGTTGCGTAACAAATTTGAGTACAACAACTGGATATAAATTGAAACAAACTGTTCCTGAAAAAGCTTTGTCATTAAATGTGGAAGGAAAGTGACCAAATATAGTGGAAAAAAGAAAAACAAAAAAATAAGTTTGCAATCATCCACACTCCGTCCCTTCCTACTTTCAATTCAGCAGTCTCCAATGTACATCAGATGAGCAGATTAGACAACTCTATTTTTAAACTCAAATTAAACAGAACAGGGTTCTAAAAGCATTTAAAATATATATACTTGGATGCTTTTATACAAAATGTCTTTAAGATACTTCGACAGTAATTACAAAAGTCCTTCATATTCACGTGATAACAGAATGAAAAAATATAAAACTGTTAATACCCAAACGACTAAAGCATGCAAGAATAAAGTTTAGGTCGCAAAAAAGTTACTTTTAACATCAATTGTTCCTAAAGAGCGTGAAAGAAGAGGGTTATAAAAGGTCTCAATTACCAGTAACCTGTTCAAACTGGAAAAACAAGTTTACTGAGGCTAAAAACTAAATATTAGTTTAAACCTCTCCCAAAAAATGAAAACACTTTTTTTTTACCTGGTGCTGATGTTCATTTGAGCATAACAGTAAGAGGTAAAACTTACTGAATTATAACAGTACAAAGTACAGGTTGTAGTACATTGACAGGATTGGCCAAGCCACTTGAAACTGCTGAATTTTGCTTTTCAGTGTAACTCAGCCTTTTTGATGCACCAGCTGCATCAACAAGATGGTTAAGCCTGTTGCTGCCCCTCGCAGCAAAATGACACAAGTGTTCTTAAATATTTATCAAATTTATAAGAGCGTGTTGCCGTCCTAGATTGTTTTCAAACTTGCACTAAGCTCAGTATAATTTAATAGAAGCCAGGGAACTATAAAAACACAATGCAACTTATTATACATACATTTTAGTAGACACTCGAAACTGTATTGTGGAAAGGTGTTGCAGAAGTCTCCAGTGAAGTCAGACCCCGTGGAGAGACAGTACTTGACAAGTTTCAAAGCAAGGCTCAACCCTCTAGCCAATAAGATTATTTCTATGATTTCTGCTTGATTAAAAGGTTTTGCAACATTACAATTTATGGTAATTTGTTGATATGCCTGAAAGACTAAGCAGACCATGGCAGACTATAGCAGATGGCAGAAGACTGCATGGATTTCAAGTCTCATTTTAGTACTAGTTTGTGTTTTCCCCCCCAAAATGACAAAAATAATAAACTGGTGGCCCTTTAATAAACGTAGCATAGAAAAAGTGTGTTCGCAGCTATTCAACTTAGGAAAGTGATTTTTGGGATCAAGACAATTCTTTATATTTTGCTTGCAAATGGCCCTATAAAAAAAAATTTAAAAAATAGCAATGGATATTCTTCAAGTGTGCAGGAAAAGGAGGTGAGGGCCAATAATTTGTAGTTCTTTCTCCTGTTAAACTTTAGTCTCTTTTCTCTAACCTGCTAGTTGCAGCTAGCTTAACAAATCATGAGAGTTAACTACTGAAGCATTAATCAGAGCTTTGGAGTACTTTGGATGTAAAATGGATTTGAAGCGGGAAATAACATTGAGGATTAAGGGTCAACTTAAAATCAGCTAAGGAAGCAATGAGTGAATAGTGAGATATGACGGATGAGTAGAGGAGCTACAATGTGTAATTCATAAAATGTTCATGAATGTTGATTAATTAACTGAGCAAAGGGTGTGACAAGGTGTAAATAATCTTCACATCATTCCTTTCAGACGCTCATTAGTAAACATCAGAGCACCTGGTGCACTAATAGTTCATCCTCACCACCACTTGTAGCACTGTCCTTGTTAACCCATTTCCTCCCTGTATGACAAATTGGGCTCCAACTTCTGCACTGCTCATCACAGCTACTTTTTAAATGATATCACAGCACTATGGAAGGGAGGAGCTGCCCAGGAAAAAAATAAATCTGTTCCCACCCCTCTCGTCACTTTATAGGAACCTTATCAACAGGTCAGAATGCTAGGGCAGTGATGCAATTTGCACACAGGCATATTGAAATGTACAAGTGTAGTTGTTTCTACGTGTCGGATTCTCTCGTTTGTAGAAGACAATAAGCATGTGTGTTTGACAACTTTAATAGTTAAAACATGTGTAATGTTGCTTTGTATAATGAATGCTTTTATAATGAATGTGAAATGTAAACCTGCAGGTGTATGCGAATGTGGGATATTCCAAACTAGACACACATGCAATAACTCAGATGCATGCAGTTTGGAAGGGCAGACCTACAGTATAAACCACTTACAGTGGCACAGCAGCTGTACCACATTGATACAAAATATAAAGTTTTCTCCATGCACTGTTGATAATATAAAGCTAAATAGCATAACACTAATTTTGAAACTTTCAGGGTATAGTTATGATACAAACTGTTAATATATTATATGAAGTAACTAAAGTCTCTACAAAAACAACACAGATATTGTACTGAAATCATGTTTCCTAAGGCACAAACAAAAATTAATTTCATCTATAAATGTGGTCACTGCACAGACGTTTAACACTAAAGTATTATACTAAGCACACACAAATAAGTTCATCTACAATTACATTTCAGGACCATCCAATATCAATTTATCGATGGGGCCTTACCCAAAACCCACCTTAAATAAGAACAGCAGATCATAGTTGTGCACTTATTAATTTTATTTTCTTTAAACCCAAGATATAGAGTATAGCTCATGAAGAAAAAAAAAAAGAACCTAGAATAGTCTAGATCCTAGACTATGCCAGGGAGCCTGGTGGCTAAATGGGTAGAGCGTAGGTAGGGTTGGGATGCAAAAGGCAAGCAGGCTCAAATCCCACCCCACCAGGTGTGGCCCCACCCAGCCATCAAGGGCCTCTTTTATGGAAGGTTTTGTGGTGGAAAGAGCATCCAGTCTAAAACATTTTGCTGTGGCAAACCCTGAAGGTACAAGCTGAAAGATGTTGACTTGATCTTGAATATGCAATGTTAAGCATTGAATTCAAACTAACCAGCGGCCACCCTCTCCTAAATTTGCCTTTTCTTTTAAAAAAAAAAAAATTCTAAATGCAAACTTGATTCATTGAAATTCTGTCACATCATCTACAGCTAACTGACATCAAGAGCCAGAAGAACATCTCACCCTCTTTCATCCACACACCTGTTGCATGTCATGTAATGAGTTTACAAAGTTGCAAAGTGAAACACATTGTTTGCTTGTAGATTTGCATTTATGTACATTTTGCATGCACTAGAATTTGTACTGCATGAATTTAGCAATGCCACATGAACAACTGTCAGCAGAATTAAGTACCAGGTACAACAGTTTTATTGATATCTGGTAAATCACCAGGGCTAAAGTTACTTAGCAGCATGATTATGTTTAATCTTGCGGCATTCTATTGAGCTTAATTAGCCCCGTCTGTCTAATTGCTATTCCTTAATATAAAAGTCAAATTGTCTTCATGAGAAGCTAAAGGCCTAAATTTGAAACATAAAATGTCTTTGTGAAAGATGTTAATTATCCTTAAACTATAGTTCCACTTCAATCAAGTGTATGTATGAAGTGGCTTGTACATATTCCATTTATTACTTTAGCCTTTTTTTGCCGTGAGTAATGTTGCTACAGTGAACAAGGCCACTACAGCCACCTATAGATTCCTCAGAAAAAAAAAAAAAAAAAAAAAAAAAAAACTCAGGCTATTGCTCATTTTCTGTCTGGATGTGTGTGATCACAACCCTGCTAGAGGATATAGCCTTAGCTCTTTCACTCGATAGCCGCACAGCTGTTCTGCAAGTTTGAAGCGCAGTTAAGGTTGCTTCATGTACAAGTAAACTATAAAGTCAAGCCATTTCAAAGTCTCAAATATCAGGTCATCACAGGCACACAGAGTTAAATGCTCCTTTGTTGTGTAGCCTACACAAACCCAGGCATGTCATGCAATTTACAAGTTTCAGCGTGTAAACGCACATTTATTCCCTAACGTCGAAGAACATTGAGTGAAGTCTCCTTGTACAAATGCCCCGCTCAGCCGGAGAGAGATTCTTATCCTGAGCAGATAAGTTTTCACATGCACATTTCAGCTAAAAGAGTTAGCCGGGACAGAGAGCAGCTAGCAAAGTCAACAACACACCATTTACTTTTCGAACAAGTTTTTTTTTTTAAACGCAGCCCAGTTCAGAAACAGCAAATGGTCTGTGGCAATGGCGCAGCAATGACAGCTGGACACATGGCTGCAACATCTGTCACCACGCTGACAGCGGGACACATGCAAGCAGCCGTTAGTAGCTATTCGGACAGGAAGGGCTGCACTTTCAGGTGAACATAGATCTTTGTTCAGTGACAGGTATACGCACATACACACACACACACACACACGTTTTCCGTCAGTACTCACATGCAGGTGTGGATGTCTGTGAGTGACTCCGCTGGCAAAGAACCGGACACCGAGTGTAAACAGTCGACTACTACTGGATGTTTTTGTGCGTGCGTTTGTTTCTTTGCTTGCTAAGTCGCTGACACGCTGCTGCTGCTGCTGCTGCTCGGAAAGGAAGAGTGCGATGGGGAGTTATATATACACACACGCACACTTATGCACACACACACACAGACAGCACACAGAGTGACTTCGGGACGGCCGAGAGGGCGCTCAGAGCGTCGACACGCACGCTGTCACACAACAAGGCGCTTCCCTCCTCAGACCCTCATGTAGTAAACGGTGCTACGACTCAGAAGCTAACTGCTAACTGTCTACTGTAGCTAGTGGCTGACACCGACCGTCCGTCTGGCGGATATAGAAAACTGCTACTGCGCGTGCCTCCTACTGCCTCTTAATCTCTCTCTCTCTCTCTCTTTCATCCCTCTCTTTAGCATGACGCAACCGGACACGCCCCTCAAACGCCTTCAGCCAATCACAGAAGAGTGCATGACAGCACGCGGCACGCTTTAAAGAAGTCGAGGCCAAAAAGCCGGAAGTCGGAGAGCGGCGAAGGTAAGCGGCACAGGTGTGAACACTCAAACGGAATGAGCTGAGTCGCGGCCATTACGCAGCTTTACAGTGTAGATTGACATCCATCTTCTTCA
Source organism: Channa striata (assembly GCA_033026295.1). Lineage (NCBI taxonomy): Eukaryota > Metazoa > Chordata > Actinopteri > Anabantiformes > Channidae > Channa > Channa striata. Next base: position 30,007,392 of record CM065168.1, on the reverse strand, counting down.
ACTATGCTGAAAAGTTTCATCAGTCCTTTTGTGGACACCCAATCGTTCCTGATCTTGTCTCTTTAAATAAATAAATAAATAAATGTAAAAGTTTTTACACACATGCTTGAGACATTTTATTACTACAACTGGCGGCCATCTTGGTTGAAGTCAGCAACGGTCAAAATGGCTCCCAACAATAAAACATCTATAATGACATAATGCCTCTCAAATAATTTTCAAAAACTCAATAGAGGGTAGACATTACTAGTATAGTTTGGACAATTTAGCACAAACTGCTGTAATAATGGGCGATCATAGGGTGGTGGCGACTGGAGGAAAAACAAATAAGATGACAGTTTCTACTATTAATATTTTTAGATTTAGATTTAGGCATTTGGCAGACGCTTTTATCCAAAGCGACTTACAAGTGAGGAACAAACAAGCAATAAAATCTAAGTTAAGACAAGTTAACAATAATAAAATCTATTGTTATATTAACAAAAGTCAGCCTGTGGATGTTTATAGATAAAAACATCTCCGAAACCCCCTGCAAGCTAATGATAAAGTAGAAAATGGCAGAAACAGTTGAACATTGAATGTAGTGGACGATTCCACGTTAGTGTCGGCAGCTAAAGAGCAAGATAACTTTGTCAGGGCTTCACCAAACAAAAATGAAAAAACCAGAGTGAATGTTGGACTTACATTTGTCAGCTGACTAGAAACGGGAATCCAGCTCCATGTTTGCTGAACATGTAAAGCGCTCACTGTTAGCTAACGGACAATATGTCCACGGTGTCCTAACAGCCAAAAACCGTCTTTTACTGCAGGTGTTAACTCTGCTGTTTATACTATGTTGTTGCTAAGTTGCAGCTGTAATTGTGTGTTACTTTCATAAAGAAAGTTCCCAGAAAAAACACAAAAGGAAAATATAGGCCTTGCAGGAAATTGTTTTGGTAATCCACAAGTGCTTAAACTCCACTAACTGGCTTGTCTTGATTTTACCTCAGTAACACATTTCATTTTGATAATAATAACAATAATACATGTTGTGAATATTATATCTTCACTCTTGAAGAACTTTCCTAGAAAAGGGGTTTAAATAAACGATTGTACCTGTAAAGGTGGTGTGTGCTGTAAATATTCTAAAAGGTGTATTTTAAATTTTGTATATTTTCTATTTTGCTGTTTAATATTGTTGTATTCATAATTATGGAATTTTTATGAATCAGATGTAGCCTTTAGGCCTACTATAAGTAATAGTTTTGTTATTTTTACTGATATACTGTACTATACCATACTGACTGTGCTTTCAGTCTTATTCTTAAGAGAAAGTTGGGGTATTTTTTTCACTTTGTGACTTATGCCAATGCATGTTAGGTTAAAGAAAACATACCTAACCTAAAACTACGAGGGGAAAACGAGTGAGAGAAAGGAAAAGAGAGTAGTGGAAGTTGTCTAAATGAAGAAAAAATTCTCTCTTTGCAAACCACTGAAAGGGATAGGCTCTGATTACAGGTTCCTGAAATAGTCCTTTGTACTTTGGCTTTGAAAAGTGGACAATAGGCTACCGTGCAATACAGAGACAAAAAAACTAAGGACACTGGATTGAAACATTTCATTACTTCCTTATCCTTAAACTGATCCTAATCCGTAGGTGCATATAACTGCATCTTTACCTACTTTTAGGAGGGAAAACACCATAAAACCTGAATTGTATATATGCGATATATCAGTGATAATCAACAGTTAAGTCAAATAAAATGTGCAGTATGTGTTCCCTCAAGGTGGATATCAGAACATTAACACTTATGTTTAATTTTCCGAAATTTTGTCATTAATTTGTAAAATCCTGTGCACCTCTCTACGTTTCCATGGAATGATGTAAGGACTGAAGTTCACTAGCACACAAAGACGCAATCACACACAGGCTCCCGATACACATACGTGATTGTTTCTCAACTTATGTTTGTTGCCTTATCGGTCTAAGATAACAGACTTTGTGTCAATGACATTCCTCAGAGGACGCACTAAAACCCGACCAGAATTATGGTCGGGACAAAGCTGAATGTCCCATTTAAAAGGAGTTAATCAGTTAAAGGAGATAATTTTAGGATTGGGATCCCTATCAGTTCAAATGACCTATCATTTGTCTTTGCTTTGGCCCATTTTCCTGATGACTTTACACTGCTTCAATCCATGAACCTTCACCATATTGCTCAGTTGTCCTCCTTGTCACTTACACTCATCTTGTCTTTGTGCCTGTCCTCAGAAAGCCTTTTAAAAGTTGTAATATAAACCACTCGGTGGGAGTTCCCTCGCATCTCATTAAAAAGCAGAGACTGTACTCTTCAACATGCCAAGTGGGCCACAGCTTGCCAAAGTGTTACAACGCCAGCAGTGGTGCACGTGTAACTAGGCCACACTGGATCTAACTCAAAGAATTTTCTCAGGGCCCCTTCCCTGCATTACTCTCTTTATATCAATTCTCTTGTCATGTTGTGTAAGGGTCAGTAAGCCTGCTCTCTGGGAATAGTATCATCATCCAGGTGACCTTTCACCCTCCGGGGGCCAGTGGTACAATGTACACGTTTGACACAGATTTCCACTGTGCTCATTTGGTTTTGTTACCTGTTTCTGATTTAACACCCTCCTCTAACATACTGTAATAAAAAAAATTCAAGGTGAAACTTTTGAAACTTGATAAAAAGTTCATGTCTGACCTGGTTTTCAGGTGATAAACAATTACTTTTAATGAGTGCAGCTACTAATGACGGATTCCCCTCTAAACAATTTAACATGCCAGCACCAAAGGGTGAATAAAACTGCAAATATTCCAGTTTTTTCAATAACAATATGATGGCAACTATTACATAACAGAGCTGTGTCAATGACAGCAGTTTGGCTCAGAGTGCATTATCACACATAAAAAAAATCTTCAGGATTTAAACCTCTATTCTCATATGTGCCACGTCAAAGAAGATGCCGACAATTTCCTTCTTTACACGCCAAGAACAAGGGGGAAATAGAGTTTTAACTGAAGTATTTTCTATGAAGAGCAGTAATATATGGAACAGTCTATAGTTCGCAATAAATGAATGTCCCTCATTTCCCACTTTTAAAACCTAACTCAAACAGTGGCTGAAAGTCTTGTGATCATTTTTAACTGAATTTCATTGTGTGTGTGTTTTTTCTTTGTTTTGTTTGTTTGGTTGGGTTTTTGTGTGTGTGTGTTTTCCTTCTTTATTTGTTTATATGTAGTGTATGTTTTCCTCCCTAGGGACTATTAGCAGTTTTGGCTATAATCCAGCATATTTACATCCGTTGTTGAAACAAAACAGATGTTTATTAATATTTACTGTCCCTATCAAAATAATTAATTAATAAACAGAATGTGTAAAAAGAGTCTGAATCATTTTGTCAGGTGTCACAGTTATTTCAAGTCAGTTCAAAATGCTTTTTCCCCATTTTGTCATGTTCAGCAGACTTTAAAGGACGATCCTGCTGTTGTACACAAACATATTTTCCTGTTTAAAATCTTTTATTAGATAGACATTCTTATGCTAAATAGGCTACCCTTGTTACAAAAGTGAATGAAAATGTGTTTTTGTTTACTCGAGCTGAGAAATGAAAAAACAGATGAGTTGTGGAGGGGGCATGAGCCCAGTGAACTGGCAAGGACTTGCTCACTAAGAATAGGTGAATGGTCACTGCTCAGTAACTACTCTGTTTATTCTCTATCCTTCCCACCGTCCCTCTGCCCATTGGTCCGGTCTCCATCTCCCCCTTTATCCACGTGCTTGTGCTCTCAGTGTCTCTGAAAAAGGGGAACATTCAGTGTTGCCGTTGGCTTCCAAGACTCCTCTCACTTCTCCCTACTCAGAGCAAACGGGAAAACAAGTAGATGTGGGATTTTAAGTTAATCAGTTTTGCAGCAAAAGCCCAAACATTAAAGTCTCAGCTGCCACATGCTGAATATCAAGGGGTTTATAGTTCTGGGAGGTAAAAACTGTTTGTTGTTGTTTGTATAGGAAGAAATTTACAACTGGAGCTCAATATTTAAGAGATAGGACGACCAAGGCAGCAATGAATGTGAAAAGAAATGCTTCAAATGCAGAAAACAGGGCAGACAAACTGTGCTAGACATGGTGGCTTTTTGTTATAGTAGATGATTGTTAGAGTACTGTCTATTGAGATGAACAAATGATGCTCATAATCAGTTACACATGTAAGGGCCTGCAGGATTGTTGCACTGCCTTCAGAAATGCAACTTAGAAAAAGCAACAGTTTACCTGCACAATCAATGCAAGTGAAGAGTCAGTGGACAAGAGGACGGAGAAGAAAGAACCTGCAGTTAGAATTAACAGAAATAGTGGAAAATTGAGAAGAAAAAGATGCAATTTATTTGTCATGTTAGTGCAGATCTCTCTTACATTTATGTACACCTCTCCCATGTACAAACATGTTCTTTGTGCCCCTTCACTGACGCTGTCCAGGAGAGTCACAAAAACACAGAATTACCGCAGTTAACCACCAACCGGATAATTCTGCGCACTCAGAGAGGAGATAGCCCAACAAGGTCAATATTGGTCCATTAAAGAGGTGTGTATTCAAGCCTTTCACTAAGCTGTGTCTGTGTGTGAGTGTTTAAAGTCACTTTGCGTCTGTTTTTGCAGGTCCTTATCTCTGTAAACAGTTGTGTACAAGTCAAAGTTTGAGCTCATGCACTACACATTCATTTGCATTTTTCTGAAGATTAAAAAATAAAAAACTAAATCTTAAGCTTTAACATGCTGAATTGTTTATTCAGTTGAGTAAGTACAGCAATTTGAGCGTGTGTTTTAACTCAAAAAAAGAACCAAAACAATTACAAGGCTGCCGTTTTTATTCAAATGTTAATGCCAGAATGCCAGAAACATTTAAATATACAGTGCAGCATTTACAAAAATATATAAAAAATGTATGTAGAAAAAAAGCAATAAACATGAGTTTAAATGAGTTAAAATTTCAGTTTGAAATCTCACATCACAGTTGTAGTAATGCATTTGGGCGAGTTTAACACTACTGCCAGTTGAATGGCTCTTTCCTCCCCAGTGCCCCAGCTCCTACTTGTTCTTTCCCATCTGTGCTGCAGTATAAAGCAGCAGGGTCTGGGCTGTGTCCAAATGAGCCCCAGGACTGGTGGAAAGGTATGACAGTGGCGGGCTCTCTTTGAGTCGAGTCGCCAGCATTGATACTGGTGATTACGTGAGAGTTTGAAGCAGCCATGTTGCTGCTATATGTTACTGCGGCGCTGGAATCTAGGACACTGGCATTTCTGGGAGTGACAGCGTTGCTATTGGTTACGGAGTTAAGGTCATTGTCTGCGTTACTGTTGTTGTTCGGCGTTCCGGCGAGGCCAGAGGGGGAAAAGCCCAGAGCTGGAGCCTGCGGGGAGAGCAGATTACTGCCTGCGGTAGCCATGAGGTTGTTAGAATGGCCGAGGCCCATACGCTGGGTGAAGAGCTGGTGGTGCAGCCGCCTATCACCCCAGTCGTCCTGAGGCTGGCGGTGGATCTTCATGTGAGCATTACGGGACTTGATTTTATAGAACATTCTGCAGCAAGGAAAGGGGAGAAAGAAAAGACTAAAATTACTTGAAATGCAAACCATCTGTTGTTTTGCCCCGAAGCGACACAGAGACACAGAGAAACTCATACTCGAGCTTCCTCTGGTATGACTGTTCCTACTCACTTGCCACACAGCTTGCAGGGAAAAAAGCTGGCCAATGAGGGCGCAGGACCCGCCTCCTCCAGTCCACACTGTCTGTCCACTGGCTGACAAATGGGCGTCACCTACAACAGCAGGACCACTTGTAAGCTAAAATGCTGCGACTGACCTGCTGAGCCACATTCCACACCAGATAACCATGTAATACCCTTAACTCATTACACAAGACTACACAAAAACTCCAAATTCTTTGTATTCTTCCCAACTTTTCTACTTGATCCTGTTTTACGTCTTTCTCCCTTTCGTGGCGCTTACACTTTTCTGCTGCTCCAGGTCTCCGTCTCTTGTCTCCTCCTCTTTCAGTTTCTTCTGCTTGTCCAGGAGCTTCTTGCTCAGATAGTAAAATTCGACACACTGGCATGTGGTCTTTGTCCTCACCTGCAACAAACATGCACAAATGATCTGAAAGTGCAATTTTTTTCTTAAAATATCATCAACATGGCACATTAATTTTGCACCAATACACTCTCACTTTTTTATTCTAATTTTGCAACATGCAGTCATTCTCACTGGATACAGGGTGTGGTGCATTTTTGGCAGTCTCCTAGTTTTAATCAGGGAACGAATTGTCCCTGACCGTGCAGTCACTCAAATTATACATGTCAGACTGAAGACTTAATAACTACCACTTTCACATGAATCTCAAGGAAGTTAATCAGAGGTTTTTGTGGCTGTTGATGATGAATCAGGCATAAACTTTTTTCTGTCATCACAACAATGTTATTAAAGCTATTAAAATAGAACTGTGCAACTTTCATTGCACGCATATTTACTGAAGTGCACGGTGAAAATCACTGCATGTTGTAACCCTATAGAGCACCCGAAAAACACATTGACTCATGTGGCTGGTTTTGCATAAGTGTGAACAATATGTACATACAGTACAGTGCGTGTCATTTTTAAACTAGGCCAAAGGAGCACATTGAGTGGGCAACTGAAACTGAAAGGAATAAAGCATATATTATAAAATATGCTTAAATAAGCAAATACCATTTTCTGTGTGAGTGAAAAGTCTTTCCCATGGGTCGCCAGTGCTGCACTGAATACATTCTTTTCAGTGTCTGTCCAAAAATCACTACCTGGAGAGAGACACAAATAGGAGGGGGGGGAGAGAATGAGAAACAATAGCAATACCAAACCAGCATTCTGCCAGTAATGAATGCAAAATGTGGAAAGTTCAGCAGCAATTTGATATCCACTGCTCAGGAGGAGCAGCTGACAAGTGGATGTGGCATTTTCCAGCTGTCAGCTTTAACAATGCAACTTGTGTGAAACTTTGCTTCTTTGCAAAGTTGATAATTATGTGCATGTGATGCAAGTGAGTTGCTAAATTGCGGATGAAATTCATACACGCGCACAGCTTGTTTTGTTTTTGTTTATTTTGGGGCGAGGGATCCTGAGACATTCCAGTGATTTTAGACATGTTAATACTGTTAAGCTGTTGTCAGGAGCCCAAAATGTTCAAAATACACCTAGTTGGCAGGTCACTACCATGCAAACAGAGTCTACTCTGTACTTTACACTGTTCTTCTGTGAGTGAAAATGCACTGATGTGACAAAACGTGAAAGATAGAAAGTAAGTAAGAGAACATGTGATGAAAAGAGGTTGGAGCTTTTACAAAGGCTACTATTGTAGTGCATGTAGAGTGGGAATGGCTTCTCCTTTGCTGACTCACACTTTGACGTGCTTACAGCTATTGACTGGGTTTGAGAAACACCAAACTTTGTTCACTGAAACTTTGTTCAATGAAATCGGTTCATTTTACGTCCCCGTGTTCAATTTGATGATGTCAGTCACATCCAAAACTAAAGGAATACAAAATGAGCCAGCTGGATAAAACATAAAATTCCTTCCTAAGCTACAGCATTATTGTTCTGATTATTCAGATATACGTAGTATATAAGAGTCCAAGAGATAATATGTATAATTACCCACACTTAGGCCAAAGGGTCGCCTGAATATGAATATGGTGACACATTAGCACTCGTCATATATAAACACGAGTTGGCAAAGCGTAAGAGTGAGGTCAAAGGTCAAATGTTACCAGAGTAGTGGTAGTCTCCTGTGGGTGAGGGCTGTGAGAACAGCAGCATCTCCAGAGTGGCCTGCAGAGGAGAGAGGGATGGAGGAGGCAGAGAACACAGAGATGAGGCATGCAGTGGTTTTAAAGAGAATCAACTGGACGTGAAGGAGTGAGAAAGAAAGAAAGAAAGAATGCAAGAGAGAGAGAGATGCATAATGATGCATGGAGGCAAGACGTGACGAATGAATGTCAAGAGGAATCAAAATAAAAAGAAAACAATAAGGAGAGAAAGACAGTAATTATTGGACGTGGCCACCCACCATCGCGTTCCCCTGACAGTGGTGCAAGCAGTGCAGCGCCAGCTCCGTGTTGCTGCCCCCTCCTGGTAGGCAGCTGGAACTACACATCGACAACAGCTTCTCCACTGCGCATGTGCACACCGAGACAAACATGCAACAGTTTTTACTTACTCACATGAAAATAAACACACAATCCACTGACATATCGACATTTGCAAGTTCAATATTTCATCAAAAATACATTGTATGTGTTGGTTCTATAAATTACAGGCTCTGGGCCAGAATGAAATGTTTTCTTGGAAATGTTTTCTGTGGTCAGTGCGGCATTAGTCCATTCTTGCTTGTAATGTTGTAGATCTGATAATTCATCTACATTCCCATGTGTATTCACTCTGATTTTGTCTTAGCAAGATGCTTAGGCTTGGCTTGTACCACTGTAACTTGACATGCATTTACCTCGGTCTTGTAAGTTAGGACTCTTATCCAGCTCTTCCGACGGTTTCCAGAGCAACTGTTCCCTGAGGGAGTCCTCGTCTGATGAGCACACATCTGACCTCCCAGCGTCAGCAAAACAAGGAGGAAGCTCTGCCTGGAACTCGTAACCTACGTTGATACATCTGGACAGAGGATGGGAGATAGACACATAAGACAACATTAAAAAGCAAAAAGCAGCTCTACCTTTGGTTAGTGAGGAGAAATCCAGTATGAAACAGTATACAAGACACGACTGAAGTTAGGAAGACTTCCTGAATCATTTTTAACTTCAAGACTGTCTCATAATAGATTAGGTCAGACTTACTAGTTAGTTGGATTTGATCAAATGCTCAGACTCAGCTGAATATTTGTAAGGATACATGCTGTTATTGTATCCATTGGGAAAGTAATGATGTGATCAAAAAAGCATTAAAAATAATAATCTAAGCCTAGAATCGGGATCTACAGGTTTTGTGAAGTTAGATTTTTCTCTTTGCATCTTAAACAGCAGCAGACGGTGACTTAACATAAGTTGGAGATTGCAGAGTGTAGTTGTGTTTTAAAAGTCATACTGCAAAAATGGAAGTGAGTTTGCTGAGTTATTTTCAGGATATAAATAAACATTGTTTTGATGAATAGCTGCTACAACTAATTTTGTGTTTTACAGGGAAAAGAGAAATTCAGATGAATTGTACAAACATAATCCTTGTTTGAATGCAACAACTTTAACTGTTGTTAAAAGTTAAAGCAGAAAAAAATTGATAATGATGTGTTAAAGGTGTTTTAATAATTTTAGATTCTGTTTACATTGTTTCAGGAACAGTGTAAGACCATTTAGCTAATCATCCCAATCACCCATTATTTAAAGGGCATTTATCTTATCAGTACTTCATGTTACTTCTAAATAACAGACTTCAGAAAAGTAAGAACATGAGTTGATCAGGTAGGGAAATAAATCTACATTTGACTGTTTTTTCCAGATTTTCAGAAACTTTTTGATTGGGTCGGTAGATATTTTCATCAGTATACTCTGTTTTCCTCAGGAGTTGATGGAAAGCTTTACAACACCATCAAGTCTTTGTTGTGTTGTTTTTTTCACCTTGACCCACTTTCCTTCGCTCATCTTAAACGCTTGTTGTTGTTTTTTTCATCTTAAATCTTCTGGGGTTCAGTTACTTACGGTAACACACCGCACCCCTCGTCCTCTGTCCCGCACGCTGTTTCTTCCTGTCTGTGATGGAGGGATGGGATTGAAGAGTACAGCCCCGTTCCCTTGCGGACTGGATTGAGGAGGGGCTGAGGAGTGTAGTGACCTCTGTTCTGACCCTTGCTGGAATGAAGGACACTGGGAAATGGAGTTCCAGTGTAGGTCGGAGACGGTTGTTGCTGGAAGAGCACAAACAAAAAGGTTTTAGACTTTTAGACTTTTATCATACTCTGTACATACACAGTGACTTAACACGTGTTTGCTGCTTTGGAAGCAAAGGTATCCAAAACAGTAAGACCTCAGAAAATATAAAGACCGCTCCATGACGTATGTAGCCTTGTTTTGGAAGCAGGAGGCAGAGATGAACTGACTCCGTCAAAGGTGAAAGAACCTGCTTTTCACCATCTCCTGCTTCTTATTCACACGCTTTATATCCAGCATGTCTAAAAATAAAAGGCCCAACTAAGGCTGTGGTTTTAGAAGCAGTAATGCAGTTAGAGCTAACGTAATTTCTTGACAAACAAGCATTTACACATCCGCCCACAATGTCAGTACGGCTTCTCCAGATGTAAAACCTATTGTTCCTCGCTCCCCGGTCTCCTGGGTTGTGTCGATGGAGGAGTGACAACTCTGGTGCAAAACTGGCAACATCACGGTGAAGGCCGCAGGTGTTTAAGGCAAAATGGTTTTGGTGCTTACTTCTTCTCTTTCGACCCTACAATGACTTTTAAAGCCCGTACTTGTACATTTCTGTATTACATTTCCCTAAATAGTTTACATTGTCTCAAATGATTTCCCATGGTGCAAAGCAAGAATCGCCTAATGTACCTGTGCCTGTGGCGGTTTCACATGGGCTGGGCCATTTTTTACTTTCTGCATCACCAAGAAAGGAGCGATATTTCCTGCTTCCTCGTAACTTTGCCCAGAAAGGTGAGACGAACGAGAAGGATGGTGGGATGGAGTGTTCGAGGGACAGAGCGCTCTGGGAGGGTGAAGGGATGAACGATGGGATGAGGAGGTGAGGAACGACGATTCAGGCGACTGCAGGATGTCGTGTGACGCTGTAAAAACGGCAACACATTTAAAAAGGAACAGTGAACAGAAAACAAGTCCAGGGAGGGACATCATTTATTTATAATACCGTATGATTAGCTTGTTTATGGAAAATAAGACTGTTAAAGTTAAAAACGTCACTCATTTGTGCAGACAGGAAAACGTTACACCAGACAGTGAGAAATCAGTTATTGGGAAACACAAAACAATTCTTGTGAAAACCCATATGTGAATTCACAGTACATACACACATATATTGTAGGCTTTCACATGTGAGCATTTCATTTTTCACATGGTGCACAGAAGATGTCTCTTGCAAATGATTTTATAAATGAAAATGTGAAAAGTGAAAATATCATTTGCATGAGGGAAATGGGAAATTTCACAAGTTCACCTACGAAAACCCACATGTCCCGTAAATTTACATGTGGGTATTAACCTGTGGTTTTGCTTTTGTGAGCGGGGAAAGAGAACATTCATTTAAACTGTTTCATGTTTAACTACTCTATTTCCGCTTTCTGCAAACCCTGGATAAAGTTTTATCAATCTTTTTGTGTTTCTAACACATTATACTTTACCTATTACGTTGCCGTAGTCCCCACTGTGCAAAGATCTGAGGTGTCCCTCGTTGCTGCTGGGGTCGCCTGACGACGGTTGAAAGCAGTGTGACAGCAGTGGAAACTTCCAGATCATGCCAGAGTTGTGGACAGATGGGATAGGTGGAATACGGGAAGTGAAGAACTGCAGTGTCGCGAGTGAATCCCCCCCCGGAGAAACGGACTGTCCAGCTCCTCCGAACGCACTGGGAGAGTCCATTTTGGAGGGTGAGTGGGAGGGGGGAGGGAGAGGTGTGGGGGGAGGACTGAGAACCGAAGACATGAGGTGAGAGGACGTGGGAGGAGAGGGGAACGATGGAAGCGAAGGGTGAGCAGGTGAAGACGAGGACGAGGGAGGCAGGTAGGAGTCGGCATCGAAAGCGCAGCTGTGCCGTGACTTGACCGATCCAGGGCTTTCTCCTCTCCCGCCTCCAAAGTCCCACATTTGTCCAGAGGAATCTCCGCTGGGAATCACTGGGAATCTCCTCTTTCGCTGGGAGAGAAAGGCCTCGGAAAAGGAGTCCAGTTTTTGGGTGTACGCGCTGCTGCCGATGCCGACAGGCGACCTCTGCGGCAGGCACCCTGAGGCCAAAGTAATGCTGTCGCCTGCTCCCCTCCACCTCACTTCTCCGCTCGGAATCGAGGGAGAGATGCTGAGCCAAGGTCCCTCGACGTCTGCCGAAGGAAGCTGGTCTTCACCTGAGCCACAGCTGGACCCGTAGTCTTCTTCTCTTCCTAAATAATTCTCACTCACTCGGGATTCTGTCCTACAATAATCTACACTGCTGTCACTGAAGCTTCCAGCACTTCTGTTGTAGGCAGTGTGTTGTTTTGTGAAGTCAGCCTCCCTACTGTAAATGGATTCGCTTTTGGCCTCGCAGCTGACCTGGGTGTAGTTATTGTAGTTTGCTCTGTACTTACGCCTGACTCCTTCCTCATTGCCACAGTTCGCAGTGTAAAAAACGTCACTGGTGTTTCTGTAGCAGTCACCTTTGCCATAAAAATCATCTGCAGCACTTTCACAACTCTCGCCGTCTTCCCAGACATCGTCTTTCTTGCCTCCGCTGTACCAAGTGTCGACAAAATGGCTGCTCAACCTGTTACTTCCATCAAGGTGGCCTCCCAAAATGGCATCTCCATCCAAGCTGCCCCCGCTTGTATTCACGAAGCCTCGGTCGCCCCCGCTGCTCTCTCTCCTTCCCACCGAAGAGGTGCTTGAAGCCGGGAGGGACGGGGTAGACTCTTCCCCTCGATTTGTGTAGAGCTCCAGGGAGTCCAGGCAGGCAGACTGATGGGGAGGGTATCCAGCTTCTGGGCTCTGAAGATTGGGCGCTGTGAGGTGAAAGGAAGGCCGGTGGCGATGTGGGTGGAGGCCGGGGAAGGACTGAGTAGATGAACGTTCATCCATTTTGACTCGTGGGTGTATGTAGAGCGTCTGGGGAGGAACAGAAACAGAGTTTGAAAATAATTGGGTGACCTGATCAGAAATAACAGGTGTTAGTAAACATGTGTTTAGATTACAGCTTTTAATATGATTCTGGCTTATACCAAAAAAAGTGATCCGTCATATTCTGCCACAATAGGAAAATAATAATGGAAAACCACAAAGACTGGACCAGATATGTGCACAGGTGACACAGGCCTGTACAACACAGTCTGTGCAACAACAGCCATTTACATTTTTTAATATCTATGGGGAAAGTGTTTATCTTTTTGCAGAATTTGAGATCAAAGCTGAATAATATGGTAACACTTTTGCGAGATATGGTATCAAGATAAAACTCGAAAGAACAATGCGATTTTTCCACTGGTGTGTTAGCTTTCGATCAATCTGAGCACTGCACCGGTTTCTACTTTGTCTACTCCTGCAACAGTTGGAACATCCGCAAACGGGTTAACTAAGTAACTAAATCTGTAATCGGGATCTTCAACGTCACCATCTGCATTTTGTCCCAAATTTCAGCCAATAATCCCCTTCAGTAAAGTGCTTTAGTCTGCACGCGGAAAAATTCAAATTCAAGCTCGTGTTGGCAGTTTTTAGGCACGTTTAGCTTTCACGTTAACACACACTACCTCAGCTCAGGCCATGTGGTTTCGTCGGCATCCTCTGCTTTAAAAAAAAAAAAAACAAATCCAAAGATCCACTTTTTGATGCGATTGGTGAGACGTAGCTCGAAGAACACCTGGGCGCCAGTGATGCTGCAGGAGAAGCCGACGAACGCGGGTAACTTTGCAGAACTGCATTAAACACAACCGCTGCATTTTCACAAGCGTGTGAAAAAATACATATGTTCGACAATATAATATCACACAAAACAGCAATGCTTCGAGAACACGGCAGCTCGTCTTAAATTGACTTTCAAGCAGACATTTTTTCTTTTGTGTTGCGTTAAAGCCAAAAGACTTTGTTGCTTTTTGTTTCTTTCTTTCTTGAAACCACATTCTGCTCTAAATAGGACAATGAGTGAGTCAGAAAGAGAAGAACGAAAGGAGATGAGATGAGAACAGATACACTGTATACATTTTGAGGTTTTTTTTTTTTTTTACCAGTCCTTGGCGCCTAATTTCCTTTTCACATATGTTCGTCCGCTGTTCGTGTCTTGAGGTTCTGCTTGTTCTTCGGGTTTCTTCATCATTGTTTCTGTCTTTCTTTGCTCTTTCTCCTGCCTGTTCTCCACTGTCTCGAGTGTTTGTCTAATAATTTCCCCCTTCGGATTTTCAAACTTTCACACAGTGCTTCCTATGACTGTCGCTCTCTTTCTTTATCTGAGCTGTACATCTTCTCAGAGCACAGACACACACACACAGTCACACACACAGTCACTGTCACACATACCTAAAGCAAAATGGACAAACAACAACACAACCACCAATGTGACACTGTTTTTTTCACATACACACTCACACATATGCACAGACAGTCTTGAGTTTCACACTCACACACACACACACACACACACACACACACTTGCAGGTGTCAGAGGGGACCAGCGGGTAGTGATGTTGCTTCTGCCTTTTCGTCGTCGTGGTAACCACATCCTGAGGAAACAAACGCTGACGGATCTCCCTCCTTTCAGCTATCTTTATCTCTCTGCCCCCCACCTCCACCTCTGTTTCTCTTTCCGTCTTTTTGCCTCATCCTTATCTCTCTCTCTGTCTCTTTCTCACCAAGTGCCAAACTTTGTTTTCTTTTGCCCTGTCGTTCAACTTCTCTCTGCGCTTGCTGTCTCCCTGCTTACCGTAATGTTTGTGTCCTTTGCTGTCTTCTTTCAGTCTACAGATCTGTTCTTTTCTCATGTCCCAGCCCCCTTTTTTTAGCATCCTCGTAGTTCCTATTCCATTATTAGTCATTAGGTCATTTGAGTTTTTCTTTAAATACTTGTGTTGTGGTTGAAATACTAAAGCACTTTTTAAGGGCTGTGCAGAGCAAATTTTAGTTGTACACGTTACTACACTTTTATTATAGAGGTTATGTGTGTAAAGTACTACTGTAATTGAAGAGCTGAATGTGTACCATTTAATAAAGGTGTGTGTGTGTGTGTGTGTGTGTATGTGTCTTTCAGAATGTGGTGTAGCGTGTGTCTCTAAGTGTGAATGTATAACTTTGTGTGGCTACTTACAGAACGTGTGTGTCTGTGTGTAACGGTGTGTGTGTGTGTGTGTGTGTGTGTGTGTGTCTTTATAAGAGTGTGTGTGAAGAGGCGGTAGCGTAGATGTTTACCAGCTCAAGATTCTCCGGCTGAGTCAGCTGACAGGAAGTGAGAGAGAATGAAACAGGAAGGAAGACAGCGACAAACGATGAGGTTCAGGGAACCCTCTAAACACTCTGCAGCTCCACCTACCCACCCACCCACTTACCTACCACACACACACGCACGGTACACACCTTAACGTTCTAAAATACAGCTTTTTTTTTTGCCTTTGTTATGTAATAGAACCTTAAAACAACCACACAAATGTCCATGCACAATTTTAAAGCCAATACTGACATGTTCACAAGTTAGTGACACACACAAACACACACAGGCATGTTAATACTATCACGATTTAAAAGTTTAAATTACTGTACATTTAGGTCAACACCAGCAAATGTTCTGTGTCAGCAGCATCCAGCTAAACAATATACAAACAATAACAATAAGTCCGTCCAGGGGTTCGTGATGTTGCAATCACAGCAATTAATTCAACCCAATTTCTCATGAAATTTGCACAACCTCGCAATTTAAAACATAACAAAAACAACAGCTACAGTTTAAATTCAAAAGCTGTTGCCCCAAAACAGGCATTTTACGCTGCAACATTCACAAAAAGTTTGTGAAATTTTGGAGCGGTTGGCTGAACACTGTTTTGACACACAGCATTACATCGCCGCAAAAATAGCAAATTAAAAGCCTGAAACACACAGTTTTGAGTTTTGAGTTTTGAGCGAAAAAACATACAAAATTAATCTCACTGATATGTACATTTGTGGAACTATTTTTATGTCGCCCAAGTCATTGTAGTCGTGAAACAATTTAGCTATTTCGAAATAAATTACTGTCACATCTTACTGACATTTTGTAACATCCGCAAAAAAACAACAGAGAAATAAATAGCATTTTCCTCTAATTTAGTGGAGTAAATAATAACATTGAATAAAGTGATACAGTGAGGCAATGATGTGACGGAGGACAAAGGTCACTCTGAGCAGTTTGCAGGTTCACCGCCACAGGCACAGCAAACTGTGTACAGAGGTGGTCGGAGGACACAAACTAAACGCTCAAGTGAGACATGAGGATTGGACTAAACAAATTCTCCAATTCAAATCTTTTATTCCATTAACAGTACTGGCAGATTAGCTTCACCTTATTTAATGTTGAAGTACTTAAACAAAACACGTTATGGCAAAAAACATTCAAACGTTCAAGTCAATGTTGGTTGAGGTGGTGCTGATTTGTATTTTTTTTTTATCGTATTTTTATATTCAAATGACATGGCGGGTTAAATGTGGTGGCTGATCGGTGTAATTCTGTTCGTATTGCCTGATATTTCACAAACATAGGTTAAACTGATTAGCCAAAACATTATTACCACCCGGTGGTAATAATGTTGTGGTGAGCAGCGGTCAGCATGGGAGCTCTGAGCAGCTGCACGGCAAGGTGGTGAGTATTGTGGGCTCTGACACCCGTTGATCATGGCGTTGAGTTTTTCCCATGATCCGCATCACATTCAAAGCATCAGGTGGACTTCATGTTGTGACTGACTGGTGTATAGAATTTCACAAGGAAGAAGGTGTTAAACATTATTAAATAAAGATTTGTTATAGCTGAACTGCACTCATTTTATTAGTATCATTATGACTGCTACTGTAATTACAGTATATTATCACAGAAGTTGGAGATGCCCTTTGCAACTTCTGATCAAAATGACTCAAACAACATGTGAGACATGTAGCATGTTTTTTGTTTTTCAACGGTGAACATCTGTGTGCAAACAGCGTTTGGAGTCGTTTTTGTGTGAGAGGTCTGAAATTGGATCATATTACCGGTTTTAATCATAGCGCACTTATTTGCTTATAACATGTTAGTGGACAATAAGACAACGCCTGTGTGTGTGTGTTTGATTGTGAGTGTGTGTGTAGGTGATCATGTTAATGCTGAGGTCACTTGTACAGTGTGACTACGTCTCACGTGTGGAAACCTCAGCATTAACATGTAAATAGATAATAATGTGGTAACTGTCTAGCCTGTCTGAGACAGTAACCTCAACATTAGCATAATGTCAACTTTAAATGCATTAAATATATTGATACATTACATCATGTTGATTGAGATCACGTTGCACAGATACAGATTACGTCAAATTCTGTGCACCTATTTGAAGCCCGAAGGCTCTAGGGTCAGCGCTTCCCAATTCAAAAAACCCTTTGCATTGATATGAAACGTAACGTCAATGTGGGCAGCCGTCAAGAACCAAGATGAGGGCTTATTCCGGATTTATTGTCTTTAAACCTGTAGACAACCAACATGCAGCTGACTGACGGCGGATTCTGCTGCTTCACCACGATTACTCACATGTACAGTGAAGGGTGAATAACTCAGCATCTGTCTGAGACTCTCTGTGTGTTGTTCATGCTCACCCACCGATTATTTTCTTATCTCGGTAAATTCAAAGTGTCGTCTTCAAAGAATTTTCTTTGTCAGTTTAATCCCTCATATTACAGTTTAGTCGCATAGTTCAGAATAAAATTATGTTCCTTTAAGGTATTCAATAACAAATTCTATTTAAAGAAAAAACTAAACGTTTGGAGATTTAAAGTTTTCTAAGATAATCCTTTAAATCTTAGATCTGCAACTCAATGGAGCGTTAAGTTCAGGCTTTAGCACCCTAAACTAAAAACGTCTTGAAACGCCAAAAAAGGGTTCTAAAACGGTTTTGGGTGTTTTGAGACTTCGACGCTGAAATTGTGCATATTCTTTTTTTTATACCAGTCATTCTAACATAGTCTTCTTCTTTTTTTTTTCGGTGTCTCCTGTGAGTATGCATTTGCATGCATACATGTTTGTGTGCTCACGAAACCATGAGAAGCCGAATGAAAAATGTGTGAATGAAAGGATGTGAGAGGATGGAAGGGGAGTGCGGAGGAGTACCTACGGGGGAGACGCTTTTCTAGTTTTCTCTCAAATTTAATCGTAAAAACCTGCGGAGCAGAGGAGGGGGAAAGAGACAACCACTTCTCGACTTTTTTTCTCAGCATTTTTTTCTTTCTGTGAGCCCTGTTTTAACTGTCCCAAATAACTGAGAAAAGACGTCACGACTAGCGGGAACAGAAGAGGTAAATGGACAAGTCAGAAATTCAAAGTTCGCAGCGCCAAACACAGACTGGGGCTTTAGACAGCCAGCAAGTCATTACTCCAACGAGCTCCTTCCCCCGATATCCATGTTATTAAACGACGATACGCTGGTGCTGGTGCATGTGTGATGAACAGACAAGAAAATGTAACGTCACCTAGAACTGGAAGCAACGTATGTAAAATACTGAAGGCACCGAAGCGAAAGTGCCACCAAACTGCTCAGTATGCAGCACGTATGTGACATTGAATTTCCAAAAACGCAGATCGCACCTTTAATGCAATTTTATCCTTTTGAAATTGAAAGGCAAACTGGATTCAATAAATCTATACTTTTACTTCAAAGGCAGTATATTCTTCAACATGATCGTAGGACTTTGGAATAACAGTCACAGAAAGTGTCTCCTAGAAAACACTGACTGTATGTGCTTACAAGCAATTCACAGCTCTAAGACACCCGGCAGACGTGTTGGCTGTGCAGAAAAAGTCGCCATAAAGGTCTAAAATCTCCAAAATATGAATGCAGTATGAGTGGAATTTATTTATTTATTTTTTCGTGCTCCATCTGTGCTCTATGACAAATACAAGAAGACGTCTCTGAAAAGGGGTTCCGCAGCTGTAGGCATCACAGGCCAAACGTTCGGAGGCTCTGCCGTGTGCTCCTCTCACGGCTCATTTGTAAACGTGCCAAAACTTTGTGAAATTTCTGTAGCTTCACATCACGCACTGCATCATTTGTTGGAACAAGCTGACAGTCGCCAGCGGTGCAGGTCAAACAGAGGTGAAGCTGGTGGACTGATCCCTGTTGTTGGACAGATCTGACTGACTGGGCACTGACCAAATTAAAGGGTTGACGCTAACCCCATAGGCCTTCAAAGTACATTTGAAGAGCTAAAAAAGTTCGCAAACTTGGTTTAATATTAACAGAAATTGCTTCTATCAAATATTTTGTAGCGCATAATTTGTATCTTAACAGCGTCGCAGCACAACTAAACTCTAGCCTCACGATCGCGTCCGTCAAATTAGTGAACGTCCAAAATTTTACACAGTCCCACTCAGCACCATATTTCTAATATGACACTTTCCATTGTTGTGTTAATGCTGAGACATGGATTTCAGAATATCCCAATAATTATGAGTGTAATATACTGTTAGGACTGAGAGCTACATTTCGTGTTCTTGTGAATAAAATAATCCATTCAAATAAAGGTCACAAGGGTCAGAGTGTGAAACGAAGTCATGAACATATTTTCTAATTACTGAAATGAAATTCATTTCACATCTATGTATCACAGCATTCAAACTAATACTGGGTTTTGACTTGCTGCATTGGACGCAAGTCATAAAAACACTATAATTATTATTATTCTGCGTATTGGTGATTGTTATTAACAGAGAAAGTATAAATGACATCAATGACTGTGTGTTTGTGACCTTTGGAGTAAAATAAATTCCAGTTATCAAACATGTTACCTCTGTTTGACCAGTGTTAACTCATCGTCATCAATGTGGTGTTGTATTAATTCATAAAGATCATAATTTTTGTTTTTACATATTTAATATTGATTAACAGCAATGCTTAATGTACAGATATGAAGAGCGTTTTCATTTTTGCCTTTAATACTGCATGACGCTGCTTGTGGAAGCAAATCAAAAGACAGGTTTTGAATTGTCCCGCGCCTGTTTCATCATTCAGTTTGTTTCTAACAGAAAACTATCAGCTCCTGAAAACTGGTGAACGAGCAGTGATCAGCAGTGAGCTGTGCGTTCACGTTATCATATGAACAACAAAGCTGGTGGATGATGGATATAGCTTGTACTTTTACATTCCATATTTACTTTGATGCAAAGCTATCAAAAATAAAGAAGGAATCAAATAAATTAAAAATGCCTGATATTAGAAAAGTCTGTTTTTTCTTTGCAGTGGATACAATCATGAAATTAAAATTTAATTAGACTTTTAAAAGTGAGCAAAGTGAAAACAAATTAACTTCACAGTTAAATCATGTGCAAGCGCGAAGTGATGGACTGGAAATATTTTAACCCTTTAATGAAGTTGCAAGATAACTTCAGAGGAGATTTATTGTGTGTGTGAGTGTCGGAGAGAGATGCATTTAAATCAAGCTTGCTCAGTTTTGTTTGCAAAATCTACAGCTTTTAGAAAACACTGCACGTTGGAGGCTAATCCATAAATAAAGAATTTAAATGTACGAATCTTGAGGAGAATGCAAGACTTTTTTAAAGGCATTTAGTATTTCGTGCCTGTGTGTCCTCTCAGTTCGGGAGCTACAGGTTTCCATGGCTGAGAAGGGAGACACTGCGCATACAATAACTGTTTTCCGGATGCGTTACCAGCCGCAGCTTTATGGCAAAGCGAGTGGTAATGCGAAAACCACTCTTGAATAGATGTCACATGACATCTGAGGTGGCGTTTCTCAGAGCGCATGTGGGAAACAAAGGGGAAGAAGATGCCATGGGCCGACCGGGACTGACGTCTGGCTTTGCGATTGTCACACCAAACTCTAAAAGCTGCACCTGAGCAGAAACACACGCATCTCCTCTCTGGAGTGTGATGCTGCAGAACGGTGCGTCAGACCCTGCAGGATACGTGACAGACATTGCTGCTCACTCATGGCCCCAGCATTAACAGAGCTCGAGCACATCTGCAGAAAAGAGTAGATGTTTTGAATCTAATGCGGAGCCGTTCACATTAGTGGGTTTTGTCTCTGAACTTATGTTGCAGATGCTGAAATTCTTCT
Source organism: Channa striata (assembly GCA_033026295.1). NCBI lineage: Eukaryota > Metazoa > Chordata > Actinopteri > Anabantiformes > Channidae > Channa > Channa striata. The sequence continues at coordinate 29,986,402 of CM065168.1, read as the reverse complement.
TAGTGGCACTGTATGACAGAAGCCCAGTAATTTGACGAATTCTTTGAATCGTTGACACAGTCCGTATCTGAATAAAACTGAAATGCAACGCAACCCACTGCCGTCTCCTTATGTGTCCTCGTCTCACTGCTTCTCTCGTGGAGCCACGTTACTCACACACCTTAAAGACGAAGATGGGTAAAAAAACTTGACTTAATTCTGAATGTTGAGTTTAGATTTTCCGGTTGGACAGTGACAACGGTCAAGAGAGATGCTCAGCGTTTGGGCCTTTTTTTGTTCATGCAGACGCTGACGTCCTTCAACTGCGAAGTTAAAGACACAAAAGCAGTTGCTGCTCCCATTGTGTGTGCAGATGTCAAAGGAGGTCACACAAGGGAAGAAGGACAAAAATAGCAGCAACAAAGCAAACTCTTCCTCTACGGTTCTGTCCTCATGATTTGAAATAAACGGGGACAGACTAAGACACAGAAATTCCTCCAAAAGAAAGAACAACCTGTTACAGGGATGTCACCTGTTGTAGGGTTCAACAAATTCTATCAGCAACGAAACGGCTTCTCGTGACAGATCCAGGGCGTCACACACGCCCGAGCCTCCGGGACTTGAACCTTTATATCTTTATTGGTCAGACGCAGGCTGAGGCCCCAGTTTATCACATCAGGATGTCTTTACAAAACCTTCACGATGAACAAAGTGAAGCTTGTGGTTTTAAGCCTCTCTGTGTAAGAGACCAGCTTTGGTGTAAACACCAAGATGCTGCGTGTAGCAGCACTGGAACACTACAGCTAATGTTGGGGCTGAGAACTCGCCAACTGCAGCGTGGTGCTGCACCTGCATGTCGAGTAAATGTCTTTCCAAACACTGGACTCATCAGTCACGTTAGATTAACAAAGACAAATGTGAACGGTTTTAAAAATAAGCCAAATTAATAATGAATAACTGACTGATCTAAATTGGTATTATATATTTTACTTTCTGTCTTTTCTAATCATTTACTTTGTGAAACTCTCTTGTATGAATTTGACTGGCTGAGTTAGTAAAAGTTGGTGAATAATAGCAAGTGTGTTTCAGTGCATGCTGTTTGTGCTAACGCTGGGTGCCTGGGTTTCTCGATGAACGTCTCTACGATCAGCCTCTGTGCTGCCCTGCTTAAGCAAATGAACGCGCCAAAATACCCCCATAAATTTATGTGTGTCCATATTGGAATGAGAGTTGAAATGTGTTCTTACCTGTCAAGTTGTCATTACGAGGAGAGATGTGTCAGAGTCTGTGAAATGCATGTGTGTACAGTGTCCTGGTCGTTACACATGTGCGAGAGAAAGGGGGAGGAGAGAGAGAGAGAGAGAGCGAACAAGGGCGAGCGAGAGAGATGTAGTTTCACCGAAGACAATCGCCGCTGTGGCTCTTTCAGTTGATCTATCAGCCTTTCATCCACCTTGTCATAACGCCACTGTACGTGTGTGTGTGTGTGTGTGTGTGTGTGTGTGAAGCTGTGTCATAGTGATGCTGGAAACAAGAGAAAAACACCCCAGAGTGTTGCCTCAACCTCTCTCTCTCTCTCTCTCTCTCTGACACACACACACACACACATGCACACACACATACACTTTCAGTTTGACTGTGTGTTTCTCTTTTCTCCCTTCTCATCCCTCATTTTCTCTTACAGCCTCTTGTGCTCTGTTGTTTTTTACAGGGACACACACAGACATCCTGGTGTTACACACGGCGCACGTCACTTTGAAAACGCACTTTGGAAATCACATTGTCCCGGAGGTGTCGAGCTGCGACGTCTCTACACGGGCAAAGTATGTACCATAAATTCAGTGCTGCTAGGATGTTTGCAATTGTGTGTGTCCAAAAAAAAATAAAAACTCAAAAGTTATAATTATAATTATAGATAAAAGTAAATCGAGGGAAACAAACGTATTTTTTGGAATTCTAGAATTCAGAGAAGCTGAGCAGAAGGTGCACAAGTTAGTTTACATGATGAATAATGTTTTGGCTGGCAGGCAATTAAAAAGAGTTTCAAATTTAATATTTTATAGTTTGTTATAAGCAATATTTTATGATAAATACAACAACAACAACAACAGCAATGATAATAATACAATTTTAATAAATTCATTGTGTGTGTGTGTGTGTGTGTGTGTGTGTGTGTGTGTGTAGCAATTATCTTACCTTCTCTCCAGTTTCTTGAGATGCCCCCACTATGAGGACCTGGCTGCTGAGCGTGAGTCTGACACTTGACCAGCGTGTCATTTTTCCACATACGTTATTTTACTTAAAAACAAGCTTGATTAGAGCTTTCGAGGTGCTGGTGGGTGGATTTCATACCGTTGCACAGAACCCAGCAGAACACATCCAGGCTAATTCCCCCACTGGGTGAGCTGCAGATGTCAGCTTCTCCAATATTAAAATAGTAGGCCCATCGAAAGAAATACATTTTTACAACCTTTTGAACTGATCAGACTTTAAGTTTAGGCTCTGAGGTCTAAAATGAAAGGATTGAGGAAAGGTGGATTTGAGAGATGCTAGACGTTTTTTGTACTGATTTCACATAGAGAAGCTGAGGCTGCTGGCTGCTGAAGGATTTTCACTGCACAAACCCGAGAGTATTAGTGGATAAGTGAATAAATAATGTTGAACTACAAGTGTAAGTTCATGTTAACATCTTCCATGTTCTTATATTAACACGTTATTCACTTTAACACGGCAACTCTGAAGCTTGAAGCTAGATTTTAAGACATGATGTGTGCAGACAGAGAGTGGGAGGAATAGGGGGTTAACAGCTCTGCAGTTTTCCATAAAAAACAAGAAAACACAAAGTGTGACGAACCCACGAGAACACATCAAGAACAAAGTGACGTGTTCAGGAAAAAAATACAACTGCCTGAAGAACAATGACGATTATCATTTGAAGCGATGGAGGCTTCTCGCTGAAGGGCAACATAAGGTTGTTAAATGCTTAACATTAACTCGTCAGTTCTGTCCTTCAGAATGATTCTTTCATGGTCGAGGGAATCTGACGTTTGGCCAAACTAACTTTTTGGATGGCAAAAGAAAAATGGTGGTTAATAGGTGCCCAGCTGATTCCGGGCCCTGGTATCATTGATCCAGCCCTGGGGAAACCGAACAGGGCTGACGGTACAATAATCAGCGAGGAGACCGAGCTCTTTGCTCGTAACCATGCTTGAAGCATATTTGAGAAAGTGCTCATATTCTTGTGAATGTATGAACCTGTACGATGACATGCAGATGTTCAAAAAGATTGAAAGATTTAATCAGCAGTGGCTCTTGGACTGATGAACACAGCACATAAAATGGGTTTGGTAGCCAAGTTTTTCAGTGTTTTTAAGTGTTTTTGACATATACAGTATGTCAAGAGCGTTAGAATAAATGTTACGTGTGTGTCAGTGTATTGGGTGGAGTGACTTGCTTTCTGGTTGCTGTGTGAATACAGTGTCTTGCTTTTACTCACAGTTTTCGCGTTTTCAGAGCAGATCGGCTTCCAATATGAAGCAACGGGTTAGGAGTGCATTAATGTGTTGCGTTCTAGTGTAGAGCTTCATTTGTGCGACTGCAGTGTTGAATGGAAGCTGATAAAAGGTCATGTACTGACATGTTACCGTGATGTAAAAGGTGTGTGTCAGACTCAGACTGAGAGTCAGTCATGAGTGTGCATGTCAGTGGGTGAGACGGTGGTTGGGTTTCGCAGCGGCGTGGGGAGGGAGAAAGGTGCCGAGACGGGCTCTGATTCCCGGTATCATCGACTTCAAACCTCCCCTGTGATACCACAGCGACACGGCGGCACTGTATTTTACCAGGACCCCGAAACTGTGCTCAGAAGTTTCAGCTGTTAAAGGGACTGTTTGACATTTTTATCTAAAGGATGGTTTTAAATCGGCGCTTATAAATGAGAAATGGGCAGGTTTGATGACATTACATACAGTACAGTGTAATAGTGAAACTAGTCCTGAATTATCACTTTATAGCTTAAAAAAACTGCATAAGACTTCAGCATTTGAAGTTGTTCGTGTACTTCTATATCGTTTGAGGAGCTTTACATATGCACTGTACGTATGTTTAAGTCAAACATTAGTCATGTCCCAGATGGGAGATACTAATAAACCACTAACAGCACAAACTCATCGCCCAGAATCTTATATTGTAATTGATACCTTTGTCACTGTAAGCTGCGTTATATACGCACAAAGAAAACGCAAGGACACAGTCGTACATAAAAGCGTTTTTTGAACAGTGATTGAAACGAAGACAGCGTTTTGCTGCCTGTGGTCGTTTGCCACAGAGTCGATGCTCTCCTGCACATAAAGCAGTGGTGAAAGCAGCATGAGAGAACTTTAAGTTTAGTAGAGTGGGAAAATACATTTAAAATGACTCTTACTATAAAGTAGTTAGTGTTTAAATTTGATGCCGCTCCCAGCTACGTTTTACCACACTGCACCTGATGTCTGACAGCTGTAATTTATAGATTTTACGTATGTGATGAACTTATAATGTATGATGCATAGGGATAAATAGATCATGCTTAACCTGACTTTAAGATTAGCTCCATTTATACGTTCAAATGTAAACCCACAAATGTATGCATTAGCACTGATATTGTTCTGTACTGAATCCAAAATATAATAATATCTATATAATAATTTTACCCATGCCTGCCATCTCTTTCTATTATGTACATACAGTATAATGTGGACACAAAGCACAATATTTACTTACTAACTTCAGCACTATTTTTACTGTGCACTGGAGCTACTTATACATTAAGCATCTTTCAGCATTCAAAGTATGCAAAGTGCTGGTTATCACACGTTCACAAATATAATATGACTAAAATAGACATAAATACTATTTCAAAGTTCAAAGCTCTCGAGCCTTTTACAATGGCTTGCCATCACACTACTGTACATTATTGGATTTTTATGACCTATGTGTTCATGTTCAAGAAATATTTCTATTTTTGTTGGGTTTTTTAAACACCGTATCATGTTTCAAAAGCTGTTACATGTAACTAGTAACTGCAGCTGCAGATGAAGCTTCTTGAAAATGCAGAAGGAGGTAGAGTAAAAGCTTAAGTGGAGTACACATACTTCAGTGTTATGGAACATGAGTTAAAAGTTAGGAATATTGTGATATGTATTGAAGTATTTCCATTTTAGGCCACTGTTACTTTTATTTCACTATAATTCAGAGGAAATATTGTACAATAGGCTTATTTTACAGCTTCAGTTGCTACTTACATTTTGCAGATGTTTAATATGTTTAATACAAAATATAAATAACCAATAAATGCTCATTTAAACTTATGGGCAAACCACTGGGTTAGAATCAGATCACATTTCATCGGCTCGGCCATTTTTCTTTCACAGCAAGGTGTTAGGTGAACTTGATGAATATTTTTAAAGAATTACTAAAACTACCCCACGTTTCTTCTTCTTCTCTTCTTAATTTTCACTTTTGAGGGTTTGTCAAATAAATCTGGACTAGACTTGTACCTTCACTGCCCACAGCATCACATTCAGTACTTTTAAAATTCAATAGTTTTAGCAAGTGGGTCCTTGTACTTTTACACTTTAATAAATTTCGAAGCATGTGCTTTTGCACTTCAACTTGAGTGAAAACATTTAAGAGCCACTTCTACTTGTGGTGTGCAAATTTTTGGACTTTTACTTGTGTACTTAGTAAATGTCACTTTCCACTGCTGACTATAAGTACACTTGCAGTTTAATAGTGAGGCAGATGCTGGAGTGGGACACAGAAGACATCAAACCAGGCTCCATTTAACACAGGCTCGAAAGTAAAATGAAATCACAATCTGTGTTTTATTTTAAATACAAAAAAGCCAAATCAAGTTAAATGAAAACTGACTGTGTGCTTTGTTGTTGTTGTTCTCACTGTAACTGGATATGTCACGTGAACTAACAGAATATCATCACTTTGTTAGTTCTTCAGTGCACAGCAAAACTACTGGTTCAGTAAGCAGTAGTGTACGTCTTCAACTGAAAAAAAACGCCAAAGATTAAAGCCGTTTCTTATAAAAACTGTTCTTTCAAATCAGACCTACACAGGATAAAGAAACAAACCTCACTCTTAGTCCTGATGTACGAATAAGTACTACAGTGAGGCAGTATTTGTCTTAAATTACTCCTTCATCTATCTTTTTTTCATCTGTAATGATTCATATTTCAGGACGTTTCTCACTCATAAAAATCTCTAAATGTAGGAGACTCGAGACCACCATGAAACATGTAAGAATAATCCAAGCATTTGTTTGCATTTCTACAAATACTTTCATGAAACTCGACTTTCGCAAGTTGTTTGGGTAAAACTGCTGTTGAGAAGACATATTTTTCCTATCAAATGTGAAAATGTGGCACTTTTTGGAGGTGGCTTGAAGCAGCAGTTATTGTAACACTGTAAGTGTATGACCCATTTAGGCAAATACGTTGGTACACGCACGATCTACTGCTTGGCATCAAGCTTAATGTGCATATAAAACATATCTCAGGATGGCGATAAAAAATAGACGTGCTTCCTCTGTTAACATCTGTGACACACTTTCACACACCTGTAGACACTGAAAATAGTGAACTTTCAGACAGAGGCTTAAGTTCTTATAAAAACGGCAGACAAAAAACATAAGGCGTACACAAGAATCAGTACATCAAGTTTTTTTTATTCATTCTGAATTCAGTTTACTTGACACACTTTGTCATTTTCAACAATTTTGTTAACTAGCTCTTCAAAATGCCGTAAAACCATAACCACAGATGCCCAAAGGTAATTTGTTTTCTAGTGTTCTTCTCAGTAGGAAAAAGGGTCTAATAAAGAAAGTAAAACAGACACTAAAACAGAGGTTTTTAAAAGTCCTAATTTAAAAAACTAAGCCGGACGAACTGCTACCGAAATCCCAGAAGAATAAGAATGGAATGTCTTTCACACATTTAGCTATAAAAGGACCACAGAGGAACATAGTGATTAACTGAATGCACATCTGATGTGGCCGCTCCTGTTCCAAACAACAAAATGACAAATTAACTTAAAAAACTGTGCTGACTTTATAAAAACTAAACACCCAAGTAAGTTTACTGGCATATTTTCCTTTACCCAACTCGTTAACGCTCTGACGGAGGAAACTTAAACTGTCTGAAAGTGATAAAATAATTGTCCTGATCCATTTGAAAAGGACTTATTGACATGGATTAGTACTGACCGAGTTTCCTACAACGTGACTAATCTAAAGGGAGCATTCGTGTAGTTTGGCACCATCTCTAGCCTGTGTAGGGGAACTGCAGCAAGACGGCAGAGCCTGGGTGTAGGAGGATTTTGTCCAGTGAGACTGAGGAGTCCACCTTCAGGTTTTTGTCAGTTGACAGTCTAACCTTGGCCGTCTCTGGCAACTTTACTCCCTCTGCAAGAACACAAATCATGATGTTAGGAAGAAATGGACTAACTGTTAGACAATTGTAGACTACATATTTCTGATCAACTACAACTTGCCTTTAGTTAGTGTGAGCGTCTCGTTCTTTGTTCCCCAGTTGACTGCTGTTATGTATCTATCACTCTGGTCCCACTCACGGAGAAAAGAGAGGGAGGAGGACGAGGAGGCAAGAGGGTAGAAGTCCCCGTGGCGGAGAGAGCGCTCTTTCACTCGCAGGTCGCTGAGGGACCTGAACCACTTCCTTATTTCAGCATGCTCCTTATGATTAGCCTGTAAATGTGAACATTTTCAAAAAGGCAGAGGAAATGAATGGTTTTGATCATATCCTCAGTTTGCTTAAGGTTTCCAAATTGACATTTGGTGAAATAGCTCTTACCCCATGATCTTCTTCTGATTCTTTTTCTACGTTCCAAACCATCTGGGTAAAGTTTCTACCCTGATCAGGAAACGAAAGAGAAAGGTTATACTCTGTAACAGCAATTAGATTGCTAACGTTTTTTAATATTTAGTCCCTTTATCGCTCACCTGTCGTGCCTCAAGGCCAATCTCATCTCCATAGGTAAACACTGGGGTTCCAGGCATGGTGAACAGCAGGAGTTGGTAGAGACGAAGCAGGTCTGAAGTTGATGCTCGTTTAGACATCTGGTCCTGTTGGGCGGCACCTAGACCCCAGCCCAAACGGCTCTGCAGAGAATGAAGGGTGTTCATAGCGTTGATGCGTTCATCACCTGCAAATATTCAGATAAATTAATCAAATATAGAATAAAGGGAAGAATGAAATGTTGTATCTGTGTTTGAGCTGTGAATGGCACTGTTGGCCTTTAACAAGCTACTATTACAGTAATACTATTTTTCTAAGTACCGAGCAGTGTAAAAGGTTAAAAATCACATTTTTGTAATATTACAGATCATCTCATAAACAACTAATTAATCGTAGTTGTAGGCTACAATAAGCAACAATGAACTCGGAAGGTTTTGAACGATTATGACTGAAGGTTGTGATACATGTGGATGAAATGTCTTTAACTTTAACTTAAAAAAAACAAACGTGCACAGTTACAACAAGTTACTCTTGAAAAGGAAAATTAAGAAATAATATTGTTTTTTAACAGACCAAGAAGCAATAATTCATTTTTTGAGTAAGAAATAAAAGAAAAGGAGAAAGCAGGGAGACATGTTGCACCAATTTAAACAGCTTGCTGTTATTGTGATTCTAATTGTTCCTCTGTTCAGAGTAAAAAAAAAAACACCAGCCAAGAAGGGAAGGAAACAGATGAAGGACACTACAGCTTACCTTTAATTTTGCTGCCGAGCAGGTCAGACAGGATGAGATCTACATCAGTCCCATTGGCGAGTTCCGCCACCGCTTCAGTCGACACATTTTCAAATACACCGATCAGCACCCTGAGGGAAAGATAATGGGGTAAACAAGAGCAGGGAGGGGAATGGTTTCTACTGCTTCTAGTCTACAAACCAACCTGTAGAAAAAACCTCGGATTTGGTTATTCTGCATATTAAAATGTCAAGTGTTGCTTTTTGTCAATCCTCAAACGCTCCACAAGGAGTCGCCTTAGCACAAGAGCGGCGCTGTTGGCCTGTGGAAGCCTTCTTTGTTGATCCTGGCCCCACTCTGCAGCACTGGAATGCTTTTAATCTACAATTTCTCTCAGGAAACATAAGCCTGCCTGCTGACCTTTCACAAATGCTTTGACAACCACTATCCCTAATAAAAAAAAAAAATATCAGTCCTAGAAAATCCTTGATAAGCTAATCATGTCCTTTTTGTCTCCAGTTCAGGGTGGAATATCTTTTCATAACTTTGGGCAAAAAATACAAGACAAATGCACTCTCACCTCTTTTTGGTGACCTCAGTGTGGTTGCCATGGACAGCTTTGTGCAGTCTTGACCAGTCAAGGAGCTTAGAGTTACCGACGACATTTGGTACCTTGATGCCACTAACACCCTTGAATTTTAACCAGTGTTCTGCAGCAGCCTGGAGGAGAATATGAGCACTTTATGTAAAAAAAATCCACTAACAACAGCTCAATGACACATGGATTTAGTGAGTGAATGAATACAGGTGATAAGGAGAACGTTTTGTGTCTTACCTGAACACGCTCTATTGTATCATCGATATTATTTGAGTCGAACCAGGGATCGGTCCCCTTGTAGTTTGGAGTCAGGTCGAGCACCACAGAAATACCTTAAAGGTACATGAATCAGATGTTTACTTACAACAGTCAACTCCCCATAAAATATATAACTACAGACTACCCATGGGTTCAGCATTTCTGATTCATAATGATGACCTAAGCTTCAACACCAAATTTTCTCAGTTGTATGACAACCTACCCTTCTTCTCAGCCTTTTGCAGCACATCCTTAAGCTCCTTCTCTGTTCCGTGAATTGGGTCGATTGCCGTCAATTCCAGGGTTGGGGCATTGTTAGCTTGGACAGTGTGAAGAGGGCCAAGAATCAGGCCTTTCACCTTTAACTGGTTGATGTCGTCCAACTTTTCCGCAAGATCTAGCAAAGGAAAGAGGGATACAGAATGAAATGTTTTGTCCATGTGAATTTCCCCTGCAGGCGAACAGTAGCAAATTTAAAGTGGGCCGAAGGGCGGGTAGACATAAATGGACTAGGAGATGAAGAAAAAAAGCAAATCGGAGGAACGCAAGTGTTAATACTGCTCTCCTTTAGCTATGTATTGACTCAAGGCAGGAACATGTGAATGGCTCCCTATAAACCCTCTGCTGGCCATGTGAGTCCCGAGTACAAGGAGGTCCTTTATGTGAGAGCAACAGAGTCACGTGTGATTTTTGGAATTCAGCCCAAGGCTGGTTGGAAACCCGAGTGCTCCCTAGTAATTCACTGACAACAGCAGCACAATCTGTCCTTCTTCCCCGACTGATTTAAAAAAAATTGTTAACATCTAAACCAATTCATGATTTAAATTCAGAAAGCTTCAGAGAGTTTTTAAAGAGTTATTATTAAGATATTTTTGATCACTTTTCGAAAAGAAATCTAAACAGCTATAACTGTACACCAAAGAGTTATAATGGGTTGTTTAACCTTAACCTTAAATCTAAGAGGAGAGATATGAAAGAAATGACTCATTAGTCTTTATGTCCTTTAGACCTTGAGTCACTCAGTGACAGCCTAGTCAGCAGCTGACTATCTGGCCAACTGAAATAAGCCACAGAAAACCAGGAAAACCCGACACTGTCACAAGACATATCCCGGGTTACCAGAATAATACCAAACAGATTATTACGGTATTCACAAAACCACAAAGGGGGGGTTTTAAAAAAGTGTGTAATGCATTTAAAATTCTATACTTTACCGTTTAATCCGCCAGAGAAAGCTTCAGCATCAGAGATCTGGTACAGAGGTCCTTCGTTCCACCAGTTCATCTCAGGAAGTGGTTTGCAGCGAGGGGCCTGGACAATGATGACAATAGCTCCAGCGAGCATGCCAACCCAGCCCAGCCAGAACAAGACAAGGAGCACCCAGCGGGTTCGCACCCATCTACGGAGAAGCAGGAGCGTGAAAATCAGCATGTATTTTATGTCACATTCAAATACAGAACCCACATTTACAAAGTGTTGCAGAACCGCTCGTACCCTGGAGTGCCTGCCACCTTCATCAGCTCATCTTTGGACAGGCCGGTGAAGGCAACTTCATCCTCAGCAACCTTCAGCTTCACGCTGCCATTTGTCTCTGCGCCCGCCACCTGGACGTCGCCTGTCATGGGCTGTTTCTCAGGGTCCATCTCATTCAGCTCCACATCCTTCATGTCGATCTCTGCGTCCTTATTCATGGTTCGATCCGATTTCTTGAAAGACAGAGGTAGAAAGCACTTAACCACACATACAACCACATTTCCGGTCACCTTAAGGACTTAGCCCCCAGGTAAAGAAACGTACAGTAGGTTGGATCTTCCCATGTGAGAAACGACATGGATGTGGCTAATCCACGTCTGTGTCACGTCTGAACTCGTCGGTTAGCTTAGCTTAAAAGGAACTAATTATATTAACAAGAGATCTGGAGGAACCCGACAGGAACTTCCTACACTAAACTTTGATTCCATACCATCTGTTCCTTTGACCGATAACTCAGCGGTGTGACAGACGGTTTAACCGCTACTACACTTTTCTGACGCTGGCCTTCAAAATAAAAGCCAGCAGCCAAGTTAGTACATTTGTATCTACTACTAGTTAGTTACTATCTTTTTGCAACTAGTTAACATTTTCATACAACTTATGTGAAAGCTTCCCTACTTTTATGTTAGTTTTTTTTCTCTTTTTAGGCTAGCATTGGTATTTTTAAGTCGGCAAACTTCTAGTTGCCATGAGTAATCGAAAATAATATTATCAAATAGAACAAAAACTTGTGTAATTTTAGCAAACATCCAGTCGCTGTTAGATCGCGTTTCTGCTCGGCGTATACGATAAATCTTCTTAATACGTTTGTACCGGATCTGTTCTTGTTCGCCAATTGCAGCTATTAAAAATCAATCAGAAATTATTGCCAGTAGTTTGTTGAATGGCTTTTCGTAAACATAAACGCAAAACCTCCGTCATCTTTCGAACTGTTTCATGTAAAACGCGTCTGATTCAATCGTTTCCCTGGATGATGAAATCGGCTCGTGGCTACGTCATCCGCGGAGCCACGAGGCTTCAACATATTTCTGAATGTAACTTTTCAGTTAGTTCACCATGAAGAGAAGTTTGTTTGTTAAACAGAAGAACTCGATGTAATAAATGAGAGATTACCGGTAAACACGACGTTCCGATCGGCCCAGCTTCCTTTCCGCTGATATCTAATAATCCGAGTACAACCGGCTCCGTCTCTATCCTACTTGTACTCGACGCTGTCTCCGCCCACTCAGTGACGTCACGGCCGGTCTCTGTCTCTCTCTCTCTCTCTCTGTATGTGTCTCTCCCCGTGTCTGTCTCTCCCTGTTCCTCTCTGCCCCGGTTCTCAGAAAAGCTGAACAAACAAAAATAGGGACAGATATTTCCCTTCAGTCGTCAGACGTTTCCGCTGTGTGCGCACAGAGAGGAACATGTAGATCCTCACAATTCAAGCTGCTGAAACAAGTTTGTCAAATAGTAACATGGGTTAGATAGAAACTATTTTATTAAAATACTTACCAATCAATGACATCTTCATTTTGGGGCTGCTTTAGCTGAAGATGACATATTGAGTTGCATAAGGCCTTTTCTTGAGTAACTGATAAATGGGTCGATTGGGTGAGAACTTCAGTCCTTTGATTAGTGGTGCTGGCCACTCAATCAGGTTTTGCTGATCTAATTTACCCCAGGCCTCCTGCTGAGGCCCCATTCTGTTTAAAAGACCTCATTAACACTATTTTTATTCCATTCCCTGAGTAATCTACGAAGTCTGATGTGATCATGCTTCACTGTGGCGCTGAATAGTAGAACAAAGTAGGTCCATTCATGTAACTAGTAACTATATCATGACTATAGTCTAACAAAAGTTCCCCCAAATTTATAAAAGCATTTGCCACTTCATGTGTTTTAGTTCTGACATCAATGGATTGGATACTTGGATAGTCCATTATTATAACATTATTAATATACAACGAAGGTTTAAACAGGATATGTGGAGCAAACAAATGCAACAATGCAGTCATGCGGAATGTGACCTATCAAGAACATTTTTGAGCAGCTAAAAGCCTGAGTCCTTCTATCTTTGCATGTCCGATCTTTGAAACATTTCTCCAGCTGTTACAATACCTTCCAAAGAAAGAGTCCTACAAAATCTTAGTGGCATGTAAATAAAGGTTTGTATGTTTCAGGGCATAGCACAGTAAAAGAGACTGACACATGTTTTTAAACCTGCAGGTCTATTCAGTGCTGTAACTGTGAAGAAGGTACACAAGCCTCAATATTATCATGAATGTTTAATACTCATTTTTCTGTGAATCTAGGTTTTAAAGGAGGACATGTGGGTTGTAATATTTCCTCCTATATAAATGAGTGCACTTCTGTAGGAAGAAACATTTGGAATAGACATAGAAAAAGTAGGCATGGCATGAACAAGTCTTAAATCATAAAAGCTGATGAGTGACTTGGCAACGTGGATATTTTTGCTCTTAATTTTTAAACTTTTGTTTCTTTTACCACCTAATTGTAGATAAACATTAATCTCAAAATCCAGATTTCTTTAATCACGAAGCTTCACTCTTGGTGTTTTTTACCACATTTGTTGGCATTAACATATATTGGAATAAATTTTATTTGACCTCATAGGTTGCCATGCTTCCATTTGTGAATGCGATATTTCAACATTTTAAAACCCTTCAGCATCAGTTTTTGTGCCAGCTTTGACAAGATTGGGATGTCACTGGATACTCTTGAAATATTCAGAATTGGCAGCCATGAAAAGTTTATCAAGTGATCAATTAAACTTTCCAAGAACAAAATATGGGTCTTGAACTCCAGTTTAAAACTGTATGTCCATTAAACCTATTTCCAAAGAGACACATCCCCCCTCAGGAACATCTAATGTATGTTTCTCTGTGGTCCTCACACACCCACCCATCTGTTTCTGTTTTTACCTCAGCATGTTGGTCATGCGTGCTTGTTTGCCAGTGTCGGGTTGCACTGCACTGTGCTGTAGTGACAAGAAGAGCTGCGAGCACAGTCACTGAGAAAATAGTGTAGGTACACACTTTTTTAGATTCCCTATTATTCATCATTCCTTCCATTTATTGTTAAAGTCTATACTGTCAGATATGGAAAGACGCTAGATCAGGAAACCAGAGCACATAGGAGTGGCCACTAAAGGAGGAGGAGTGAATGTAAATGGGAAGGGTAAACTGAGAGGGGGGGTGTGTGTAAACATGTTTATGAGTTGAGGGTCTAGCAAAAGTCAAAACAAAATGTTTTGCTGTCAGTATTAATAGAAGCTTTTCCAATGTTATTTCCCAGATGTTGAGTCCTGCTGAGTCCCCACACAGCCTTAACTTGCATGGACAACTGAAATCTGTGCAGCATTTGACACTTTATATGACACTGGACAACGTGTTTTGCAAATTGGCTGCATTGTCAATCACCTGCGATGGAGACATGTTCATGGAGGACACCGATGCCATCAATTTCTAATCAGAGATTTGTCCTTTTGTAGGACCTCTGTGCTTTGTTCATGCCTTTGGCAGGAAAGGAGGGGACATTGTCAATAAATCCATTTGCAAGTACACAAACAGACTCAGAAAAAGAGAGAGAAAAGGAGGGCGAAGTTGCTGCCTAGGTTTCTCTGAGACAGGAGGTGGGCACAGAGGGTCTGTGTTACTATACAGTCCTGTGGTTTTTACAGTACATGAAAGAACTATCACAATAAAAATAAGAATTGTCAAACTTTTTTCATTTACATTTGGCCAACTTGTTTTTTCAAGCTTTGTCCACAGGACACAAAAGTGACCTATGACCCAAAACTTCCAATTCCCTTTTAAAGCCCAGATTTGTTCCTCTGACTCGGGGTGTGAGGGCCTAGATTCAAACAGGCACACACACACACAAACACACACACTGTACACACAAACACACCAGCCTCACTACAAATCCTCATCTGATCCCTCTAAGACAAGTTTATTTTGCAAGACAGTGTAAGCATGAAAAAAACGGCAGAGCAGAGCAGACCCGGACCAGTTCAGACCAGTTTGGCTGCCGACTTGTGCTTTCACTTCATTGTTTCAGGATCCCTGCAATGTGCAGCTGCACAATTCAGACTGAAGCAGTGTACTTCAGAGACACTCTGCTTGTATGTAGTCAGAAAAACATCAAAATTTTTGTGCCTTTCAAATCTCTTCAGACAATCCACAGATCACTAGTTGGGCAGACGTTTGGAGAATCATTCACAGAGAAAGTTGTGCGTGAAACTTATATTGGGGTCCGTGTCAGAGGGACTTTGTCATGTTGTGTAATGTAATTGCTTTGTGTTCTGTTCCTCTGATTAGCATTGCTGTATTGTAGGTGTACATTAACCCTCAGGGTGTAAAGAGATCCAAATGTACACGCAAAGTGATGCTGATTGTATGATTCAATATTTGTCTGCTTCTAATCACTATCTTCTACTGCCTGTATTTTAATCTAAGTCTTCTTTTGTCTCCTGTTCCTGTTTTCCTTTAATATTTCTCTGTAAATGAGCACGTGTGGCCTAGTTTTTCTCTCACAGACAAAGGTTCAGTGTGGGGCCCTTTCTCTTGACTCTTTACTGGTTGAACGGACAACTGATATGTAGAAAGCAAATACTAATTAGTTCAGTGCATTGCACATTTACTGCAGGCGTGCATCCAAATAGAGTAAAAGAAGAAAATACATTGGATACAATGTGTGTCACAGCCCAGCCTTCTTTACAGTTACAGCATATTCTTTTTCTGCTCTTCAGCCTTTTTATTCTCTGTACCACTGCCTCATTCACTCAGTAAGAAACAATAGCTGAGCATACGAATGTTCCTTTCGGAGAAGAATTTTAATTCACAGAGTATTATTCACTCTCTCCTGTGAGTGGCACAGCTGAAGCATGCTGGGCTCATGACCCAGAGGTCAGTGGAGTGTAGAACCCCCATTTACTTTTTATAGAATGTGCCATCTTTGCCATATACAGTATCAACACTCCTGTATATGCAAGCGTTTGAAGCTGTCATAAATACACATTCATATTGTAACACCACCTGCTTCTTTTGCTTCAGCATCTGAGCTTGTCAGCCAGCTAGACAGGTTATCCTAAATTAATTATTTACCTTATTTGTGTCTGCTACATATTTCCTCTTCAATTTCACGGGCAATTAGCAGGAGAGAGAGCAGCATTGACAATGAACGTTGACCTTTGAGCTCCGCATGCCTGTCCAAGGCCTTGAGAAGCTTTTGACTAGAGAGCATATGTTTCATTTTTAAGGTTTTTTTTTTTAAATCAGATAATGATAGAAGCAAGAGTTACTGAAATGAAGTAGAACAAAGGCAGTATTTTAAAGTCTATCATGTATAAAAAACAAGCGCTTGGGGGGAGGTGGAAGTGTGTGTGTGTGTGCGCGACAGTGTGTCTGTTGTTTGCTCCCTTTGTTGTATTGTCTGAAACAGGGTATGTCCAAGACTTTCAAGTGCTTTTCTTATTTTAGCACCCCTGAGAAAGAGACGTAGTCAGGGTAGTTTGTATAAAAGTAATATAAACACCTTTGTAGTGGTTATTACAAAGCTATATATCTGGAGTTCCCAAAGAGCAAATTACTTTACTTTTTAGCGCCCCCTAGAGTTCTACAATGCTCTTTACACCGATGAACACCCATAACAGAGAATAGTTGACCTACTGACTGTCAGTATCTCTCTAGAACCTAGCGACACGTTTGCAGCCTCCTGATTCACATGGTTAATTACTTGGAATTGTAATGTAAAGTGGAATTGTAAATGTGGGACATTTAGCCTCTAAATAAATATATTTCTGCTGTCAATATGAAACTTCTGGTGGAGATAAATTTTATGTTTGATTGTGCGTGAAAATGGTCTAGCTCTAAAGTTTCTAAGCTACAAAAATACACCATCAGAATGACTGTATGACCCCATCATCATGTATATCCCACAGTTTATTCAGTGTTGATGGGACTGCAGCTTAAAAAGCAGGAAAACAGCACAAATCCTGCATTACTGTAAATTTACTGCCAGAGGTTAATGGTTACTATGACCACACTTACCTGGAACGATTAATTTTAATTATTTATAAACGTTTATTTGGTAATTTTGATTTTATTATTGATTAATACCATTATAAACTAGTATAGAATACACAAAACATTTTTTAAAATACTAAATATATGGTTATATATAAAATCGTATAAAAAATAATTTACATTAATTTACATTAACAGTGGGGAAAAATTAGATCCTATTGAGTTAAACGCGACGCAACTGCATGACGTAATCACGCAGTCGCAAACGTCACCAAACAGGAAGCGAGGAGCTACTACCGCGGCGTAACGGCTGGAACACGCAGGTCCTCGGTCGTTTGTCTGTTGTCCCCGGGATCGGACATGTCTCGGAAACAGAAGGAGGACTACAACCGGTTCTTCTCCGTCGCTGAGCCCCGCACGCACGAGAAGGGGCACACGGAGTACAAAGTGACAGCGCGGGTCCGTGTCTCTGCGGCTGGGCTTCACGGCTCTCTGTTGAAATCATAAGTCTTGCCTGCGTTGCTTGTCTGTTCCTTATGTTTTCTATCTTGCTATACGTCAGTCAGTGGCATTGTATTATTATTAATCGTTTATGACACAGTGAAGTCCCATCAGCACCAGGATTGCAGACTGAAGGCTCTGCAGGGTCTCAGACGTTGTGCTGTTTGAAGGCTGGTGAACAGTGAGGACTCCAGTGAAACACCACTTGTGACCGTGTCCCTAAGCTCCAGCACCCTCATGACCACGCTGATGCCCCGTGCTTTACGCTGGCATGCATACATAATCCAAGACAATCATATCTTTGTAATTCAAGCCTTCGCCAGCCTCCCCACAAATTTCTCACTTCTCTGTAGTTACTCTGCTTCAGTCCATGCCGGTGCCAAAGAACTGTTTGAGGCATAATGTTAAGCCTTACGTTGATGATATTATTCCTCTTTTCTCCTCTGTGGGTTTGTAGTTTGAGTCCAAGCGTCATCCGGAGGATGTGAAGGAGGTGGTCGTATGGCGCAGGTTCTCTGAGCTGAAGAAACTCCACGGAGAGCTGGCCTACACACACAGAAACCTCTTCAGACGACAGGAGGAGTTCCCACCTTTTCCTCGTGCACAAGTTTTTGGTAAAGGCACACTGCTTGTTCTTACATGGTCACCAAAGTCTCCCAAGATCACTGAGTTATTACATGATAATACACAATAGAATATTTAACTACATCAGAGATGGTGCATGAACACTTTGTCAACGGTGTCTTTTTTCAGTAAGGCTCTATAAATCCCGTTTGCTTGTTTTTCGTATTTTGTAATGTGACTTGTGACATTTCCCCTCAGCAGTTACAGATTTGCCTTTGCAGCAACACAGTTAGGTTACACAAGTTTTCAAGGAAATGTGAAGTTGCTGCCTGGCTGGAATGGGTAACCACAAACTGTGGCCTATTTATAGATTTTTTTAAATTCAAAAACACAGTTGAAAGCTTCAAAAACAGCTAAAATTGTAAGCTTTGCCATTAAATTAGTTTGTTTGTTATTTTGTCCTGCAATTCTTTAGCACCTCTGAGTTGTTATTATATGCTATGTGTGCAGTTTCTATGTTACTGGTTATATAGTGTGGACCTATTTTAGGGCGGTTTGATGACGCCGTGATTGAGGAGAGGAGGAAGGCAGCTGAAGACATGCTCCTGTTTACCACCAGCATACCTGCACTCTACAATAGTCCGCAGCTCAAGGAATTCTTCAGAGTAGGCTACACTCACATATACATTCAGGAAATGAAACTGAGATGTAATAGTTCCTAATATCTGTGTAGAAAAACATACCTGACTAAAAGCTGTAATGTTATTGAACTAATTACTTTCTGTCCATTCTTTTTTTACACACCCCTTCATTTCTTATTTCATCCTCTCTTTTTTATTTGCTTCTGTCAGGGCGGCGAGGTCACCAGACCTCTGGATCCCACTTTGGCCACTGCTGGGTCTCTGCCCCCCCCTCTCATCCCTCTTCCCAAGCGGAGACCCTCAGACTGTGAGCCTCCCGAAGAGGAAGAGGGGAGGGAGGCTCCTACCTTACCCCAGGACTTGGGCACAAACCTGGGCTTGGAGGTGGGAGAACCTGAGGTGGCAACTGAGGCTTACAGTGCGATGGATGGCTCCCCAAGACAAGAAGAGAATGAGGAGCTGAGCGATACAGATGTGGATCACAGAGGTACAAGAAGGAAGGAA
The DNA here is from genome assembly GCA_033026295.1 of Channa striata. NCBI lineage: Eukaryota > Metazoa > Chordata > Actinopteri > Anabantiformes > Channidae > Channa > Channa striata. Next base: position 29,967,042 of record CM065168.1, on the reverse strand, counting down.
GCTGCAACACTCTACAAGGGTTTACCTTTTGTTTCATTTATTTTTCATGTCTTTACCTTTATGTTTCCACCTCCAGTACCGTCTCCGGATCCATCCCCACCCAGAAACCACAGATCGCAGGAGTCCCAAGAAGAGTTTGATTCACTGTTTGACTCTGTGGCAGAAGAACAAATCCCATGCCCAAAGGAAGAGGGTCCACCTCCACTGTCTGATAATGACTTGGCTGTCTTTGATCCTGCTATAAACAAGGTGAAAACCTGTAATTTGCTTCAAACTGATGCCCTTTCCTAGGAGATGGTAAATAATTGTTTATACAAGCCAACTTACATATTGGACCAAATAAAACCCTGATGGCAGACGTGTCTATGATAGTAGGCATTTGTTGTGTATTCACACTGTTGAGTAAAATAAAAACCACACTAACATGAGTTTGGCACTACAGTGTGCATAAAGTTCAGACAGGGGACACAAGAAGAGATCACGGTAGTTCATGTTCTGAGGTAGTGTGGCCGAGCGGTCTAAGGCGCTGGATTAAGGCTCCAGTCTCTTCGGAGGCGTGGGTTCAAATCCCACCACTGCCAGGTTGTTTTTGTTCCGGGTAGGATTTCTGAAGAGTTACATCTTAAACTGTAACAAACTACTGGTACTACTGAAGTTTGTCGTAGTGTAATATTTGTTGTAAATCTCTGTGAAACTGTAGATTAATGCTCAGGTGTGTGGATAAAATTTTTTTGAGAAGATTTTGTTGCCTGCTCAAGATATGTTTTCAAGCAATTCTTATATTTGTATATTGTAGAAGATACTGGCTTTGTTTCCTTCAATTTTTTTAAAAAGTAATACCTTTAATTATATTTTATATGTTGTGTGTTTTAACTATAGGTAGTTTATTAGCATTGCATCTCAAACATTGGGATAATCTCTGTACAAGGTCTTACTATGATCAATCCCACAAAAACAAAACTAATTTCTATACTGTGAAATAATTTTCTCTTCTTATCTCATCCCAGATAGATCCAATTCTCCCAGTGACCACTCGGAATTGCTCTCGCTGCCACCAACCAGTGTGGATGGAGGCAACGTAGGGTACCTGAACCAAGCATCCACTGAGCTTACAGCTGCCATGGAAAAGGAGAAGGAGGGAGAGTTTAGTACTGCAATTCGTGGGTACAGGACAGCGGTGGATATACTGATTACTGGAGTACAAGGTGAGAACATCACAGACTGGGAAACATGGGTTGTACAGCCTACACACACACACACACTCACACACACACACACAACAATGGTACATAAAGAGAGTGTAGCAAACCAATGTGGCATGTTCTCCTCATCGTGAAGTCAACACAAATTGTTTTTACTATTAGATGACGTGTTTTTGTCAATATGATTGTTGTAATGTTGATGAGTTGTCTAAAGCACTCCAGTCTGTTCGGGGGCTTGGGTTTGATTCCTACTGCTGCTATTCAAATTTATGTTTTTGATAAAAAGCAAGACCCAGAAATGATACAGGCTTTCAGTGGGGTTGTAGGAAAACATTACACTGACAAAATGTGTCAAACCATTCTCAGTTTGGTTATACAGCAATAAACAATTTTACATTAATATAGTAACAGGTTAGATAGTAAGTGAATGATAATGCATAATTTTTTCCCTTGTGCATGTTATTACTTAGCTAATATGTTACGGTATTAGCACTAAAGATAAAGTATGAAACGTTTTTGCTTTCTCCGTTTGATTTTGTTTTGACTTTGACAATGTCACAGATGACACATGTTCCTCTGTGACTCATCTGACAGTGACTTGATTGCAGGTGTGTGGCAGTGCAGCAGCACTGTCTGAGGTGCTGCATCAGGCTTGCTCTTTTTTGAGTTCTACTGCTCCCTTTTCTCGATGTCCTCTCAACCCTTCACACAGCCACAGCAACAGCCAGGTTACTGACCAGTAATAGTCACCTTGTCTTCTTGTCTGTTTATGTGTCTTTTTGTCCAACTGTGCAGGGGACCCAGATCCAGTCCGCAGAGAATCTGTGATGAGAAAGACAGCCCAGTATCTAAAACACGCTGAGATGCTGGTCGACAGGCACTCCTCGCCCACACACATGCACACACCAGCACACACACATGCGCAGGACCCATAGACGCACACAAACACATAATTCTATAGTCATGAAAACAATGGACAAAAATGCTCAGGGTTGTGAAATATGTACGCACACATACGTGTCTCACAGTCACACATGTTTTAATACAGATATTGAAATATGGTACATGTACAGTATGGTGACACAGTGTGAGAAGGCATGCTCTGTTCGATCACAACTCACAAATATAAGGTCGGCTCATGTCACAAGCACATAGACAGCCCTGAGGCAGACACTACACTGCAGACTGTTCCTTAAATTGCCTTTGTTTAGTGAATATTTTGTGATCTATAAAAACTACAAAAACCTAATAAACTGTACAATTGTATTATTATTACCTTTCATCCCTAGGTCTTTGTGTTCTTAAATACTTGCATTCCTTTTACGGTGTTCTAATGTTGAATGCAGCAATGTGTGTGTAAATTAAGTAATTAACATTTTGCATAATGCTTTGTTAATAAATATAATTTAAGTCAACAAGACCTCTCATTTCTTTAGGTTAAAAGAAAGACTGGTGCACGAGTAGTGTTTGGTGAAACTTTGTAACTGCAACCCATAGCGTGACCATCTGACGCTCGGATTGTCAACTGAAGTCAGAACCAAACACTCAACAGTTTCAATAAAAGCACATAATGGCTTTTAAAGGCATATGCAAAGGCGTTTACTGGCTCAGGAACTGCAGCTACGTTTCTGATTACGAGGGGCCGGAGGTTCTTCACAAATTTAGCTTGCTTTTATGATGTATTTGCAAATGTAGTCAGTAGTATTTTTAATAATTTTGTCATTTGAGAGTTTGTTGTATTGTTGCTGGAGTTGTAGTTGGCAGGTGGGTCTTCACATAAAAGCGTGTGATAAATATAATGGTTAGTTCAGAATTCAGTCTTTCTTGAGGGTTTTTGTATGTAGTAAATATTAATGCAGAGCCACTGAGAGGCGCTGTTGCCTATTAGATAATAACTGCACATCGTTTAGTCCAGACACTCCTCATCCCCTGTATTGAAACTCATAAATCACACAAATGTCATATTTGTTCTACTTGACCAGCAGCAGTTTTAAATCTAGAAAGAAAAATCATGGGACTGTCTTATTAACTTATAACTACACTGTGGATAAATTGATTCGTTCTTTGTTATTTGCATTTACCTTAAAACTTCTACAATTGTTTTGAGGTAAATGCGTGATGTACGTATTGTACGGTTGTATGAACTTGTGCTACTTTACTACATGCTGCTCTGTGTCACGAGTTGGTTCCTATTTGTACAACAAATGCTGGTAAAGAGCAGGTACAAAATACAACTATAACCATAGTAGATAGTATTTTCATGAACATAGTTTTTGATTGCAAGTAAACACACATATATCACGTATCTTTTTAGCTAAAAAATTACAATTTTACCAGCTAATTTGAACTATCTAAACAAAAGAGAAGAAGGACTGAATATGAAAAAAGAGAGAAAGAAATGGGAGGCAAAAAAGAGGAGAGGAGGAGATCAGCACTTGTACCACAGAATCCCTTCTCTGGAGGGGAGAGAGGGATGGAGTGGAAGGACAAACAGATGGAGGGACGACAAAAAGGGAGGCCGGCAATAGGAAAAGGCTACTCATTCTCTCAGCAGATGAGAAAAAAGAGGGGTTGCGGGGAGCGAGAGATAACAGGGAGGATGGAGGGGGGCAAAGGAGGGATGTGATTAGAGGATAAGCAGAGATCATCCCTACATTGTGAAAGGGATGGAAAAAACTGACCCTCCCTCTTCCTCTATTTTCATCCCCTGTACCTCTTTTTTTTTTTTTTTGGCATTCTTTGTTTTGACCATTGTGGGGAGCTTGAAGAGGATGGAGGGATGGCGGAGAAAGCGAGAGATAACATTGCTCCATCCTGTTACATATCCCTCTTTTCCTCTCATCTCTCCACCTCTCTACCTTTCTGTCGGTCTCTCTTTCTAGTGCTGCACCTGTGAAATGCAGAGGATGTGAGATAGAGAGGAAGATGGAGAGACAAAGAGATGGAGGGAAGCGGGGGTGGGGATGGTGGGGGGTAGAGCCTCACAACATTAGCATGCTGAGAGTGTCAGCACTCTCCTCTTTTTCTCTCCCTCTATTCCCATCCCTCTTTCCATCCAACCCTCCCTCTGTCTCTTTCTCCTCACTGGTCACTGCAATTATACCATCAAAACACTCCAGCCTGAGAGCATAATAGCTTCCCCCTGTGTGTGTGTGTGTGTGTGTGTGTGTTATCATGAGAGATCAAAAGAATGAGATGTGTGTGCGTGTGTGTGTGTGTATTTGTGCATAATTTAGTGCCATACATGGTGCATTACATGTTCATGCATGACATGCAGGGTAGCTGTTGGAATGAGTGTGTGCACCAAAACTGGATTCACCACATGTGTGGGTGCACACGAGTGTGTGTGTAAGTATCTTTTGAGTCCTAGCAGCTAGAAAAACTGCTTCTCCAACCTCTGACCAAACACACTCTTAAACGCACGCTAAGAGACCCACTTTAGGTGCATGTCTAGTGAGTTTCTATTTACACACACACACACACACACTAACACTAATGGATGCACGCAGGCATACAGTCATGGATTTGAGACACAAACCGTTATGACCTACATGCCCAGTGGGTCATCATTAAGCCAAATAGCACACTCTGACACCTTTGGCTTTACACACACACACACACACACACACACACACACACACACACACACACACACACACACACTCACACGTTCTCTCTCTTTATCTCTGTTTTTGTTTTTGTTCCCTCAACTTCCTCTATCCCTCTCCCTTCCTGCCCTCTGTCTCTTCCTTTTTTCTATCGGTCTCTAACAAACACACACACGTTATTCCCCTCTATGAGCTTGTTATCCCTCTCTGTCCGTTCGTTTCTCTCTGTCACCTTGCCCTCAGCTATTTGAGGGTACACTTCTGTCTCTCTCGCACTCCCATCTCTCTCTCACTCATACAAACACACTCATCCTCTCTCTGTCTGTCTGTTTGTCTGTTGCACCAGTTCAATTCAATCCAGTTTATTTATATAGCGCCAAATCACAGCAGAGTCATATCAAGGCACTTTACATTGTAAGGTCAAGACCGTAAAGAGTTACAGAGAAGCCAGCAAATCCCCTTTGTGCAAGCACTAGGTGATGGTGGAGAGGAAAAACTCCCTGTAATAGAAGAAGCCTTGAGGTGAGTGGAAAGATGAGGGAAAAAGCAAAGCCACATTAAGCAACGCACAAAGTAAAATCAGGAAGATGATGATGCCCCCACCAGCAGCAGACATTCCCTGAGAGCCACAGCTCCTCCCCCTCACAGCCTGCTAATGTGCTTTAAAAAAGGATAGAGAACGCATTATTAGAAGTAATTTTCAGTAATATTCATAAACGTTCCTCGTATGCTGGATTACATGGACTGTACTGTAGATAGTGAGTCACGATTTCAGGTAAATAATTAAGTTAATGAATTGAGACTGAAACCACCTGCGAGGATTTGAGAGCAGATACAAACCTTGTAAACAGTGCACTAATTGTTGCTATGGGCTAACAAATGACTTTTAGGTTTGGATTTAAAAAATCGTGCTCACTCTAAACCCGTCTCTCTCCCAGTGACTGCTGTTATCTGTCTCAGTGCCTGTCTCACTCTCAGGACCTGAGTGTTTCCTTTCTGAAGCCCGATAAAATGTCCCTGGGGATGTCCTGGTGATGTCGTTGGGGTAGTCTGGGCCTGGGATTTAGAATTCCCCCACTCTATCCATCCCACGTGACATAAGACTTACACAAGGAGTGTGACAATTGACACAAATAGTTAAAAAAAAAAACATGATTTGCACCATATTAAACATTTACTTAGACACTGTCCTTCAGACAACACAACTTGTGGTCAAACTTTTTCACTAAGCAGTAGACAACAAAATACAAAATAAATCTATCACTATCCAAACATGGCAATATGAATTTCTAAAGATAATAAATTGTGCTGCACTCTGCACATGCACTTTTTTGAGACAGTTGAAATACCGTAAAACAGGTTTGTGTGGCGGGTTGCATACATTTACATATGCATTCATAATTTCACAAGTGACTTCTGTCATCTGGGAATGTGTTGTCCTTTAGTTTGACACAGGTAATACAACACAATTTCGGGTCACTGACTGACATGTCTGTGCTTTGAAAAGTGTTTTTCTATTTTCATAAGACTTCTGCTGTGGAAGGTGATGATGAAGGTCAAGTGGTTCCCAGGTTTAACACAATTTGGCAGTTGAGAACAACTGTAATATACAGAGCAAACCAGTATAACTAATTACTGCGCCTTGTTTTCTCAGACATGAACCTTTCCTGAGGCTTCTAAGGAGCTTGATCAAATAATGTTACAATTCAGGATGATACCGAACACGCATACTAAACAGTATTTCTAAATTCTTCACTCTGTTCACTAATGTTATCTGTGGGCTGTGTGGCACTGGGCACAGGACGTTGTGTACATCTTCAGGCCTGGGGAGGAAAATGGAAGACCAAAAACACGAGGCTAAAAGAGCCTAAAGCGCTCTGCAGACTGAAGGATAATTCACCTTACGCTGTGTTCAGTCATGTAAACCACAGCGTGGGTCTGACCTGTTTGATGTCTTTTTTCTTCCTCATGGTTTTATCTACAAATTTCTCATCATTGTCTCTCTTTTTTTTTTTTTACTCTGCTCTCCCTCTTTTGATCTGCCTACTTTTTCAGTTTCCTGTTCCCACCCATTTCCTCTTTCTCTCCCCATCACCCTCCCCCTGTAAGTAAATCAATGCACATACACTTTATGCCATGTATTGATCTGCTCATATCTATCTGTCCTCACCCCCTGCTGTTCTCGCTTTCTCTCTGTTTTACACTCTCCTCCTCTCCCATCCTCTTCCTCACCCCTTTCGCTCTCCACTTTGATTTATAATCTCTTTTCCTCCCTCTCTCTTTCTGTCACTCCCCTCCTCTTTATATCTCTCACTGTGGGATTTCCTATTTATGTGGCTGGCACCTTCGTGCTTGTATTGAAGTGTGTGTACGTGTGTGAAAGGGAGTGTGTTTGATGTTGGTCTAAGTGGTTAACATAATATGAGCCCTCAGAGAGAGCGTTCCCGCACTGACACACAATTTTAAGCTTTTCTGCAGGCTTTACTGTGAACAATTTATTCTGTTTAGTATTCTGCAGCAGGTCCGTGTATTATCTACCAATTGCATTCTCCCACTGTGTCCAGATACACACACCTCTGTGACTCGGCCTCCTTCCTAGAATGACAAAAACGCGTATTATCTTTTGTTGTTTATTATTGCAGATGGAGCCATCATTTCATGACCTCGCCGTTTCTCGCCCTCCTCCCTCTGCATATGTTTTTATTTATACAGACCTTTTTTCACTTTCTCTCTTTCCTGCCCGCTCTCTCCTCCTCTCTGCATGTTTATGTTTATTCAGACACGTCTCCCTCTTTTTCTCTCCGTCTCTCCCCCCTTTTCTCTCGCCGTGTCCCCGCGTGTCCAGCTATTGTTACCAGCCTCGTTTCCATAACAACTGCGACCTTTCCGTCAGCGCCTAACCGTTTTTTAATCAGAAGTAGGGAAAGACAGAGCGCGACAGCGGAGGGAAGGGGCGAATTGGGGAGGGGGAAGGTAACTCAAGCTTTAGAAAAACAAGCCTCATAAAAAGATAAAAAGGAGGAGCGGCAGAATAAAGTGAGGAGCATGTGTGGTCTCATGGTGAGGCTTTTGAACAGTTTGGAATCAGGATTACGAGGGTAACACTCGCAGCAACAGGTAACAAAGTGCTGCTCAAGGTCAAGTATCTACTACTAAAATGTTTTCCTGGAAACACGATGTTTCTGTATAATTAGAGCAACAAGGCTGAGCTAAATCATTAGATACAATTTAAATGAGACAAAACGTTTGGGTGTGCTCACATGGCAGGGACAAACTGTAATTTTCCTCCATTTTCTTTTGAAAATAGAGTCAATTTATCCTGCTGTAATTGCTTTGTAACTTCACATGGCAGAAAATGGGTGTCCTCTGCACAATAACATCGTTACACAATGCATAGTAAAGTCTTAGCTCGGTATAAGCAGTGTAATTTCATTTGAGTTCTGAATCTGTGTTTGATGGCAGTAGCAGTTCCCTATTATCTAAAGGACAATGGGGAACTCATTTGAAGATAACTATGTCCACATTTTGGATAGAGGATGTAGATGAGTGAGAGTGGCATATGCAAATATTTTATAAAAACATTATGAAGTAATATCTGTCAGTATCATTACGGGTTAAAAACCTGTGTGCGTATTAGGTGGCTGAAATCAGCTTAGTGACCCTTGACCCCTATTTTCTTATTAATTACTCTACATGTTTTGCCATACTCAGTATTACTTAAAATGCATTGTTTTATTAGTGGAATACTTTACTTTTGTATCACGTTTTGCTGTGTGGGACGTGGTGCAGCTGCAGACAGCTCAGAGCGGCCACGCCGATCCGTGTCCTTCCTGACATTATTAAGACCATCGGTTTTAAAGTTTAGTGTGTTGTGACTGATCAGTGTATGTTCAGTTTGACAGTCCTTCTCTTAAGGACAGATGTGGGGTAGGAGGCCTCAGACACAATGTGTGTCCCGTTTTCTATGCTGTCCTTTCATCCATCCACTTCAAACATCCATCAGGGAGGCCACACCTAATTATCGCTTCTAGGGGGATAATCATGATCATAAAGGCCCAATCATACTTTCTGCACGTCCTTGTCTGAAGACAGACATGGACGGGGGATGTGCTCCAGATTCATACTACATTTGAAGATAACATGGACACCTTACACACACACTCACTACAAAACATGGTGGAAACTCAAGACGCAGCCTTCAGCTGTTTGTTGTGTTAACTTAACAATGTGGGGAAAAATGATGAACCTCCCAACAACTCTGCCTTACTTTCTCCTCCTCTAGTATCCACCCTGATGTATGTCCCATTTTGGACTCAGATCATTCCTGCCAAATCTTCCTCGTTTATTAGGTGTGTAGCATACAATTCACTAAATTTACTGTTTTTCCAGAAAGCTTTCAACAAACCTTGCGAAGATGCTGTTACTAATAGTTCAGCGTTTTTTTCGCCTATCTCTCGTTTCTGTGTCGGATCTTTACAAAAAATTCCTGTGACGAGATAAAACTGTTAATGAATGACCACCTGACTCTGGGTGTGTTTGTCTAGTGAACAGAAAAAACAAAATAAATGAGTGGAGATACATAAATGCTTCCACGCATTGTGCAATTGAGCAACAAACATCTGTTTATGTTGTTATGTATACATATGCTGTGCAGGCCCGGGTGATAGTGATTTTGACTGACTGCTCAAGCTGTCTGGTGTTTCAATAGAAACAAAGTGACATCTGCATTTAGATCTGTAGGAAATGTGCCTGTAAACAAGGTCCGAAACGGTGGGTGAATGACAGCGCACATTTGAATGTGCTCCTGCATTATTCTGACAAGTGAACCAAAACCAAAAGGAAACTCTTTCTCAGGTGACGGAGAATGTCAATGCAGGACGTGATCAGACTGTGTCAGCAAGAACAGTCCGTCGACAGCAGGGCGGCATTGTTGGAAAAACCATAGGCCCTGTGATGTGCAACAAAGATGAGTCACCCCTAACCGTATGTTTATCACGGGCAAGTGACGTACATTAGGAGAGCGATACAGGGCTGAATGATGTCCCCCCCCATCGTTCAGGTGGCTGTGTTATGCTGTGTGTGGTGGTGGGGGTCTTGTTGTCAAGGTCCGGGCCCACTCAAAGAATGGCCACTGCAAATCCACACAAAGCCGTGAACGATCAGGTGGATCCTACAGAAACAGCTCTGACCTGATGGGAGCGGCGTCTTCTAGGACGACAGGGCTTCCGTCCATGGAGCACGAGGGGTCACTGAATGGTGTAATCAGAATAAAACGTGACGTGAATCATACACCCGATGGCAACCAGACCATGCAGAGTTCAGAGCTACCTGTTAGAAAGGCACCATTTCCTGTGTTTGTGTCAGAGATTTGTGTTATGGATGTGGAGCTGTGATGGTAACACACACTTTACACTGACTTTTTCCCGCCCATCTGCAGGTCCCTGTGACAAAGTGCTGCTGTCATGTCAGCTGTGCTCATTTGAAGTGAGTTAGAAGTAATTAGCAAAGGAGAAGCTTTTCTAGCCTGCTGATTATGCAGAGTGAGCTTCCTGTGTGTGTGTGTGTGTGTGTGTGTGTACATACTGAGGGTCATGCCAACATGGGAGGGACCGGACCGTCAAGTGGACAGCTCTCGAGCCCGCCCGCCCACCGGGAGCAGCGCATGAGGATGATGCCCAGCCAGAGATAGACGGTTCGGCGAGGGAGGGGAGAAAGCGGCACAGGGACCCGGGCGGAGGAAGCAGCAGGCGGCGGAGAAGTGAGAGCAGAAGTGAGAGTTAGTGGCAACAGCGAACAAGTGAGCAGAAGAGGGGCACAGGACACAGCACCGAGCGGCTGGCAGGTTCCTCTCTGCCCGCACCGATGTCCGAGGCCCGGCCGGTGCCATCTGCACACACACGGCCGACCGAGGCGGAGCGCACACGGGCGGCCGCTGGAGCGCGACGCGTCGGCGAACGGAGAAAGTGAGTGAAGGTTTTTTTTGGGGGGACTTCTCGCACCGAGTCGCGGCGGATATTGTGCCCGGGCCGGTGTGTGTGTCCGACGGGTCCCGCCGTGTGTGTGTGTGTGTGTGTGTGTGCTCTTTCTTACTGCGACATTAGTCCAACGGCGCCAGTTTAGTCACAGGACGCGCCGCGCATTGATCTCGCGTGGCAGAACCGGCAGATGTTTGACACACACGGCGTTATGAAAACTGCTATTATGATACATTATGCATATATTACCGTTCATATATCTAAACATCTCTCTATATATACACACTATATATACATATATATAATATACACACACTATATATACATATATATATAGTGTGTGTGTGAGTGTGTGTGACACACTTTTTATGTGCCACACAAAGCATGATGACATTCATTATCATTAAATAGCTTGTGCTTTATTCAGTTTTTAAAGTGACATCTACAGCAGCCAAAAGCGCCTAATCTAGTGGTTAATAGCTTTAATTTTCATTGCCTAGTGTTCATATTTTGTGCGGCTTTCTGCTGGCTTTGAACATCTAATCTGCCCCTAATATAAGCGCATTGGCTTGCTTGCCATCTGTGCTGCATTATAGTAGAGAGGAGAGGGCATTTGAATAATTGATATTTAGCTATTTATAGGAGGATTATTCTTTTCATGCACCAGGAGGGCTATGCACTGCTCTATCCGTCTATCTGATCTTTCTACCCCTATCATTTTTAATTGCAACTGCTCGCAATCAAGTCATCTCAATTGTCCTAAAATTTTAAATAGTTACTGTTCCAGTTTTTGTCCATCCACTGTACCTCTTAATCTGTCCTTACATCTGTCCATTTATCACCCACCCATCTTTCTGTTTGCTGAGTGCTAGTGTATCCATCTGAAGTGGATTAGGGGTGTTATCAAAGCTAAGTAGGACTACTGTTAACACACACACACTCTCACACGTATGCACACATGCACCAACACACGCATACATACATGCGGCTCTCACTCTATTTCACTCCCCAAGGACCATTGACCATTGTGAGCCAGCTCTCAAGCCTCTTTGGCTTTTGTATGAATGTGTGTGTGTGTGTGTGTGTGTGTGTGCGTGTCAGTGTGTGTTTGATGGTAAACACTCTGATCAAACAGTGCTTAACAAGCTGCCTGAACTGATAACAGAGAGAGGAGAGGAAGAGAGGATGAGAGAGGGATAGAGAGGAAGGAAAAGGCGAAAGAGGCATTGGGAGGGAGAGGAGGTTACATACTGGCAAAAAAAGCATTGGAGATATGTTTCTGATTTTCTGATTAAACAGTGAGATCACTATGGTGGTGCTCACTATTTACGATCTCACAAGCTTTCCCACATTATAAGGGGAGATTAAAATAGTATAAACTGTTTAAAGTATTATTTTTGCAGTAGAATTTAAAGTATGATAAAGTTTTTTTAGCACTTTTTAAAACATGAAGTTCAATGCAAAGGCAGTTCATTCCCTCAGTTTTGTTACATGTATTTTTAAGACACTGTTGCTTTCTGCTATAGTGAGAAACAGGAAAGCTAGAAGAGAGGGGTTAACATGTGACAAAGATCATGAGCCAGACGTGAGCACATGTCACCACTGTCCCATTGCCTGGCTCCAACTTTTTGACCTGCATCAACACCTTCTCCCTCTATTTTCCATTGGGTTTGCTTCCTGTGACACATTTGAAGAATCAAGCAGCATGGAGCAGAATTGAGATTTTTAGCTACTTCTTAATTTTCTGCACTCTCTGCTTATTTTTTGCAGATTTATGCAAGGACATTTCAGCTTATTCTTATTACTAATAAAAGTGAAGTGGCTGTGCGTGTTATGCAGGTAAGAAGTGTATTTATGTATGTGTATTTATGGGCTTTCTCACTAAATTCAAGGTATCTAGATGATACTGAGTTTTCCGACTTTACTCCAGTGCAATGAATGTGAATTATATGCATCGCCAGTGATACTGAAGCAACACTTCAAAACAATGGCTAGATTTTTTTTTCGATTTAAATAAAAAAGGAGCATAAACCATTGCCAGCAGTTTTCAAAAGCGCTGTTCTGTGTACAATGATTCCAGCGAAAGTAGGGACAATGTTTTTAGAAAAAAGGAGTTGACATTGATTTTTTTTTTTTAATTTCAGAGCTTTGATTACTGCAGCAAATTCACTTTTATTGTACTGTGAGGTTGCAAAACCCTCTTACACATGTACGTCAGTACCAAATAAAGTTATTTGCATGACTTGATAGATTAAAGTGGAACAAAAATGTGTGCAAACGTAGAGCCGTCTTTTGTAATTTTGGTGTATTTGCCCTTGAAGTGTACTTAAATGTAAAAACCTTCAACTGAGTTAAATGAAATTTTTACATGCAAAACACTCAAAATGAATGCGGAATACAAACTTTGTCAACAATATTCTCTCTCTGTCTGTCTCCAGTGATGGATTCACCCACAGATCTTTTCAGTGACTCTTCTCCCCAGATACATGCATTTTCACCTACTCTAACAGCTCTCCCTGGAGTTCATTCCCAGTCCAGTGCAGGCCGCCCTCCTCCCTCCTTTAGACCTCCTGGCTTCCCCCTCATCCATCACCTCCTCCAGCCTGGTGGGGCTCCCAGGAGAATTGGGGGACACCTCAACACAAACCTTGGCATACATAGACAGCTGGAAAACAGAAACCTGGAGGAAAATGCAGGAGAGAGGGATGGAAGAGGAGAGCCAAGGATGGAAGGAGAGGAGGGAGTCATAGAGGGGGACGATGGTTTGTTTGAGATTAAAAAGAGGCACAGCGATGCTGCCCTCGCAGCAGAGTGGAGTCAAGACGTCTTGAAAGTAAAGAGGATGAAACTGGAGAGCCGTCAGAGAGATGGCGACACTGACAGAGAGGCCGACCGGGGAGGTAGGAGGCGCGAGGGAGGGAGGGAGGTAAGAAGAAGAGAGAAGGAGGAGCTGAAAGAGCAGCTGGAGGAGGCGAGGGAGAGACTGCAGGCCCTGCAGGAGAAGGTTTGGAGAGCTTTTGGGGAAAAGCACATAGAGGAGGAGGAGAAGAAAAGAAGGCACAGAGGTGGAAACAAAGCAGCAGCAGATGGAGAAGGAGATGTGGGGATGATCGAAGAAGAGGACATCGCAGAAGGGATGTATGATGAAGAAGACATTGATGGTGGTGGGATGGAAAAGGAATCCTTTCCCCTTCTTTCTGCTTCCCCTTTTGATAACTTCAACAAGCAGAGAGAGGAGAGGCAAAAAGACAAAGAAGGGAAGCTGGAGAGAGGCGGAGGAGGAGGATTGCACTTGGAGAGGGTAATAGAGGGAGCAGGATTGTGGTTGGATTGTGGAGGACTGGTTAGAGGGGACTGGGATGTAGGGCTAGAAGACGAGGGCGAGGAGGGAGGGCAGAAGTTTGCTCAGGCACTGAAGCTGGAGTTGGGCAGTGCTGTGGCCAGAGTCATCGACAGGGTTCTCCACCTTTACACCGAAACACTAGATTTTACACCTTCCTCCCCTCCTGCCGCCATCTCTTTCCTCCCATCTGATGTGGGAAACGATGGAAGGAAGGACAGGGAAGTGTGGATGGGACTTTTAACTAAAGGAAGAGGAGAGGAAAAGACCAGAGGTAAGGAGGAAAAGATGGGAGGACAGGATGGAGAAAGAGAGAAGCAGCTCCAAAAGATGAGCAATGGGAGCGTCGTGCCTCCTGGACAACCGCATCGCTCCGAACCGACAGATCTGACAATGCCATTGGTCATTCAAAGGTCACCTGATGTGCGCAAGGCCCACCCACTCCTTGGCACACCTCTCTCTAGTCACCTAAATCCCTCCCACCCAAACCTCTCCCTTCACCATCCCTCTTTACCCCGCCCTCCACCACTCACTCACCCTCCCCTCTTACCTCCAGCTTCACAGCCCAAAGACCCGTCTTCCTCCTTTCATCTGTCTTCATCCTCCTCTTCTTCTTCTTCATCTTCCTTCCCCGCTCCTCCCCCTCATCCTCCTCCTCCACCCCTACCTCTCCCATTGCTGCATTACTCCATGCAGCAACTCTTCTCTCGCTCTCTCCACCACCCTCAGCTCCCCCATCTTCCCCCATCCCGCAAGGACTACTTAAATACTGACCCTTTCTTGGAGTTTTCCTCTCACCCGTCCCCTCATCCCTCTTTTCCTCCGCTCCCCCTGCTCGGTCACCTGGACCCCTCACTTACTCGTCACACTCACGGAGGCAGAGAAAGGGAGAGAGGGATGAGGGGAGATGGAGGGATGAGAGGAGGTGGAGGCATGGATGGAGGAGAGCTCTACCTGACAGCTGGGGGAATATCCTTTTCAGTCACCAAGTTGGGGGAACGAGGGAGTGAGGTGTTTGTCTGCCTGTGTTAAAAAGAAACTGTCTCTCCTTAACTGGCTTCATGTGTACACCCAGGAGGGATTGTCTCCGTGTCATCTGAAGAAAGCCAAGCTCATGTTCTTCTACACCCGGTATCCCAGCTCCAACACTCTGAAAACCTACTTCCCTGATGTTAAGGTTTGTTTCAAAAAAGGTCAGTGGCCAGTACGGGGATCGAACCCGCGACCTTGGCGTTATTAGCACCACGCTCTAACCAACTGAGCTAACCGGCCATGAGGCACTGTCAAAAAAATCAGCGATTACGTCGTAATCAAAGTAATGGGTGACGTAAAAGGTTTAAAAATGTTTTGAATATCTACTTAGCATACTTCAAAAATAAAAATTACTTATTTTATGAAAAACATATCCAGTAAGTCAGTAGTAGCGCTTACTGATATGGAAATGAAATCATAGTGGTGTTTGTATGTCCTCAGCCAATCAAGACAATAACATAGTATCATCGTATAAACATTAGTGGCCGATCAGAAACACATATTCTCCATTATAACTCATCAAAAGGAAATGATCCGTGTTCGGCTGCTCACTTGTTCCTTTCCTGTTCACTCTCCAGTTCAACCGCTGCGTCACCTCCCAGATGATCAAGTGGTTCAGTAACTTCAGAGAGTTCTTCTACATCCAGATGGAGCGCTTCGCCCGACAAGCTGTCCGCGAGGCCCTGACCCGGTTGGTTCGGGATGACGCTTCCTCGCTCCCGTTTGACTCGTTTGTTACACAGGCTGTTTGGCTCACATGCACTCGGACATATTAGATTAGAGCCCAGCACATTTGGTGATCCGTGGAATGAAGGGAATTAAAGTCACTTGACGACAACCCCAAGTCGCCTTCCTCAGGCTTGAGGCTTGAAATTATAATCGAGCAACGTGAACTGGTCACAATCTCCATTTTCTCTGATTTTCTTTTAATATGACAATTTGACAAGGTAAAGACTTGTGGCATCCATACTTTGAATCTATGACCACTGATCAGTCCAGTTTGAGGGCTGCCAGGCTCTGCGTTAATTGCATGTTGACACAAAGGATCTAATCGATTTGAGCAGACCTCGAGTAAGCCTAGGATCGTTTGGGGTTGTCCAACTTGTATAAAGTAGGATTGACCGTCTGCCTTTTGTAACCGTTGAGGTGACGTCGATGTGCTTGTGTTGCGCAGGGACGGCGCGTCTCGTCTGGGCCGAGAGAGTCAGCTGAGAGTGAGCCGTGACACGGAGCTCTACCGCATCCTCAACATGCACTACAACAAGAGCAACGTGTACCAGGTGAGAGGAGGGTGCGACAGCAGACTCCAGCTGCCTGTCAACCGGCCGCATGATGCTTCAAAAACACATGGGCGACTTCAACGGCCTATCAATCATGTTTGTGTAATCACAGGTCGTACTTTTCTGTGTAAAGTCCTTCCCGGTGGCGCTTCAAAAGTTATTTGGCCCGTACGGGGATCGAACCCGCGACCTTTGCGTTATTAGCACCACGCTCTAACCAACTGAGCTAACCGGCCACGTGGTCTGCTTTTCTCAGACCTTTTTACAATCATTATTATTCATAACACGCGTTACAATATTTTGGTTGCTTTGTTTTATTAATGTAATCGATTATGTGTTTGTTTCATTTATGTTGGCACTCGGAGAGAATTCCGTCCGTCTACTAGGAGAATCAGTTGCTACTTTGACTATGTTAAGGCCCTTTGCTGCGCAAAGTATATATTTATGTATGCAACAGTGAAATTTTGTATTTCACTCTTACTCAGGCGACTACCCAAACCACACATAATTCTACACAATGCACCTCACTGTCTTTATTTGGCCTTGATTAAGACTTTTTTCTCAATAATGCAGAATTATTTATTCTTGTTATTATTATATTGGTTCCTATTATAGCAAAGTAATTGTAGTTTCATAATTAATACATAAACTTGCGATTGCTTGTATATACAGTTGTCCTGCTATCTTGTGTTTACACTGGAGCTGACAGGACAATGTCCAGGTTCAGCTGGACTTTCTGTTTTTTATCCAAGTGAATCAAGCCCAATTCCAAGCGTGTCCATGACTGTAGAAGTCTAATTGTGTAGACTTACAAGTGTTTTATGTTTTGACATGCAGATTTCTGTCTACAGGTCCCGGAGAGATTTATTGAGGTATCCGAGGTGGCCCTGAGGGAGTTTTATTCAGCCATTTGGACTGGGAGGGACAGCGACCCTTGCTGGAAGAAAGGGATTTACAAAATTATCTGTAAACTTGACAGTCCAGTACCAGATGCCTTCAGACTGCCTGGCTGCCCCGTCGGCTGATCACCTTTATTTGGTACATGTGTACAAATGCACAAATGCATGCACAAACAAAGTTACTGTAAGAAATGCAACAAGTAAGAGCATCTGTAAATTATTTCGAGCCATGGGAACTGCTATGAAGAAATCCATTTGACTCATTATTTATTCTATTTTAAAAAAGATTGTTCTAGAGAGTAAATGGTTTGAACCGGTGCTTGACACAGTATACAGTGAAAAAGACACACACGCATACATGGACAGACTCACACAGGGTCAGTGGTAGAATGGCAACCTCAGTGCTCTGATGAGGGTCTTGTGACTGCACTTACCGGAGAACGTGACCACACTGTTGAATTGAAAATGGACACAACAGGAGCCCCCCCCCCCAACCACTCTTCATCAGTCAGTCAAAACTCACAGTGCTGCTACACTGAACTACAAATATCTACTGTGCATCACGAGATACCTATTGTTTCAGATATTATATGTAAATTGTGAACATCATGCGTATTTGCATGTAAATATAATGTGCATTCCGCTGTAATGTACTGTAATTCTATGCATCCATCCAGTAATCAAATACAATGCTGGCAACTGTTTCGCAAGAATGGGCAAATGTTTTACATGCTTTCAGACAAAGACTCACGGCCTGAGTCCATACCCAGTTTCTTAGATTAGGTGACCGGTTCCATTTAACTCATGATCTCTTATTGTGTTCATTTTGTAAAAACAATATTTATATATATATATATATATGTATATATAACTTAATGAAATAGTGCAACCATTAACAAACTTCCCACCAAACATTTCACTACTGCTCTCTCGCTCTCTCTCAAGGTTGTTCACGGCTTTACATTTAGGGCTTTCTAAAAAAACATCAACATGAACTATGTTATAATTATTTTTTGATGCACAGTGTCATAATATGCATTTTCATTCAGTGTGCCCTACAACCTGAATCGAGATAAGTGACAGGAAATGAACGGCTGCTCCACCTTTCCACTGCTGTGAGGACGCTTTCCTTCACTGTTCTCCAACAGCATGAGGCCTTTTGTATCACGAGGACTAATCATAATGTGACATAATGCACTGGTTCATGTGGTTGATTCTGAGATTTTAAATCCATGTTTTATTGAGCTATCAGAACAGTGGGTTCTTTTGCTTGTGTATTTATCTCCTCATTTATTAATAAATTATTACAAAGCTTTTGTACATGATGACACAATGTAATCTAACTGTATTAAAGATTATGTCAAGAGGGAAAATATATTGGATTTAAAATGTAATGTTTTGTTGTTTTCTTGATGTATTCTTCTTGTTGAAATACTTTGTATTGTTTTGGTATTCTTTTATTGTGATGCTAAACTAAATAGGCCGACTGGCCAGTTATTATAATCGGGAGAACTATTTCACTTATGAATAGAAACATGGGTTTTATTCATAAACAGATGAAGGCCTCCTATGACCAACTTAGTGAGGTGGAACCCTTATTTAAACCTGCTGTGATGTGTTTTCAAGTACATTTTTCCAATTCTGCATTTTGTATTGTAATCTATTATAATTCTTTCATTACCTTTATCGGAATCTTGTTAATATTCTATATATTGCATTGTTTTCTGTAGAGCTGTGCCTCATTCAAACTTTGGTGAATTTTGATGTTTAAATTTATCAGTGAATTAAAGTGATACCAGGTTTGTGTTATGTTGTCTTGCAATGTAATTAAACACATAGACAAACGTGAGAAACACAAGCTCTTGGCTCCTGGTCAACACTAATGTCATCATACGTTTAGCCTTTAATCTAACACACACATTCACACTGTTACTAATACTTGGATGGAAGGCTTTGTAAAAGGCTCAGTCTAACCACCTGAGATCTCTCTCTCTCTCTCTCTCTCTCACACACACACAGCTCCTCTGGTATGCTAGACATGCATGCAAGCCAAACAGGCTTTCATGCAAAAATCCAGATTTTTCATTAACAAGCTGGAGAATGTGTCTTATCACAGTGAACCTATATATACAATGGTTCATGCACCATGTAGTAGTTCATTTAAGGTATTTTGCCTAGAATGAAAGTCTAGCTCATGGACTCAACAAAGAACATAACATAAATAAATGCAAATGTTCCCTTATTATATAACTAGGAACATAAGAAGAAAAGAACCTCTTTAAAAATGACCTCTGCCTAACAGTCAGAAAAATCTTTCACAGCTATTGTTGTGGGAACTCATAAGAACAGCCATATTTCTATTTGTGTAAGTCATGTGCAACACTGCTGGGAAGAAAAGTCAAAGAATGTATCAGCTCCACAAGAAAAGCAGAACCTTTTTCATCATATGATAATAACCTACATATTACTTGTTTGAAATGATTTCTGATGATTATTTCAAATGATGACTGACATTGTCAGCGGATGCATGTTGACAGGGGCCAGGAGGAACTTCAGACTCATAAAACACAAATCACAAGGTTTGATTAAACTTTGTGGGACTATAGTGGCTATGAAATATATTGAACCTTAACTTGAACCACTCTATTGACTGCACGTATGAGGAATTTACACACATGCTAGTTAATCATTAGTCACGTCCCTTCCTGCTGCGTCCTGAACTTTTAGATTGAAATTTCGAAATTTTGAAACAAAACTGACCCGCATGAAAATTGTGGTTTATTAATATGTGTGACAACAGCAGCAGCAGATTTGAAAAACTAACGCAACACAGGAGAAGCTGAACAGAGTGTGAAGCCCGCAACAAAACGGCCATAACAAAACCGGAAATGAAATATTAAAACCTTCACAATTTGAGCGAGCATTTTGACCATCGGGTACAGGAAGTCCTTTTAAAATCATTTTCTTCCATCATTTAGACTGATTTGTTACATTGCTCGTGTTTTTACCGCTATAACATTATGCTCACGCTTTCTCTTCCCATAAACCCCATTTATTGTTTTAGCAACAGCGCGTCTGCGTCTTATTTTGCACACGCCTCACCGGAAGCGCCTCTTCCTCGTTGTCGTCGCCGTCTTTGCGTGTCTCCGTCCAGATCGGGAACGGAACCCGCTGGACGATGGCGTCCACGGGGCTGCTGCTGCTGGAGCTGGGTCTGTACGCCAGCAGCTTCGTGTGCGGGATCGTCGCTGCCGCGTCCATCACCATCGCGCAGGTGACTCGACTTGAGCAGGTTGATGGTTTGTCTCCATCCTCTTCCGGGTGGACTCGCGCTCCCCGCGTCCGTCGAAGTTTCTAAAAATGTTAAAAAGCGAAACTTTGGAGGGTAAAAGTGTTTTTTGTGTGCGCGCATAAATCCAGCTTCAGCCTCTGTCGTTGATTATAGAAGTTGGGAGCCGTTTTTGTACTTTTTTAAAAACGCTTTCTTATGTGACAAACTATTGGTTTTTGCATGTCAGATTGTTTTATTACGTATGATATGAATCTTCTAGGACAGTTGTGAACAAAAAAGGAAAGAAAAGACACGCTTTCACTTTCCTGTCATTAATAACTCAGCTGTTACGCATCTTACAAAAGAGAAACCACTTGTCAAAGTCACTGCGGCCACATAGGAGAGTCATAAACACTGTTATGTTATTATTAATATCGTCAGTAGCTGTCCCCCCCTTATTATAATTCGCTTAAACGCCGTGAAAACCCGCCGCTATGGAAAAGCTTCAGCTCACGTTTCACGTCGTTTTCTCTTCTTAAAGTCCGTCCGGAAACGTTGGCCTGCGAAAATGCGGCGCGAGCCTGATGAGGAGGGTGTGCGCGCGCGAGAAACATAGCAGCGTCACGCGCGCAGGTCCAGCCAGCCGTCGGGTCATGTGACCAGCTGGTCCTCGTGCCCCCCTCTGTGCAGAAGTCGGTCACTGCTGCAGAAATTCTAGAAATGTGACATCCAAAAAGTCTTAAATGTGACAACAACGCAAACAGTTAATTGAAATGCCGTGATAACTAAAACTCAATACTCATGTCTGTGTTTCCTCACAGGGGGACTTCGGGGGTCTGTGCATGCTGTATGGACTTGTCAAGTACAACGAGTCCTCGGGCCTGATCGGAGTCCAGTCGTCCAGCTCAGCGTCTCTGTGTTACTTCGTCTCGGCCATTTCGGTCATGGTGGCCGTGGTGTGTTTCTCGGTGTCTCTGTTCTGGCTGTACAATTACTGCGTTGAGGGCGTCGTCAGAAGGTGATTACTGACTGTTACTGACTGTTGTCATTTGTCCCTGCAGACAGCTGCCGTTTGTGGAACATAATTCCTCACACCGGGCCGGCTTCTTCTGCATTTTTGTGTTTCACTTGTGGTTTCAAGCCAATTGTTTATGTCACTGTAAACCTCAGTAATGAACCACAACTTCACGTCTGTGTAGAGGGATTTACTGCTTTCTGAAGTCTGACCTAACTCTACTAATAACACACACAGATACATTGAAAAGCCACTATATGTGATATAATGATACACTCAGTTATTGCTATGTCGAACAAACAAAAATAAGATAAAACATCCTTATGAAAAAGATTAAGGGATTGAGGCTAACAAATGCCAAACTAGTTATTGTACCAGTGTAGTACAGTTATTATGACATAGTGAAACAGTATCATAGGACACTAACAACCACGCCAATAAAATTAGTTTAGGCAGGTTAGCAGGATGGTTTCATAATGTTTTAGTGCAGGTTTTTAAAAGGATTCACAGCAGGGGCTGCAGATCTGCTGAGAGCATAAAACCACGGACTAGAAATAGGATCAGAAAGAGGACAGAGGGTTTGTCCTGGTGATACAGTTTGACATACTTTCCTTGTTTGGTCAGAGGTTTGAATGACACCTTATGATTCACTTTCTCCGTTCCATCTCTCCCCAAAAGAAAAGCAGCTCTTCTCACGGCCGTTCTGTTTATTCTGCTCCCCACAGGGAGCGTATGTGTATGAACCTTATCGTGGCCGTGTGTGGCGTCTTCCTGTTCTTCCTGCTCGTCACCGGATGCATGCTGAAAATCGGGCGTGACACGCTCTGCACGTCGGTTATGAGCAGCATTACCAACGTTACCAGGTGACGCACACACGCAGACACTTATGGTCACAGACAAGACCCCCACAGCTTTTACAAACAAGTCGTAAATGAACCTAAAAAAACATTAGAAAACCAGTGAGCTTCAGGTTCATGTTACTTGTCTTTTTTGAATTTCTTTTTCTGTTGGGATGTGAAAACACATAAATATTCCATATTTTTGTGCCTATGATCAAATTACTGGTGTGGAATCTCACACGGATTCTTCCAACTCAACTTGTGGCCAACCCTTTACACTCTTTTCAGTCACAGTCACTAAACTAAATTAACGAAACAAGAAATGCCGCTATCAATATCCCAAGGAGAGATAAACCCTGGAGCACTGACCTAATATTAGGTCAAATGACCTAATATTATTCTATACTGTCAACACTATAGAATAATATTAGGTCAGAGGAATCACCAAGTGACGCATATCTCATTGGTTAGCTAGTAACTGCCTTACCCAGGAGTTATTTATGCTGATTGTGGGTCTTAAAATGCATGCATGGTAAAATCAATGCAACCTTAGTAACACTATTAAATAAAGTTGAATATGTAAATGAATGATTTTAATACTTTCTGGAGATTTTGAAAGGATTTATGCAGTCAAAATGCACCACATTGTTTCAACGTTGTGGCTGTGATGCCCTGTGTGTCCTAACACCCGTCGATAACAGCCAGCAAGCACACGTACATATTGTGGCCGATGATGCCACTTGTAATATGTGTTTGAGGAAAGATTGAAATTTAATCTGTTTGCCATTAACTTTCACTTTTCATCCCCCAAGGTGTGAGGAAGCCCAGAGTAAAAAATGGGCCAGTCCACTTAAAGGAGAATGGTTTTACAACCGCCTACACCGAGCTGAGGTCAGTATTCCATTGAATTCATTTCATTTATTTGCTGTGTGTCCACAGTCACATACGTACAATCCGCAGTTCTACTAGTCTTTTCCATCTTGTCCACTTAAAACATTTAGTCAAGAAAAGCAATTTAAAAACACATAAGAGCGTATAAGCAGAGGTTATAGAAGCCCTTCGAAGTCAGAGTAATTTTTTTTCCTTTTTCCTGTCTTGCTAATCTTTTCAAATTCATTTATTCATTTGTAAGGACACGTTTGTTTGGGGGGAGCTGGAGCCCCTTCCATCTGTCATAGGGCGAGATGTGCGATACACAGTCAACCAGTTTTTCTCTCAGAGCTTCTGTATGAATGTGTGTGTCCAGATAGATTCACGCGCTTCCTGTCTGTCCTGTGTTGTCTCCCTGTCAGACGGCCGTGTGGGTCAACTTCTTCTTCTGGCTCATCATTGGAGTTCTGGTGATCATTCAGAGGCGCCAGGTTGCAGGGACGAAGGTCATTGTGGGAGGCCCAGTTGGTGGGCTCTTTGGTGAACCGGAGGCGACGGCTGCAGAGACGGAGCCAATTTTCAACAGTCCTCCAAGGCCACAGTGAGGGCGAGTGCTAAAGAGTAATTAAAAAGCACATACACTAGGCCAAATCGGTAACGTGAAATTAAATATGGAAAAAGGATGAATACATTGGGTGTACGCTGGCTTGTATATAACATATTTAAGTGAAAATACATTTTCAGGCAATGCGTGAAAGTCAGTATTTTCAAATATTTAGTTTTGACATGTTCAAACATTCAAAATTTGTAAACAATTCACTTCCGACGAGGATGGGATTCGAACCCACGCGTGCAGAGCACAATGGATTAGCAGTCCATCGCCTTAACCACTCGGCCACCTCGTCCTGTGGTGTCAGTGTCCACGCCCAGATTCCTGCAAAGCCTCTGTGTGTCTGTCTGTCTGTCAGGGTTTTTACTGGTTTCCTACATTTGCACATCTCATTTATTCAAGCCAAATGTGCCGCTACTGGATCACACAGTCTTTGTTTTCTGTGTTTTGTTTTTATAGCTAACAAATTCATTTTACATTAGCTCGGCATGCTCAAAATGTTTTTTCATGTAAAACGCATTTTATTCATTTTACACATTTTAAACTAGTAATATCAAACCTTCTAAAAGGTTCGTTCTGTGT
Organism: Channa striata; assembly: GCA_033026295.1. NCBI lineage: Eukaryota > Metazoa > Chordata > Actinopteri > Anabantiformes > Channidae > Channa > Channa striata. The sequence goes on along the minus strand of CM065168.1, from coordinate 29,942,519 downwards.
GTTTCCACACTTTCCACGCTTCACAGTTTTGTTCTTGGTTGTCGTTCAGTCTTTACTTGTGTTGAACTTATTTTACTTATTTTAAATTGAGGCCAATTTCTCAGTTTGTCTTAAAATGTTCTTGGTCAGTGTGAGCAAATTGTTGCTTAAGGAAACACTCACTACAACTTGTCACAGGATGAGTAACACAAATCAGTCAGGTGGATTTTTTATTAATCTGTACATTCTGTTTATCTGTTCCTACCCTAACTTTCACATGTGCTGTCTTGCTCTCTCAGAGACGCTGTGTTTGATCATGCGTCTTACCCCCCTGGGAGTGAAGACATTTCAGTGGACTGGGTCTGTTAAGGTGTTATATAGCTATTAATGTGATGCAGCTTTTTAAAACAATAAACCAAAGACTTTAAACACAATGAACTAAAGCTACTGTGTTTTGTAAAAAGCATCCAGCAGCAGAGACCCAGTTGTGAACATGTTGAGATGTGGCTCCCTCTGCTGGTTGATGACACGTCAGCATCGGCCTCTACACACCTGATGAGTTTTGCTTGTTCAAAGCCAGTTTGCTTCTGTACTGTGATGCATCGCATCCTTTCAGTGCCATCCCACCTAAGCAATAAACAGCACATTCCATTATTTCCGTTATTATTATTTAAATAATGACTTCTAATTATTATATTCATTATTTCTGTCTGCCCATGTGTCTGCAGAGAAACCTCAGGCTTTTGATGGAAAATACACATATTTATCCTCTGCTGCGATTGCCATAATAGTTAAAAGACAGATTAAAATATATTTAGCAGCTCACTGCTGCCATTACAACAGGAGTCCTCTCCCTCTCTCTCTTTAGCTGTGTAATCTCTCTGGATTACCTGACATTACTTGAGCCCTGAGGTATAAGACAGGACAGACGGAACGCGGAAGGGAGACGAGTGAGACCGGACAGGAGAAAACATAAAACTTCACCTCTGGCACTTTAACTATGTCCAACTGAAGCAGAGGTCAGTTTGCAATAGGCTTTTTCTTTTTTTTTTTAAACAAACTAAGGAACCTGTGAAGGACAGTCAGCAGGAGAGAGCACTCTGGAGAACACTGAGGACCGTCTGAAGCTTGAGTCTCAGAAGCAGAGCACGAAGCTGGTGATAAAATTGTCTCTGGAGTCTATGGTAAGTCGATCATTATGTATTGCGAAAACATGCTATATAGAAAATATAAATGTAAATAAGCAAATAGTAAAGCGAAAGAGACTGATGGTAGGACAGGCATCAAAGACCAACACAGAGAAGAGCAGTGGACACTGTAGACTGAGCTAAGCCTTTATAAGCCTCTTTAAGCCACTTCAGTCACCACAGATCAAATGCTCTGTATTAAACCTGGTGATCTGTGCTGGACTTGGACTTGTTTGAGCTATTGAGTCGCTTTATCTCCTTTTTTGGCAGGATTTTGACTACACTTTACTGCCAAATGAGACAACAAAAACTACAAAAACTAATATATCTGAAATGTTAATCCCTGAAAGCCTTTCAACTGGAAAAAACATACTTTTAAGTGTGTGTTTCAAAGCATCTGTCTGCCTAAATGTTTCTGGGCTGATTACTGTATCATGTCCAGGACCAAAGCTTCTGCTTTGACGTGTGACCTCCATCTCCATCTCCATCTCTGTCTAGAACATGTCTCGCGATCAGTGTGAGTCTGTGGCAGTGAGCGTGGAGTCTCTGCTGAACGATGCCAAGAGGATGCAGATGCAGTGCCGTGAACGCAGCGAGCAGCTCTCCAGGGCCGCCACACAGCTGAGGGTGGAGTCCGCCGCCCTGAGGCAGCAGTGTGAGACCGCGCAGCTCGACATGGCCCGACTCCGCCGGTACCTCGATGAGCTAATGGAAACCAAATCTGCCTTTGAAGCAAGGGAGAGGCAGGCACGTAAACTCAGCAAGCAGCTGTGAGGAAGTCATGGAAAGTGAGGAGGAGAAGAAGAAGAGGGAAGCAAACATCCCACATGTGACACGATCAGGTGCCCCCTCCGGAAAACTTTTTGACTGGCAACTCAGGAAGAAGAAGGAAGGTTGAGAAAAAAGCAGGAGATTTGATATTCAGGGGAGTGGAGGTTAAAAGGCACAAGATGCAATTAGAGCGCAGCACCAAATTAAACGGGTTGAATGTAGTTTAAGATGCTAAAAATTACCTTTAAGAAGAAAAACTGTAAATGAGTTGAGAGAAAGGAAAACCAAAGGAGAGAGGAGAAAAACAAGCACTTTATCAGCATTTCTGGGGTCTTGTGGATTTTGCAGCCATGTAAACGTCCATGTGAATATGCAGTGTAAACACTTTCCAAACACACTTGTGTCTCCTCATGTCTCTCACTGTATATTCATTTAACCAGGTTTCCTCACTTAATGTCCAGAAATTTAAAAAAAAGGAATACATTGGTTTAAAAACATTCAAACTACCAGTTTGGAAAATGTTTTTGGAGGGACAAAATGCAGCAAACCATGATGAGTAACGCTGAATAGAAACCTGACAGACCTGCTCTGGTCAGTTTTAAACTGGTGCAACACGCCCGGTTGATAAAAACACAGCACACTCCAAAGAACACCCGAAAAGTCTAACGCAAATAATTACACTTTGAAAAGGTTATAATTTCTCACTTTTTAAGCTGAAACTCTCAGAATTTGGGTCTCTAGGTGATAGTGGGTGGTGGAGTCACATTGGAATGAATTATATTAGAAGGTAGTTTAATGATTTGTCCCCCTGATTTAAATAAATGAGCAGAAACTCCGACTTACATCCTGTGTGTAAACTTTAACTTGTCTAAAAAGAGCTTCGCCTGTGGAAATATGCATATTAATAAATGTATCTTCACCATAATGACGTCATGAAGACACCATATCTGTATCACTCCATTTTTTGGCTGTGTATTAATTCCATAATGTACCTGTTTTGTTTAACTGAGTGTTTATTAGAACCTGATGTGGGAAATGAGTAAACAAATACTTAATTCTGACATAACTGTTTACAAAATCAAAGCTGACATTACTTATGCACAAATAATGGGACATTTTTATTTTTGGTTTACGAAGGATTACGTGGGCTGTGTTTGGAAGAAACTCCATGGATTGACAATTTTCACTGGCACAGTTTGAACTACTTTCTCCAAGTGGTTCAAGAAAGTCAGTTCCTCTCTAGTGTTTTGCTGTAGTTCAGGATCTTTCAGTGTGAATAGATTTTCAGTTTGCCAAGTTATTCCAAACATTATTGCACAAAGTTTTAAGCACTAAAGAGGCCAAAGTTTGGAAAGAAGAGAGAATGTTAAATGTAGGCTGCGTCTCAGACAGGTTAATGATATAAGCATAAGAAATTCTGAGTTTTAGGGAAAAAAGGCTGCAAGTTTACAGGAGAATGAGCTTCATCGTGCAGCAAAACAATGATCTCAAAGACACCATGAACTGAACAAAAGACAAGTGGAAGGTTTCCGACTGGCTGAGTCAATCACTAGAGCTGAAGAGATTAAAGTGAGAACCAGGGCAAGTTTTCTAGAATGACACTGTAAGTCACAGGTTATAAAACTGAAAATACTGGAACGCTTTCAGTTAAAGGAAAGATTCATTTTCCTCCCTGAACCAGATCACGAGAGAAGCAGAAGCACACACGCCAATCTTGTGTCACAAAAGATTAAAATTTTAATCACCTTTATAAATCATTCTATAAATACATGATTGGTCATATCATTAGGAACTTTGTTTTTAAATAGCAATAGATAAACAAGCAAGGGTGGTCGGTCGCTGCGGGTCAAAGGTGCAGAGAAAACAACAGTCTGCTGGGCTTCAGTCGAGGCAAAAGCACAACCGAAGCTGGGAATGTGTGTGTGTGTGTGTCTGTGTGTGTGTGTTTGGTTTTTTTGCCACTGGGCCTGATCCTCCTGTTCTCACTGCTCTGTAATACAAAAACACAATGCTTTAGAGACAAAAGCTTCCCTGTATGTTTACTTGGGAAAGCTTGAGGTAGACTTACTTTCAACTTTCTTTTTTAGTGGCGACAGTGCTGCTTTTGCCTGAAAACACACAAACACAGACACTCAGTGACCAACACGTGTGTGAGCATGAGAAATCTGCAGCAAGCGAGACATTTGGCAGCTATGATGGAAACATAGCTACTGATTTATTACCTTCTTGATGGCGGTCCAGTCTTCAAGGATGTCGATGTCCCTCAACATGTAGACGATAAAAGGTCCTGCGAGAGAGAAAGGCAGCTTTTACATCATCAAGCACCTCCGCAGTGGGTGAAGAATAATAAAACAATGACGAATTGGGCAGATGAGAAACGATCTTTATTAAAATTAACTCTTACCTGAAACCAGAGCTACTTTCTTTTTTCTCTCCGATCGACCGAACAAGTTCTTTTTTTTACACTTCTTGCCCCTCATCTCATCGCTCCACTCTGGAGGCGTGACAAGGTGATAAGAGTAACAGTCAACATACAGTTGCATGAAACGTCCCACTGTCGTTTGAAGGTTTATCTCGGCTGCTGATGACGACGTACCTGAGGTTAGATCTATATTCTGTCTGTCTTCCTCCAGTCTCCTTATCTTTTCAAGCAGCTCTGTCTTCATGGCATCAAACAGCAGTGTCTGTTCACTCTGTTTCACACACACACACACAGAGTTTTAGGTTTTACTTTTGTCCAAATGTTCCTTCCTGCAGTGTACTATAGCCTACGTGTTTTACCTCCAGGTGCTGCCGTGCTCCTTGTACTTCACACTCATACTTGTGTTTGATCACCTGCAGACACAGCTCTCGGTACACTCCTGCAGATAAAGACAGATTCATAACAGAAAGACAGGATGAGGGACGATGTTCGAGACAGTGGAGGATTTCTACGGAGATTTTTGTGTTACTTTCAGAGTTCGGTTATCTGAAAGTTAGAAACGTGTCAACCGGACTTCTTCTGGGTTGAAACTGTGCACATTGTCATCCTCAAGCTTGTGTCATTTGTCCTTCGGGTGTATTTTCACTGCTGATTCTGGTCCTGAGGTGTTGCTTCACCTGTGCTGGACCGTCCTCTTGTGTAGAGGCGGTTTAGTTTCTCCAGTGTAAAGTTCTGAATGCTCTTCACACTGGACCATATACTGCCACATCCTCTTGCTTTGTTGTCCATGTTCAGTCTTTCAGATGGATGAACCTCTGTCTTCGTGTGTTTAGAGGTCAGAGCAGGGGTCAGTATTTAACTTAAATGTATTTTCATTTTATTTCATTAGTTTTTTTACAGTAATTCTAAATTTGAAGATTATGACGATCTTTCAAAAATCAAATCAAATAAGAAGATGTTGCCTGCCAGAAGGCGATTCTTGCTCAGATTCACAAATGGAGTGATACTGAAAACCTTTCCCACCCAGACAAACGCCACACAGACGACCGCTTACAATCCTGTGTGAAGATGAAGGTGACTTCTTACAGCTGTGATGTGCAGACGCTGTGCGCTGAGGTTCAGGAGCAAAAAACGCATTAACAAAGTAAAATAAATAGTTGAATTTGCTGTTATTTTTGCAAATAAACATTTTACATTTCTCACTGACATAGTTCTCTTTTACTCAGGTTTACAGCCTGACTGACTGCTCCAGTGCACGGGATATAAGGATGGCGGCACACAGAAGCAGACAGCATTTTTGGTTCGCTGCAGGTGGGTAGTTTAAGTTCTAAGCTTTTTATTTTATAAATATGAGGGAGACTCAAATAGACCTCTTTGTTTTTGGGAGTTGTGTTTTTTTTGCATGCAGAAATAAAATTTCATTTTCTCTGTAGCAGTTCATCGATGTCATAAATGCAACACACTATACTTTTTTTATACTTGGCATAAAGATAAAAAATGATACATGCAGATACATGTTCCCTTCATTTTAGATGTCAACAGTGTATTGTGGCTCCCGATGTTTTCTCTACTGTGGCTCTTTGAGCGTTTAAGCTTGCTGACCCCTGGGTTAGGGGGTTTGAAGTAAACACAGTTCTTTTTTCTTCTGCTGCTGGATCTGGACATGGTCTTTTTTTAAGGAATAACCTAGGATAACCACTGGCCTTGAAAGCTGACCTCACACGTTTGTTTTCCTTTTTCTGGCTTCCATGGAGGTGCGGAGATTTTCCATCAGTGGTGTAGGGTGCTGATGACTCCTCATTTGTGTTGCAGTGGGTGGTAGGAGTTAAACAACATGTGCCTGATCAGCACTTGAATGGATGTTTGTGTCCACTGCATTTGTGCGTTCTGTAAAAATCTGTACTTCCTGCATTTAATTTGTACTTGCTGTACGCAGGCAGAAATTGAGCGCTTTCCTCTCGATTTCCTCCAAGTACAGGATTGCAACAATACATGAGGCTGGGGAACTTAAGTCTGTACATGAAGCAGATGATGTTGAAACAAGTCCTGCAGGGAGCAAATGGAATTTGGATTTAGGTAGTTCTCAAGTTTATGCCGTTGTTCTCTTCTAATTGTCAGGACAACAAGGTGGGGATGCTGGTGAAGGGATACCATGGTTTTATTGGCATTAGATTTTCAAGGCTCTTATCTTGGCTGCAAACTCTTCACTTTTGAATATAGTGGTCAGTATATCGCACTACTGGTGACAGGAGGGTGGCTATGCAATTAGTAATGTTGTTGTTCCTAAATTAATGGTGCTAAGGAGTGTCCTCGCTTGATCTTTTTCTGGATGTTACCAAAAGCATCACACTTTTCTTTTAGTTGCAGGATAGACGCACAACCTAATAATTTAGTAAAACTACACCAAGTGATTTTGTTTTAATATGACCGTGCTGCGAAAAGCTGAACGATATCTACACGCATTATGTGCTCTTCTGTTAGTGTACAAAGCTTGCTATAATTGCGGGGCATCGACAAAACCCAGCATTTTCAAAGGCCACTAAAATGCAGGATGTGCACTGACTGAATTAACTCAACTGCACCAACAATTCCGTTCTCCTTTATCAGCGGGATATGCCTTTAACACTCACTGTAATTGCTGTGAGAGTAAATTATTATTTAAACAATTTTAAATCAAACCACAATTTCCTATAGATCACATTTGAATATAAAACTTAAGGTAACCAAAGAGCTTTACAAGTTACAAAAGGGGCCATGGTGCCAAAAGAGGAAAAGCAGTGATGCAAATGAAAGAGCGTAGAAAAACAATTACGAAACATGTAGTAAAGTAGATATAGCTGTGTGTCATGTTGATGTGCTAGCAGCTGGATGCTACACACATAAAAACGCGTTTCACCTACCAGCCACTTGTGTTCGTATCTGCATACTATTCTGTAGTGAAGCCAGTGGTTCTCTGTATTCTCCAGCCTTCCCCGTCAACACTTCATCCAGCTTTACCTTCACCTGGTTCAGCCGCTCTCGAAACAACCTGCAATCCCAAGATGAATTCAGTTTCTCCTGTACAAGTTTTTATTATAGTACAACCATTCTGTTTTTAACTCAATCTCCTTTCTAATTTTTTCCTACCGACTCTACACACTTCCCTCTCTTCCCTGCACACAACGTAAGCTGGTGTTTACAAGAATATAAATACCAACCAACAGCAATAGTTAAGATTCCAGCTGACTAGCCCCTTCTCATGTCAATATTAATGTTATCCATAAAACAAAACAACAAACTCTGATGATGAACTACATTCATTTAGCAATCTAGCTTTGTTTGAAGTGATGCTCTTACACACTTCAGCCACCAGTCTCTATCAGCTGATACCTGGCTCAGCTGACCCACACAGCATTTTAACGCTGCATTAGCAGACATGTTTATCATCATTAACTCTTCAAACACACTCTGATGATATTTTTTGCACGTGGAAATATGTGGTGTTACTTTGCGTGGTTGGTTCCATAGCCAGACAGATTCAGCACAACACCTGTTACTACACATCCTCTCGTTTAAAAAAACATTGTGTGTGTGTGTTTGTGTGTGTTCCTGTAGATATTACTTAGGACCAAATTTCGTCTTTTAACAACAGAGTGAGGAAAATTTTTGAAGTGAGGACATTTTGGCTGTTCCTCCCTAATTTTGACCCTAAAAAGGGATTTTTGAGGGTCAAGACTAGGTTTTAGTGTTAGGGTTAGGCATTCAGTTGTGATGGTTAGGGTAAGTGGCTAGGGATTGCATTATGTCAAGCGTGTTCTCACAAGGGCAGAGGTACAAGCGATGTGAATTCACGGTTTTGCTTTTACACCAGTGGAGTCTCTTGTTCATCCACATTATAGTTTGTTTCGGCCATTTCCACTATGGTTAGCAGCACTAAACTTAAACTTGTGTCTTAAACTTTCTTTATCAACTCCTACTCACTTCCTACACAGGTGGGAGGGCAAATCTTCAGAATTCATGTGTGATTGGTAGAACTGATTGTTGCAATGACTGCATCACAAATAACAGGAGGGACTGATTTAAACTTTTAAAACAGTGTATGTCCATTACTCTGGTTTAACCTACTTCTCTTTCAGGTCCTGGAATTGTTTTTCAAGATCCAACATCTCATCTAGACATTCTCCTCTCCTCCGCTCACAGTCTTCATCATCCATCTCTTCACAGGAGACGGAGAGAAAACAAAATGTGAAATAGTCTCCTCTTGCATGTTTTCCAACACAACTAAGCAACAATTTGTGCAGAGCACCTGAAGTTTACCTGAGCTCTCCTCTTCCTCCTCCTCTTCTTCCTCCTCTTCGGTCTCTTCTAGGTCACTATCCCTCTCCTCCGTGCTCTCCTCCATGGTCTCTTCTCCTCCACCACCACCTCTTTCTTCATTCTCTCTCGGTTCTTCTACTTCTCCATTGGCTTCAGGAAGTTGTGATTCTCCTTCTGCCTCCATCTCCTCCTCTGGCTCCCTCACAGGGGGCTGGGCAGGCATACCTGGAAGAATATAGGCATAAAAAGTACATCACACGGTGTCTAAATAAAGCTGGAAAATGCTAATACGCTAAACGATATATGCAGAAAATTAGTTTGTGCATTTTTACATGTATTTGCAAATGTGGTGAAATATGGTGATTTAGAATGTATTTAATCTCATGAACTAACATCAAAGTGTGTTTTATCCGTCAATGGTTTCTGAGTTTAATGTGTTGATTAAGTAAAATCCATATTATATTATCCTTTAATATACAAAAGCAAAGCTGTTTCAGAAAACCTATTAAACCTTTCAGGAAAAAAAACTTAAAACATTTGCACTTTTAACAGAGGGTTTATTTCCTTGGGGGTTCCTGACATCAAAACTTAAAATTATACATGAAAACTGAATTACACCCCCTCAGATTATGAATTCAGTGGTGTTTAAAGTTCCAATGGGTTTAATTTCATTAAGGTCTCTCAACTTTCTGTAAGTAATCATAGCTGGTTTCTCTGTGCGAACATTAAAAGGGTTTGTCTGATGACACTTTTTACATTGACCAACACACAGTACAATGGGGAAGTCCAAGAAGCTCAGTACAGAGATGAGAAAGAACATGGTAGATTTACACAAGACACAGGTTCACTGGTCTGGAATTTCCCAGGAACTATTACAGTAGGTCTGTCACGATGAACTGGCTTCACATCAAAAAATCAAAATCAATAGACCATAAAGCTCGAGCACAATTTTTAGCTGATCACACAGACAAACTGCAAAGGGACATTTTCTGATCAGGTCAAACAAATGTCGACTTGTTTGGCTGCAATGACCAGCGGTATGTTTGGAGGAAAAGAGGGAAGACACTGGTCCTACTGTTAAACACCATAGCGATAGCATCATACTCAGAGAGGACGGAATAATGAGGAAGGATCAGGAGTCAGCTAGATGGCTGAAATTTAAACACATCTGGGTGCTGACACACAACAATAACCACAAACACACACCAAAGCTGGTTGTGGAATGCATAAGGCAGATTTGGAAATGGCCTTTCCAAAGTTCCGACTTATTGAAATATGTGCACCATAATAAAAAGTCACGTCTGTGCAAAAAATTTATATACAAATAGAGAAAAATAATAATTACAAAATAATACTAACCAGAGTTTTGCCAGAAACTTGTTGACAGCTACCAAAAGTGTCTAAAGGTAAAACATAGTAAGGGATGTTTGACACTGTATGTAAAAACCCCAAATGATTTCAACCCTGTGCACAAAATTATTGTGGTAAATATATATGTTGCAAAATGATTCTACTTCTGACAAATAATCAAATCAAAATGTATCTCAACTGTAGGTCTGCGTGCAGATGAAAGCACATTTGCCTGACCATCCCCTGAGGTTTAGGTTTCCACAGGTCCCTCCACTACAACAATGATGAGCCGTCTTCAGAATATGAAATGTTCAGTAGTGGCAGCTCTGCTTAATCACATGTTGTTTTATTGGTGCCAACTTTTCCTGGACCTGTCGTGTCTGATGTTAATGAAAGTCTCCATCACTGAAGCCGCTGGGCTGCGATAAGCAACACAATGGATGAAACTCAGGAAGCAGACACGGGCCTGGTAAAGCAGAGACGTGATTGTGATTTAAAAGTAGATTTTAGCTTCTGTGTGAAACACCGGGACGTCCGCGGGACACCGAGCTGCCGTATGTCTCTTCCGTCTCTGTGCCAGCTGGAGACACACGACACACACCGGAAACGGGCGACTTTGCCTAATGTAAACAACGCGGAACGTTCCACGCCGATAGCGACGATCTAACGCGCGGAAGAAATCGGCTGCAAAACGAAGTGCGGTCTCTTAAAGCGGTCACTCCAAACGTGGCTCCGTCCGTTGCTGGGCCTTTTATTTTTCCTCCCCGCCGGAAGTTCCGTGGTTTTTCGCCGACCTTGACCAGGGGCAGCTTCCGTGATGTCACAGTAAAATGTAAAGTAAAATGGTTACCGTTAGGAGCTCGACGGCTGCATTCAGAACCCAAAAAAAACAACAACAAAAAACCGAACCGGGTCCAGTTTAAAGCCTGTACAACCATCGCTCCGCTTACTCGCAACTCCAGACTAATGTGAGAGAGAATCGCTGTTTGAATTTTCATTTCAATTTAGCGCCAAAAAGCCCAGCGAAGTCAAGTGCAATACTAGCTAACAATAAGCGCACCCAGCTCAGTGAGTCTTCATCATCGAGACAACGTCATGATATTTAAGTTGTTTTATTGACACCTATTGTCTTTAAACGTATTTCGCGTTTGTCGGTAAACAACATAATCGGTGTTTAAATATATTTGGAATTTGCCGGAGTATCTTTTCCCTATGAATCCATCTCTTCCTACTACGTGCGGATTAACGAACAAGCGTTGTCCGTCCATGCAGGGACGCGACTCTGTTAGTCAGGAACGTTCCTTTTAACGGAGCCGGACAATTTGTAGAAGACAGTGCTCACCTCCTCCCTCCGTTCGGCTGCGAAAAGTTCAACTATGGTTTGCTATATTTCCATTTTTAAAAACTACTTCCTCTTCACTTGAGTCTTCAGTTCGACACTTTGCCGGACTCCACAGCCTGCAAGCTTCAGCCAATCAGCGCCCGACCTCGACTGTCGGTGTGACCAATAGCAGCGATCATCCCGAACGTCGCCTATCCAACGGCAATGCAAAACGCCAGGTTTCGCAAGCCAATCACAAGCCAGTTTGTCGCTGAAAGCCATGAGGTCATTAATGTGAAAAGCATTTTTTTTCCATTTATTAATAGATTTATTCTGTCATCGCAGTTATTATGCTTCGATTTGGTCTTAGTCTGCATACACTATATAAAATTAAAAAAAAAAGAATATTTTAAAAAGGGCTTTGATGGACAATAAATATGGCACAGTACTAAAATATAGAAACCCTCAAAATAAAAAAAACAATAAGAAATTATAAGATAAAAGTAAGTGGTCGAGAGGAGAGTTTTTATTTTAATTTTTTTAAAGAGAGCTAATGTAATACGACCAATATATGTAAAAATTCTCCTTCCTTTTAGGTTATCATGAGGTATAGCAATGCAGCAATTATGTGGAGCAGGACCTGTTTGGTGATCTGTGAACTATCTCAAATAAGCGGAATTTGTAAGACACTGTCTTTCCAAGGGTTTATGATGTGGTAGGTTCAGTGATTATACTCTAGACAGAAGCATCAAGCCTTTCCTCCAAGTGCTGCTCAGAAGTTGTCATTAGCACAACATGATGGTGTTTAACACCATTTTTCTGCCTGCCCTAACATTAACAACCCCGTAATTAGAACACAAAAGAAATCTCAAAATGCAGACTCTCACTTTGTTCATATCATTAGTGTGTAGATGTAGTTTTCATAGCCCACTGGTTGCAAACCACAAGATGGCACCAAAGTAGTGCAAAATGTCAAGAGAGCCATGGAAATAATAATGGTGGAATTCATAACATTTGGACAATAGGCCTTTTTCATGGCAGACATTTTGGTATGTCATAGCAGGCTGGCAGGTGGAACAAATACCATGAATAATTTCTGCATCCATTCCCTTGTGTGTATGCTGTTCACTGACTTAATTTACAGAGACAATGTTGTTTTACCTGCTAAACTGAACTGAAGTTATAAAGCTCTCTAAGCCTTCTGACAACTGACAAAACAGGCAACCCTAATCAAAAAGAAACAATGGCAGTCATCAGTTTTACATGTTTTTATTAAAGTTGCATAAAAGTGTAACAAAATTTGAGCAAAAACAAGACCTGTTGTTGATATTGCTACATTTGTTGGTTGGTTTGATCTAATCACTGTCCAAAAAAGAAAAAAAAAAAATCACCCCTACTCCTCCAATCTGCATGGTTTAGCTCTTGTATTTAGCCTCAATGAAGATAATCAGTATATATATTTTTTGCAATTTTCCCCAACAGTAAAAAAACAGACTTCTCAATAACAGTCTAAGAAGGTGTAATCCAAACCTGGATTTAGAAATCAAAATCCACCCAAGATACAGTTACTGATTGAACTTGCCTGATTGAACTTGCCTGGTACAATCTGACTAATCAAAATGTTTCCAAAAAATACAGATTGTGCCTGGTTTGGAAACGCCACTAAAAAGGCAAAAAGCAATCGCACCACATGTATCTGAATGGATTTTTGTTCAACCACATTAATCCAAGGCCTGGCATCAAGAAATGTCATGATCACAATAAAAACATACCAGTATTCAAATGTAAATGTAAAGAACATTTGTTTTATCTAAACAAATCACTGTATCAGGGTCTAAGTATTAAACACTCACTTCTAAAAGAAACAACAGAATCTCATTTTGTTTGTCAAAAAAAAAAAAAAAAAAAACGCGACAAAGGATCAGAATCTCTACACGCCGCAGTTCTGGTCAGTAACACATTTTTACCAGTGTGTGTTACTTTTTTTAAAAAAAATGAATGTCTTCCATTTATTTGGTTTGTGTAACATAAATAATACCTAAGGCAACATCTGTTTTTTAAAAAAGGAAAAAGAATCCGAAGAAAGGAAAGAAATGGTGGGTGGATAGAAGAATGGAACTGAATGGGAGGAGAGAGGGGATGCCAGGGATAAATGACAGAGCAGCAACATGAAAATGGGCCTGTGTGTGTTTTGGCTCTGAGAGAGAAAGAAAGACAGTGGAGGTCTGCTGTCTCTGCAGGTGTTAGCAATTGGTCTGAGGAATTGCAGCAAACGCTAGCGCTTCTCCTATTGGCCAATGTGCTTTAGTCTCTGATGTGATTGGCTCGGGATGAGAAACAGATGGCTTATTCTTAGAGATTATTGGCGGCTGCAGTGGTGAAACAGCTCTTGTGGTGTCTAAGGACCTTCCTCTCTGCACGGTGCATGTGTGCGCACATCTGTGTGAGAGGCAGCTGTGTTTGCTAATGTGCTTCCTTTTCCTCTACCCTAAGCGTGGCCAGTCTGTGTGTGGGGTGTGTTTATGCATGAGGGAGATAAAGAACGAAAAGAAGGGTGAATGCATCAATTTCAACCCATGGCCTCCCTTCCATTAAAATATCTCACTGGTGGTTCTACCAATGAGAAACCCACACTGAGCTCTATGCACACTTTCAGTCTCTGTGTAGTGCACGGAGCTGACGTCTACCAAACACAAAGCAACATGGTGGACTAGGTAATTTCTTAGAAAAAAAGGAATGAAAGAAAAAGAGAGAAGAGGGATGATGATGATGATTTAAAGAAATGAAAACAAAAAAACAAGGCAGCTTTGTTTTGGGTCCCCCTGTCGGACTGTCAGTGTGTGTATGTGTGACAAAATGCATCCAGAAAACAAACCAATCCGAAAGAAGTATATCCAAAAACAGGAACCAGTCCTATACTAAAAAGAAAAAAAAAATCTACTTTGTCATACAGAACAGCAGAATATACAGGCCAGAAAAAACACTCCCATTATGACAGTTGCTGTACATTATGTAGCAACATACACACACATAGCAGTTAGCAACACACATCTGTGCAGGCTGGACAGCAGTGGCTTCTAAACAGCCTTTTTTATGACTGCACTATGCATTTGAGAAAAGAACAGACTTTATTCTGCAATAATCTGAATTCTAGTCAAGCACACCTGATTTAAAAGAACCTACTTCTACCCTCGAAGAAAGTTTTGTCTAAAATTGGTTGGACTGTACGACCACCACACAGCTGACCAGTGACTTTTTTTTTTTTAGGTTCGACCTCTTTTCCCAAGGGTCACATTTCCCTCTTCGCAGCACTAAAGATATACCATACAATATTCTTTGTGGTCAGAGCTTCAGAGTTTCTTACCAAAATGACATAGTAACATTTTTTCAACAGACACACAAAAATGAGTCTTTAATGCACCACTGTAGTAAATGCCTCTGATTAAGGGGGGAATGAGCAAAGACGGTACTGAATGCTCCCCCCACCCAGAAGTTATTTAATTAAAAAACTAAAGTCAAATGATTAGCCCCATGCCCTCAAACAAAACTACAAAATAGCGTAAGAAAAGGTTGGTAGCTTGATCATTTGCAAATTTTAATCCCTTACAAATGCCAAAATAAAAAATCTCAATGGTGTCGACTTGAGCAATGGTCAGGTGCTGCTTTAAACTGGTTGGCTCCTTCCTGCTTCATTGTTTCACCATCCACTCTTTTCTTGGCTGGTGCCAACTCTCACTTGTTCTTCTTCCCACTCTCGGCCGCTCCGCTCCCAGTAATTATGGGATTCATCTCATCTTTTTCTCCTCAGACAGATGGAGGGTAGTGTAAGGGGAGGTGGGAGGAGAAGGAGCTGCATGAGGAAGATGAGTGAAGCTGAACAATGCCAAAGGGTGAAGTGTAGAGTGCCTGGATGAAGACCAATGAATCACATGTTGTCCATTCTTTACATTTTTCTTCTTTATGTTTTTAAGAAGAAAGGCAAACAACAAGATGGTAAAAATAATTGTAAAATAATAATTAAGTGATTTATGGGGCTGGATCCAGGCAACGAGAAGAAAAGCAGCTATGAAAAGGAAAAAATGAAAAAGACAGAGAGCCTAAAATAAGAGGAAACAAGGTCCAGTTAGAGGTTTGTGACAATCTTCAGTGAAAGCTAAGGCTAAAAGAAAACAATGGAGAGTGGTAGGAAGACGAAACATGAGGGCTGAGGTGAGGGGAAGGACGTAGGGAAGGAAGAAGACAGGCGCCATCATTTCTTCTGAGGCGTGGAGAGCTTCTGCATCCCTCGGATCTTGTCGAGCAACTCTGAGATGAAGTCCTGAGAGGGGACAGTAGGGACAAATCCCATTAAGGGGACTTCAGAACTTAAAAAAAGAAATCTTCAAATATTTGGGTTAAAGAATCAGAAGATAGAAGAATGGACGAGAAGACAAATGATTTCTTACCTCAGTAGGTTTAAAACAGTCAACCAGTAGGTCCTGGAAAGACAAAAGCAGTATCAAATTAGACTCCATTTTTGCACATTTATGCCTTTCTGTGTGTGTCTGCGTGTGTGTTGGTGTCCCACCTTGACCCTGGCTGCCCTTTCAACATCACTGGGCATATCCAGCAGTTCATCCACATCTATCTCAAGCTCTGGGATGGCCTCCTCCTGTAACACATAAACAGAGAAGGAGAAAAGACGAGCTCATTAAAAGAATAAGTCATTAAAAGTGTGCTCACACAGAGTACACCGTTTATGCGGGACAGCTCGCTGCCACACACACACACACACACGTAACTCTTTTCATGAACACATGGAAAAAATCCTTTCTATTCTTAGTCTGTGTTTGTGTTATGTGGTTGTCTGCAAATAGAGCAGCAAAGGCGTTTCTTTCTCTTGATGCAGTGACTGATGATTGTCCATCTCTGAACACTAGAGGGTGGTGCTATTCCACTGGCGCACGCTTGAAATACGACAGAGAAAAGAGACGAGACACAAAGAGAATGCTCAAATACATGGTCAAGGAGATTGTGCGAGATTTAGGAATATTTTACATGCCGAATGTTTGAATCACATGCTTTTGGAGCCTGAGTGGGAACCATAAACTCAACACTGGCGTTAGATCAGCGTTTATTTTTATGACGGGGACAGTTTGAAACTGTTGCTTCTTTCTACGAACATCTCAGTTTTTTTAAGGGAAACAAGCAAATATCTAATATCTATTTTAATTTATATTTAAGTTACATCAGTAAAAATACAGAAACCAGGGAAACTACTAGCCTGGTAAAGTCAAAGTATAAGTTGTGGACGGACATTTTTGATTTGCTAGATGATCTTTGCTGCCTGCCGTCTCTGCTTCCCAGTCTTAATGTTAAGTTAAGCTAACCACGAGGTGGATGAGCCTTTGTCCTCTCATCTAACTAAGAACAAAAGGTAAGAAGTGTATTTCCTCGCATAATGTTCTATGGGTTTTTCATCAGGTAATAAATGCGGTACAGAAGAAATAAAACTATAGCCATAACATTCAGTTCTTCTTACCTTTCTTACTAGCTGGCTTCATTTATTGCTGTAAACTACACTGTCTTTACATGACGGCATTAGGAATGAGCACAAATGCTTTCAACACATTTATTTTAAACACTTTCTTCACTTCTATTAATGTTTTGTAGGATTGCTTTACTGAAAGCTCCCGTCAACTGTGACGCTGTGTCGTCAAGACAACATGCTGGTGTACAGTAAGCCACAAAAGGGTTACACCTGCTCCTTTGAATCAAGAATTTTAGACCTGCAGACCATTTCCAAATCTGTTGGGTACATTAACAAGTTTCAAAACACTACGTTTCAAATGCAAAACCAACTATGATTGGAAATGCTCACATATGTAATTTATGCATTTCAAGCAAAGCAATCACAGCCTAATTGTGAAAGCTGTGCCCCCATATTAAGTATAAATGCACACTTGTCCCCAGGAAGCTTGTAGAACCTTTATTAAATGAATCAAACTGACAACTGAGGTCACTGGGAGTTGGTGTCTGTATCTGACATCTCTCTTGATTCACTAAATCGTTTTTTTTCCCCCCATTTCTCAAACATGGTTTAACAGTCACCCTCTTTCTCTTGTTTCTTTTATCAAAGACGTCCACCACTGGCAACACCGACACTCGAACACACAAACACTCATTTCCCCTCTTTTGCAGCTCAGTTGCTACCCTATATTCATGTCATTCTCTAGGAATCTCTCACTCGCTCTCGTCCTCCCCCTCGGTTAGAGTTGCCCACACCAGCTGTCTCTGCACCTGCCCAACTGCCCCCAACCCCACACACACACACACACACACACACACACACACACTCTCCCTCAAATACACAAGTCATGTAGACTCTTAAACACCCAGACAAGCACACCATGCTGCCTGTGTGCATTTGTGCATCACATATACACACATTATTTTCATTACACACTTCAAAACACACACAAGCAGATTAAAAAATTATAAAATAAGCATTAATAAGTCTGAGCCTGATAGTGTGTGTAAAAGCAGAGTATAAGGATTTAATTTGGAACAGGCCAGCCTGCGTGTGCGAGATAGAAACTTGATGTGACAGACAGACTTACTGTCAGCAGAGCGACACACACTCACAGAGTCGCGCAGAGAAAAATGTGCAAAAGGCTGACACACGCACAAAAGCCGAGTATAACATTTAAGCAGCAGAGCGGCACTTGTTCACACAAACTCGCTCATAATAAGCTTCCATTGTTGTAGAATTGCAATATTAAAGCCCCAACCAACAGACACACAGCTTTACAGCCAAATACATAAATGCTTACACTGCAGACATACTAAAGCTTTCTGTAATTTACACACACACTGCACAACATATGGGATCCATGTGCTACTATGTGCGCCAAAGAAGGCAAAAAACTAAAATCTAAAGTCTTTTTTCGTGTGGCTTGAGAATAATTTTTGGCTTCTTTGAGTATATAGGTCCACCCTGGATCTATTTTGTCCAAGTATAATTACAGTTTTTCATATAATACTTAGAAGGTAAATGTCCTGTGCGCTGTTCACTGCACTGAAAAGCACAAGTGATACTCGCTTAATGCAGCTTACTGAAAAAAAGATTTGAGAGACAGCATGTTAAATCTTTGAGGGGGGGGGAGCGCCAAGAGGAAGGAAGGTAAGAGGTTAAGGAGCATATCGAGAAGAGGGAGCAGCTGAGCGGAGCACACACACAGACGGAGAGAGAGAGAGAGAGCGAGAGGGAGTCGAGGGAGGGATGCTGAAAAAGGCCGGAAGACAGGCTTCTTAGAGGAGACACAAAGAAAGCAGGGAACCACTCGGGAGGATATCCAAAACAATCCTGCAGTCTGACTTACTGAACTAGTCTACAGTCTGGCGAGGATTCTTACTATTGGCTGCAGATGTGATCTGGACTAAAGAAAAAAAAATTAAAATGGCTAGAATATATTGGCACCCACAGCAGTTATGCAAACAAAGCAGAGCAGTTTATGGCAATTAACAGTGATCTGGAGGTAAAGGATTTGCTTAACGGTGTTTAGGAGTTTGATACATGATATTGCAGCATCACTAGTGCAGTTTACAAATGGTTTTAAGCTGCCACAAGCTTTCAGAACAGCTGCGTTCCTTGCCATAAAAACTTTACTGGGGGGATGGAGCAGTTCCTACAGATATTCTCCAGCTTGGTGTTTTCGTGATGGTTTAGAAATCATACAAGTGTCCAACTTGGGTGAAATGATAAAGTGTATGACTGTATCTTAAAGTGAGACATTACACATCTTTGTTCTTAACTCAGACTTTGAATTCTTAGGAAGATGACTCATTTAAACTGTGGCTTTAGGCTGAAGTATATGGATGTCCTAACAGAGGACATGAGGTTAGCTGGTGTCAGAGAGGAAGATGTCCAGGATAGAGTGAAGTGGAAAAGGATGATTCACTGTGGCGACCCCTGATGGGAAAAGCCGAAAGAGGAGTAGTAGTAGTAAAATTAAGTAGGCCATTTAATAAGCAACCTCATAGGTTTGTATTCCTCCACCTACTGGCTTATTTTTTGATATTTTATTTCCCAACTGTCTATATGGGTCTTCGTCCATCGAGGTACACAAACTCCAGGTGATTTTCTTGAAAAAGGGACTAACGATGGGTGCTCCATTATTTTAAAACTTCTGACTGAAGGACCAGCATCACATGAGCAGTACTGTAAAGTAGCACACAGACCTCTTTTTTTGTGGTCTTTAATTATATTCTTCTTGACACACTTGCAAACATGATTCACACACCACCACACTGTGAGAGAGCAACGGACAGACAGACAGACAGTCTGCAGGCTGCCTGCAGAACAGAGCAGAATGAGATGTGACAGTATGAGAGCGAACTTATGTGTGTGTAGGTCATTGCACGGTTCCTTTCACGTGGGGCAGAATAACGGCTGCAGGCACGGACTGATCAAACACCATATACAGCTCCCTCGCTAGAAAAAATATGACACACACACACCCACACGTAGGTTCTGGTATCACAACAAAAAGGCCCGTCAAGGCTACTGTACATATCACTCAAAAGTAAACTCAGAAATTTATCCGAGGTCATGAAATATCTAACCATGTGTCTTTTACTTACGCTACACTTATGCAAATTGACTCACTTCACTGACTGATTTACTTTGTCTATACATGAATGTTCTGTGATAGGGTCTATGTAAACTGCATCTGTACAAATATATTCGAACTTGGAGCGCAAGACTGAGGACCAGCGAGAGGCTGTGTGGAAGAAAGTGATTAAAGCGTAAAGCATTTTAGAAAGGGTGAGCTTTACCAAAAACTGTACGACAAATAGTCACTTTTGCTTTCTGCCTGCCTCAGTAACAAACTCGGATAAAAATAGGCAGACTTCACGCTGGCAGAAAGCCCGTTTTGCTGCACAAACTAAAACAGTGTTGTGGCTAGATAGACTACGGGGGGCTAAAAGGAGAAGGGGGGTGGGGGGGAAGGACGCTGGAGACAGAAGGAAGTGATGGCTGTAGCAGACAGGATGGAGGAAGTGCAGAAGTGGGAAAAGCAGGCCACGTGGCACGAAACAATGCTGCCATTCACTGCAGTTTCCTTCTGTGCGTTTGTTTTGACTTGTCTGCTAAAGTGATACTTCATGCGTCCATCAGGAAAGACACACAGTCCTTTATTCGTTTTACTCCTTTGATGTAGTTTTCTCATGTATTTAGCTCCCATTGGATTGCACTGTGGTGGAGAGACGTGGGAAACAGCGGAGAGAGAAGAGGCCGACATGTGATCTGCATGTCACAACATTTACACTGCTACACCGACACTATTCCTTTCATTTCTCTCTGTACCAGTCCTCCCTGCTTTGCAAAACTCAGTGGGCGGTTTGGTTCTCAGAGCCAAGAGAGGTGACTACTAGGTCTGGTGTTCTAAAATCAATCAGTTGTAATTAGTTCAGATTAATTGGTTAAAAGAGCTCAGAGTACAATCTCTGAATCCAAAGCAGCTGCTAAAATTTTGGGCCTTTGAGCACCCAAAGAGGATACGGAGCATGTTAAGCTCAGCTTTGTCTAATGATCAAAATCACAAGATCACATTCAATGTTTTGTCAATCTTTAGCTATCACAGATAGATAAACGCATGGGTGAGAGTGGAAAAAAAAAAAAAGAGAAGAGGTGAGAACAGAGATGGAAAAACAGAAACGTAGCGGTGAGCCAAAAAGAAAGAAAAAAACACAGTTAAAATAACAGGAAATGTTGATGAATTACTTGGATATTGACCAGGTCTGACAACTTTAGGTAAAAAAAGAAATACAAGATAAAAGATCTCTCTCCTACATTTGTGATTAATTCATGTTTATACATGAATTCATGTAGGTCTAATCGTGGTGGACAATGCTGAAACATGCTTCTATCTGAATGATGAAGAGAAGTTTTGGGGGTGAGCGCAGCTCATGCAAGACTCTCACATGAGCCGATTAGGACACCTAAAAACTCCCATATCGTCTGCATGTCCAGGCCTGTGTGTCAAACACACACCTGCTGATTGAGCAAGGCAGGATGTATGTGCAATAGAACTGGAGTTGGGCCACCACCGAATATTGGAGTAAAACGTTAAAATTAAAGACAAAAGTTGTTTTTAGATAATGATTTTTATCCAGAAGTCAGACAATTATGTTTTGGTAATGACATCTAGTACGGAAATGTTCACAGTTCCACAGACAGTGTATGTGCATTGTCATGTATGTTTATATATGGAAACATATTCCTGAACTTAAAATAAAGTTAGTAGACTTTGTTGGTAGACAAGACTCCCATCTAAAGGGACAATGTATGACACTCTTGTGACTGTTTTAGTAATTTGGTCTACTGTCATCTGATTTACACACAGACACACGCATAATGGAAAAATACTGGCTTTATCCCGCTTCCTCTCATCCTCTGCCTTTGTCACTTTATCTTCATGTCTCCTTTTATGCCCTTCCTCCATGGTTGGCACTACCCCTCTGTGCTTGTCTTAATCACCCCTGGTGCATCTATAACAGGCCAATTCATATCATATGGGCCACCTTGCTAAGGGCATGATAGCACTCATGAGAGAATTACAAAGAGAGCATAAGGAAGAGGGAGTCACAATGGGGTCAGCAGAGTCAGAGAGGGTGTTAGGATTAAGGATGGATTATGTCATCGCCTTCTGCTTTCCATCTCCCTTATTGTATCTCCCCATCTCACACACACATGCAGGAGTTTGCTTATCAGGAATCTGCACAGTACAACTGTCAGCTTCCCTTTTTTTGGTGATCCCCTTTCAACACCCGCTCGCTCCGTTTCACAAAAACATGTTCCTGAACTGAAAATACAGAAAATAGAGCAACAGAAAAATAATATTTTATTATTGTCTGAAGCACAGAAGGGGTTAAAACTCCAGATCACCCTGCTACTTCCTGTCTGGGCCATGGGAGATAACAGGGGGAGGGGGGGTTGAATGGTAGTGGGAAGGACCTTGCTGGCTGCATGTGTGTATACACTTAACAGAAGCATACTGAAAATTGATAAAGTGACTTTAGCATTACTGTTTATAAGTAGTGTTTGTGTGTGTGTGTGTGTGTGTGTGTGTTCACAATTAATCTACATGATGACTGGCTGCTATAATGAATGTTGCCTTACACATAGCCATGAGCCATAAGCTACTGCAATCCATCAGCAATTCAATGTACTTCTCGTGTGGAATACGAAGCTAATATTTTTATTGTTTGCTGTTACTTTGCACCTTTTTTGTGTGTGTGTGTGTGTTAGTGCGTGTGTCTGTGTGTAGTTTATCTCATCTCTGTTGCACGTCTAATCAGCTGGATGCACTTCCTCCTATCATGTCCTGTTTTGAATCATATGAAAAAGAAAGAAGAAGCAGGAGGCAGAACAGTAGCCTCTACAACCACTGTACATTTATTTGGAAGCACGGCTAATGATTTTTACGACTATCTCTGTGTTATAAACAGTACTTGATTAAAAAATATATTAAAAAGTATTTGGGTAGTTAGTTATACGCATCAACCTGTCAGTGTCTCTGCATGCACCCATCCGAATTAAGGACACGTTTAGCTTCTACATTCATGTCCCATTAAGAATCCCTCCTAAAACAACACGCACCCTCATTTACTACATCCTGCCAGAGCCCGTCTGTTTGGACTCTGCAGCCCTGTCAGCTTTCCTGCTATCTCACTGCAGATAAAATGCAAAGGGATCGGTCATGTAAAGTGAAAAGAAGCAGAGCCTACAGAGTCTGCTAGCAGTGATGTGGGCATGCCATTGTGTCCCAGTGCTGTGTGGGCTGTTTTCAGACTCACTGCAGAAGAAAGCCAAACCAAACAGGCTCCCAGTACATGGAACGTGTCTTCATATGATGCCAGGAAACATTCATCACTATAATTAGGACACAGGCACAGTAGTTTTGGTAGTTCCTACCCAATAATT